>CM077088.1:169306188-170506188 GCA_039513925.1 Platanthera zijinensis
GAGCTTTATTTTTGAGGCCTGGTTATGGAGCAACTGGGCCAGTGTTGTGGGCCGGAGAGCTTTTGGAGCCCAGCTTGGTGGCCTGAGAGCCATCAATATAACTTAACATGTTATGTAATGTCTGGAAAAATGGGAAGGGGAAATCATAACCCGCTTCGTGGCTTTTTGAGCCTGACAATGTGAGCAACGGGAAAGGCAAAACACTACCCAGTATCTATACCGAGCGCTCGGCTGTGGTAGTGTTACCTGTCCACTGTCGTAGTTAATAGGTCTTAGGCCTTGCAAGGCCCGTAAAGACTACCAAATGCTCATGTTGCAACCATCTTGTGAACGGTGGTGAGTCCCTGTCCTTTGTTTGGACACCGAGTATGTGCCCTAAGAGCATGGGGTGTGTGGATGTTTGTACAATATGTTTGTGGTGAAGTGTGCTTGAATTGCACTTTCATGGCTATGTTTCTTTTTGCTAATATATTATGGAAGGAGTACGCCCCTCACGAGTAAGTGTGTGGTTCGTTACTTTGGTCAGCTTTAGCTGATTGTTTCCTTGTATTGCCACCATTCGATGGATTGTTCTTATGCAGGAATTGGTGAGCCAAGTGGCAGTAGCGGTCTTAAGCTCTTATTCATGTGCTGGCCCTGAAGGCTAAAAGCGAAGTGTTTTCCTTTACAACTTTTCATGTGTGGCTGGCCTGCGTGCCGAAGTCGTAAAAAACTTGTTGTTTAAGTAAATAGATGTAAGGCCATAGGCCGAGACTTTTGTGTATTTTACTTTCATTCCTGTTGTGGACTATAGTGGGCATTCATGTTTATTGATGGGTTCATTCAACTTGTTTTAAAAGCTTCCGCTAAAATGCTCTGTGTTAGTATTCGAGATTCTATAATAGTAGGTTGGTATTAATATGTAACTCCACTAACTGTCTGTAGAATATGTCATGGAGCCCTGACCGAACCTTCTATTATATTCCATTTGACGGATGAGTCTTGTTACGATTTGGTATCAGGCTTACGGTGTCGGTCTTTCTTATGGTAATTCGTGGACGATTCTTTTTAAGGGGGTGGTGAGCACAGGTATGTGCGTCATCGTTATAACATAGAAAAGAACCCTTGAATGTCCACTTAGGAATGAAAATACACTTGTTTGAGAACCTAAGTGTTCCAATGATTGCGTTTTGACAATCTTTTTGTCGCCTAATCGAGTGTTTTTAAAAAAACAGGTGGCTAGGTGTGTGTGCAGGACAGTCGGAACGTCCGCACTCTACAGAAAGCAGTGCACCTAATTGACATACCTGCAACCACTCCTTCGGCAGAGACATAAAGACTTGTGGATGGGGCGGTTTTGCGATGATGGATGCCCAGCCAGGAGGCAAGTAAAACCTCCTATCCCTATCGTGGGGCAGGTCCCTCTTTCGTGCGGTATAGCCTAGAGTGGTAGAATGAGTGGTTGTAGAGCTTTGGTGCCAAGAAGAGAGACAGAGAAGCATCTCAAACATGTGATGAGCTTCAATCCTCATAGTGTTTGCTGGGGACTGAAACACTAACTCAGGCCGAGGATTGGCTCTCTCGTGTTAAGAGAGTCTTGATGGCAACTGAGATGGAGGATGACATAAAACCAACATAGACACCTTATCTTGGATGGAGAGGATTGAGACTGTTGTGGGAAGAGTTGGAGCTGCATCTCTTGGTTGGAAGACAACTCACCGATGTCTCGGTGGAGGAGTTCTCGAGGTTCCTGGCTAGATACCTCCCCTCAACACAGTGGATCGACATGGAGAATCAGTTCCAGAGACTGACACAGGGAGATAGTAGCATGGATGAGTTAATCTCTACGGGTTCACGAGGTTGGGATGTTATGTTGATGTTACTTTTGCTGACAAGGAGCGTAAGACCAACCGTTCTAATGAGGGTTTACGTGTTGACCTAAGGCTACTCCTCTCTGGACCCATGACACAGGGTTTCCTAACTCTGGTCAATACCGCCCAACACGGGAGAAGGAGAGTGAAGAGAGTTCAAGAGAAGAAGGACTCAAGCTTGAAGAAGTCGGAGTTCAAGATGTCGTGCTCTTTAAGTCGTTTCGTAAGTGGAACAAGAAGGCGTGGACTTTGGGTCCAGCCCCATCTTCGGGTACGTCTGGAGTTACTACAGTGCAATGCCTGGTTACTTGCTATAATAGTGGCAAGCAGGGACACATAACACCGAGACTGTTGGGAGTGGGCACCCAAAACCAGAAAAGAAGCCTGAAGCATCTTATTGCGGAGAAGGGAAAGGTGGTGGAGTCAACCGCTTCCCACTACGTTCCAACCAAGTCTAGAGTTTAAAAACATGGCCAATAGAGGCCACAAAGCAGGCTGATGTGGTGGAGGCATGACTTAATTAGTAGCACTTTTAGCTCTATATACTTGTTAAATTTACGTATTAGCTTTTGACTTGTTGTGCTAGGATTTATTTTGATCTTTAATTGTCCGACGAGAGCACGGTTCGATACGGAGCCTCACACTCTTTTTGTTCGAGGAATTTATAATCACGCATCGGAGTGCCTTCTTCGATGTCAAGGTATAAATTGGATGTGTCAGCCTAACGGGTGTTCTATACGGGCATAGAGTTTGCAGTGTAAAGGTATGGATTGGGAGCCAAGAGTTTGATTTGCAAACGTCACTACTACCGATAGTAGAGTTTGAGGTGATCTTTGGCATGGAATGGCTCTTAGGTTAGCACGCATACATATGATTGCAACCGCAAGTAGTCAGACTGGGAGTGGATATGTGGCGTGAGACGATGTTCTCTGATATTAGGGGGTCGAGCAAGACTTTGATGTCTACTCTCCAGGTTATTAAGTTAGTTCGTAGCGGTGCAAAGTATTTTTTTTCACTTTAGAGGAGGTTGTTGGTGCTACATAGTGATCTGGAAGTGATCAAGCATGTAGCCTCATTGTCAACTCAGTATGAGCCTATTAGGGTCGCATATAAGATTGTGGAGAAATTGGGAGTTTGGATCTGTATGATATAGCTCATATGATGAGCAAAATGGACTGAAATATTATAAGGTAAAAGTGTTGAGTGCGTTGAGACCAGTCAATGCTTTCATTGAGTTAAGTGTTAACTAGTCGAATGATGGCGTTTAGTGTTTGAGTTGACTTGCCGATTCGTCGAGTATCAAGTGTTGATTCGTCGACTGTCGCACTCAAGCGTTGAGTGTGTTGAGTCCACTCAGTGCCTTCGTCGACTAAAGGATTTTACTTGGTGAATCTTGCATTTGGCGTAGAAGTCGAATGCAGTTCGATAAATGTAGTTTGACGAATGTCGTTGACGAATACAGATTTGACGAATCTGGTCTTTAGCGCAGAAGTCATGCGCCATTTGACGAAAGCCGCTCGACGAATGTAGTTCGACAATGTCATTCAACGAATCTAGCCTTTGGCGCAGAGGTCGTGCGCCGTTCGACGAAAGCCGTTCGACGAATGCAGTTCGGCGAATGTCGTTCGAACGAATCTGGCCTTGGTGCAGAAGTCGTGTGTCGTTCGACGAATGCCGCTCGACAAATGCAGTTCGACGAATGCCGTTTTGACGAATCCGGGCTTCCTGAGGATTGTGTTGAGTTCGTCATATGTGCTATAAGATACTCAACGATTCGACGAGTATAAATTAATACTAACGATTCGCCGTATATCCTGTAGATATTCGATGATTCGTCCAAACAAACGTTGTCTGCCGAAGTCTATTTTTGTCTTAGTCCTGAGTCTGCGATTAGCGACGGGCTTGTTTGTTTATTCCCTTTGGGTATAAATAGGAAGCATTAGGGCTTGAACCGTAGGTGATTATTCTTTCTGTCTAAGCACACGAGTCGTCACTCTGCGAAAGACGGAAGCCCTAAAAGCCGACGGAAGCGTTCCTCCGATCCAGTCACTGAGCCCCATCCCGATCCCGACTAGTATCATCGCTGCCTCTCTTCAAACAGACCTAGCATCTCTGTGGATACGTTGAGTGTCTCTCTTGACCTAGACTTGTACCGACAAGTTGCTATAGGGTTCTCCTAAGTCGTGTGGAGTTCCCTGTAGAGGCGCAGATATACTTTCTGCGCTCAAGACTCAAGCTTCTAGTGACCGGTTGGAATTTTTCTGGAGAATCTAGGTTGAGTATTGACTCAATCCCTAAAAGGTAATTTATAACAGCATGCTTTACTTCTTGATTCATGAATATTACTAGATACGAACTCTTTGAGTTTTTCTTGTTCTTATTTCCGTTGCGTGCACAAGTGTTGAGCCATCCCCTAAAAAACCAACAGTGGTATCAGAGGCAGGTTGCCGGCAATATTCATTTTTTAGAAGTTGCTAAATCAATGGCGTGTAGATTTGGAGATTTAGAAGTGTTCTAAATGCCCAATCTAGTCTTGGATCTTCCCAAGAATGCATGCGATTTCTTTGAAGTTTACTCCTTAATAGTAACCGTCACTTTTTTGGTTTGTGAAACTAAGCATGTGTTAGATTTTGAATCTCACAAGAAGTGATGATGAGTTGTAAATATACCTATATTTTCGTATTTTATTTAAGTCAATTCTGTTTATTTTTGTCTTTTTTATTAGTTTTATTCAATAAATTGCTTATTTTTGTAAATATTATTTCTAACTTAGCTTTATTTTTATTCCAGAAAAATTCAGAAAAATTCCAGAAAAAGTCAAAATGTTGACTGACACGCCCGTGTCACATGACCGACACGCCCGTGTCACGCCCTCGACGATCGCCGACCACAGGTTGCCAACTCGACGATCGGCGATCATCAAACTGAGCTCGACACGCCCCCAGACACGCCCGTGTCAAAGTGTGACACGGGAGTGACTTCGCCACCTGGCCCGACGTGACGCGCGCGACTTGCGGCCGGACTGCGCCCAGATCGACCTCCCCGACACGCCCCAGTCACGCCCGTGACTGACACATGTCACGCCCGTGACCTAGGCGTGACCGCCACGTTTTCAGCCGAAGTCAACTTTCCAGTCAAATCAACCGATCAGCTCATGTACAGTATCGACACGCCCCCCTGTCACGCCCTAGTCACGGGCGTGGACCCACCCGAAAATTTGCCTATAAATAAGAGCTTCCAGGAAGCTTTTCTTGTCCACTTTTTGACCACTTTGCTTAGGGGAGGTGCTGCCCATTTGGATTCCATGCTTATGTAAGGAGAATTTCTCCCCCTCTCTCTCTCTCTCTTAGTTTGTATTAGGGTGTTTGCTTTAATAAAATTTGAAATTTTCTCTCTTCCTTAGTATGAAAAATCCATTTGAATGCGCCTACTTAAGCAATTTTTCGTTCATCTTTTTGTGTTTCTTTTATGTTTTCATTTTTATAGCTTGGATAACTTAGATAGATTTAGGATTTATCGGCATTTCTAGCCGTTGTAATGTCCGTTTTATTTTCATAATCCGCACTTGTTTAGGATTAGCTTTTCCTTTTTTTCCTTATTTTTCATTCTTAAGGGTTTATAAAAACACCTAAAAAGTGTGATTTTCATTTTCCTTAACTTAGGGTTTTTAGGATTGTAAAACTTTTCGTCTTTTTTAGTTTTATTTTCACTTTTTAGGAGTTTTATAAAAATATAAGAATGAAAATATAGTCGTTATAATTTTTCGCTCACTTCATTTTAGCTTTTTATTTGTAAAACTTTTAGTCCCTTTATTTTTTATTTCATCTTTTAAAGCATTTCTACCGCATTCTAGCTGTAGAAATGCAGTTGTATTAATTTTTCGAGTACTTTCATTTTGCGTTTATTTGCAAAACATTTTCGCTCGGTTAATTTTTATTTTCACTTTTTATGCATTTCTACCGCATTCTAGCGGTAGAAATGCAGTCGTTTTAATTTTTCAGCAACTTTATTTTTCTTATTTTTTTTGCAAGTGTGCGTGCGTGTATGAGTTAGGTTTCATTGCTTTATTTAAATTTCTGTAGAGTGCGCGTGTGCGTATGCATTTATTTCCGCCTACTTGTTAAGAGTTAAATGGCGCTCTGCTTTCATTTCCCGCCCACTCGTTTGAGTGGGACTTGTTTTTTATTGCTTTTATTTTCTCCTACTCACTTTAGAAGGAAACTTAGGGTGTGTGTCTGTGTGTTTTCATTTATGTAGAGTGTGTGTGTGTGTGTTTTACTTTCAAGTAGAGTGTGTGCGTGTATGAGAAAAATTTACCCCCGCCCACTCATTTGAGCCGGGACTCGCAATTTTATCGCTTTCTCAATTACGTAGAGTGCGTGCGTGTAGGAGATAATTTTGACGCTTTACTTAACGCTTTCTTCAATTAAGAAGAGTGTGTGCGTGTGTGCATTTATTTCCGCCTACTCATTTGAGTAGGGATTGCTTTATTTAATTTTCTTTATGGTTTTGAAGTGTGCTTGAGTGCCTGCATCAATTAGCCTTCAATTTATCTAATTGTCCTATTTTTTGTGTTTTCTCTTATAATTGTTCAGTGCTTAATTTAACACTCAAGTTTCACCTAAAAACATAAAGCCGTTCCCATACCGATGAGTGGCTAATCTCTATTAGCCTTCGGCATCGAAGAGCATTGGGACAAATAAAATGATTTGAAATAATTAAAGAACTTTATTTTTATTTTAATTTAAGGGCTTATGGTTTGCCCGGGTTAACGATGCATAGGACCACATAATCGATTTGTGGGCTCTATTTCCGTTATCCATACGCAACGCCGAGAGGCCGCACGTATGGACCGATCCCCCTTGTGTAAAGAGAGCTGCGTACGCCCCCTCGAAAGAGGAGAAACGTAGTTCTGCCGGATTGGGTTCCCCACCCAATAGCGGGGTTCTTAGCGTAATGCGGGCGTTAAGGGGAATCCTTCGTCGGACTAACGTTCGGTCGAATAGCCTTAGCGCCCAGGTGAGCTATATCCCTAGACCAAGGTGAGCTCATGTTCTTGGAACCTCCACGGCCAAGTTCCTTTTATTAATTTAAAAACAAAGTTCAATAATTGTTAAGAATTATTTTAGTCTTAATCTGATTCGATGCCGAGCGTTAACCCGTCATCGAACTAACTTAGTAAAATTCAGCTATCTCTCTTTCCGTTTTAATTAGACTAAAAAAATCCCACCTTATTGATAGTAAGATAATAGTGTTCCTGGAAGAGTAGATATAATCAACGCGTCCCCGAGAATAATACGACCTCGGTATTTTCCCGAATACCGAGTACTACTTGCGATAGGTGCACTTGCCTCCTCTTGTTAGAAAACTCGATCTTCTAACCGGCCTGCGGAATCTGACCATTTCGAACCACCCACAGTCGGTCTCTATTCCACAGCCATCAAGTTTTTGGTGCCGTTGCCGGGGACCACGGTTGTTATATTGAATCCGGGACTCTATTAATTTTACTTTATTTTCAAATAAAAAATTTATACAAAAAAAAAATCCTTCCCCCTTTCGTTGTTTTTTTTAGGGTGTATGACCCGTGGACAACCTTCGAGTTCTGAAAATCTTGAATTCGACCCCGAGATCGACCGCTCTCTTGCGCGTATCTGATCTCTCCGTCGAATTCCCTTTTTAGACCACGCAGAATCTATCGGAGAACCCTCTTCTTCTTCTATGGCCGACCCAAATAATGCCCAACCGGCCGAGCGTACTATGTCTTACTACGCTCGGCCCAACTTTGATGATACGGGGTCGAGTATTGTTCGGCCCGCTGTGGCCAACAATAATTTTGAAATTAAGTTGAGTGTTATTCAAATGATCCAAAATGCCGTGCAGTTCGACGGACTGCCGGATGAGGACCCCAATAACCACTTGTCTAATTTTCTTGAGATTTGCGATACTTTTAAAATTAATGGCGTCACTGATGACGCCATTCATTTGCGCCTTTTTCCCTTCTCTCTTAAGTCCAAGGCTAAGGCGTGGTTACTCTCCCTCCCGCGGGGATCCATCACGTCCTGGGCGGAGTTGGCAGAGAAATTCCTTACGAAGTATTTTCCGCCCGCGAAAACTGCAAGATTGCGGGCGGACATATCTTCGTTCGTCCAAAATGACTCCGAGTCTCTTTACGAGACTTGGGAATGCTTTAAGGAGTTTCTCCGCCGGTGCCTGCACCACGCTCTGCCAATGTGGTTGCAGGTACTGATTTTTTACAATGGACTGAATAGTCAGACGCGTCAAATGTTTGACGCGGCTGCCGGGGGCACTCTGAACAATAAGACCCCGAGGCCGCTCAGACCCTTTTCGAGGAAATGGCGGTGAACGCCTACCAGTGGAATGTCCCGCAGGCACGCCCTAAGCAGGCGGGCATTTTTGAAGTGGATTCCACTGCTCAGCTAGCCCTCCAAGTGGAAAGGCTAACTAAGCAGGTGGCGGAGATGTCTGTTGCCTCCTCCACTCCGCCTTGTTTTCTTTCCCCCTCTTCTGCCTGCATGGTCGACGAATTCGTGGACTACATGGGAAATCCGGTGCGTCCCTCCTTTCAAAACAACCCCTATAGTACCCACTATAATCCGGGTTGGAGGAACCATCCGAATTTCTCCGGGAGCAACCCGAACAACACGCAACGTCCCCCTCCCCCTCCTTTTGCGCCAACGTTTCCTCCTCCCCCTCCTATGAAGCCCTCCCCGGTGGAGGAAAATTTTAATCGTTATGTCGTGTCCAACGAGTCCAATATCCGGAACATCACCGGATCGCTAAAAAATTTAGAAATCCAGGTTGGACAGTTGGCGCGACTTATGTCGGAACGCGCTCTGGGGGCACTGCCAGGGAACACGAAGCCCAATACAAGGGAAACTGCCAACGCTATAACCCTCCGTAGCGGTAAGGAGGTGGTCGATCCAAAACGGATCGATCCTCATGTACATATTTCACCTCCGACCCCTCTTCCCTCTTCTTCGATTACGCAACCCTTACCGATTTTTAACGACAAAACTATTTTAAACAAGGCGTTGTCCTACCCGCATAAGTTAGATAACGAGCGAGTGAACGCGAAATATGAAAAATTTATTTTATTACTTAAATAAATTCATATTAATGTTCCTTTTTGCGAGGCTATCTCGCAAATGCCTAAATATGCAAAATTTTTAAAAGAACTACTTTCTAATAAACGCAAACTCGAGGATATTTCACATATATCTCTCAACGCTGTCTGCTCGGCGGCTCTTACTAGTAAATTGCCCTCAAAACAAAACGACCCGGGACGGTTCTCCATCCCGTGCCTTTTTGGCGATGTATTAGTAAAATACGCCTTGACAGACTTAGGCGCGAGCATTAATTTGATGCCGTTCTCGCTCTTCCTGCGTTTAGGTTTGGGTACTCCTGCTCCTACCAATATGCGCATCCAACTAGCGGATCGCTCGGATAGGTTCCCCATCGGGGTTGTTGAGGATGTCCTTGTCCGATTAGACAACTTCACCTTCCCGGTGGACTTCGTCATCTTGGACATCGAGGAAGACGCCAACGTACAAATAATACTTGGTCGCCCTTTCCTCGCGACCTCACGTGCATTAATCGATGTAAGTAATGGTCAGCTTCTCCTTCGGGTAGGAGACGACCAAGTTACTATTTCTATTAACTCCTCTATGGAAGACTCGTCACCGAGCGACGATTTCTGCTACTCTTTAGATTCTTTTTTATGGAGATTGTTCTTCTCCGGTTTTCGAGTCCGAGTTTTTAAAAGAAAATATTTTTTCGCTCGAAAATTTTTATTGCGATGAGGATGCGTCTACGAATATGCCTTTTGAACCAATTGGTTCAAAAGATATTAGCACTAAAACCTCACTAGAAGAACCGCCCACCCTAGAACTCAAACCATTACCCGAATCCCTAAAATATGCCTTTTTGGGGAAAATGATACACTTTCGGTAATCATTTCTTCGTATTTAAGCGATTCGGAGACCTCCGATTTATTGGAGGTTTTGCTTAAACATCGCCACGCAATTGCATGGCAAATTTCTGACCTTAAGGGGATTAACCCTTCTTTCTGCACTCACAAAAATTTCCTAAACGATAATTGTCGCAAAACCATTCAGCCGCAGCGACGTCTTAACCCAAACATGAAAGACGTCGTGAAAACTGAGATAATCAAATTATTAGATGCGGGGATTATTTATCCCATTTCTGATAGTGCGTGGGTTAGTCCCATTCATGTCATGCCCAAAAAGGGCGGTCTAACCGTAGTGGCGAATGAGCACAACGAGCTCGTCCCAACTCGTACTGTTACGGGTTGGCGTGTGTGCATCGATTATCGCAAACTTAATGATGCCACCCGCAAGGACCATTTCCCACTACCGTTCCTTGACCAGATTCTCGAGCGTCTTTCCGGTCATCCATTTTATTGTTTTCTCGACGGTTTATCGGGGTTTTTCCAAATCCCCATTTCGCCCGAAGACCAAGAGAAAACAACTTTTACTTGCCCCTTTGGCACCTTCACCTACCGAAGGATGCCATTTGGCCTCTACAATGCGCCAGCTACATTCCAAAGATGTATGCTGGCAATCTTTGGCGAGCTAGTAGAAGATATAATGGAAGTATTTATGGATGACTTTTCTGTATTCGGATGCTCATTCCCGGATTGTCTTCGTAATCTCGATCGTGTCCTCCAGCGATGCGATGACACAAATCTTGTTTTAAAGCTGGGTATGAACTAAAACTGCTGCTTTTGTCTATTTGAGGTTGTTCACTTGTTTCTGGGAAGGTTTTATGCTAGGTTGCATGTTAGGTATTTTAAAACCCTAAAATATTACTACATGTATCTCATGCACATCATGTTTATAAAACTAAAGCACTATTTTTTTCCCTTAAGCGTAAAGACTATCTTTTCATATATACTACACCAACCTTAGAGTCGTGCATACCATGAGTCGTCCCTCGGGGACACTTTTGCTCCTTTAGGATGTCAAAACAACTTAATTAAAGTATTTTCCGCTGCGAATGAATATATTTTTTATCATGGACCTGCTGATCCACTGTGCCGAGGGATACGACCATTAAATATAACTGGCTTTCTTTCATAATAAGCTATGGTTTTCTTAATATCTAAAGTCTGGAGTTTTGCTTGAATGCGTGCAGTTATCCCATGCACTGCGTGGCATCACAACACGTATTTTCTCTTTCTCTGATACGATTTATTTGTCGAGAAAATGTGGGTTGTGACAAAGAGGGATAAGCCATGTGCCCAAGCGGTCAAGCACATTTTCTAAGACTTAAAAACTACAATGGAGCCTGAGGCCAACTCCTCTACTCTGCCTACCCCTGAGAAGGACAGAAACTTCATTGACCTCTACACCGACCCGGACAGCCGACGAGAGGATGGCGAGGTCACCTTGATGTGAGCCAATATCCCTCTTGATGACCAGCAAGTCAAAACACCGGAGGTTCTCCTGCGCGACCCATCACCGCCCTTTAGGACACTGGGGTTGGACTCGCAGAGGCCGTGCTTGCCATCCCGCACTCTCTTCTCTCGGCAGCTTGCTGGGACTTCGGGATGAGGCGCTGAAGCTATCCTTTTGTCGGGCTTCAGCCTCCTTTCGCCAAAAACACACCCTCCGGGCCGCGACAAAAATATGAAGATGCCTCCACCCCGCCTCTCCTTCGTGGCGGCGAGCTTGTCAGGCAAGTTGACCTTCAGTGGTTATCATCCCGTAGTCGTCCTGGCATGCTCGCCGTTCATACTAATGTTTACCTGCCCTTGCATCCCTTCCTAGTCAATCTGAGGCTGACGAATCACAGGAGCAGACTCGCTACTCTCCCCTTCCTTCCCTGAAATCTTTAGAGTCCTTCCTGGACTCCGAGCTGGAGGGTCTCGAGCTGACGAGGCAAGGAATTGAGGTCCTCAAGAAGCTGGTATACGAGTTTCACTGGTTGCAGGAGGACAATGAGGTGCTGCAGCAGGAGTGTGCGTGGCTTGCAGGCGAGGTGAGGGATGACCCGGCAGGCGAGGCGATGTCCCTTTCACCGCTTTTGGACGGGCTGTATGAGAGCCTTCAGGCCGCTCGTAGGATCTTTGGATTGATCTGCGAGCTCTGCTATTCACGCCGACCTACGGGGAAGGAGACGCGAGGTCGGGGTAGGCAGAAAACGCCCCCCTTATCGGGCCTACTTGCACTCGCCTCTTGCCCCCTCAGCTTGCGCATATATCGAACTCGTTGCTTCTTTCTTCTTCTACTGCATTTGATTTGTTTGAGCAATATTATCCCTCTAGTTTGTAATAACTTAGAATATTCTTAGATTTTATTGCTTGTTATTCAAATAGATGGCATTTGGCATGTGATATGATAGATCCTGGAAGTCGGCGAGTCGGGGTCGGCGAGCTGAGTCAGGCGAGCCGGACTGATTGGTCGGCTCGGCCTTAGACTTCTTTTTCTATAAATAGGCCCCTCTCACCAACCCAGACTTACTTCTTTTATACCCCCCCCCCCACGCTTCTCTCCTTCTTTCCTACCTGTACTTGCACCCCAAACCTCTCGTGAGCAAGGGTAAGACCAATCCCGATTCTGGCGGCCGCTCCAAATGTGCCCAGCACTTCACCAACTACTGCTTCTTTGAGGGGAGCAAGACTGAGGATGAGTTCACATAGTTCACTGCTAGCTTCTTGCCCCCCGGCATTGAGGTGCGCCGGCCTAGGGAGTGCGAGGCCATCAACACATTCTACCCCTAGGAGCTCGCCTTCCCCATCTCATATTTTTAGGTTTGGTTGCGCTTACCACTCTGGCCGGAGATTCGCCAGATCCTGAAATACTATGGCGCGGTGCCCATGCAACTCAACTCGAATGCCATCGCCATGATGGTGGTGTTCGCATGCTTCCTCCCCAGGGAGGAAATAGAGTTCAACTTGACTGTGTTCAAAAAACTCTTCACCTACAAGGCGACTCCCGACGGCATCGCCTACTTCGGGGGCTCCTTCATCAGAGTTCGTAAGATCACGAACAAGCACCATAACTGGATGACGAAGATCTTCTTCATCAAGGGCGACCTCGGCAACATCCCCTAGTCGTCACTGTAGAAGGGCGAGAAGGTGTACCCCACCAGCGTGTCCGGCAATGATGTCGAGCTCCATAAGTTCTTCCTTCACAAAGACTTCGAGGTCGCCTTCCTATGAAGGGGCCTCGACTCGCTCCTTCCCGTCCATCCCAACAAAGGTATACCTCGCAACTATTCCTCTTTCCGAGCTCGCTGAAATTATAGAATTTTTCTAACCAAGTTTTTGTGTAGGGTGCGACTGATCCCCGAGAACCTGCCCTTCGCAGACTCGAGACTACTCCCTGACCCCCTTGCCTGCGAGAAAGCGGCTGCAACGGCCTACATAGATAAGCCGACATCGTCCAAGCCCTCGTCTGGCAAGAAGCGGACTGACCCCATGGGGTCCAAGTCGCCTCGCTGTCATCCGCTGTATGAAAAAGTTGAAGGCGGTGGTGGTCACTCAGGCGAGACAATAACAATAACAACATCAAAAGCCAAGATATATGGCTTGCCTGAGCCCTCCCAGGATGGATCGTCGGAGAGCCAGATAAAGGAGACAACCAACAAGGGGCAGGAGGGAGGCTAGCCCTCTTCTCCTCCTACAGTCAAGAAGACCCTGTCCTGCGAGCCAGGTCCGCCGAAGAGTCACCCCTCTTCGGACTTGGGGGAAAGATGAAGGATTCGGTCGGCGAGCCCGTGGTCCAATGGGATGAGTCGGCCCACCGGATCTCTGTCTCCACCCTCCAGCCCTCCTGGACTGACTGTCACCTCCCCTCTGGCCACACCTACGCGCTCGGCTTCGGCCTCTACAGGCGTGAGGATGTCGCGGCCTACAAGCGCATTACCCAGCACTAGCTCGACCACGAGGGCTTGCAAGCCATTTATGCGGGCACTGGAGCTGCACCACATGGTGGTTTGTCGCGACTTCAACCTCAACCACCTCCTATAGAAGGCTGAACAGAAGCGCGACATTGCCCAGGACAAGGTTGTCGACCTGGAGAGAAGGCTCGACATTGCCTAGGATTTACTCGCCAAAGGCGCTGGAGGGCTGGTAAGCACTGATCACCCCTTTCTATTTTTACTTGGAATTTACCTCCCTTAGACTTTCTTACCCATTTCGCCTCACAGGATGTCGAGGCCGCTAGGGAGCTGCGAGCTCGTGCCACCGGGTTGGAGGAAGAAAACATCCAGCTTTGTGCCCACTTCGCCTCACTGGAGGCTCGTGTCGTCGAGCTGTAGGCTCACACCGCCGAGCTGGAGGGGAACAACACGAAGCAGAGCGAGGAGAACAAGGGGCTCCATGGCGAGATCATTCGCCAGGCGGTATCCCTCCTCCCTCTAGGCGGCAGCGAGCCCCCATTCCCGTACAATAAGTCGAGGATCTTCGATGAGGCTGAGGTCATGGAAAGGTTGTTGATCAACTCGTTCGAATCTGCCGAATGCACCTTGCAGATCATGAAGGATACGCTGGTGATGGTGGAGGGCTGCGAGGAGATCACGGCCGGAGGCCTCATGCCGAGTATGTTCCCGTCCATGCCGCCCAGCGAGAAGGATGACAGCTTCGATCTACTCTTCGGGAAGGATTACAAGGACAATCCATCTTGAGGAGCGGGTGAAGATCATCATTCTGGGATTGAGGAGGCGAGGGCTGACCCGCCCCTTTTCCTTTTTCTTTTTTGTGTAATTCCCCCCCCCCCTCCCTCCTTTTTGTAACCTCGCTTAGGTGAGCTCCCTTTTTGTAACCAAGATATTGATAATGCAAAACATATTCTTCAATCTTCTTTTCCTTGCACCTTCTCAATGTGATGTACTCGCCCACGAGCTCTCCTCCTTGAGGGGCTGTGTTAGGATAGAACTTACCATTAAAATGCATGTTATGGCTCATGCCCGTGAATAAATCCTGAGCGCTCGCCACCCCTAAGCAACCCGGGGAACCACACACCGTGCTAGATCTCTCCATCACCCAGCTCGCTCGTGAGCTGCCTCCTTCCTCGCTGGTGTTAAGCCAAAATTGTTAAAATATTCATAAGTAAAACTGGAGGGGGTGGAGTGCGTTGCTGGAGCTCGCCTTCTTCATTGGAAGCCTAGGGCTTGGTTTGCCTCCTTTCTACCAAGCTGGGCTCGCGAGCCCCGGCTCACTTGTAAGTTCTTTATTCTCCATACCCTCAGGAAAAGACCGATCTTTTCGAATAACTCCCGGAGAGGGTGTGTCTCCCTCGAGTGACATCCAGCCCTACCAGCTAGGTGAGAGCCTAACAGCGGGATCTGCTCGAGGTCTGGGTTGACTCTCTTTAGTGACATACAACCCTGCCAGCTAGGTGAGAGCCTGGCAGCAGTATCTGCTAGGGTTCTTGGTAGACTCTCTCGAGTGACATCCAGCCATGCCAGCTAGGTAAGAGCCTAACAGTGGGATTTGCTCGGGGTCTGGGTAGACTCTCTCGAGTGACATCCAGCCTTGCCTGCTAGGTCAGAGCCTGGAAGCGGGATCTGCTCGGGGTCTGGGTAGACTCTATCGAGTGATATCTAGCCCTACCAGCTAGGTGAGATCCTAGCAGCGGGATCTGCTCGGGGTCTGGGTAGACACCATCGAGTGACATCCAACCCTGCCAGCTAGGTGAGAGCCTGGCAGTGGGATTTTCTCGGGTTCTAGGTATACTCTCTCGAGTGACATCCAACCCTGCAATCTAGGTGAGAGCCTAACAATAGGATCTGCTCGGGGTATGGGTAGACTCTCTCGAGTGACATCCAACCATGCCAGCTAGGTGAGAGCCTGATAACGGGATTTTCTCGGCGTATGGATAGACTCTCTCGAGTGACATCCAGCCATGCTAGCTAGTTGAGAGCCTGGCAGCGGGATGTGCTCGGGTTCTGGGTACACTCCATCGAGTGACATCCAGCTATGTCAGCTAGGTGAGAGCCTAGCAGTGGGATCTGCTCGGTGTCTAGATAGACTCTCTCGAGTGACATCCAGCCCAACCAGCTAGGGTAGAGCCTGACAGCAGGATCTGCTTGGGGTCTTTCAAATGAACACTACCCATTCTCACGATTCACAACAGAAGCATTTCCACATCAAATTTTATTAGAAAAATAACGTTACTTACATGGCTTCAAGGGCAAAAACGTTTCAAGTTATCACCGCTCCAGGTGAGACTTAGAGTTTCGCCCTCCATATTCTGGAGGTGTTACCCTCCTAACATTAATATTTCTTTTACAATGTACGGACCCTCCCAGTTGGGGTTGAGCTTTCCCACAGCGGTTGACCTTCCCGTGACATCTACCTTCTTCAAGATCGAGTCCCCTTCCGCGAACTGTTTAACCTGGACATGCTTGTCGAAATACTTAGCCATTCTTCTTTTCACTTCGTCTTGGTAGATGGAGGAGAGGTCACGTACCTCCTCCATCATGTCAACGGAGAGTAACAACTCCTTTTCATTTTCAACTTGCCATTCTTCCATGTCTGCCTCTTCCTCGACAAACCGAGGCGTTCAGACCTCGAACTGGATTGGAAGCACTGCCTCACATTCATGGGATGGCTTTAAGGGGTTTCTCCCGTGGTGATGTTGGGGGTGGTTCTAAGTTCCCAAAGAACAGAGTGGAGTTGCTCCACCCAACTACCCTTCAAGTTCTCAACTTTTTTCTTTAGGAGGTTCACTATGATTTTGTTTGCTGCATCCACCTGTGTCACGACATGAATTTTCTAAGCAATAAACTTTTATCAGAGTAAGATAAAATATGTTTCGTGATGCCACGCCATGCAGGGGATAACTGCAGACGCTCAGGCAAGGCACCAACCTAAACAAGTTAAACTGAAATCATAAGTTATTATGAAAAACTTCTTTCAAATTAGATGGATGGTCGTATCCCTCGGCACAGTGGATCAACTAGTCAATAAGTAAAAATATATTTATAAGCTGTAGAAAAATACCTTGGTTAAGGTGATTTGATATCCTACATGAGTGTGAACGTCGCCAAAGGACAACTCATGAAATGCAGGACTCTAAATTTAGTATAGTATGAAATTTGTCTTTACGTTACTTTGGAAAATAGTACTTTAAGTTTAGAAATATTGCATGTATGAAGTACATATAGTAATGCTTTTATGAGTTAAAATACCTAACATGCATCCTAGCATAAATCATTCCCAGAGAGCAAGTAAACAACCTCCAAATAGGCAAAAATAGCAGTTTAAGTCACATACTTAGCATCACAATGAAAACCACCAGTGGGCGTCAACAACCTGACACGATTCCACTGGTGAGTATGCATGTCTATACAGAAGGAAACAAGAAAAGATCTACCTCACAAACTGAGGAAGGGGAATCTCAACAGCCCAGGAGATCACAAGCAAGCCCCCAAAAGAAAACTAGCCGCCCAACCAGCTACTGCTCTGAACCTGAGGCATTCAAAGAAAAAACCCCTCCACAAAAATATAATCAAATAGAAATGGAGCATTAGGTCATAAGCAATAAAAAGGAAGGGGTTTACCATACCCTTACAGTAGAATGCTATCAAACTTAGCAAAAGGAAATAAACGAGACAGCAAAAGTAAAACAATGTCCAAAGAATAATCAAAGCGCACCAAGTGCGATAAATAAGCAACATGCCCTGCTAAAAACCTGCAGCAGCAACAAGGCAAACATAGGCTAAAATATAGCAATTTAGAAAAGGAAAGGAACAAATAGTCCTATCTTATGAATTAATAGCAGTGGTAAAACCTTGGGTCCGGGTTGGTAGCCAAAAACAACCCGCTTCAAAACAACCTGACCCAAAAATTCTCCAGGGTGAAAACAACCAGTGGCAGCTCCAGGGTCCACACACCTAACCAAACCAGCAAAAACCAGGGCCAAACTGGTGGTGGCCACAACTCAACACACACAAATCACCCCTTACAGTGCCACCAGAAAAAAAAACCACCTACCATAATCCACGATTCGGCATCCAAAAACTAGCCGAAAACACAACACCAAACCGAAATAAAACCCATACTAACCAACTCGGGAGAAAAACACCAGCCTAAGGAAAAAGCGTCGAGTCCACTCGATGTCGCGTTGAGTGAGTACAACTCACTCAACGCCAAACACTAAGAAGAGAAGGCGTCGAGTCCACTCGACTCCGCGTTGAGTGAGTACCATTCACTCAACGCCAAAAATTTAAGCAGAGAATGCGTCGAGTCTACTCGATGCCGCGTTGAGTGAGCTCCACTCACTCAACGCCAAAATAATTAGCCGCAAAAACTCACTGGACGACGGTGTGGAGTGAGTTCAGCTCACTCAATGCTGTCAACGCTAACAGCCGAAGGCGTTGAGTGACTTCACCACACTCAACATTTTGACTTAGAAGAAAAACATCGTCGGACTAGACGACGTTGAGTGAGCTCAACTCACTCAACGCCAAATGCAGACGGCATCGAGTGAGGTCAACTCACTCAACGCCAAACGATAGATGGCGTGGAGTGAGTGCAACTCACTGAACGCCAAAAGACTTAGCAAAATTCCTAAGGCAGATGGCGTTGAGTGAGCTCAACTCACTCAATGCCAAAAGACTTAGAAAAAGTCTCTGGAAAGACGACGTTGAGTGAGCGCAACTCACTCAACGCCAAAGGTAGACGGCATTGAGTGAGCTCAACTCACTCAACGTTGTCAACGCTTTTGGACTTAGACTCCAGACCAAACAGCTAGGCATTGAGTGTGTCCACCACACTCAACGCTTTTATACTTAGCCCACAAAATGAAATTCTGCCTGAAGCTAACACTCAATGCCTGCTCATAGTGAGTTGGCAAACATAATTTCTAATTTCCTCTCTCCTACACCTTCTACCAGGCTATAGCTACCAACCAAGATGGGCTAAAACTAGCAAACTAAAATCCTACCTCCAGCCACTACCTGGACACAAATTAGTGAATAAGAAGAGAGAATAAATTAAAACTGGACAAGATCGAGCAAGATTTAGCTGGGATGAAAACTACAGCAACCCTAGCTTCTAGGAAAAATAAAGAATGAGCTACTATAATAAGATTAATTGGAGTAAAATAAAGGTTGGCAAGGGCAAAGAGCGCCACTTGCCTCTACCTCCAGAAAACAGCAGCTGCCTTGCAAAATCCGGCACCGGCGGTAAGATCGGACACCTAAGAGGCAAACCTGAAGCTTTAGGGGGAAGATGTGCAAACCCAAAAAATCCTAGCTTACAAAGACAACTCTAGAACAAGAAATACTTACCTAGGGAGGAAGATCCGGGTTAGAGCAGTCCAGATCTGCCCTTACCCGAGAAAAAACAAGCTCTAGATTGCAACAAATCACCGGCCAGTGCTCTAGCTTTTTCGTCACCCATCTCCTTCCGCTGTAAGCTATCCATCGGGTTTGGGGAAGACGAATAGGGATAAGACCAAGATATGCTTTACATAAATATCTATTATAATATTATTATAGTACAGTCACACCCAGCCACTAAACTATTATACATGAAATAATATTATCTCTGAGAATATAATATTATAAAGCATCCACTGTATATATATACATATATAAAATTCAAGCTAACAACATGTAGCCAAGCAAAACCGGCCACTAATATCATTATATCAGCCAATTAAATAACACGCCAAAACGACGCGAAAAACAAACATTCTCGGAATTTGACGAAATTCACATCGTAGCTAAATATCCACCCTACAAATCTAGTGGCGAAGTCGGAATCGTCATCCGAAAAACAAAACTCGGGCTAACACTTCCCAAAGCACAAACACAAGCATTCCCGGAGAGGCTCCACCGAGTCACCAAAACAGACTCCGGCTCACTAGGGAACCTTGCAAATAGGCTACAAAACAAGGCACTCAGAGAGACTTAAGAGCTAAGACCACGCTCTAACAATGTCAAGGGCTGAAAATGCGCCAACGTAATGCCAAACAAAGATTAAACAATCATAGAAAAACTGGGGGCATTACAGTCACTCCCCCTAAAAGAAAGTTTCGCCCTGAAACTTTACGCACAACCCTTCTACCATAGAAGGGACATAACAAACCAAGAGTAAAACAGAAGAATACATACCAAGCGAACTTCAGGAAATAGATGAGGGTGAGCCTCCCTCATAGTCGACTCCAATTCCCAAGTCGCGCTTTCCACATCCTGGTTCGTCCACAAAAATTTAACCATTGGAATTCTCTTCCTCCGCAACACCAGATCTTGCGTATCCAAAATGTTGACAGGCATCTCCACATAATAAAGATTTGGCTCTAACTGAGGCACATAATTTAAAACTTGCATGTTGTTTAGCACACACTTCTTCAGTTGGCTTACGTGAAAAATATCGTGCACACCAGGAAAGTTTGCGGGCAAATCCAGCTTGTAAGCTGACACATCAATCCGCTCAACAATCTTAAACGGTCCCACAAACCTTTGGTCCAACTTTCGGTTCTTACCAAACCTCTTGACTCCAACCATCGAGGAAACTTTAAGAAATACCAAGTCCCCTACAGCAAACTCCAAATTAGATCTACGCCGGTTGGCGTTCTTCTCATATCATTCTTGAGCAATCTGAAGCTTTTCTCGAATAAGTTTCACAGCAACTTCCATTTCTTCAAGCGCATCCGGAACCAACAAAGATCTCTCTCCAACCTCAGTCGAAAAGAGGGGAGTTCTGCAGCGTCTCCCATACAGAGCTTCGAAAGGAACCATTTGCAAGCTTTCTTGGTAACTATTATTATAAGCAAACTCCATAAGCCTCAAACGCTCATCCCACGCTCCTCCGTGGTCTAAAATGTAGCATCTGATCATGTCCTCCACAATCTGATTATCTCGCTCTGTCTGACCATTGGTCTGCGGGTGGTATGCGGTAGAATACCTAAAATCCGTACCCAAACCTTCTTGCAAACTCTTCCAGAAGCGAGATGTAAACCTGGAGTCTCGGTTTGAAATAATGCTGACCGGAACACCATGCAATCGGATGACTTCATTCAAATACAGCTCAACTATTTTCTTCATCGGATAGTCGATCTTATAAGGTTCGAAGTGAGTACACTTCGTTAATCTGTCCACAATCACCCAAACTTAATCATATCCTCTAGGAGATCTCGGTAAACCCGTGATGAAATCCATCGAAATACTCTCCTACTTCCAAGTTGGAATCTCCAATGGAATCAACTTACCACCCGACCTTCCATGATCGGCCTTAACACGCTTGCAAGTATAACACTCAGAAACAAACCACAAGGCAATTTGCTTTAAGTCATGATACATCTTGGTAGATCCTGGATGGTAGGAAACACTAGAACTATGTGCTTCTCTGCACAACATAACTCGGATATCCATAACGGCGGGCATACAAAATCTGTCGCGGTACTTCAAAGTACCCGCATCATCAATCAAGAAATCTGGTAACTCCCCTTTCTCAGCTCTAAGATATAAATGCAGCAGATCTGGATCATCTTTCTGATGTAACCTCATAAGCACAATCCAAGAAGGCTTGTCTACTACCAAACTACTCTACAAGTCGCAGCTCCCCACAGAAATATCCATCAAAAGAAATTCTTCCACCAATAGCTCGGCGGAGAGATTAAAAATCTTCCCCGTCTTCCGACTTAGGGCATCGGCCACCACATTAGCCTTGCCCGGATGGTACTGGATCTCAACATCGCAGTCGGCAACATACTCCAAACATCGCCGCTAGCGCAGATTCAATTCCTTCTAAGTGAAGACGTACTTTAAACTCCTATGATCGGTAAAAATCTTGCACTGCGCGCCATAAAGCAGATGTCTCCACAACTTTAGCGCAAAAATCACGGCTGCATACTATAATTCATGCGTAGGGTAGTTCCTCTAATGATTCTTCAGTTGCCTGGACCCATACGCAATCACTTTCCCGTCTTGCATCAACACGCAACCAAGCCCAACATGCGATGCATCCACATAAACATCATAATCCATGCCCTCCGTAGGCAGAGTAAAAACAGGAGCAGTGCACAATCTGTTCTTGAGCTCTAGGAAGGCTTCGTTACACTTCTCTCCCCAAACAAAAGCCGCATTCTTCTGAGTCAATCTAGTCAAAGGTGCAGCCAGGGTAGAAAAACACTCCACAAATCTCCTATAGTAGTCGGCCAACCCTAAGAAGCTCCTAATCTCTTTGGGTGTGCCAGGCCTACTCCATTCCATCACAGCAGCTATTTTCTCTGGGTCGACTGAAATCCCATTCCTATTAACCACATGGCCCAGAAATGAAACTTGAGGCAACCAAAACTTGCACTTGCTCAATTTGGCGAATAGCTTGTGGTCACTCAAAGCATATAAAACTAATCACAGATGCTAGTCATGCTCCGCAGCATTGCGGGAATATACCAGAACGTTGTCTACAAACACGACTACAAATTTGTCCAGAAAATCCTTGAACACACGGTTCATCATATCCATAACGGTTGAGGGCGCATTGGTCAAACCAAATGACATTACCAAAAATTCAAAATTCCCATGCCTCGATCGAAAAGAAGTCCGTGGAATATCTGAATCACAGATCCTTAGCTGATGGTAGCCATAACGAAGATCAATCTAAGAAAACATCACGCTACCGCGTAACTGATCGAACAAATCGTCAATCCTCGACAGGGGATTCCTGTTCTTAATAGTGACCTTATTTAGCTCTCTATAATCGATGCAAAGCCTCATCGATCCATATTTCTTCTTAACAAACAAAACAGGAGCACCCCAAGGCGACGAAGTCGGCCTTATAAAACCCTTCTCTAACAACTCATCCAGCTGGATATGCAACTCCTCAAGCTCTCGAGGGGCCATCTGGTACGGCGCGTTCGCAATAGGACGTGTGCCTTGCTCCGAAACTATCACAAACTAAACATACCTATCAGGTGGAAGACCAGGAAGATTATCAAGAAACACATCTGAAAACTCGCGCACAACAGGAATCTCTTCTAAACGCGGCAAACTACCAACGGTCCCCAAAACTGAGACCAAACAAGCAAAGCATCCGGAAACTAGCAGCTTCCGAGCACATACCGCAAAAAAAACTGGAGAATCCTGGCGCGGATCACCATAAACACTCCCAGGCTGACCGTTGTTGTTTCTGAAGTCCAAGCGCTTTCCCTTGCACTAGATAACTGCATCATACCTAGACAACCAGTCCATGCCTCAGATAACATCAAAGTCTTCCAAGTCGATCACCTTCAGATCTGCCTTTGCTATAAAATCCCCTAACACAATCGGACAATCCTGAATGCCCCGATCTGAAACCACTGAATCACTGGAAGGGAACTTGACGCAAAAGGCATCCCCAACTCGATCTAGATCCAAACGGTACGGCTCCACGAAGGTTCTAGCCATAAACGAGTTGGTAGTGCCATAGTCGAAGAGAACACGCGCCCAGCGGTTCTTTACCTTAAATCTTCCTATAAGATTGCGCACGCATCTAAAGAAACAATTGCTTAAACTATAACTACAAACTCAAACATTAAAACTTGGGAGAAAGTCTAACATGAAATAACCTGAGTAGAAGTCAGAGCTTCCTCTGAGGAAATCACATTCAGCTTTCCTTTACCCTTATCCAATCGCTGAGGCGGTGGCAATGCCCGAAGTGGGACTAGTTGAAGCACAGGCTGGAGCTGCCAGCACTGATCCTTGATATGCCCTTCTTGACCACATAGAAAACCACTTCTTGTCTTATTATTTCCCCAACAGTGGGAAACATCATGCCCTGGCCGCTTACCTGCAGAATAGAATAAATCTTTCATGGGAGCACCTTGTATCGCATGAACCTGCTCTTTCTTCTGAGCTCTCTCCCTATTGTAACATCTTTCCAACGGGTGGCCCGGCCGGCCACCGAATCTACAAACTTCCCTTCTCTTCTTTCTTGAAGCATCATCGGATGGCTGGGGACTCTTTCCTTCAACAAATTTCCTTCTATCTCTTCTCATTTGCTGGCCTCTATTCTTAGCATTTTCGATTGCCTCGACCTTCAAGGCATCTTCTACCGCACTGGTATTACTCACTACTCTATAAGCACCATCTAGTTGCTAGATGTTACTTCTTAGACCACCCAGGAATCATTTTACTCGATCCGTTTCAATGCTCACCAATCTAGGAGCAAACCGACTTAATTTGCTAAATTCAATCTCATACTCACTAACTGTGAGTTGCCTCTGCTTTAAATGTAAGAAGTCATTTATCAGGCAGTCCTACATGACCGAGGGCAGAAACTTTCCCAGTAGCATCTCCTTAAAAGATTCCCAAAAGCATCCTTCTTTCATACTCTCCTTCTCCCTTAGCCACCAACTTTTTGCTAACCCTTTGAGCTTGTAGGAGGCGATCATCACTCTCTGATCGTCAGTAACTCCAGAGTAGGAAAATATCTCCTCGATCGATATAAGCCAATCATCCAAGATCATGAAATCGGCCTTTCCATCATAAGTAGGAGGCCCGAGTCGCTGAAACTGTGAGATAAACGTCATCTCTGGTGAAACAACTACTGGAGGAACCAGAGGAGTGGGAGGGGCAGGAACAGCTAAACCCACAGTAGGGTCCTGTACTCTCGGAGCTAGCTTAGACTAAACTGAAATCAGACACTCGATCTGGGACTGCACATCCACCATCTGCCTTGACAAGGCCACATTT
Source organism: Platanthera zijinensis (assembly GCA_039513925.1). Lineage (NCBI taxonomy): Eukaryota > Viridiplantae > Streptophyta > Magnoliopsida > Asparagales > Orchidaceae > Platanthera > Platanthera zijinensis. The sequence continues at coordinate 169,330,710 of CM077088.1, forward strand.
CTCTGTCGCAGACTCTCGATCATCGCATTGCTCTACGCACCCGAAGACTCGCCCTCAGATTGGGGAGTCAGCCTCATCGAAGAACACTTCGACATACTATTAACCTACACATAACTAGTCAGAACCTAGCCCAACCTCTAGAACTAGACAACCTAGTACAGACAAAACATACTTAAATATGAGCTTCAACTGCTAACTTGCTCTGGGATTTTCAATAATGATGTTATGCCTAACCTAGGATGATTCACCATCATCACACTAACTCATGTGCTTGGACCATGATGCATGAATTTATATTCCTTTTGACTCAAAACCATGTGTGTACATATGTCATCATGTGAATCTTTAACTTGGCACGTTGTGCTTATGCTATGTTATGCTACACATGTTGTGCTATGCATTCTAAAAAGGCCTTAATGCATGTTATGAGCGGCGTACACATGCAATGTTATGCATCCCATACTACATAACATTGCATTAAACGAAAAGAGAAAACGTGCTTATGGAAATTCATGTGGTGAGATTATGCATCTCATACTACATAACCCTCACATGTTGTCACCTATGGTAGATCTATATACAAACACATATTATGCATCCCATACTACATAATATGTCATGTATACTTCTTGTCATGCTTATGAGTGTAGTGCTCATGCTTCAGCCAAGGCGTAATGATGACACATCGGTGTGTGTATGATATGACACTAAACAACTAACACTAACAAGGGAAGATTGTCCGACCAATTGTCAAGAACCCTCCCTCTGATACCAACTGTCATGACCCGCATTTTCTCAACAACAAACTTTTATCAGAGTAAGAGAAAATATGTGTCGTGATGCCACTCCATGCAGGGGATAACTGCAAATGCTCAGGCAAGGCACCAACCTAAACAAGTTAAACCGAAATCATAAGTTATTATGAAAAACTTCTTTCAAATTAGATGGATGGTTGTATCCCTCGGCACAGTGGATCAACTAGTCAATAAGAAAAAATATATTTATACGCTGTAGAAAAATACCTTGGTTAAGGTGATTTGACATCCTACATGAGTGTGAACGTCCCCAAAGGACAACTCATGAAATGCAGGACTCTAAATTTAGTATAATATGAAATTTTTCTTTACGTTACTTTGGAAAATAGTACTTTAGGTTTAGAAATATGGTATGTATGAAGTACATATAGTAATGCTTTTACGATTTAAAATACCTAACATGCATCCTAGCATAAATCATTCCCAGAGAGCAAGTAAACAACCTCCAAATAGGCAAAAATAGCAGTTTAAGTCACATACATAGCATCATAATGAAAACCACCAGTGGGCATCAACTACCTGACACGAACCCATTGGTGAGTATGCATGTCTATACAGAAGGAAACAAGAAAAGATCTACCTCACAAACTGAGGAAGGGGAATCTCAACAGCCCAGGAGATCACAAGCAAGCCCCCAAAAGAAAACTAGCCACCCAACCGGCTACTGCTCTGAACCTGAGGCATTCAAAGAAAAAACACCTAAACAAAAATATAATCAAATAGAAATGGAGCATTAGGTCATAAGCAATAAAAAAGAAGGGGTTTACCATACCCTTACAGTAGAATACTATCAAACTTAGCAAAAGGAAATAAACGAGACAGCAAAAGTAAAACAAAGTCCAAAGAATAATCAAAGCGCACCAAGTGCGGGAAATTATCAACATGCCCTGCTAAAAACCTGCAGCAGCAACAAGGCAAACATATGCCAAAATATAGTCATTTAAAAATGGAAAGGAACTAACAGTCCTATCTTGTTTATTAATAGTAGAGGTAAAACCTTGGGTCCGGGTTGGTAGCCAAAAACAGCCCTCTTCCAAACAACCAGACCCAAAATTCTCCAGGGTTAAAACAACTAGTGGCAGCTCCAAGGTCAACACACCTAACCAAACCAGCCCAAACCGGGGCCTAACTGGTGGTGGACACAGCTCAGCACACACAAATCACCCCTTACATAGCCACCAGAAAAAAAACCACCTGCCATAATTCAGGATTCGGCATCCAAAAACTAGCCGAAAACACAACACCAGACCGAAATAAAACCCATACTAACCAACTCGAGAGAAAAACACCAGCCTAAGGAAAAAGCGTCGAGTCCACTCGACACCGCGTTGAGTGAGTACCACTCACTCAACGCCAAACACTAGGCAGAGAAGGTGTCGAGTCCACTTGACGCCGCGTTGAGTGAGTACCATTCACTAAACGCTAAAATCTTAGCAGAGAAGGCGTCGAGTCTACTCGACGCCGCGTTGAGTGAGCAACACTCACTCAACGCCAAAAGTCTTAGCCGCAAAAACTCACTGGACGACGGCGTTGAGTGAGTTCAGCTCACTCAACGCTGTCAACGCTAACAACCAAAGGCATTGAGTGACTTCACCACACTCAATGCTTTTGATTGAGAAGAAAAACATCGCAGGACTAGACGATGTTGAGTGAGCTCAACTCACTCAACACCAAATGCATACGGCATTGAGTGAGCTCAACTCACTCAACGCTAAACGACAAACGGAGTGGAGTGAGCTCGACTCACTCAACACCAAAAGACCTAGAAAAATTCCTAAGGCAGACGGCTTTGAGTGAGCTCAACTCACTCAACACCAAAAGACTTAGAAAAAGTCTATGGTAAGACGGCTTTGAGTGAGCGCAACTCACTCAATGCCAAAGGCAGACGACGTTGAGTGAGCTCAACTCACTCAATGCTTTCAACGCTTTTGGACTTAGACTCCATCCTAAATAGCTAGGCGTTAAGTGTGTCCACCACACTCAACGCTTTTATACTTAGCCTACAAAATGAACTTTTGCCATAAGCTAGCACTCAGCGCCTGCTCACAGAGAGTTGGCAAACATAATTTCTAATCTCCTCTCTTCTACCCCTTCTACCCGTCTACAGCTACCAACCAAGCTGGGCTAAAACTAGCAAACTAAAATCCTACCTCTAGCCACTACCTGGACACAAAACAGTGAATAAGAAGAGAGAGAATTAAATAAAACTGTACAAGATCAAACAAGATCTAGCTGGGATGAAAACTGCAGCAACCCTAGCTTCTAGGAAAAATAAATAATGAGCTACTACAACCAGATTAATTGGAGTAAAATCAAGGTTGGCAAGGGCAAGAACTCCACTTGCCTCTACCTCCAAGAAACAGCAGCTGCCTTCAAAAATCCAGCACCGACGGCAAGATCGGCCACCTAAGAGGCAAACCTGAAGCTTTAGAGGGAAGATGAGCAAACCCAAAAAACCCTAGCTTACAAAGACAACTCTTGAACAAGAAATACTTACCTAGGGAGGAAGATCTGGGTGAGAGCAGTCCAGATATTCCCTTACCCGAGAAAAAACAAGCTTTAGATTGCAAGAAATCACCGGCTGGAGCACAAGCTGTTTTGTCGCCCATCTCCATCCGTTGGAAGCTATCCGTCGGGTTTGGGAAAGATAAATAGGTATAAGACCAAGATATGCTTTACATAAATATCTATTATAATATTATTATAGTACAGCCACACCCTGCCACTAAACTATTATACATGATATAATATTATCTCTGAGAATATAATATTATAAAGCAGCCAGTGTATACTTATGTACATATATATACATATAGAAAATTCAAGCTAACAATATGTAGCCAAGCAAAATCGGCCACTGATATCATTATATCAGCCAATTAAATAACATGCCAAAATGATGCAAAAAACAAACGTTCTCGGAATTTGACAAAATTCACACCGTAGCTAAATACCCATGCTACGAATCTAGTGGCTAAGTCGGAATCGTCATCCCAGAAACAAAACTCGGGCTAACATTTCCCGAAGTAAAAAAACAAGCATTCCCGGAGAGGCTCCACCGAGTCACCAAAACAGACTCCGACTTGTTAGGAACCTTGCAAACAGGCTACAAAACAAGTCACTCAGAGAGCCTAAAGAGCTAAGACCACGCTCTAACAACGGCAATGGCCGAAAATGCGCCAATGTAAGGCCAAACAAAGATTAAACAATCATAGAAAAACCAGGGGCGTTTCACCTGCCCGTTGCTCCTAGGGTAATGGACTGAGGCAAATCTGAGATCAATCCCGAGCTGCTCGTAGAAGCTAATAAACTCGACACTTGCAAACTGAGGTCCGTTGTCTGTAATAATGGCTTACGGCAACCCGTATCGACAGATGATCTCCCCCCAAACAAAATTCCTGATAACCTGGGAGGTCACCTTAGCCAGCGCCTTCACCTCCAACCACTTATAAAAATAATCTATCATGACGAGTAAGAACCTTCTCTGCCCGCTAGCCTAGGGAAAAGGCCCCACCAGGTCCATTCCCCGGACAGCAAAGGGCTAGGGGGACGTAATACTTCTGAGATGGTGGGCCGGTTCCAATTGGAGGGGCATATAACGGGCACTTGTGGCACTTTTTAGTTAACTCTACTGCATCATGGCCCAAAGTAGGTCAGAAGTACCCTTGCCTGACAATCCTCCCTTCAAGGCTCCGACTGCAGAAGTGACTCCCACACTCCCCAGAGTGTACCTCCTCAAAGATCCTCTATACCTCCCTCCCGTCCACGCAACGTGCCAACATCCCCAAGAGGGTCTTTTGGTACAGCTGACCATCGCGCATGAGATAGTACGCCGACTTGTACTTGAATTTCTTCTTATCCATCCCCTTCGGATACTCTCCCGTAGAAAGGAAGGTCGTGAATGAGTCCATCCACAAGGGGTGTTGATCAACCTCCATCAGCTCTCCTACTTCGATAGAAGGGATGAATATATCGGAAATGGTGCCCCCCACCTGGGTACCATGCTTTGCCAATCGATCTTCCTGCTCGCTCTCCTCCAGGGGCACATGCCAGATGGAGAAGGTTCGGAACGTGCCAATGACCCCCTTTACTTTTGCTAAGTATAACTGGAGGGTAGGCTCCCTTGCCTCGAACTCCCCATTTATCTGGGAAGACACCACCATGGAGTTGGTGAGGACCTCCACATCAAGTACTCCTAGCTCCCTGGCCAAGCGCAGCCCTGCGATCATTTACTCATACTACTCGACCTATTTGTTGGTGATGGGAAAGTGCACATTACTATTTGTTCGATTCTCATCCCCTGGGGGCTTACTAGGATCACCCCCACCCCTAGGGAATGCCTCCCTAAAGCGTCGTCTACCATCACTTTCTAAGGAACTGGGTGAGTGAGTTCTGTCTCCGCTACCTCGACCACATAGACAGCCAGAAAGTCGGCAATTGCTTGGGCCTTGATCGAGAGACGGGGAACAAAGGAGATGTCAAACTAACTCAATTCCACCGACCACTTGGCCAACCAGCCCTAATGCTTCAACCGCTCAAAGATGTTATGGAGGGGGTGGTCAGTCACCACTCAGATTGAGTGTTCCTGGAAGTATGACCGGAGTCTCCAAGCCGAGATGACCAGAGCGAAGGCCGGCTTCTCCAAAATTGGATACAGGAGTTCTGCCTTCCTCAGGACCTGACTCACATAATATATGGGGAGTTGCTTCTTCCCCTCTTCCCGAACCAGGATGGAGCTCAAAGCGTCTGTTCCGACCCCAAGATACAAAGACAGGTCCTCCCCCTCCTTTGGCCCTTAGAGCAGGGGGGGCCTGAGTCAACTGACCCTTCAAGGCTTGAAATGCCTCCTCGCACCCCTTAGTCCATTTGAACGTCTAGCCCCCCTCAATGCTTTGAAGAAGGGAGAGCACTTTTCTCCAACCCAGGAGATAATTCTGATCAACCCTTCCAGCTTTCATGTCAACTGTTGCACTTCCTTGGTCCTCTGAGGCGATGCCAACTCCATGATTGCCTTTACCTTGTCAGGGTTTGGCTCTACACCTGCAGGAGTAAGGATATGGCCCAATAACTTACCCCTGCTTGCCCCGAAGACACACTTCAGGGGATTAAACCCCATCTTGTACTTGCGTAAGGTTGTGAATGTCTCCTCCAAGTCCCGGAGGTGGGAGTCTACGTCTCAACTCTTGATCATGAGGTCATCCACATAAACCTCAAGGTTCCTCCCCTTCTATTCTCGGAAGACCCTATCCATCATTTTAGGGTACGTCGCCCGTGCATTCTTTAGCCAAAAGGGCATCATTTTATAGCAGTAGCACCCAACCCCTGTGTTGAAGGAGACATCCTTATGTCAGGGGAATGCATCCTGGTCTGGTGGTAACCTGAAAATGCATCTAGAAAACTCATTACAGGAAAACCAATGGCTGAGTCAACCAGCGTGTTGATCCGAGGCAAAGGATAACATTCCTTTGGACACGATTTATTAAGCAAAGAGAAATCGACAAACATATGCCACTGGTCATCTCCTTTCTTAACCATTACTACATTGGATACCATGCCGGGGTATTGTATTTTGGATTCAATGCCAGCCTTGAGGAGCTTGTCCACCTCCTCCTTGATGGGCTCAGACAGCTTGTCCACGATGGACCTCTTCTTTTTTTGGATGGGGCGAGCCTACAGGTCCAAGTTGATGCGGTGGAAAGAGATGTCCGCATCGATCCCTGGTATCTCCGCGGCGTTCCAAGCGAAGATGCCCATGTTCTTTTGGATGCACTCAAGCATCCTCTCCTGATCTGTTGGGGTCAGACCCCCGCTGATGCGGACCTTCTCTGTAAGACCCCCTACCGGAACACAACATATGGCACGAGAGGGGTCCTATGCCAAGAACAGCCGCCTTGTGGTAGCACTAACACTCGGGCTTGCCTGTACCACAAGACGCCTATCCTGTCGGCTATAACCAATATCATACATTGCCAACCCAATAAAAATATAACATAGAAGTCAAATCCACACCAAGCATATAGTCCATAATATAAAAACAGTAGAGAAGCTTCAACAAGCTTCTAACATCAGAGTACGTAAATAGTTTCCCAAAAAGGGTACAACAAAAAGCTCTCACACTCACATCAGTAACCGACAGTAGCGACGGTACTGTCCCCTCAGGCCCTGTCATCCTGTCCTGGCTGTTCGGCTGCATAAACTACTGCTCCACCTGCGGGGTTTCCTCCTAAAAAGGAAGACGTAACAACCGTTAGTCCTAAAGACTAAGTGGCTTCACATCCGCTCCCCCGGCGACTCCTAGGCACTAGGCGGAAAAAGGAACAGGGTAAAATATAAATGAAACAAAGGTACAAGCAGGCGATATATCTCTATGTAAATAAAGCAGTATAATAAATGAGCAACAAATTATTCTAGCAATTCTATCATCTACGATAGCATGAGAGTATAGTACTATAATAGAATGTAACTCAACTTATATGAATGCCCATACAAACATATAAGTTGAGGATCGTTCAGCAGTAAATAACTCATCGTATAGGAGTGCCCATACAAACTTATACGATGAGGATCTTGTGTATGCAATGGAATGTAATGACATGTATGCAATGCAATTACTCACCCATGATCACGCACATGCACTCGCTTAGTCGACACAGACTTGTAGTTCCCACTTTTCGAGCAGGTAGCTAACCTCTCAGGCGTCAACCGTCGTGACTGGATGGTGCTAGTGGAGCGGGCATCTCCACTAATAGGGTGGTCTCCACACTACCTAGCCTAGGCCTTCGTACGCCTCAACGCTAAGAACACAACAGCGGAGCTCACATGCGTACTACGGCTCAGCGGGTGTCTCGAGTAGATGTGGACTGAGATCCTAGCCCCGAACTAGCTTAAGGTGTGATACAGATGGAGCCTCTGAAAGGAGAATGAGGACCAAGCCCAACCGTTCACTTGGCACGGAAGGAGCCTCGGGACATGAACACCGAGGACCAAGCCCATCCGCCCAAGGTCTAGCTGTCAAATCCCATCGGTGTGACGATTGGCGAGCCCGTAGACTTGCCACACTATCCTTAACCCGGGATTACGACACCGCATGTCGACTCACACTGCGAGCCACTCAACCACACTGTGGTACAGAAGGAGCCTCGGAAACGAGCACGAGGACCAAGCCAAACCGACTATTTGGCACGGAAGGCGCCTCGGGACATGAACACCAAGGACAAAGCCCAACCGTTCATTCATGACTCTTCTCACGACACCAATAACATTTAGTTTACCAAACCAATCACTCGTGAGCACATGAGTTACTCATCCGATTATCACAACACATGTTCATATCAATCAACACCAACCGAATACACAAGTTCTAGTATTCTCGTGATTAGACCACTAGTTATCATTTGCTCGTTATCCCCCACAAAGTCACTTCATTCAATCACATGCCATTTCACCATTAGTTTACGTGGGGCCTATCCAATAGTTTCATCATGCGTTAAATTATCACAACCCTACATATTATGATTTAGCTACGACTTAACGTCGGATTGTTACAAAACCTCTTCCAAGATCAAATTCAATTATAAAACTAATCCAGGAATTTCAGGTGCAGAACACCTGCTGGATAGCAAATTCAACTGAAGGTTCCCGTGGCTATAGGAATACGGTGAGTGCGTGTAACCCCTCGATGGAATGTTCCTTCCATGGGCTACAACTTTAATATTCAGTCTGCAACCCATATCAAACTGTATCCCACATGAAATTGGCTTCAAAGCCTGTGACGTACAGAATACAATTTCTGCGCGCTTAGTTTACAGCCTCTACTTCGATTAGACATTCCCATGGCTACAGACTTCACCCGAAGGCGTGTAACCACTCGCTGGAAAGGTAATTTTAAGGGCTTCAATTTTTGTGTTAAGTCGAAAGCCCAGATCTGGCCTTTTCTTCCCTGACAATAGCCAAGAAGGTCGCTGCGTGCAGAACACAGATTTCTGCACGCATCTTGAAGCGGAATGAACGGCATCGGTTCATCTTCCTCCTCAAGCCGGTCTTCCCAAATCGCAACCAGAAGTTTCTCCACCCTTATTCACCCTCTTAAGGCCATTCCTCTTCACGAATCCACCCCCATCATCACTTTGAAGAAAAGGAGGTTGAAGATGACTAAACATTAGAACACAAGTTCTAGAAAGGCCCTCTTAGAAATCTTCTTCTCAAACATCAAGACTCATTTGAGTCGATATCTCGCCTAAGATTAACTATAGATCTAACACCAAGGGAGAGGGGAGGAAGCTCACCTTATTTCCAGTGGTTCCGTAATTTCCGGCCATGGATCTTGTCATCCTTCTCGTTGGCATCGTTTTTCCCTTGACGGCGGTGGCGTTTCCTAACGGGGTTCGTTGGCTCCAGCAAAATCTACCTCCTCCAGAAGTTCCTCTTCAGAAAATAGGGTATGTAAGAAAATGAGACGGCTAGGGTTTCATTTTTCTCTTTTATACAGAAGTGACACGCGTAGGGACACGGCCATGTCATTACCCGTGTCCTGCTCTTGCGAAACGGCATCAACGGTTCGAGTGTCGCTTGGACCCCAACACGGGTAGGGACACGCCCATGTCCACTACCTGTGCCACATAACACGACCATGTTCATGCACGTGTTCTTACCCGTGTCCTGCCCCGGGAGACACGACCGGCTTTTTAAAAATGTGCAAACGGGTAGGGACACGCCCGTGTCTCTACCCGTGTCCTGCTCGGGCCACATTTTCTCGAGTACCACTCAACACCTCTCGAGAACTCGACACCTCTCGAGAACTCGATGCACACGGGTAGTGACACGCCCGTGTCCCCACCCGTGTCCTTCTCGGGACACACTTTCTCGAGTACTACTCGAGACCTCTCGAGAACTCGACGCACACGGGTAGGGACACGCCTGTGTCCCAACCCATGTCCCGCTCAGGACACACTTTCTCGAGTACTACTCATCACCTCTCGAGAACTCGACACCTCTCGAGAACTCAACGCACACGGAACACGGGTAGGGACATGCCCGTGTCTCTACCCGTGTCCTACACAGGACTAACCTCTCTTTTCCCCACCAGTACGCGCCTGATCGCCTGCACTCTCTGAGCATAAATCAGTTCTCCTGACTCAAAAGAGCGCACGAGGGGCCTAGCTCAAATCGAGACGTTACAAATCCTATAAACAAAATAAAAGATTTCGTCCCTGAAATCATGTTAAGGCTATGGAGAGAGAAAAGCATATATAAACATAAAATGAAATAATCCTTTAAAGATTACCTTGTTGAAATAGCTCCGGGTAGCGCTTTTGCATCAAGTTCACCAGCTCTCACGTATACTCCTCTTTCTCATGATTGGACCACAACACTTTCACTAGCAGAACACTTTTGCGACGCAAGGTCCTCGTTTCGCTGTCTACTATCCGCACAGGCTCTAGTCGCACCGACCTATCAGTCACAACTTCTCCATCAGTGGTTGGAACATATTGTTCAGGCTGCAATAATGCCTTTCTGAGTGACGAAACATGGAATACATCATGAAGATTCTCTAGCTCTGGCGGTAACTCCAATCGATATGCCAATGGGCCAATCCTTTCTAAGATGACGTAGGGCCCAACGTACCTTTGGCTGAGCTTCTTCACACCACATACCGGAGATACTCCATGCATCGGCCTGATCTTCAAAAATACCTTGTCTCCCACTTGAAATTCCACCATCTGGTGTTTTGCATTATAATATTTCGCTTGGCGACTTTGAGCCTCGAGCATGCGGTCTCGTATTTGCCTCACAGCCGCATCTGTATTATCTATGTATTCAATTCCCAAAGCCTTCGGATCTTCATCCTGCACCCAAGACAAGGGTGTTCTACACCTTCCATAAAGGGCTTCATGGGGCGCCATCCCGATGCTAGCTTGATGGATGTTGTTTTATGAGAATTCTACCAAGGGTAGGATCCATTCCCACAGCTCTCCTCTATCCAACACACACAACCTCAATAAGTCTTCCAATGTCCTGATAGTCCTTTCAGATTGCCCGTCGGTCTGAGGGTGAAATGTTGTGCTGAAGGTAAGATGCGAACCCAAATATGCCTGCACCGCCTTCCATTACCTAGAGGTAAACCGACCATCTCGGTCAGAAACAATTGCCCTCGGCACTCAATGATACCGTACGAATTGTTCCACAAAAAGGCGTACCAAAACATCCACGTGTGCTTCTTTCTTTATAGGTATGAAACAGGCTACCTTCTTCAAGCGATCAACGATTACCCATATCGAATCATTCCCTGAGCGGGAGCGAGGCAAACCGTGGACAAAGTCCATGGAAACATCCTCGAACTTCCACTCGGGGATGGGCAATGACTGCAACAATCCACCGGGGCTCCTGCATTCTGCCTTCACTTTTTGAATGGCCTCGCAATGCGTAACAAAATTCCTGACATCTTTCTTCATCCCCAGCCAACACATGGTCTTCCGCAAGTCGACGTATATCTAAGCAATCCAAGGGTGCACAGAATACTGAGAGCAGTGTGCTTCTCTCAAGATATCCTCCCGAATATTACCGCCCTTGGGAATGTAAAGCTGGCCACGAAAATTAACAAGGTCGTCCTTTAGAGAGTACTTTAGTTGTCCCACCTTCAATTGACTTTATTGCCGGGGCCAAAGCCTCATCCCTTCTTTGCTCTGCCCGGATCCGGTCTCGCACATCGCAAACTATATTCATTGCGGTCAAGTACTCCGTTTACTCATCCGGTTGGTCTTTGTACACCAAGGTGATCTCAATCTCCTCAAGCATCCGAGATAACTCCAAACGCATCAACCGGGACTCTAAACTTGCTTCCAGTACCTTCCTGCTCAAAGCATCGGCTACGGAATTTACTTTTCCTTGGTGGTATTTTAGGGTATATTCATAATCGCACAAAAACTCCAACCACCGCCGCTGTCTCAGATTTAATTCCTTCTGGGTATGGATGTACTTTAAGTTCTTATGATCCGAGAATATTTCGCAGTGAACGCCGTATAGATAGTGCCTCCAAATCTTCAAGGCGAACACCACTGCCCCCAATTCCAAATCATGTACTGGGTAGTTGATTTCATGCTTCTTTAGTTGTCTTGAAGCATAGGCGATCACATGCCCGTGCTGCATCAATACCGCTCCCATTCCTTGATATGATGCGTCCGTGTAAACTTGAAATCCTTCCTTCCCAGAGGCAAGGGATAGGATGGGTGCGGATGTAAGTCTGTCCTTTAGTTCTTGGAACGCAGCTTCATATTGGGGTATCCAATCATACGGCACACCTTTCTTTGTTAGGGAAGTAAGAGGAAGAACAATCTTTGAGAATCCCTTTACGAACTTGCGGTAGTATCCGGTAAGTCCAAGGAAACTCCGCACGTCGGCCGCTGACTTCAAAGGTGACCACTCCTTCATGACACGCACTTTGGCTGGATCCATAGCTAGCCCAGCCCCACTGATCACATGACCCAAGAAGGCAACCTCCTTAAGCCAGAATTCACACTTGCTGAACTTGGCGAACAGGGCGTGCTCTTTTAACTTCTTCAGTACTAAGGCCAGATGCCCGACGTGTTCTTCCTCCGTCTTGGAGTGGACCAATATATCGTCGATGAAAACAATGATGAAAACATCTAGATAGGGCTCGAACACTTTGTTCATTAAGCTCATGAAAGCTGATGGGGCATTAGTGAGCCCAAATGGCATCACTGTGATCTTATACAAGCCGTACCTTGAGCTAAAATCCATTTTTTGAATGTCATCCTCTTGTATTCTTAATTGATAATACCACGAGTGCAAATCTAGCTTTGAAAACAAATGCGCTCCCACCAGTTGATCGAACAACTCATCGATCTGAGGTAACAGATAGGTGTTTGTACCGTCAGTCGGTTCAGCACCCGATAGTCTATGCATAATCGTAGGGTTCCATCCTTCTTCTTAATGAATAGAACAGGGGCTCCCCAAGTTGATGAGCTGGGGCGAACAAATCTTGATTCTACCAACTCTTGCAATTGAATCCTAAACTCCGCGAGTTCCTTTGGGGCCATTCGATAAGAAGTCCTGGAGACAGGCTTAGCACCCGGTACTAACTTGATTTGAAAATCTACTTCTCTGTATGGGGGTAATCCTGGCAATTTCTCCGGAAACACTTCGGGGAAATCGCGCACCACCCACACATCCTTGATATCAAACGCCAACTCCTTCAGCTCGTGTTGGGATTTGTCTCCACAATACCTCAGATTTGTAGGAGGTCAGACCTTGAACTAAGATGAATTAAGGTGTATTTGATGCTGTGTTTAAGTTGTATGTGTGCAGGTTCTATTTGCCAAGTGTAGACCAATGTCAGTCTATAATGGGTCACCAAACACAGGACCATACAATGTAATCCCTCATTGTGTGATCCAAAGTGTTGGCCCATGTATAGCCTCTCTATTGGGATACACTTCCTATATGCACTTGGATTGATGGACAGAAGCATTGGAGCTAATTTCCTCAGAAAAATTTCTAAGTCTAAAATACTCGAGTAAACCCATGTTATACTCGAGTATCAGACTTAATACTCGAGTAGCTAGTTAGACTTACTCGAGTAATCAGTTAGACTTACTCGAGTAGGGTCTGAATACTCGTGTATATATTTCTATACTCGAGTAGTTAGTTAGTCACTCGAGTAAGTTGTTGTCATACTCGAGTAAGTAACTTAATCACTCGAGTAAATCATGTATCATACTCGAGTAGATCTTTTTCTTCTCTTTTCTGCAAATTCAAGTAGTCATACTCGAGTAAGTATTCTGATACTCGAGTAAGTTTGAAAGTGAGGGTAGATCTTATATTTTCTTTTAGGAAGAGTTAATGCGGAAAATTAAAAATTAAAACACATAACAGAGCATAGCACAAAAGAAACAGAGCAAGCAAACCAGACGACACAAGGAGCTACAGTGGTTCCCTCTCAATAGGTACGTCCACTCTTCTACCACCTTGGTAGGAATCCACTACAGGTTTTTGCTAAGGTGCCCTGCCACCAATGATCTGATTCAGGTAGATCAAACAGACCCTTTAGACTTTTGATCAGGTGTCTAAAAACCAAGCAGGTTGTTGATAAGGTGCCCTGTCACCAACGTTCACTTTTGAAGAGGTGTGAACAAACTCTTTACAGGAGGGGAAGGAGAGTTAGATTGTCTTCTCTATTTTAAAACAGATTAGAGAAGCATAAGAGACTCTTCAGAACTTATGACAGAATACTGTCACGAGGTTCTGAAGGAGTAAGGCCTGAAGAAGACTAGAGATCTGGATTTAGATGTTCTTCTTCAGCTTCCTTATTTCTTCTTCTTCTTCAGAGAAACTCTGAGTGTATCTTCCTGAACAGGAGCACTCAGGTTGAGGAAGAGCAGAAGAGATATCTTCACAGTTGGATAGATATTGCTGTGAGCAGCTGTATCTTTTCTTTCTTGAAGACTGCTGAATGTTGATGGTAGCAGTCTTCTTTCACATTTGTTCTACAGCTTCGTCTGTGTGTTTCTGGTCACTGTCTTCTTCTTGTATGTTTCGTGTGTGTCGTGTGTCTTCTTTCTTTCTCCAAAAGAACTCTTTAAATAGGTGCAGCAGCAACGGCTCTATTAGAGCAAGACTTTGTCTTCTTTTCAGATCTTGAATCTGGGCTGCAATTAACACAAAAACAAGTCTTGCAGATATATATCCTATAAAAGGGAAAACTACAGCAGCTGCAATAAATAGACTCATAAAGGATGTTTGATAAATCACATCGGAAATAGCTCTTTACAGCCAACGGCTATAAAGGACAGCTGCAACAATAAAGTCAGATAATAAGACAAAAGACATAGCCAGAAAGAATTGACTTATGCATAAATATAGAAGCACGTTTGCTTTGAGATATATGCATAAGATCAATTAAATAATCCATAATAAAACATGTCAGAAAATATAGGAAATAAAACAACAGATAAAACGCATATAATATTACATATGCAGACCAGAAGATAGTCGAACGATCCTCGACGATCGTCGACCGACCTACTGAGATCGTCGAGCTATCAGTCAGATAGTCGACCGACTCAAACAAAACAGAAAGCGTCGACCGATCCTTAGAGATCGTCGAACGGCCTACTGAGATAGTCGAGCTATCAGGAATATAGTCGACCGACTCGGGCAAGACAGAAAACGTCGATCTATCAAGAGATAGTCGACCAGAGCTCGACGATCTAGCAGAACGTCGAGCTGGCTAGAGACAGACGATCGTCGACCGGCTGATCGACGATAGTCGATCGGCGTTCGACGATAGTCGAACCCGAAAAAGACTTAGCCAGAATTTTACTGGAAAAGAGAATACTCAACAAAAAAGACTTTGACCATAGATAAATCTTGGGTCAAGATCTAAAAGGAAAGACTTAACTCAAATCCAAACTAGGGTACCAACAATCTCCCCCTATTTGGGTTAAGTCTTTCACAAACTAAAAACTACTAAAAACAAATAAACTAAACTCAAACAACTTAATAGAGATCCTAGCCCAAATCAGAATCAGGGTTCCAACAATCTCCCCCTATTTGGGTGAGGATCCTATTAGCAAAATAATAAAAATTTGCAAAGCATAAAATATATAAAGAAAAGCTTTGTTTGGCTGGCTGCTTGCTGGCATTTGCAATCTCCCCCTATGTTGATGCAGTACATGTGATTTGGACTCAG
This sequence comes from Platanthera zijinensis, assembly GCA_039513925.1. Lineage (NCBI taxonomy): Eukaryota > Viridiplantae > Streptophyta > Magnoliopsida > Asparagales > Orchidaceae > Platanthera > Platanthera zijinensis. The sequence continues at coordinate 169,346,232 of CM077088.1, forward strand.
CTGAGATGACTTTGAATATTGATTGAGTCATCCAGCTAACTCCTGTAGATAGTACCTGCAGAAGGCTATGGTAGAGATTGCTCTCTCCTTGAAAAAGGGTATATTAGCAGCAAAAATGATATTTTGTCCAGCAAATTTGATTAAGATTCTGGATCTGAAAAACAAAATCAGATATCTTCCTTCCTATAGAATTTCTTTTCATTAGACGAGATTCAAACTCAGCTGACCAATGCAACTAGAGTAGAGGACTCAATCTAAATGAAGTTAGAAAAGGATCTATAAGAAATAGAGTTATCTGACCGAGAATTTCTTTATACAGAAATCTGAATGAAATATTTGAACATAACATCAATCAGATATAATCAGCTATAAGAGAAAAAAAAAAAAAAAAAATGCTTCCTAATAAATCTGTTCCTAATAATAAAAGGATTTGAAAATATTTAACTATGAGTATAAAATAGATTTATGAAATAGCAAACTGAGATTTGAAAGTTTTGTAGAGTTTGGCCCTGTTCTTGATCATCTCTTCATGTTGGAAATTTTGAGTCTGTAATCCTGCAAGACAGAAAACAGATCAAGTGCAAAGGAACAAGAAGAGATGCAGTCTTTGCTTTTGTGCATGAACAAATGAATGAAGTAAATCTTGAAGAAGAAAAAAATGAGGGCAGAGAAAATGACAGGGGAATGCAATTTAATGAGCACAGCACTCATTAGGATAATCTGAAAAAGATTTTGAAGAAAATCTTTAAAATCAGAAAGGCACTGTCTGATAATTCCCTTCCTATAGAATCACTTTATCACAAATAAAAACTTCAACACAGTGTGATGATCCACTGGATCAAGTCTGTGTTGAGTTTTAGTGTAGATAATTTTGTGAAAAATCTGTAAGGATGTAGAATTATCTTACTATGCCTCTTTGAGATCTAAGATTCATCAAAAAGGAAAATTTTCAGACCATAAATGTAATGAGGTTTTATTGGTTTATTAAATAAATTTTTCAAAAAATATTTCATGTATGTTTGAAAATTTTGAGAAAACTTTTGAAAAACAAAATCAATGTTGTTGAATTTTCTTAATATTTCTCTTGAAGGTTTAGTTGTATTCAAGTTAGAGATTGATTTAGGATATTTTGAAATGTAGTTAGTATTGGATATCACCTGATATTTTCTAAGTTCTGATTCAGGCTTTTCCTTGTTGTTTGATGCATTTATGGCCTTTAAGCAGAATTCTTTGGCCCTTGCTTCCTTCTCTTCATCTTCAAATGATGAGTCATCATCGGAGACATCCCAGATAACATCTAGGGATGTTAATTCTTCTTCGTCAAATGAGATGATGTGGCTTCCTTCTGATGTGTCATCCACGGGTTCAGAAGCCATTTGGTGAAGGGAATCCCACATCTCCTTAGCTGTTGAACATTCAACAATCTCTTGAAAAATGTCATCAGACAATGACTGAGCTAGGATATTCATTGCTCGGGCATCAGTTAGCCTGGCACTTTTTGTTGTTGTTGCCGATGTTGGAAGACCTGTCAAAATAGAAGAAAATATTTCTTCATCAATATTGTTCATAAATAATTTGATTCTTGCCTTCCAGATGCTAAACTCAGCTAAGTTGCAAGCTGGAGGTCTGGTGCTTGACCATTCTTCATTTTGTGCCATGAAAAACTCTTAAGAAATAAGTATAAGATCTATCTCAGGGATCTTTTGATTCAGGAGTTATCCTGTACAAACAATCAACCTCCCTCTGATACCAATTGAAAGTGAGGGTAGATCTTATATTTTCTTTTAGGAAGAGTTAATGCGGAAAATTAAAAATTAAAACACATAACAGAGCATAGCACAAAAGAAACAGAGCAAGCAAACCAGACGACACAAGGAGCTACAGTGGTTCCCTCTCAATAGGTACGTCCACTCTTCTACCACCTTGGTAGGAATCCACTACAGGTTTTTGCTAAGGTGCCCTGCCACCAATGATCTGATTCAGGTAGATCAAACAGACCCTTTAGACTTTTGATCAGGTGTCTAAAAACCAAGCAGGTTGTTGATAAGGTGCCCTGTCACCAACGTTCACTTTTGAAGAGGTGTGAACAAACTCTTTACAGGAGGGGGAAGGAGAGTTAGATTGTCTTCTCTATTTTAAAACAGATTAGAGAAGCATAAGAGACTCTTCAGAACTTATGACAGAATACTGTCACGAGGTTCTGAAGGAGTAAGGCCTGAAGAAGACTAGAGATCTGGATTTAGATGTTCTTCTTCAGCTTCCTTATTTCTTCTTCTTCTTCAGAGAAACTCTGAGTGTATCTTCCTGGAACAGGAGCACTCAGGTTGAGGAAGAGCAGAAGAGATATCTTCACAGTTGGATAGATATTGCTGTGAGCAGCTGTATCTTTTCTTTCTTGAAGACTGCTGAATGTTGATGGTAGCAGTCTTCTTTCACATTTGTTCTACAGCTTCGTCTGTGTGTTTCTGGTCACTGTCTTCTTCTTGTATGTTTCGTGTGTGTCGTGTGTCTTCTTTCTTTCTCCAAAAGAACTCTTTAAATAGGTGCAGCAGCAACGGCTCTATTAGAGCAAGACTTTTGTCTTCTTTTCAGATCTTGAATCTGGGCTGCAATTAACACAAAAACAAGTCTTGCAGATATATATCCTATAAAAGGGAAAACTACAGCAGCTGCAATAAATAGACTCATAAAGGATGTTTGATAAATCACATCGGAAATAGCTCTTTACAGCCAACGGCTATAAAGGACAGCTGCAACAATAAAGTCAGATAATAAGACAAAAGACATAGCCAGAAAGAATTGACTTATGCATAAATATAGAAGCACGTTTGCTTTGAGATATATGCATAAGATCAATTAAATAATCCATAATAAAACATGTCAGAAAATATAGGAAATAAAACAACAGATAAAACGCATATAATATTACATATGCAGACCAGAAGATAGTCGAACGATCCTCGACGATCGTCGACCGACCTACTGAGATCATCGAGCTATCAGTCAGATAGTCGACCGACTCAAACAAAACAAAAGCGTCGACCGATCCTTAGAGATCGTCGAACGGCCTACTGAGATAGTCGAGCTATCAGGAATATAGTCGACCGACTCGGGCAAGACAGAAAACGTCGATCTATCAAGAGATAGTCGACCAGAGCTCGACGATCTAGCAGAACGTCGAGCTGGCTAGAGACAGACGATCGTCGACCGGCTGATCGACGATAGTCGATCGGCGTTCGACGATAGTCGAACCCGAAAAAGACTTAGCCAGAATTTTACTGGAAAAGAGAATACTCAACAAAAAGACTTTGACCATAGATAAATCTTGGGTCAAGATCTAAAAGGAAAGACTTAACTCAAATCCAAACTAGGGTACCAACAAAGTTGTTTTAATACTCGAGTAAGTACTTCCATACTCGAGTAAGTTGTTTTAATACTCGAGTAAGTACTTCCATACACGAGTAAGTTGTTTTAATACTCGAGTAAGTATTTCCATACTCGAGTAATTGACTTTGATACTCGAGTAAGTATTTCCATACTCGAGTAATTGACTTTGATACTCGAGTAAGTGAATGTTTCCCGGATACATATTCTGATACTCGAGTAACTTCCCCTTTCACTCGAGTATATCCTTCTTTCACTCGAGTATATATTTCTGATACTCGAGTATATCTCTTCTGATACTCGAGTAGTTCATCTTTCACTCAGTAAATTCCTCTTCCCTTACTCGAGTATATTTCTCTTTGTCACTCGAGTATCTAAATTCCCATACTCGAGTATATCTTCTCTTACTCGAGTATAGCAGTTCTGTATTCCAGAATTCTTCTGAGTTCGAATTCGCTAAGTATTTTGAATCCGTCATTTCTGATTGGTCCACGTGTCATCCTTAATTAAGATTATGACCGTTGGAGTCCACCTATAAAAAGGTCATTTCAGAATTGACTAATGAACAAGATTACAGAGATATTCTTTTTAAGAAAGAGAAAATTCCGTGAACCCTAATTCTCACGCCGCCGCCGCCATTATTGCTCACGGAAGAAATTCTGGATCGTCGATCTCCGTCTTCAACGACTATTTCTCCAGTGATCCAGACAAAAGTGAATCACTCGATCTCGCCGAGCCTCAAAGATTTCAGATCTATCTTCTCGATCGAGGTGGTTCTAGTTTTCAGATTTGTGGATCTCTCTCAAGTCATCTTCAACCTTTTCTGATCAAGCCGAAGTTCCTAAAGAAGAAGACTGTCAAAGATCAAGATCTGAAACTTGTTGTTTTGATTTTTCTTTATTCTCAAACCAAAATTTCCTTGTAGGAGTTTATCTCCGAGATTTGTAGGAAGATCTTTCTTCCGAGTTTTGTAGATCCAGTTGGATCGAGTTTTGTAGGAACGTGGTTCCGAGGTGTAGGATTGTTTACAATCCGAGATAGTGGAGTAGCCGAGTCTAGTGATTTGCTAGATCGGTGAGGAAAGTGGACGTACCCAAGGTTGGGGAACCACTATAAATCTCTTGTCGTCTGTGATTGCTTGATGTGTGTTGTGTTAATTTTTAATTCCGCATTTGACACGCATTTCACCTATTCACCCCCTCTAGGTGATTTAGGCTAACAACTTAGACCTCTCAATTGGTATCAGAGGGAGGTTGATCATTAAAAGGTTAACACCTTGATCGTATCCTTCTAAGTTGAGTATCAAGCATGAGTAAGACTAAGGATTTTGCCAAACTCCCTATCTGCACCAAGAACAACTTTCCTATGTGGAAGGAAAGAGTAAAGTTCTTCATGGAAGCAGTAGATCCCCGGATTTTCATGATTGTTGAAGAAGGTCCCCACATTCCTATGACTACTTCCACCATAGATCCTAACAAGCAAGTTCCCAAGAAATTGATGGATCTAGACAAGGATGAGATTGCACTTGTCTCTCTGGACAAGAAAGCAAAGAATATCATAGCAAGTGCAGTCGATGACTCAATGCTGCAAAATCTGATTCATTGCCAATCTGCCAAAGAGATGTGGAAATCCCTAGTGACTCTAATGGAAGGTACAGAGGAAGTGAGGGATGATCGGAGATCCCTTCTGAATCAAAAGTATGAAGCCTTCCGGCAAGGTCACAAGGAAGCCATAGCTGACACGTTCGAGAACTTCTTCAAGATAGTGAACGGCCTAAGAGTTTATGGCCGAGTCTTCACCAACGGGGAACTCAATGACAAATTCTTAGATCCCTAACCAAGGAATGGGACAATAAGGTATGTGCCATTCGGGAGTTTGGAAGGTTAGCTGAGACGGACCCGCAGAATCTTTTCGGAAAGCTTATGTCTTACGAGCTGCAATTCAACTCAAGAAAAGCTGAAGAAGAGACAAGCAGGTCTGCATCCAAGGAGAAATCTGTCGCTCTAAAGGCAGATAGCTCAAGGAAGATAAAGGCTAGCTCTCCTGCCCCAGTTCCTGAGGCTAATGAAGAAGAATCATCTGAGCCTAGCTCATCTGGCTCAGAACTATCTGATGGAGAGTTCTCCCTACTCTCAAGGCAGTTCAAGAAGTTCTTGAACAAGAAGAAGCAATGGAGAGGCAAGGATGCCTCATATAGAAGATCACGACATGACGGTGATCATCGGAAGAAAGGCTCAAGCAGCCATGACAGGTATAATTCTAAACAGAACAAACAGATCTCAACTGACATCATTTGTTATTGTTGCAATAAGCCAGGTCAAGTCATCGCCGATTGCCCTCACAAAAAGAAAGAGGGTGGAAGAAGAGAGGAAAAGAAATCCTCACACCATAAGAACAGGAAAGAGAAAAGCTTAGTAGCCAAGAAGAGCAAAACTCTCAGCGACTCTGACTCATCTGAGTCTAGTGAAGAAGAGGAAGCTTACTTTGGGCTCATGGCTCATTCAGATGATGAACAAGTCCCCCAGTTTACTGGGAGGTAAAATCTCACACTCCTCTCTCTGATTCTGATGATGACAATGAGCAAGAGGGATATTCCTCTGAAGATGAATCTGAGCTCATGGGTCAGTATAAGGAGTTACTCACCGCCTACGAAAAATGTCGTAGATTAATGAAAACTCAAGCCAAAGAGATAAATACTCTACGAGCTAGTGAGAGCAGCTTGAGAGAAGAAGTCGATAAGACTAACTCTCTTCAAGAGAACCTCAATGCAGCTATGGAGGGATACAATAAAGCTCTCAAGCACATCAACCTTAAAGAGGAAATCATCAAAGAATTGGAACGACAACTCGAGGCTGAAAAGAAGCTTGTTGAGAGTTTCTCCAAGCCTAAGACAGTTCTTCCAATCGTTGCTGAATTCTCTGCTAAGGCCAAGGGTGCTGGTTTAGGCCACATTGCCTCTTCTAGTAAATCCTCTAGGAGAAACAAGGCCAAGAGAAAGAATAAGGCTGCCCGGAAGGCTCTAGCTGAAGAAAAAGGGAAAGCTCCCTTGGAACCTGTTGTGTTCAAGAAAGTTATCTTTCCCACGAACGAACTCGATTATGAGTCCACCTACGGACACTTTTCTAGGCCGATCCCTGAGAAGCCTAAGTCAAGATACCAAGGTTGGACTCGTCCTCGTAACTTTGGCGAGAGTGTCTTCAAGGCACCTTATGAGGAGATTCAGCTTCAAAGCTATGGACCTTATGCTCATGGTCATAATTTTCAAAAAGACACCAAAAGTAAAACCCATTGTAGAAAAGCCTATGAAGAGAAGACCTCATGTAACTGCCATCATCATGAAGCCTCTTCCTCCAAGAGTAAAGCTCCTAATGGACCTTCATTCCAGAAAGTCAAGCAGGACTACACAAGGCAAAGATACAACAGGTTCAACTGTTGGTGCTGTGGCAGAATTGGTCATTTTGCCAGTGATTGTTGGTTCAATCCTGAAAATGCTGCAACCCCTAAAGTTAGCAACGTGAGAGTGACCACTCATGAGGCTAATACTCACAGGGGGAGTATTCTAACTCGAGACCAAGGACCCAAACTTGTTTGGGTTCCTAAGGCTAAATGATTATAATTGCAGGTATGTCCAAAGCCACCAAAACGCCAATCTGGTATTTGGACAGTGGATGCTCTCGGCATATGACCGGGACAAGGAGCCTACTACAGAATTACACCCCAGTCTGCAACGGACCAAAGGTCATCTTTGGAGGTTCAGATCGAGAATCACTAAAGGCTATGGTATGATTTCTAATGGTAGCGTATCCTTTTCGGATGTAGCCTATGTTGAAGGATTGGAACACAATCTCATCAGCATAAGCCAACTATGCGACAAAGGATATGTAGTTGAATTTCATGCTGACAAGTGTTTGATAAAATCGGTTAACAATATGGAAACTATTTTAACAGGCACTCGAAGCAGAAATATTTTCTGTCTGAATTTCATTTGTATAGACTCTTCGACACCAGTGTGTCTTTTGGCAAAAGTAGTGCATCTCTTGCTGACCAATGGCACAAGAGACTAGCACACATTAATTTCAAAACTATTAATAAATTATTCTCTCAAAACTTAGTACGTGATGCGCCTAATGTCAAGTGCGTTACGGACAGCCCTTGTCACGCTTGTATTAAAGGCAAGCAAACAAGAAGTTCGTTTAAAAGCATAATAGGCAAGGATTCCAATAGAAGTTTACAGCTTCTCCATATGGACTTGTTTGGTCCACTGTAGGTTAGAAGTTGGGAGGTAAGGAATATACGTTGGTTATTGTGGATGATTACTCGCGCTTTGCGTGGGTGTTCTTTCTAAAACACAAGTCAGATACCTTCGGTATTTTCACTAATTTTGTGAGGCAGATCCAGAATGAATACAACTGTTCCGTAGTCAAAATCAGAAGTGACAATGGAACGGAATTCAAATCTGGAGCCATGACAGAATTTTGTGAAAGTCAAGGTATCTTTCATGAGTTTTCCTCTCCTCGCACTCCACAGCAAAATGGAGTAGCTGAGAGAAGGAACAGAACACTCATAGAGGCTTGTCGGACCATGTTGAGTGATGCCTCACTTCCGAGTATTTCTGGGCTGAAGCCGTCAACACCGCTTGTCACGTGCAAAATCGAGCACTCATCAACAAGAACCATGATAAGACTCCTTACGAACTTCTAAAAGGCAGGCAACCAACCATTTCATACTTTAGAATCTTTGGCTGTAAATGCTTCGTGCTTAACAACGGGAAGTATCACTCTACCAAGTTTAGCGAGAAAAGCTTTGAAGGTACTTTTGTAGGATATAGTAGCCATAGTAAGGCTTATAGAGTATTCAATAGAAAAACTCTGGTGGTGGAAGAGTCGATACATCTTGTATTTGATGAGCGAGTGTTGCAAAGCAACTCGTCTAGTGGTGGGGGGCCTATTGTAGAATGCAGGTGGCAAAGTTGAAAGAACTTAGCTTGGATGAACCTAGTGAAGATAAAGATGAACATTCATCAAGGTCCCCTCTACAACCACCATTGGAGAGGAGGATGATCAAGATGAAGGAAGACATCCCAGTTGAAGATTGCAACTCCAGTGGCTGAAGAGATCCCAGATGCAAGGACTTTAGAGTTCCGACACTTGAAGGATCATCCTGTTGACAAAATAAGAGGAGATCCTCGGGAGAGGATGGCGTCAGAACTCGTCGAGTTAACACCTAAACTAACGAGAATTTTACACTTAAGTTTTCTCTCACAGGTTGTGTAAACACCCCAAAAAGGCCCCAAAAAGACTAAACATGAAGTTTGAGTAGCAGGCTGTTTGACACGGCCTGGGACACGGGCGTGTCCCAGGGCGTGTCGGTGTACACGGCCTGGGAACACGGCGTGTCCCAGGGCGTGTTCAGGCTAAGTCGACGATTGATAGTCGACGAGCGTCGAGCCTGGGACACGGCCTTCGACACGGGCGTGTCCCAGGGCGTGTTCGATTTATTTTGCGAATTTGGCCTATTCAAGTCAGAGCCGGACACGGCCTTGAACACGGCCTTGAACACGGGCGTGTCAGGCTGGACACGGGCGTGTCAGCTGCCGTGTTCCGACCCGTGTACTGGTTGCAGCTCGATGGAGCAGGAGACACGGGCGTGTCTCAGGTTTGACACGGGCGTGTCAGGTCCGACACGGGCGTGTCGATGCCCCGTGTTATTCAGTCGGTTTAACCTGTGTGTACCGCTTAAGGGTACACGGCCTGTGACACGGGCGTGTCACAGGCCGTGTCGGCCAAAAAGTGAATTTTTGGGAAAATCTTGGTCGTTCAGTTTCCTCTCTTTTGATCCAAAGGCTCAGGTGGTTTCTTGGCTGGATTAAGTCGTGAGAGAAGGATGAAGATTCATTCTTCATGTGTGCTTAAGAAAGAGAGAAAGAGAGTGGAAGAAGAAGGAGGAGGAGAGCAAGCCACCGGCGGAGATCCCGTGGTCCGATTTGTGATCCGAAGCCGCGTTGTTAAGGCAAGGCTGCTGCGGTTCTTTCTCACCGGCTAGTTTTCGATGGCACCGAAGAGATCGACAAGGGTAACGATCTCCCTCCTTGGACATGTGAAGTCCTTCTTTTCTGCATTGCATAGGGAAAGCCCTTCCCCGCGAGTGTGCGGTGGGTTGTGGTGTCCCTTGGGGTAGATATGTGAAGTCCCCCTTGTTAGAGGCCGGAATTGGAGTACGGCTCTAGGCATGCTGTGTGAAGCCCATCTGGATGTAATCTGGATTGGTGATGCTTGTTTGCATATCGGAGAAGTCTCCGTGATAATGGCTTGTGATGCCTTGTTCCTACCTGTTGCATGGTGCGGCAGGAAGTACTGGACGATGTCCAGGAAATGAAGAGGGTTGGCGGATGCAACTCTTGTGGCCGTGCGTTGCCACTTTGTGAGTAGTTGAGCCGTTGGGCTGCAACTCGATGAAAAGGCAGATTGCCGAACAGGAAAGGTGAAACCGACCCGCGCCTATAAAAAGCCATGGATACTTCCGTATTCGAGGTGGCACGGCGACTTGAGCAACGGGGGTGGCTGATCCGTACCTGCGTTAGGTCCGTCCGACTTGGAAGCCTGGTATAGGTTTTGTTGGAGTGCCTAATGAGAGTCTTAGGCCCGCGCGCCGGAAAGACTGAAATGCTCAAATACCGTGTAGACGGTGGTGTTGACCCTGGTATTCCGGTACACCGAGAATGTGCCCTGAGTGCACGGACTGTCGGGCCGTGTGGCCGATAGTTGTGATGGCTTGAATGTGCCTGCGCGCACATAATTGCTATTTGATGATGCCATGCTTGCAGGGAAAGAATGCTCATGCCCCGAGAAAGGGGTAGGATTGTTATAATTGGGTCAGCTGAATGCTGACCGTTGCATTGTTTGCCACCGGTTGGGTGGATTGTTCCCGTGCAGGTGCTGGAGAGCCAAGTGGTAAATGATGGGCTGAAGCCCTACTGCTGTTGCTGCTGCTGCTGCGGCTAGCCTGAAGGCTAAGCGAATGGCTTTGTTTTGTTTTCTCTTTTACTCATGTATGGCCGGCCTGCGCGCCGAGGTTTGTAAAACATGATGTATGTTCAGAGGAACTGTAAGGCCTTAAGGCCAAACTCTTGTGGTTGTGTACATTCCGTGATATTTATATATAAAGGTGGTTTTATATATATTGGACATTCCGGTTAAGAGTTCAAAGTTGTAACTTAAAGCTTCCGCTAGAATGCTCTGAGTTAGGATTCGTATTGGTTTGGTATTATCCTGTGACCTCACCGTCTGTTTGTGGCATATAGTGTGGGGCCCCGGCCGGACCTTCTACTATACGTCATTTAACGGATGGGGTCGTTACATTTTGGTATCAGCTTTCTCGGTCTTCCTCTTTCGAATTCGTGGTCGAATTCTTTTGTGGGGTGCGAGCACGTGTTTGTGCGACCTGCTGTAATGCTAATGAACTCTGGAATGTCCATTAAGGAATGTACAAACTCTTGTTTGAGGAATCTGCGCGTTCCTTTTTGTGTTGTTTTGCTTGCATACGTTCGCTAATGTGTGTCTTGTCCACCTATAGGTGACACGTAGTGGTGCTGGGCAGTCTGAGCCCCAGCGTTCTGATGAGAGTGCGGCACCAACTGAGGTGCCAACACCTCCTCCATCTGCGGAAACTGTTCGCTTAGTGGCTGAGGCGCTATTTGCCATGATTCAGCCGACCGGGCAAGCGCAGCCGGCGGTAGTGCCAGTTCGTGTTGATGTAAGACCCGAGCCGGTTGAGGCTGTAGATCCACGAGCAGCTGACCGACAGTTTGAAGCAATTCATGAGCTTCAGTCCTCCTACGTTTGCGGAATGGGATCCCCAATGCAGGCGGAAGATTGGTTATCGCGTGTCAAGAGGATAATGACAGCGATCAGGGCGGAGGAAACTCTCAAGGTCACCTTAGCCACCTTCATGCTTGAAGGGGAGGCGCGGTTGTGGTGGGACGAGGTTGAGCTACACCAGTTGGCGGGCAGGCAATTAACACAAGTATCGATTGAGGAGTTCTCTCGATTATTTCTGGCGAAACATGTCCCAGCGGCGCAACGTATTGCTATGGAAAATGAGTTCCAACGGTTAAAGCAAGGGGACGATAGTGTGGATATCTACTTGCACGAGTTTACCAGGTTGGGACGATATGCGGGAACAATCTTCGCGGATGACCAAAGGAAAACGAATCGGTTCTATGAAGGATTGCGGGATGAGTTACGATTCCTGCTTTCGAGTTCTGTGAGCCAGGGTTTCAGGCGTTGGTTGATACTGCGTGCGCGTTGGAGAAGGACATGAGGCGAGTGCAAGGGAATAAGGGCTTGGTGGTGTCTAGCCAGAGTTTCAAGCACCTCGCCCAGCAAGTCGTTTTACCAGAAGAAAGGGGGCAAGAGGTCCAAGCCATCGGGCAAGTGACTACGACCGTTGGGTCGGGAGCGACATCAAGGCCGGATGCTCGTACATGCTATAACTGTGGCCGGTTGGGGCATATTGCTCATGACTGTCGGGTTGTGCAGCCCAAAGGGGAAAAGAAGACGGGTGCGTCATATGCTGAGAAGGGCAAAGCGGTGGTGGATTCCTCTGCTTCCCAGGCGCAGCCCCGAATCTATCAACTTGGCCAACAGGAAGCGATTAAGCAAAGTGACGTCGTCACAGGTACGAGTTGATTTAGTTTACTTGCTGTGCTTTTGGTTTTGGTTTTGTATAGCTTGTGCATGATGTGTGTGCTGCAGGCTTTGTCCTGATTCGGAATATTTGGCGAGAGCCCTGTTTGATACGGGTGCTTCGCATTCTTTTCTGTCTGAGGATTTCGTATCTCGCATTGGGGTACCGAGTCATGTGACGGTGGATAGTACAAGGGTGCTATTGCGAATGGCTGTGTGATGCTTGCGGATAGGGCTTGCGATGTGGATGTGCAAATAGGAAGTCGGGAGTTCGGTTTGAGTGCAGCTGTGCTACCGTTATCGGAGTTTGATGTGATCTTTGGTATGGACTGGCTCTCGGAGCAGCGTGCCTGTATTGATTGCAACTCCAAAGAGATTACACTGGGCCAGAATACCGGGCTTGTGACGAAGGTCGCTGGTATGCGAGGAGTTGGCGGAACGTTGTTGTCTGCACTCCAAGTCGTCAATGCTATTCGGAAGGGCGCAGAGTTATTCTTCACGCTAATTCAGGCTGTTGAGCCAAAGGCCAGTGTCGGTGAAGTGCCAGTTGTGTCAGAGTTTGCCGATGTGTTTCCTAAAGATCTTCCTGGGTTACCACCCCAGCGGGAGATTGACTTCTCTATTGAGTTGGTGCCAGGTGCGAAACCTGTGGCCCGCTCTCCATATCGCGTCGCGCCAAAAGAGATGGCTGAGTTGAAAGTCCAATTGCAAGAGTTGTTGGAGCAGGTTATATACGCCCAAGTATGTCACCTTGGAGTGCGCCTGTTCTCTTTGTGAAAAAGAAAGACGGTAGCTTACGGTTGTGTATTGACTACCGCGAGTTGAATAAGCTGACGGAGAAAAACAAATATCCGATTCCGAGGATTGATGACCTCTTTGATCAGCTGGCGGGATCAACGGTCTATTCCAAGTTGGATCTGAAATCGGGATATTATCAGCTAAGGATTCGGGAAGGTGACATTCCCAAGACAGCGTTTGGAACACGCTACGGTCATTATGAGTTCACGGTAATGTCGTTTGGCCTATGTAATGCGCCTTCGGTATTTATGGACCTAATGCATCGAACGTTCCGAGAGTATTTGGATTTGTTTGTTATTGTATTTATCAATGACATATTAGTATACTCTCAGTCGGAAGAGGATCACGCAAACCATTTGCGGTTGGTCTTGCATACCCTGCGGAGGAATAAGCTTTTTGCCAAGTTCTCAAAGTGTGAGTTCTGGCTCTCTTCAGTAGCCTTTTTAGGCCATGTGGTAAGCGGAGAGGGTATCGCGGTGGATCCGTTGAAGATAAGTGTCATCCGAGATTGGCCAGTGATGTCTTCAGTGGCCGAGGTCAGGAGCTTCCTTGGACTTGCGGGCTACTATAGACGGTTTGTGGAAAACTTCTCACGGATTGCTTTACCTCTGACCACGCTGACGAGAAAAGATCAAAAGTTCATTTGGACGCCGGAGTGCGGGCGAGCTTTTGAAGACTTGAAGTGTCGTTTGACCACGGCGTCGGTGTTGACATCGCCATGTGGTACCGATGGGTATGAGATCTATAGTGATGCATCAGGGAGCGGCTTAGGCTGCGTCCTTCTACAGTTTGGTAAGGTGATTGCTTATGGCTCGCGTCAGTTGAAAGTGCATGAGCGGAATTACCCCGTCCATGATTTGGAGTTGGCGGCGGTAATCTTTGCGCTCAAGTTGTGGCGGCACTATCTATATGGCGTGAAAGTGGATATCTATACGGATCACAAGAGCCTAAAGTATTTGTTGGATCAGAAGGATCTGAATATGCGACAACGAAGATGGATGGAGTTCCTCGGGGACTACACCTTCGAGATTCACTATACTCCCGGGAAGGGAAATGTGGTCGCTGATGCTTTGAGTCGAAAGACTCCGGTACGGGCAAGCTGGTTGCAGAGGCATGATCAGCGTTTGATCCAAGAATTGGAAGCAATGGAGATATCGTGTGTTGATAAGGGTGCGTCAATCGATGCATGTTTGAACTGGACGGAGGTGCAGTATGACCTTACGGACAGAGTTCGGCGAGCAACGGAGCTTGATGAAAGTCTCCAGCGCTATGCTAAAGATGGGCCGGATGATCAATTCTCTTGGGATAACGGGTTGTTACGGAGAAATGGTCGAGTGTGCGTCCCAAGTGTGGGTAAACTGAGGGAAGAGTTGATGTACGAAGCTCACTTTGCAAAGTACTCAGTTCACCCAGGGAGCACAAAGATGTACAGGGATATGAAAAAGCTATTCTGGTGGCCCGGACTAAAGAAAGATGTGGCTCGTTATGTGGCGAAATGCAACACCTGTGCGTTGGTGAAAGCAGAATGCCAGAAGCCTGGCGGGTTTCTGAAGTCGTTACCTATTCCGGAGTGGAAGTTCGATGATATTTCGATGGATTTCGTGCACGGATTGCCGAGATCTCAACGCGGTCATGATTCAATCTGGGTGATTGTGGACCGGTTGACGAAAGTGGCGCACTTCCTTCCAAACAGAAGAGACGATTCAGTGGAAACCTTGGCCAAGCTGTATGTGGAGCAGGTTGTTCGACTGCACGGTGTTCCTAGGAGCATCGTTAGTGACCGTGATGGGCGGTTCACATCGAATGATTGGCGGCTCGTTCATCAAATGTTGGGTACAAAATTGGCGTTGAGTACGGCCTTTCATCCCCAAACGGATGGCCAGACTGAACGAACCAACAGGACGATGGAGGATATGCTTCGCATGTGCGCCCTAGACTTTGGTAAGAGATGGGAAGATTATATATTTCTCGTCGAATTTGCCTATAATAATAGCTACCAAGCGAGTATTGGTATGGCACCCTTCGAAGCGTTGTATGGTCGGAAATGCCGTACACCGTTAGCTTGGGCAGAAGCAGGCGAATCTAAGTTGAGTGGGAAAAAGGAAGTCGAAGAAGCTACTTCGCTCATACGCTCTATTCGGGAGAGGCTATTGATAGCCCAAGATCGTCAAGCAAAGTACTACAATGCCAAACATCGGAACGTGGAGTTCGCGGTTGGTGATTGGGTATATTTGAAGATCAAACCCTTCAAAGGTGTGTCCAGGATTCGGCGTTTGAAAAAGCTAAGTCCGAGGTATCTTGGTCCGTTTGAGGTGGTGGAGCGAGTTGGGGAAGCTGCTTATCGACTAGCACTTTCGGCGGACTTGGGTGGATTACATGATGTGTTTCACATCTCAGTCCTTCGTAAGGCGGTAAAGGATCCAGCTCAAGTCGTGGAGGATGATCGGGTACCGGTCGAGTATGGGCTAACGACGAGGGTTAGACCCATTCGGATCGAGGATCGAGCCGAGAAACAGTTGCGGAACAAAGTGATCGGGATGGTCAAGGTCCGATGGGACAATTGTGGCCGTGAAGAGCTAACATGGGAGCGAGAGCAGACCATGCGAGCTGAGTTTCCCGAGTTATTTGGATAAACTGTTGACCGTGTACTTTTTGTTATAACATAGTAATAGCTTTGCTGGTTCTTGTTTCCTTACCGTCCAAATTTCGGGACGAAATTTTGTTAAGGGGGGGAGGGTTGTAATACCCCAAAAAGGCCCCAAAAAGACTCAACATGAAGTTTGAGTAGCAGGCTGTTTGACACGACCTGGGACACGGGCGTGTCCCAGGGCGTGTCGGGTGTACACGGCCTGGGACACGGGCGTGTCCCAGGGCGTGTTCAGGCTAAGTCGATGATTGATAGTCGACGAGCGTCGAGCCTGGGACACGGCCTTCGACACGGGCGTGTCCCAGGGCGTGTTCGATTTATTTTGCGAATTTGGCCTATTCAAGTCATAGCCAGACACGGCCTTAAACATGGCCTTGAACACGGGCGTGTCAGGCTAGACACGGGCGTGTCAGCTGCCGTGTTCCGACCCGTGTACTGGTTGCAGCTCGATGGAGCAGGAGACACGGGCGTGTCTCAGGTTTGACACGGGCGTGTCAGGTCCGACACGGGCGTGTCGATGCCCCGTGTTATTCAGTCGGTTTAACCTGTGTGTACCGCTTAAGGGGTACACGGCCTGTGACACGGGCGTGTCACAGGCCGTGTCGGCCAAAAAGTGAATTTTTGGGAAAATCTTGGCCGTTCAGTTTCCTCTCTTTTGATCCAAAGGCTCAGGTGGTTTCTTGGGCTGGATTAAGTCGTGAGAGAAGGATGAAGATTCATTCTTCATGTGTGCTTAAGAAAGAGAGAAAGAGAGTGGAAGAAGAAGGAGGAGGAGAGCAAGCCACCGGCGGAGATCCCGTGGTCCGATTTGTGATCCGAAGCCGGCGTTGTGAAGGCAAGGCTGCTGCGGTTCTTTCTCACCGGCTAGTTTTCGATGGCACCGAAGAGATCGACAAGGGTAACGATCTCCCTCCTTGGACATGTGAAGTCCTTCTTTTCTGCATTGCATAGGGAAAGCCCTTCCCCGCGAGTGTGCGGTGGGTTGTGGTGTCCCTTGGGGTAGATATGTGAAGTCCCCCTTGTTAGAGGCCGGAATTGGAGTACGGCTCTAGGCATGCTGTGTGAAGCCCATCTGGATGTAATCTGGATTGGTGATGCTTGTTTGCATATCGGAGAAGGCTCCGTGATAATGGCTTGTGATGCCTTGTTCCTACCTGTTGCTTGGTGCGGCAGGAAGTACTGGACGATGTCCAGGAAATGAAGAGGGTTGGCGGCAACTCTTGTGGCCGTGCGTTGCCACTTTGTGAGTAGTTGAGCCGTTGGGCTGCAACTCGATGAAAAGGCAGATTGCCGAACAGGAAAGGTGAAACCGACCCGCGCCTATAAAAAGCCATGGATACTTCCGTATTCGAGGTGGCTCGGCGACTTGAGCAACGGGGGGTGGCTGATCCGTACCTGCGTTAGGTCCGTCCGACTTGGAAGCCTGGTATAGGTTTTGTTGGAGCGCCTAATGAGAGTCTTAGGCCCGCGCGCCGGAAAGACTGAAATGCTCAAATACCGTGTAGACGGTGGTGTTGACCCTGGTATTCCGGTACACCGAGAATGTGCCCTGAGTGCACGGACTGTCGGGCCGTGTGGCCGATAGTTGTGATGGCTTGAATGTGCCTGCGCGCACATAATTGCTATTTGATGATGCCATGCTTGCAGGGAAAGAATGCTCATGCCCCGAGAAAGGGGTAGGATTGTTATAATTGGGTCAGCTGAATGCTGACCGTTGCATTGTTTGCCACCGGTTGGGTGGATTGTTCCCGTGCAGGTGCTGGAGAGCAAAGTGGTAAATGATGGGCTGAAGCCCTACTGTTGTTGCTGCTGCTGCTGCGGCTAGCCTGGAAGGCTAAGCGAATGGCTTTGTTTTGTTTTCTCTTTTTACTCATGTATGGCCGGCCTGCGCGCCGAGGTTTGTAAAACATGATGTATGTTCAGAGGAACTGTAAGGCCTTAAGGCCAAACTCTTGTGGTTGTGTACATTCCGTGATATTTATATATAAAGGTGGTTTTATATATATTGGACATTCCGGTTAAGAGTTCAAAGTTGTAACTTAAAGCTTCCGCTAGAATGCTCTGAGTTAGGATTCGTATTGGGTTTGGTATTATCCTGTGACCTCGCCGTCTGTTTGTGGCATATAGTGTGGGGCCCCGGCCGGACCTTCTACTATACGTCATTTAGCGGATGGGGTCGTTACAGGTTGAACCAAAGAAATTTGAGGAAGCCAACTCCGACGCATCCTGGATTCTAGCCATGGAAGAAGAATTGAATCAGTTCAAACGATGCAAGGTTTGGACACTTGTTCCTAGACCCAAAGGTAAGAATGTCATTGGGACAAAATGGGTCTACCGGAACAAGATGGATGAAGATGGGATAATCGTGAAGAATAAGGCCAGACTTGTCGCCAAGGGATATCGTCAAGAAGAAGGAATCGACTTCGACCAGACTTATGCTCCAGTGGCAAGACTGGAAGCGATCAGGTTATTTCTTGCCTACGCTGCACTCAAGGGCTTTACCGTCTATTAGATGGACGTAAAGTCCGCCTTCCTGAATGGTGACATAAAGGAAGAAGTGTACGTAGAGCAACCGCCAGGTTTTGTTGATTCAACCCATCCTAATTATGTATACTTATTACAGAAAGCACTATATGGTCTTAAACAAGCTCCTCGAGCTTGGTATGAGACTCTGTCTAGCTTCCTTCTTGAGAACAAGTTCACAAGAGGAAAGATAGACAAAACATTATTTCTTAGGGAAATAAAAGGCAAGATTTTGCTAGTGCAGATCTATGTCGACGATATTATTTTCGGCTCTACGGATAACAACCTCTGCAAGAAGTTTTCTAAACTTATGCAAGGGAAGTTTGAAATGAGCAGTATGGGAGAGCTAAAGTATTTCTTAGGGCTTCAGGTGAAACAATCTGAAGATGGGATTTTCATCTCACAGACCAAGTTCACCAAAGAGCTACTTAAGAAATTCGGAATGGAGAATGCAACCTCTATGAGGACTCCAATGGCCTCAGCTATGTCTCTGGACAAGGATGAGAAAGGGAAACCTTTTGATGAAACCAAGTACAGAAGCATAATTGGATCCTTGCTCTATCTTACTGCGAGTAGACCAGATATAATGTTCTCAACATGTGTATGTGCTAGATTTCAGGTGAACTCTAAGGAATCTCACTACATCGCTGCAAAGCGAATCTTGAGATACCTCAAAGGTACACCAAATCTTGGCTTATGGTACCCAAGAAGTAATGATAGTGAACTAATTGATTTTTCAGATGCAGATTTTGCAGGTAGCAAAGACGACAGGAAAAGCACTTCCGGGACTTGCCAATTTTTCGGAAGGAGACTTATTTCTTGGAGCAGTAAGAAGCAGAACTGTGTTGCCATCTCAACGGCTGAATCAAAGTACATCTCTGCAGGCAGCTGTTGTGCACAGCTCTTATGGATCAAGAATCAGTTTGAAGACTACAACATGCAGTACCAGAACATTCCCCTGTTCTGTGACTCTTCCAGCGCCATAGCAATAGCCAACAACCCAGTCTCTCACAGCCGGACCAAGCACATAGAGCTTCGCTATCTTTTCATCCGGGAGCATGTGGAGAATGGAGACATAGATCTACAGTATGTCTCCACAGACAGGCAAGTTGCAGATATTTTTACCAAGCCGCTGGACGAGTCCAAGTTCTCGTTCTTCAAAACTGAGCTTGGACTGCTCAACAAAGAAGACCAGTGATGGACTCTCAAATTAAGAAGATATCAGTAATGTTGGCTGCTCAGAGGTACAGTTTTTCAGTGGAAATAATCATCTACCAGGGAAGTTCCTTCAAGTATTAGAGACTCGAGCATCGTTACACTTACACGAGTAAACGGCTAATACTCGAGTAAAAAGCTTCATATACTCGAGTAATCCAACAGTTACTCGTGTATGAACTTCTTAATACTCGAGTATGAAAATTCGTCAAGGACTTGCTACTCGAGTATGCCAACTACATACTCGAGTATGAATTCTTGATTACTCGTGTCTGTTGTGACCTACTCGAGTATACTAAACCCCATACTCGTGTATGATGTCATCCTCTACTCGAATACTCGGATTTGTTCTGGATTTTCAAACTCTCTACTCGCACCTAGCAAATTGCCGCCTCATTCAGGTATGTCATTATAGTTAATCCTTTTTAAACCTAATTAGGATTATTTATATATATATTCAAAACGAAAAAGTCCTTTCCACTTCTCATTCACTCGAGTAGCCGCCGACTTTTCGTATTCCCGACTCCTGCTCTTCGTCCTCCTTCGCCGCAAGTTTTCCGAATCGCTGATGGCTCCTCCCTCCTCCAAGTTTGGAATCGGCTCTGAATTAGTGACTGATGGCATTGAAGATATCTCGGATGACTTCAAGAACCTACTGATTCTCTTGGACACGGCCGGATTGACCTTCGTTCTTCAAGAACCCTGCCGTCTCTTGTTTCCTGATGTTGAAGAGTTCTACAAAAATCTGAAGGTTAGACACAATGGCACCGTTCTGAAATCCAAGGTAAGGGGAGTTGAAATTCGGTTAGATAAAACTTCAGTCGCCACTCTGCTCCGGATGCCAGTGGTCGATGAAGAAGATGACCTAGACAAGGCAGATGCCGACCGCACCTCTCTATTCTGCGGTCGAGATCCTGAAGGTGGAGGTGAAACCCTGAATCGATCCTTGTTCAATTCAGAAGGGAAGTTTCTCGTTGACATCATTGCCAAAATCCTATGGTGCAAGACTTACTCTATTAGAGATGTATCCCAAAATCTATTCGATGTTATGCAAGCTATTGTCTGCAGGAAGAAATTCCAATTCGGAATGATGATACTGGATAAGATCCGAGAAAGCGTCAAACATCCTAGTTTTGCTAGGATTATCTCCCTCCTCCTCCATGAGATCAATCCTACAGTGTTTGACTTCTCTAAAGGGACTCCTCTTCACCACATGAAGAAAGTTTCTCTCTCTTCCATTCAGAGGTATGACCTCAAGATCCTGAACCCTGCCCAAGCCTCAAAGGCTGATGCCATCTCAGAACTACAACAAGACAGCAGCTTACCTGAAGACAGGATCCCATCTCCTCCTCTACATCAAACTATTGCTACCTCTAGTGCTTTAGTTGAGGGGGAGCCTGCTTCTTCTCTTTCTCAACTTAAAGTTTCTTCTGAATCAGTGATTCCAGCACAAGAAGAAGTCAGAATTGCTACTCCTCCAGTTTCTCCTACTCCAGCTCATCTTCAATCAGCAATTCCTGAATCTGAAATTTCAGATACAGCTCACCTACTGTCTACAACTGAAGACATCAACAGATTCATTGATGAGCTAAGCTCAGATGATCCTCTTTTTCAGCATATTTCAGCTGCCAAGTCTCCTGCCAAATCTCCTGTACAGTCTCCAGCTCAGACCCCATTACAGTCTCCTGCCAAGTCTGCAGATAGTGAGCCAACCAAATCTGATCATGTTATCTTGTCTGATGATGAGGAAATGTCTCCAGATCCTGTGGAGGCACCTCTGAGGACTTTGGATTTCTCCCTGCCATCCTTCCTCAATCCAGAAGAAGCTGTTGTAATAGAACCCTTCAAAAGGGCTGTCAGTTCAGTGGTCCTAACAGAAATTCCTCCTTGGACTGCTCCTCCTCCTGCTCCTTCAATTACTACACCAACCTCAGCCCCCTCTTCTTCAGATTTAGTAAGTCAGATTGCACAGTTGCTCCTTGCACAGAGAAACTATTTTGATGAATCTCTAGCATCAGTCAATAACAAAGTCACTACTCTTGAACAAGAGATGAGTAGAGGCTTTGCAGAAATCCAGGCAAATACTGATGAACTAAAAAGATTGTTCCAGCTAGGTGGCAAGGCCATAGATCACACTATCTCCAGCATAGGAGAACTGAGAAATCAGCAAGAAACTGTTGCATATAATCAGATCCATTTGGACAAGAATGCTGATGCCAATCTTATGAAAATTTGTGAAGAAGTTGGCAAGTTCAGAGATGAAGCTATAGCTCAGCTATCTGTAGATATCACCAAGGGGGAGAAGATAGTAAAAGAACAAGTGGAAAAACTATCTGAACAAGCTCAAGCAGTTATAAAAGAACAAGTTGACAAACTATCTCTCCAAGCTCAAGCTACTGTGGATGGTCTGGTAAAAGAAATGAAAGCAGAAATTCACTCCCAGCTCCAGTCTGTAAAATTCTATACCTATGACACTGCTGTCTGGCTGCATAATCAAAACTTTCCTGAGTTTTAACTGGACCCTACCATTATACCTCAGCATCTAAATCCTCTTGCAGAACAGCCTCCAGCAGATGTCTCAGCTCAAGCAACCTTTCAAGGAGGTGTGCCAGTCTTCTCACCCAGACCTGAGGGTGATGTGACTGAGCCTCCCCTATCCTATACTGAAGCATGGCAAGATGATTTTCCTTCCAGTTCTCAAGGCCCTTCTAAGAAGAAAAGAAAATATGGTGACGGCGCTTCTGCCAGCCGTTCTGCACCAAGGAAAGAGCCAGCTCCTGAAGGTAGACCACCTATTGTTCATTCTGAAGTATGGAGTCCTACCTCTAAGTCCCTAATTCTTGATACTTTGAGGTTAGTGACTGATCTTGGGGAGAACAGAGATAATTACTACAGTTATTCAGAGTGGAAAGCCTATGAAGCATCTCAGATAAAGATCAGGCTACATGACAGAAATTGGGGGCATAACAACCCAGCTGCTCCTCCTAGGCCCAGGACTTACTTTCCAAAACCTTTCAGCTACCTAGAGAGGCAAGACCTGAAAAGAGAAAGGATGCACAAGGATGCCCCATCTTGAGTTGAACTGAGAATGTGGAATTGGACCTTTGTTTCTGTGCTTAAAACATTTCTATATATATATATTTAATTCTGGTTATGGCTATTTCATTAATTAACCTGCTTTAGCTTATGTCTTGCTTTTCAAGTATATGTGCATTGTTCTTTTTACTCTGTATAATTCACCTTAGTATAGAGGATGCTGACATCTACAAATAGGGGGAGATTGTTGGGATTTGTCTCCACAATACCTCAGATTTGTAGGAGGTCAGACCTTGAACTAAGATGAATTAAGGTGTATTTGATGCTGTGTTTAAGTTGTATGTGTGCAGGTTCTATTTGCCAAGTGTAGACCAATGTCAGTCTATAATGGGTCACCAAACACAGGACCATACAATGTAATCCCTCATTGTGTGATCCAAAGTGTTGGCCTATGTATAGCCTCTCTATTGGGATACACTTCCTATATGCACTTGGATTGATGGACAGAAGCATTGGAGCTAATTTCCTCAGAAAAATTTCTAAGTCTAAAATACTCGAGTAAACCCTTGTTATACTCGAGTATCAGACTTAATACTCGAGTAGCTAGTTAGACTTACTCGAGTAATCAGTTAGACTTACTCGAGTAGGGTCTGAATACTCGTGTATATATTTCTTTACTCGAGTAGTTAGTTAGTCACTCGAGTAAGTTGTTGTCATACTCGAGTAAGTAACTTAATCACTCGAGTAAATCATGTATCATACTCGAGTAGATCTTTTTCTTCTCTTTTCTGCAAATTCAAGTAGTCATACTCGAGTAAGTATTCTGATACTCGAGTAAGTTGTTTTAATACTCGAGTAAGTACTTCCATACTCGAGTAAGTTGTTTTAATACTCGAGTATGTACTTCCATACTCGAGTAAGTTGTTTTAATACTCGAGTAAGTATTTCCATACTCGAGTAATTGACTTTGATACTCGAGTAAGTATTTCCATACTCGAGTAATTGACTTTGATACTCGAGTAAGTGAATGTTTCCCGGATACATATTCTAATACTCGAGTAACTTCCCCTTTCACTCGAGTATATCCTTCTTTCACTCGAGTATATATTTCTGATACTCGAGTATATATTTCTGATACTCGAGTATATCTCTTCTGATACTCGAGTAGTTCATCTTTCACTCAGTAAATTCCTCTTCCCTTACTCGAGTATATTTCTCTTTGTCACTCGAGTATCTAAATTCCCATACTCGAGTATATCTTCTCTTACTCGAGTATAGCAGTTCTGTATTCCAGAATTCTTCTGAGTTCGAATTCGCTAAGAATTTTGAATCCGTCATTTCTGATTGGTCCACGTGTCATCCTTAATTAAGATTATGACCGTTGGAGTCCACCTATAAAAAGGTCATTTCAGAATTGACTAATGAACAAGATTACAGAGATATTCTTTTTAAGAAAGAGAAAATTCCGTGAACCCTAATTCTCACGCCGCCGCCGCCATTATTGCTCACGGAAGAAATTCTGGATCGTCGATCTCCGTCTTCAACGACTATTTCTCCAGTGATCCAGACAAAAGTGAATCACTCGATCTCGCCGAGCCTCAAAGATTTCAGATCTATCTTCTCGATCGAGGTGGTTCTAGTTTTCAGATTTGTGGATCTCTCTCAAGTCATCTTCAACCTTTTCTGATCAAGCCGAAGTTCCTAAAGAAGAAGACTGTCAAAGATCAAGATCTGAAACTTGTTGTTTTGATTTTTCTTTATTCTCAAACCAAAATTTCCTTGTAGGAGTTTATCTCCGAGATTTGTAGGAAGATCTTTCTTCCGAGTTTTGTAGATCCAGTTGGATCGAGTTATGTAGGAACGTGGTTCCGAGGTGTAGGATTGTTTACAATCCGAGATAGTGGAGTAGCCGAGTCTAGTGATTTGCTAGATCGGTGAGGAAAGTGGACGTACCCAAGGTTGGGGAACCACTATAAATCTCTTGTCGTCTGTGATTGCTTGATGTGTGCTGTGTTAATTTTTAATTCCGCATTTGACACGCATTTCACCTATTCACCCCCCTCTAGGTGATTTAGGCTAACAACTTAGACCTCTCAGCTCGAAATAGACCATGAAAACTTCATCCCCCTTCATGTGGGCTTTTAAAGCCTGGACTTAAGATAATATCATACGGGGTGCGAAGTTAATACCTTGAAAGATGACCTACGAGTCTCCATGTCCCAACGAGATCCTTTTCTACGCGCAGTCAATCTTCGCATAGTGTTGATCTAGCCATACCATGCCCAAAATGAGGTCGAACTCTGGCATTCCTATGACTGTGGCAGGGGTGTCGAAGAGCTTTCCTTCAAGGAGAACCTCAAACTCGCACTTTGCAGTTGTCGTCATCTCCGATCCGTCTAGAAGGCGCACCCTTCGAGCAATACCAGTGAAGTACTGCACTCCATCTATATCTTTGATGAAGTCTTCAGACACAAAAGAGTGTGAGGCACCGGTGTCGAATAATATATAGGGCGGTTTCCCGCCGACCATTACAGTGCCTAAGTGTCAATAATAATTCTCAAGCTAGGTGTCTAATATATTTTAAGCAACTTGAGGATATTAATGAAAATAAAATGACTAACTGTAATCATACCTGCAATCACCTCCTGGGGGTTCTGCTCTTGAGTCATGTCCAACGCATACATCTGATCCCAAGCGGGCCCGGCGTTTCCTCTTCGTGGTCCTCGTCCTCGACCACGCATGTGCCCCCACCCTCGAGGATCTGTCAGAGGGAAAGCGAGAGGCGTATTTCCAAATAGTTGCGGGAAATAGCGTCGAATGTGTACCGGTTGGTTGCATTCGAAGCACACTCGCTCCTGTCACCCACCAGGTTGTGGAAATTGTTGAGGTGGAGGCAATACTGGCAGTTGCGGAACCGAGCGCTCCATTCTAAAATTCTAGGGGAAACGTCTGCCACCTCTTCGATATCCTCTTCCTCCTCTATTATCAAATCTCCTTCTATTAATGGGGTCGGCTTCCATCACACCTTCAGCTGGCCTCTTACATCTTTCCAAATGGTCTGCTTCCAACCTCTTCGCCATGTCAATAATCTCGGGTAGACTAGAGTCCGCTCTAAACAAAAGAGCTTGCCTCAGGGGGTCTCGCAAGCCTTTGTAGAATCGTTTTGCGTATCCTTTATCATCCAACTCAAAAGAGTCAACAAATATAGCCAAGTGCTGAAACTCCCGTTGGTATTCTTTCACCGACTTGGACCCTTGCTTCAGTTGCAAAAATCTCTCTTCAAGATTATCCCGAGCTGTCGTGGGGATGAAATGCTCTAAAAAGGCTTCAGAGAATTCACTCCAACTGATATCCGTGTACATCCGTCTTTGAAAAGTGGAGCCCATGAGGGACTTCCACCACCTTTTGGTGTGCAAATCTAAGAGTGTCACTACAAGGGTTACCTCCATGTTGTTTGGGCACCTTATTCATGCCAACAGTTCTTGTACAGTGTCGAGCAATTATTCTGTACACACTGCCGACTCCGTCCCAAGGTAAGCAGGAGGGGAGAGAGCTCGGAAAGTGCTTAACCAAGTTGATCCTTGACCCTGCTGTTGTAAAGGGGCTTGTTGAGATTGGGACCTGAAGGCGTCCAGGATAGCTGTTAGCGTCTGCCCCAGCTCAGATTGTTTGAATTGTGTAGGTACGGACGGGGCGGGGCTGCCCCTCATTGACACAACATGTACTGGGATCTACACGTAAGGTACAAACTTAAGGTTAGGTCGACTAATCAAAGGTCAAAGATGGACAAACTTAGTGTGAATTACATATGGGCACACCACTACTTCCACTAAGTCAGTTTGTACCAAAACTGACTAATCGAACGGGGGTGGCACCATTGTTAAATGACTTCTTCAATTCAGGATCGTAGCAAGCTGATACCATTTGTAAGACCCCCCCCCCCTCCTGGAACACAACACATGGCACAAGGGGGGTCTTATGACAAGAACAGCCGCCTTGCAGTAGCACTAACACTCGAGCTAGCCTGTACCACAAGACGCCTATCATGCCGGCTATAACCAATATAATATATTACTAACCCAACCAAAATATAACATAGAAGTCAAATCAACACCAAGCATATAGTCTATAATATAACAACAGTAGAGAAGCTTCAACAAGCTTCTAACATTAGAGTACGTAAATAGTTTTCCCAAAAAGGGTACAACAAAAACCTCTCACACACACATCAATAACCGACGGTAGCGACGGTACCGTCCCCTCAGTCCTTGTCATCCTGGCCTGGCTGTCCGGCTGCATAACCTGCTGCTCCACCTGTGGGGTTTCCTCCTAAAAAGGAAGACATAGCAACTATTAGTCATAAAGACTAAGTGGCTTCACATCTGATCCTCCGGCGACTCCTCGGCACCGGGCGGAGAAAGGAACAGGGTACAATATAAATGAAACATAGGTACAAGCAGGTGGTATATCTCTATGTAAATAAAGAAGTGTAATAAATGAGAAACAACTTATTCTAGCAATTCTATTATCTACGGCAGCATGAGAAAATATTATTATAACAGAATGTAACTCATCATATATGAATGCCCATACAAACATATAAGTTGAGGATCGTTCAGCAATAAATAACTCATCGTATAGGAGTTCCCATACAAACTTATACGATGAGGATCTTGTGTATGCAATGTAATGAAATGACATGTATGCAATACAATGACTCACCCATGATCACGCACATGCACTCGCTATATCGACACAGACATGTAGTTCCCACTTTTCGAGAAGGTAGCTAACCTCTCAGGCGTCAACCGTCGTGGCCGGACGGTGATTGTGGAGCGGGCATCTCCACTACTATGCTGGTCTCCACACTTCCTAGCCTAGGCCTTCGTACGCCTCAATGCTAAGAACACAACAGCGGAGCTCACATGCGTACTACGGCTCAGCGGGTGTCTCGGGTAGATGTGCACCGAGATCCTAGCACCGAACTGGCCTAAGGTGTGATACGGAAGGAGCCCCGAAATGGAGCACGAGGACCAAGCCCAACCGTCACTTAGCACGGAAGGAGCCTCGGGACATGAACACCGAGGACCAAGCTCATCCGCCCAAGGTCTAGCTGTCAACTCCCATCGGTGTGATGATTGGCGAGCCCGTAGACCTGCCACACTATCCTTAACCCGGTATTACGACACCGCGTGTCGACTCACACATCAAGCCTCTCAACCACACTGTGGTACAGAAGGAGCCTCAGAAACGAGCACAAGGACCAAGCCCAACTGACCATTGGGCACGGAAGGCACCTCAGGAAATGAACACTGAGGACCAAGCCCAACCGTCTATTCATGACTCTTCTCACGGCACCAACAACATTTAGTTTACCAACCTAATCACTCGTGAGCACATGAGTTACTCATCCGATTATCACAACACATGTTCATATCAATCAATACCAACTGAATACTCAAGTTCTAGTATTCTCGTGATTAGACCACTAGTTATCATTTGCTCGCTATCCCCCACAAAGTCACTTCATTCAATCACATACCATTTCACCATTTGTTTACGTGGGGCCTATCCAATAGTTTCATCATGCGTTAAATTATCACAACCCTACATATTATGATTTGTGATGGAGCTGACTCCCCATGATATGTCGCCAAGGAGCGTCCTCCCTCTGATGATGATGGTGACCCGATTGATGGAGCCGACTCCCCACGATATGTCGCCAAGGAGCGTCCTCCCTCTGATGATGATGGTGACCCGATTGATGGAGACGACGGCCCGCAACATTTTAAAGACAGCGATGGCGTGCTTACGGATGTTCATGTGGAGCATCGTCATAATACCCGTCCTGAACGCAAGCCAACATATTAATAATAATTAATAATTATTATTAATAAATAATTATTAATTATTAATTATTTTTTATTCTTTGTTTTATTTTTGCAATGTTATTTAATTTCATGTTTTTAATTTCCATTTCATGTGTAATGATGGGTGCGTATAACCATCATGTAGTATTTTAATTATTTCATTTCATGAACTATGATGGGTGCATATAACCATCATATGTTCAATTTGAATTTTGAATTTTTAAGTTTGTTTGGAGGGAGATTGAGTGGTGTAGCCTATATATAGGCATGTATCCTTCATGTTCTAATTAGTGAATGAATAAAGAAAATCGAATTTCAAGATTGAAATCCTCCTCCTCCCCAAGGCAAAATTCGGCCCTTCCTCTCTTGCTCTTCCACTTGGCCGCCGGCCACCTTTCTTCCTCTTCTCTCTTGGTTTCCTCTCTTCCTCTCCTTCCCCATCACCTCTTTGCAACCTAGCAAACCCGAGCCATCTTCCTTCCCTCACCTAGCCGACCACCTCCAACAACCACCAAACCCGAGTCCCCTCCTCCAACCAAGAGAATCGGCCACCACCCTTTTCCATCCCTCCAAGCCGAGCCATCATCAACACCACCAAGGCCGACCACTACTTCACTTCATAAAACCGGCCACCACCATCTAAAACCCGAGCTCCCTCCACCCCCATCAAAACTGACCCCCCCTCCAAAAATCTCATTCCTAAACCAAAATATTCTCTACCATATTCCCCTCTTATTCTCCATAATCTAAATATACCTCCTACCATAATTTCTCTACCTACCATAATTGAAAAATATCTTTCCTAAAATATTCTGATATCCTGCCACCTTTTCTATCTCCTGCCTTATCTGGAATTATTCTTTCCATATTCAGAAGATTTCGCCAGGACTTTCCAAATACAGCGTGACACGAAGAAGGCGACGAATTTCTCTCCCTCTAGCGTATCTCTGGTGGTGCCGTTGAGGAACGATTCTAGGTGAGAGTAACCGGATTCATCCAATCCGGTTGGGTAATGAAAATCTCTACTTAACGTGTTTCTCTTCCTTAGATAAATCTTGTGGCTTTGGCAAATTGCGCATTTTTGTGTAACGCTTGATTTTTCGTGGTTTATTTTATTTTAGTTATTGTTTTGTTTATCGTATTTTCGTTTAAGTTCGTGAGGCGTGGCGGCCCTCGTTTGTATTTTGTTGGGAGAGAACCACCCTTGCCCGAATCCTTTGTTTTCGATGGTTTCTCTTTTGGTACAACACGCTCGATCGAACCGTGTGGGTTCTTTTGGCTTGAGAGGACCTTGGCCTATCGCCTTGGTACTATCTTGAAGGGCTTTGCGAACCCTCCGTAATTGTTGTTTAGTAATTATATTAATTAAACCGCTGCGACGTTAAATGCTAGAGTGTAACGTGAGAATTATTCAAGAGCGTCGCGTTAATTTGTCGGCCACCAAAACGCTCGAAAGAGCAGGCCTACATCAATTTGGTATCAGAGGGAGGTTCACGTCAATTTCTTAACTGGCACCCCTCCCCCTTCTTGTAGCACGTTAACACGCACTCACACGTCGCAATATCATTCATGAAAAATCAAATTTTTAACTATTGGTCTGCAAATAGCGACCATAAGAAAATTTTAATTTTCTTAAAATTTAAAATGTAAAATTTCTGGAATTTATCCATCTAATTATTAGTAAGAAAATCAAAAAAAAAATTTCATTAAGTATTTATTTTTATTAATAAATTTGAAATTTAGTATTTGGTGTGCCAATAGCAGCCTAGTTTTTTATTTTCTCAGTAAAAAAAATCCAGCAAAATTTTTTAATGATCCTCATATTTTTCCAGCAAAAACCCAATTTTATCATATTTAATACCCTAGTGGTTAAGCGGGAACAATTCTATCTTCGTTAGAGTAAAGTTGTCCTAGTACCCTTTTCCTTGCACATGCACTAAGTCCAGGTGAATTTTTCTCCCCGGTTCGTGCTAAGATGGCTTATGACGTACATGCTACTCATTCCCACACTTATCCTCCCATGTTTAGTAGGACCTCCACGTATGACGGTTTCAGGTGTCCTAAAATTTTTAGGGATTGGCTTAAGGGTATAGAACTTTATTTTAATTGTCACTTTTGGGATGACTACGAGAAAGTTAACTTTGCCCGAGAGCGATTAGTTGGTCGAGCCCGATTATTTTGGTTAAACGAAGAGCGTCGTGTTGGTAGCTATCGTTATGCTTGGCCACACATGCGTAGCCTCCTCTCGGATCAATTTGATCCTGCCTACCTGCGCACTAATAGCACCACACCCATTAGTCAGAATAGTTACGACACTAGACCCATAATTGCTTATAGGATTGACCCTACACCTCAGGATAGATCCTATCCCCAGAGAGATAGTAATACCCAAGGTGTGCGTAGTCCCACCTATAGGGAACATAAGTCAATTGGACCCAAAAATTTGAACTCGAAAGAGGTTACTATTAGGGTGCTTGCTTCGTTAGCCTCGACATCTAAGCCCTCTGATATAGTGACTAATACCTCTGAGGATTCCTATGCGGATATAGAATCTCTGGATGATGAAGTTAATCAGCTAGGTGAGATTCTTCCTTCACTTACGATAGTGTCTGACTCTCCTGTTGAACCTGAGGATATGATTAGGACTTAGCCTGTCGCTGAGGACGAGGCAAGTTTCACTGACGCTTTTAGTGACGATGAGGATACTGGATATCCCAGTGGTTTGGATGAGGATTTCTCCCCTGAGGAATCATCTCCAATCCCCTTCGACGATATTTTAGTCATGGAGTCTTCTGATGACCCTGATTCAGAAGACGTTCCAGTAGAGTCGGTAGAGTCATCTGAAGCTGAGAGCGTACCTGTTACTGAATTAGGTGATGACTTGCTAGGACCCGACATTATTAAGGTTGACCCAGGCTTATTAGAAATTTCTACGGTATTGGAAGAGTCTGTAAGACCCCCTTTTTTTCTTTTTAAAACCCGGGTCTTAGGCCCAGATTCGCCGCTTTGCGTTGACACCTTCACGTCCTGAAGGGTCATCACCACAAGGCGCCGATTCTGCCGGCCAATTCGATCACAGAAAGGTAGCACAACAATTGAAGTAAGAGAAATGCTGTCCACAATAATAAATCACATGTATATAAACTCCACGAAGGGAGTGTCCACAGAAAACATCAGAGTACAATGATACTAGAAATATAAGGGCTCATGCTCGGTACATCAAGTCCTCACTACAAAATCACTCAATGCGGAAGCAAAACTAAAACTCTACTAAAGGTCAGGACTCACGGTCCCTGCAGTCTGGACTCCAGTGCTAGACTGCCCCATCTCCAAGCGTACCGGCCTCCTGAGCTGCTCCTCCATGCTGGGCTCCGCGATCCCCTAATATGATATGGTTCGAAAACCGTTAGTCATAAAGACTAAGCCTCTATCATCCCCTACCCCTTCCCCCATGGCTCCTAGGTACCGAGCGGAGAGGAAGAAAGGGAAGGACATGAAAGTGGAGATTTAATCAAGAAACAAATGGCAGCGGAAGTAATCTAGCAATTCTATAATAATATGACAGAAACAGAAAATAAGAAAGGTAACCTTAACTTATGTGCGAAAGCGCATAAGCTAAGGGATCTTCTGCGAGGCTCCCATCGTATAGAGTGTCTCATACCACCTATACGTTGGGGTGTCGGTTATCAAACAACAGCATATTTTAATATGGAAATTAACCTTAATTTATAAACTTGCCCACACAAGCTTATAGACCAAGGGGTCGTTTTGCAGGTCCTAATGTATAAGCGTCCCATACCACTTATACTTTAGGTTTCAGGGTTAAATGAATCGTTTATGCTATGACATGCAAGTGGGTATGATGAAACATGGAAGTGCAACTCACACACCCGACTCTGTGCACACAGACCTTTAGTTCCCCCTTTCGGAGCCGTTACCTCCCAGGATACCTCCGTAGTGGTAGACGGAAGCGGTGGGTTGGGCCTCGCCCACCTCTAAACCAGTAAAGCACTACCGGTCAGACCTATCGTACGCCTCACTGCTTGATGCACTAAGCGGACTCCTGCGTACTCTTGCCGGCTGGCGCACCGGACTTCTGTTGGCAAAGTGCTAACCACACTTGCCGAGTCAGCATATTGGCGTCGGTGCATCGACCCTCCAATACCGAAGACCCACCACCTTAATTTTCATTCCTTTTTATGCACATGCAAGTTTAATCGTAAACACACAAAAGCCGAGTCGAAGCTCCCCGGTCCAAAACGTCTGTCTCCAAACCAACCGAGCCGAAGCTCTCATCAATCTTCCTGTGCCAACAGTGTTTGTGAAAGGTGCAGCCCCAGTTACTAAGTTACTCTTGTCAGTTTGTTATTACAGTTTACGTTAACCCAGGACTGCCCCCGGCATACCCCATGAAGGGCTCTCAAGGGGCACTAGGAACCAAGACGGCGGCATTACGGCCCGAAGTTCACTTTCGCAAGGCACTTATTGTTATTGGTTGATCTCCCTTAACCCGATCCCCTTTTAGTTACTCTAGA
The DNA here is from genome assembly GCA_039513925.1 of Platanthera zijinensis. NCBI lineage: Eukaryota > Viridiplantae > Streptophyta > Magnoliopsida > Asparagales > Orchidaceae > Platanthera > Platanthera zijinensis. The sequence continues at coordinate 169,378,924 of CM077088.1, forward strand.
TCTAACCTTAGAGTATTAAGACTTTTCCATTCCCACCGGGGTGGACGATCTTTCCGTCGTTCCCGAGCACCTCTTATCTCTAGCTATCACTACTTCTCTCTACTCTTCATATCTTCCTATTGCGATTTTCTCCACAATTGTCCACCCAGACAAAATGATTAACACCAATGACTTCCTCGGATCATGTCCTATTGCAACTCACAAATTACTATATGCAGACCGACCAAGACTATATGACGAACCGGTTATGCAACGATCCCAAAACTCATCCAAATGCCCTCAATTATTTACTGGAGACTTATCATGATATAAATGGCCTAAATCCAGAATGAGGTAATTTTCCTAATTTATCTGGCATTTAATTAATTTCCCCAAAAATCCCATGGGCTATCTGTTTGAACATGAACTACCCTAAGTTCTCATGCAAGATGTCCAGAAAATTTATAATAATTAGTAGGTTATCTCAATAGGGTAAATCCTAAGTATCATAATTTTTCTATCATCGAAAGGGCAACAAAACTATTTTAGCAATATTTACTATCTTTTGTTATTTATGAATCAAGTACAGAAAATATCCATCCAAAAATTGTAAATTAATTACACTAAGCAGATAAGGCCTTCAAAATAACATTGGCCAGGTTTCATAATTTTCCAGCAAGTATTTCATCCATAATTAATTTTTAAACCATAAAACCCCTTTCTAACATCTGTGAATGAAGTACTAAATTTACTCAAGTAAAAATCATACAAAAATTCAGGGAAAACTATTCTGACCTAAAACATTTACCTCCAAGATTTCATGAGGTTTCAATGAACAGAAATTTCTAAATAATTAAAACATCATTTAAGGCCATAGCAAGCTTTACAAATGAAGTGCTAACAATAATCAACGTAAAATTCCAGTAAAATTGCTATAAGTTCTACCTGATCCAAAACTCGCTCTACCCAAATTTCACAGCTTTTAAGTAAGGTTTAGTGACTGATTCTTCCTATTTGATATTTTATCCTAAAATTAAGGTTAGGGTTTTAAGGTATCTACTTTTCTCCAAATTCTCCAAGATTCCATTCAGACGATTCCTATCAAGCTTTTGTCAACTCTACAGAATTTCAAGGCAATACAAGAGAAATTTCCCCCATGTCCTTCACAACCCTCAAAACCCTTCATTTAGGGTTTGAGCTTGGATCCTAGGGTAAATCAACCCTAAACCTCACCATTTTTCTCCAAGTAGGTTATAACACCCTTCTGAGTCAGAGGTTAGAATATCAGCCTCTGTTGAGGTGATTTGACCCTTTCCAAACTCTTAGTGCACTTTTTACTAAAAGATGTCTCACTAATGCCTAGTTAAGGGTAGAAGATTTCCTACCCAAAACTCCTCCAAACTAGTTAGAATTTTGTACAGATCTAGGTTTTATAGCCAGGGACCACTCACCAAAATTTGGTAGGGTTTGGAGGTCATTTGACCACTTAAATAAATTTCTCTAACTTAATTAAATTAAAACAAAAACTTTAGGCAAAGTATCTCCAAAAAATCCCATTTTTGGTCTGCCTTTAGGTATAGCTAAGGTTAACCCCCTGCCCAAATTTCAGGTCATTTGGACAAGGGACGAAGAGTGGGCATCCATTTTAATTTCTGCCCAACTCTAGGTACAGCCACCACTAAAACGGGTGCTGCGGTCGTACCGCTTACCCAAACGGGTTGAAATCAATTTTAAATTAAACTAGACTCGAAGGGCTACAACTTTCATGACTGGTATTTTTTTCCTAAATCGGCCTCTAAGTGACTCGTTTTGCAGCATCAAAAGGTGCTCATCTAAGTATATTTTCCTTACAAATTATTTACATAATTTATATATTATAAATAGCTTTTACTGTTCATCTTCTACGGAACCCGAAAACCAGAACACAGAAACTCATATATCCTATAGCTCTTTCGCGAACCGTCACCGGTCGTCCGGTCACTTCCCTGGCCGGCCACCACCACCACCACCTCCGTTGAGGCGATGGCTCTCGGGCGGCGGTGGTTTGGCCGCCGGAGGTGGCGGTTTCCGGCAAACTCAAAAATACATTTTTCGTGGTTTTCCATGAAAACGAGAGATAGGTCCGGCTCCGCTGAGCACGAACTTCCTTTCTAAGAATCCTAAGATCTACCCATGAAAGAAGAAGCAGAGGAGGACCTTGTTCGCGGTTTGGAGGCGAGATGAACGACGGGTTGCCATGGCGCGGTGGTGGCGTTGCTGAACTTCTCCTACAGCAGGAGCAAACGTCTGAATTTGTTTGATTGAGCGTGTAAACTTCTCCTCTTGCACCAAGTGGGCTTTTATACGTCAGCAAGTGGGGAGGTGAAAGGGTAAAGCCTTAATGGTCATGAAGGCTACTCTTAATAGCATTTCGGTTACGGTGAAGGGATAAGAAATGGTGGAAGATAAAAAGGTATGTCCAGTTGGCGGTTTCCTATTGGACCACATCTCCTTATTTTATTAAGAAATTACAGTAGGAAACGGCCCATAATTACTCCTGGTGTAACTTCCCACACCAGCATTTATTACCACGCGTGTTAGAATAATTTCGGGCCTGAACCGTCGTTTCGGTCAATGTCACGGGCGTGACACATAGGTTACGGGCGTGACAGGCCCGGGTGGCCAATTTTGGGGTCGACGATCGTCGATCCGAGATCGACGATCGTCGAAGGATGGTCACGCTGTAGGTCACGGGCGTGACACATGGGTCACGGGCGTGACAGGGTCAAGATGTAAATTACGCGATCGGCGATCGTCTCGCTGAGATCGACGATCGCCGAAGGGGGTCACGCCCTAGGTCACGGGCGTGACACCTGGGTCACGGGCGTGACATGCCCGGGCAGCAAGTTCGACGATCGTCTCACGGAGATCCACGATCGTCGAAGGAGTCACGCCCTAGACCACGAGCGTGACACCTGGGTCACGGGCGTGACAGGGCCGGGTTGAAAATTCTGCGCCCGACGATCGTCTCCCTGAGATCGACGATCGTCGAAGGAGTCACGCCCTAGGTCACGGGCGTGACGGGTCGATCACGGGCGTGACCAACCCGTGACCCGAAATCTCGGTCAATTTATTTCAATTTTTGGGCTTCCTAGGGTTCTTTCACGACAGACCGACTCCTAGGGGTCTAGCCGGAAATGGGATGTTACAGAGTCACCTTGGGATGGTTGGTCAATTTGGGATAATCTTAGTGTGATACATCCGGGAGTTAGTTCGTTTGCGTTATCAACGCCGCTTAAAGGTCAAGTTAATTTTGATACTCCCCGGGATTCGATTTGTCCATCCCCATATTTTGACTTAGACGATGTCCCTACCTCATGGGAAGAATTGGTCGATATAGGATGTAATGTTGTAGTAGATTTACCCTGTGAGGAAAATTTATATTTGGATGACGGTAACACTGAGGGCCCGATAGATTTTTCTTTAAAGATATCTCCTTTGCCTGAGGCCCAAGGTAGTTTAGAAGTTTTATCAGATATAAATTTGAATACCTTAGAGACGATCACTGAAGCTAAATTGAATAAAATATCTAATGCGTTAGAAGAAATGTCGGTTGATTTGATGGATTGTTTCTGTGGTGAAAAGTTAACTGAGGATGAGTTTTCAGTGAGGACGAATCCACTATTCGAGTTTACTTTTGATTTTAATGGCTTGCAACCGGAGGCATTCTCCTGGACGCTTAATCCATGTTTTGACGTTGAGTGTGACTTGGTTCCCCCTACGGAGTCAACCCTGTCGACTCTCCCTCCGGTTCCCTTAGCTCTAGTAGATGAGTTTGCCATTTTTAGCCCTCTATATTTAGAGAAGTTTATTATTCCCGCCTTCCCGTTAGACTTACTTATAAAGATGTGGGTGAACGTAGTTGGTGACGAGCGTTTTCTGAAAGCCTATTATTATGATATTTTTAAATCTAAGTTTAATACCAAATTTAAAACGATAACATTAAGCTCCACAGATTTGATTTTTGAACTGAAAGAGCCCGTGCCACCTGACTTAATTCTGTTATTTTCTACTATTAATTCCAGTCATGTTGCACATGGGTTCTCCCCTCATGGTTTTAATTTAATTAGGCGCATTTTTCATTTCTTGATCCTTCTAAATGTGTCCATTAAATTACTTGCTGTGTTGTATCAAATAATCTTCCACTACTATATGAAAGATTTGGTTTTGGTTTGTCTCACCCCCGAACGGATGCCCCTGGGCACCTTAGAAATATTAACGAATCGGCTAGTCTACTTTTTACGGATTTTATGGAAATATGGTGACATGACGTTTCTATTAAAATTTTCCACTGATTGGGGCATAGCTCCTATTTTCATCGTTGCATATTTTACGCTTTATGCTTTAATGCCACTTGAAATGTCTACCTCTTCGTATATATTTTCCACTATGTTTTCTATTGGGTTGGGTGGTGATACTTTTCTAGGATCGTTCTCCTTCTCGGTCTCCATCAGAGGTATGTTGGTGGATGTTGTTGAAATTCTTTTTCCTTTTTTGGCTAATGCATATTTGAGGTCCTTCCAAGACCACCTTGTGTCATACAGGTTCTTCTTCCCCGCCGATGACCTCCCAGACGAGTACTCACAGGCATACTCATCAGTGATGAGTCGTTTTAAGAGGGGGAGGATTGATGGAGCTGACTCCCCACGATATGTCGCCAAGGAGCGTCCTCCCTCTAATGATGATGGTGACCCGATTGATGGAGCCGACTCCCCACGATATGTCGCCAAGGAGCGTCCTCCCTCTGATGATGATGGTGACCCGATTGATGGAGACGACGGCCCGCAACATTTTAAAGACGGTGATGGCGTGCTTACAGATGTTCATGTGGAGCATTGTCATAATACCCGTCCTGAACGCAAGCCAACATATTAATAATAATTAATAATTATTATTAATAAATAATTATTAATTATTAATTAATTTTTATGCTTTATTTTATTTTTGCAATGTTATTTAATTTCATGTTTTTAATTTCCATTTCATGTGTAATGATGGGTGCGTATAACCATCATGTAGTATTTTAATTATTTCATTTCATGAACTATGATGGGTGCATATAACCATCATATGTTCAATTTGAATTTTGAATTTTGAAGTTTGTTTGGAGGGAGATTGAGTGGTGTAGCCTATATATAGGCATGTATCCTTCATGTTCTAATTAGTGAATGAATAAAGAAAATCGAATTTCAAGATTGAAATCCTCCTCCTCCCCAAGGCAAAATTCGGCCCTTCCTCTCTTCCTCTTCCACTTGGCTACCGGCCACCTTTCTTCCTCCTCTCTCTCGGTTTCCTCTCTTCCTCTGCTTCCCCATACCCTCTTTGCAACCTAGCAAACCCGAGCCATCTTCCTTCCCTCACCTAGCCGACCACCTCCAACAACCACCAAACCCGAGTCCCCTCCTCCAACCAAGAGAATCGGCCACCACCCTTTTCCATCCCTCCAAGCCGAGCCATCATCAACACCACCAAGGCCGACCACTACATCCCTTCATAAAACCGGCCACCACCATCTCAAACCCGAGCTCCCTCCACCACCATCAAAACCGACCCCCCTCCAAAAATCTCATTCCTAAACCAAAATATTCTCTACCATATTCCCCTCTTATTCTCCATAATCTAAATATACCTCCTACAATAATTTCTCTACCTACCATAATTGAAAAATATATTTCCTAAAATATTCTGATATCCTGCCACCTTTTCTCTCTCCTGCCTTATCTGGAATTATTCTTTCTATATTCAGAAGATTTCGCCAGGACTTTCCAAATACAGCGTGACACGAAGAAGGCGACAAATTTCTCTCCCTCCAGCGTATCTCTGGTGGTGCCGTTGAGGAACGATTCTAGTTGAAAGTAACCGGATTCATCCAATCCGGTTGGGTAACGAAAATCTCTACTTAATGTGTTTCTCTTCCTTAGATAAATCTTGTTGCTTTGGCAAAATGCGCATTTTTGTGTAACGCTTGATTTTTCGTGGTTTATTTTATTTTAGTTATTGTCTTGTTTATCGTATTTTCGTTTAAGTTCGTGAGGCGTGGCGGCCCTCGTTTGTATTTTGTTGGGAGAGAACCACCCTTGCCCGAATCCTTTGTTTTCGGTGGTTTCTCTTTTGGTACAACACGCTCGATCGAACCGTGTGGGTTCTTTTCGCTTGAGAGGACCTTGGCCTATCGCCTTGGTACTATCTTGAAGGGCTTTGCGAACCCTCCATAATTGTTGTTTAGTAATTATATTAATTAAACCGCTGCGACGTTAAATGCTAGAGTGTAACATGAGAATTATTCGAGAGCGTCGCGTTAATTTGTCGACCACCAAAACGCTTGAAAGAGCCGGCCTACATCAATTTGCCTACGACTTAATGTCGGATTGTTACAAAACCACTTCCAAGATCAAATTAAATTATAAAACTAATCAAGGAATTTAAGATGCAGAACACCTGCTGGACAGCAACTTCAACCAAAGAGTCCAGTTCTACAGGAATCCGGTGAGTGCGTATAACCGCTCGATGGAAAGTTCCTTCCATGGGCTACAACTTTCATGTTCAGTCTGTAATCCAGATCAGACTGTATCCCACATGAAATTTGGCTCCAAAGCCTGCGGCGTACAGAATACAATTTCTGCGCGCTTAGTCTACAGCCTCTCTTCGATCAGACATTCCCGTGGCTACAGACTTCACTCGAAGGCATATAACCACTCGTTGGAAAGGTAATTTCAAGGGCTTCAACTTTCGTGTTTAGTCAAAAGCACAGATCTTATCTTTTCTTACCTGAAAATAGCCAAGAAGATCGTTGCGTGCAGAACACAGATTTCTGCACGCATCTTAAAGCAGAATGAATGGCATCGGTTCATCTTCCTCCTAAAGCCGGTCTTCCCAAATCGCAATCAGAAGTTCCTCCACCCTTATTCACCCTCTTAAGGTCTTTCCTCTTCACGAAACCACCCCCATCATCACTTTGAAGACGGGGAGGTTGAAGATGACTAAACATTAGAACACAAGTTCTAGAAAGGCCCTCCTAGAAATCTTCTTCTCACACATCAAGACTCATTTGAGTCGATGTCTCACCTAAGAATAACTATAAATCTAACACCAAGGGATAGGGGAGGAAGCTCACCTCATTTCTAGTGGTTCCTCCATTTCCGGCCATGGATCTTGTCACCCTTCTCGTTGGCATCATTTTTCCCTTGACGGCGGTGGCGTTTCCTCACGGGGTTGGTTAGCTCCAGCAAAATCTACCCCCTCAAGAAGTTCCTCTTCAAAAAATAGGGTTTGTAAGAGAATGAGACGGCTAGGGTTTTATTTTTTCTCTTTTATACTGAAGTGACACGGGTAGGGACACGGCCGTGTCCTTACCCGTGTCCTGCTCTTGCAAAATGGCGTCAACGGTTCGAGTGTCGCTTGGACACCAACACGGGTAGGGACACGCCCTTTTGGTTCCCTAGTTTTGATTTGGTCCATTTCATCTGAATTAGGCTTAATTTACCCAAGAATTATCTATGGTCAATGGTTAGACTAAATGTTAGTCTACCCTAGGTTTAGTCAGGATAGACCCAGATAGGATAGTTGAGATTAGATTGAAATGGAAATTTTGTTTTGTAGATTTGTGCTCGACGATAATATATTGGAGCTCGACGATCTTCGATTGATGATCGACAATCTCAGAGTTATATATACTCTGAAGTGGGATCGACGATCTGCTTACTCAGATCGACGATTGTTTAGCCTAGGTCGATGATTTCTGTTTAGATTATTTTCTCTCTTTAGGACGACGATCTGCTTGGTCAGATCGATGCTCTTCGATCCTTGCTTGACGTTTTCTATCTGCTATTATCAATATTCATTTCATTTGATTCCCTGTTTTACTTAGTCCTGGTTAAAACATATTCTATTCAAATATTCTGCTTATTACAATGTTTATACTCTGTTGCTTATTTGCAATATTTCTTATGCATTGATTGAAAGATTTTGACAGAATAAAGCCGTTTGTTTTATTAAAAGGAAAGAGTGGATTTTGTACAGCTGTAATATAGCCGTTAAAATTTGTCTCTTGTGCATTTGTGAAAAGTCAAATTGATAGGATATTTTAATATCCATAAATCCGTTTTGGGAATGACAAAAAATACTATATCTGCAGTTTCTTTATTTGACTTATTATATTATTTTGGAAAGATCTTTTTGTGCAGGGCTCGAAACATTGTTAGAAAGAGAAAAAGTTTCTATATTATAAAACTGTTGGCCGAATACAAATAAGAGATACAAAAACTCAGAACATTGCAACAAGTGTGATAGAACAAGAGCTCTCAAGAAAAAGGATTTGCTCCTCTGCTTCTTCCTGAGTTCATCCTGTCTTCAGGAAAATCAATACTCAGTGTTCAAGCTTTCAAAAAGAACTTTCCTTCCAGATTGGAAAAGCCGCTGAAGAAGAACATTCATCAACATCTTGAGTCGTCTTCAAAGCTGCATCAGAAAAAGTTTCAAAGCAATCTGGAGTTCCTGCACCCTGAAGTAAAGCTTCTTCCTGGACATTCCCTAAGCCAGGGGGAGCTTTGATTTTCTCAGAGAAATCCACTAGCTTCTCTGAACATAGAGAAGACACCTTTTTTTATCTTTCTTTTAACCTCCTTGTAAAAGGGTTATTACTCCCTTCAAAAGTGAATTGTTGGTGATAGGGCACCTGATCAAGAACCTATTAGATTTTGGGCTCCTGATCAAAAGCTAAAAGGGTCTCTAGATCTACCTACAGCAGATCTTATGGTGGCAGGGCACCTGAACAAAAACCTGTAGTGTATTCCTACCAGGGTGGTAGAAGAGTAGATGTACCCATTTGGGGAACCACTATAAATCTCTTGTGTTGTCTGGTTGCTTACTTTAATTGATGCACTATGGCTGTGATAAATTTAAGTAGGTTGTTAAGTGTTGTGCTAGGCTTAAAGCTCAACTGAAACTTCAGTTAGCTTGATATTTTATTAACTACACTCTGATAGGCTTTAGGTTTTAAGCTTTCATATTTCTATTCCGTAATAACTCTAAGAGAAGTGTTTAGAGTCTCCTTAATTTTTGAATACTCTATTCACCAACCTCTAGAGTAGTAAGTATCTTATCCCCTCACTTTCAATTGGTATCAGAGGGAGGTTTGTTATTCAACAGCTTAACCATTCCTAGGTTGATTAGTTGAACAGGCTAACACCAGAACCATAAGATCTTGTGATAAGATACTTTGATACCATATACACTCACATTAAATTCATGGCCCAGTACAAAGATTACTCTAGCACCAGACCTCCAGTTTGCAACTTAGCCAAGTTTGGCATCTGGAAGGCAAGAATAAGACTTTATATGAACTACATTGATGAAGATATTTTTTCTTCTATCTTAACAGGGCCACCAACACCACCTGCTGCAGCTACTGCTACAACATCTGCAAATCTCAATACAGTGCCACCTCCTGACTATAATGAAACCTATAAGAAGGCAAAGATAGCTGATGCTAAAGCTATGAATATTCTGGCTCAGACTATGTCTGATGAGACATTCTAGAATATGGCTGAATTTACCTCAGCAAAAGCCATGTGGGACTCACTGAATCAGATTGTAGCTGGTTCAGATGATGAGAGGAAGGACAGAAGGTCCAATCTCATATCCCAATATGAGAACTTCAAGAAAGAAGAGGCTGAGACTGTAGAAGCCATGTACACAAGGCTCAGCTCCATTATCAATGAGCTGAGGACACTTGATAAGGAGATTACATTGACAGAAGTCAATGATAGAATACTGATGTGCTTTCCCAATGAATGGGATCTCAGAATCTGGCCAATCAAGGAGTCCAGAAGTACAATAGAGATCTCAAATGAAGCTCTCCTTGGCATGCTCAAATCATTTGAGAGAGTACTGAAGACTAGGGAAGCTGAAGCTGAAGCTAAAGCACCTACTCCAATAAGGAAATAGCAAACCCTTACTCTTAAGGCTAATGATGAGTCCAAAGTGACTCAATCAAATAAAGAACTGTTGGCACTCTTTGCCAAGAGGTTTTATAAGATGGGAATAAAGGACAATAGAAGAAACTCATCAAAATATGATGATAAGCCAAGGTATGATAAAACCCCATCTAAAGAAATTATTTATTATCGATGCTGGAAGCCTGGACACATCCTCCCTGAGTGTCCAGAGACAAAGCATAAGGAAAGGAGAAAAGAAAAGGAACATGAGAAGCACTACTCCAAGACCTCTTCTCACAAATATAAGAAGAAAGAGAAAGGTCTTGTTGCAAAGACCTGGAGTGATTCTGAGGAAGATTCTTCTTCTTCCAGCTCCAGTGAAGATGATGAAGAAGAGAAGACATCTAAGGAGATTTGCCTTATGGCAATCAATGCCTGCAACAGTAACTCAGCTGCAGAGATGACTGAAGATGAGGAGGATGAATTATCTGATGAAGATCAGGTAATTGTATCTTATGATTTTACCTCTGATGAATTTAAGCATGAATTTAAAATTCTCTGCCTAGATTTACTTAGCTCACAAAAGGAAATTAAATTGCTTAGAGATAAACTAGCTGAATCAGAATCTATATCTAATGAAAATATTAAGTTGGAAGCTGAACTCACTAGATCAACTGAAGAAATTAAATTTCTTAAATTTGAACTAGCTAAAGTTAAAAGGTTAGAAGATTCACTTAATGGCAGAAGCCTTAAGTTGCTAGAAATCACAAGCACTGCCAACACTACGACAGGCAACAATAAGTTAGGCTTAGGCGCCTCACCTAGTGAACCCCCATTTCTCCATGAATACCATCTGTCTACTCCAGTAAAGTTTGTTTCTGAAAAGTAAAATTGATAGGATATTTAATATCCTTAAATCCGTTTTGGGAATGACAGAAAAGACTATATCTGCAGTTTATTTATTTGACTTATTATATTATTTTGGAAAGTTCTTTTTGTGCAGGGCTCGAGGCATTGTTAGAAAGAGAAAAAGTTTCTATATTATAAAACAGTTGGCTGAATACAAATAAGAGATATAGAAACTCAGAACATAGCAACAAGTGTGATAGAACAAGAGCTCTCAAGAAAAAGGATTTGCTCCTCTGCTTCTTCTTGAGTTCATCCTGTCTTCAGGAAAATCAACACTCAGTGTTCAAGCTTTAAAGAAGAACTTTCCTTCTAGATTGCAAAAGCCGCTGAAGAAGAACATTCATCAACATCTTGAGTCTTCTTCAATGCTGCATCAGAAAAAGTTTCAAAGCAATTTGGAGTTCCTGCACCCTGAAGCAAAGCTTCTTCCTAGACATTCTCTAAGCTAGGGGGAGCTTTGATTTTCTCAGAGAAATCCACTAGATTCTCTGAACACAGAGAAGATACCTTTTTTATCTTTCTTTTAACCTCCTTGTAAAAGGGTTATTACTCCCTTCAAAAGTTAATTGTTGGTGATAGGGCACCTGATCAAAAACCTATTTGATTTTGGGCTCCTGATCAAAATCTCAAAGGGTCTCTAGATCTACCTGCAGCAGATCTTGTGGTGGCAGGGCACCTGAACAAAAACCTGTAGTGGATTCCTACTAGGGTGGTAGAAGAGTGGATGTACCCATTTGGGGAACCACTATAAATCTCTTGTGTTGTCTGGTTGCTTACTTTAATTGATGCACTGTGGCTGTGATAAATTTAACTAGGTTGCTAAGTGCTGTGCTAGGCTTAAAGCTCAACTGAAACTTCAATTAGCTTGATATTTTATTCACTACACTCTGATAGTCTTTAGGTTTTAAGCTTTCATATTTCTATTCCGCAATAACTCTAAGAGAAGTGTTTAGAGTCTCCTTAATTTTTGAATACTCTATTCACCCCCCCCCCTCTAGAGTAGTAAGTATCTTATCCCCTCACTTTCAAGCCCGTGTCCACTACCCGTGTCACATAATACGGCCGTGTACATGCACGTGTTCTTACCCGTGTCCTGCCCCAGGATACACGGCCGGCTTCTTGAAGATGTACACATGGGTAGGGACATGCCTGTATCTCTACCCGTGTCCTGCTCGGGCCATATTTTCTCGAGTACCACTCAACACCTCTAAGGAACTCGACACCTCTCGATAATTTGACGCACACGGGTAGGGACACGCTCGTGTCCCCACCCGTGTCCTGCTCGTGACACACTTTCTCAAGTACTACTCGATACCTCTCGAGAACTCGACACCTCTCGACAACTCAATGCATACGAGTAGGGACACGCCCGTGTCCCTACCCGTGTCCTGATCGGGACACACTTTCTCGAGTACTAATCGACACCTATCGAGAACTCGACACCTCTCGAGAACTCGACGCACACGGCACACAGGTAGGGACACGCCCGTGTCTCTACCCATGTCCTACACAGGCCTAACATTTCTTTTCCCCATGAGTGCGTGCCTGATATCCTATACCCTCTGAGAATAAATCAGTTCTACTGACTCAAAAGAGCGCACAAGGGGCCTAGCGCAAATCGGAACATTACATTCTCCACCCTACCTCTGAGGGTGAGAACCTCCATCTCCATCACCTCCTCCGCAATCTCCAGCCTAGGCTACTCCCCCATTCTCCAACGTCCTCCCCACCTAGGGCAGGAACTTCCTCCTCAGCCTCCTCCATGGCCATGACTTCGGTCGGATCTTGGAGTTCCTCCGCCACCTCCACCTTGGTGCGGTTCTCCACCTCCAACTCCACTACCTCCTGCTCTGCCCCCTCTATCCTCCGTCCCATCTCCTCAGCCCCCTCCTGCCAAGAGATGGAGTTCACCGCCATGACGTAGCACTCCCTTACCACCTTGGGGTCTCCCCGGACACGGACCTGGATCCCCTCAGCGTTGAACTTCAGGCATTGGTGGAAGGATGAGGGGACGCAACAAAAGGCGCTGATGAGGGGTCGCCCAAAGTTTGCGTTGTAGCTACTGGGGGCATCCACGATGATGAACTTGCAGGTGTGGGACTGCCCCACCCGAGTGACATGGAGTCCCACTACTCCCTACCTCCTTCCTCTCCCCTGAGAACCCGAACAAATGTCCATCTAAGGAAAGCACCCTCTTGGCCTCCACCTTCATCGCGTCAAACGTCTTCTTGAAGATGGCGTTGATTGAGCTCCCATTGTCGATTAGGATCCGGGAGATGGTGAAGTTCTCGACTACTGTCTGGATGACCAATCCATCGCAGAAGGGGTCCTCATGGTCTGGCATATCCTTCCTTGAGAAGGTGATCTTCTCCTGTGGGGTGGGGTCTGGGATGTGGATCCAACGCTCCTGCAGTACATGGTGTGGAGACTGGCCTTACGGGAAGCCTCTACCCCCCCCATAGATCACTCTGATCCCTCCCCGGGCCCCAACATCGGCCCGGTCCTCACACTTGTCCTCCTCCGCCCGAGGCAGGAATTCTTCGATCCGCACTCCCTAGCGGTCTTGCTACTGCTGCTCCCTGTTTCCTCTTATCTCGAGGCACTTTGGCAACATGGACGTGGCGTGTCCCTCCTCCTGATGGAAGTCATAGTAGGGCAACTCCACCCTAACCTATCTTCTCCTCCTCTGCGCTGCTCTCCTCCTCTCCCCCATGGCTGTAGCTATAGCCTGGTTCTGGTCGGGGAGAGGTGGTCATTGGCCCTGCCTCCCACCTAGAGTGTAAAATTGTCTTTGGCCTCCTTAGCAGTTGTCTCCCCCATGGAAACCTCTCTGCGGACCTCCAACCTAGGCGATGGTTCGGCTCCTAGCACCCCCACCTGGGCGGCTGCTGCTGCTACTTTTCCCTCTGCCGGGGTTCAGCTCTTCTCTCCTCCTGACCTCTGCCACCTCTTGGCCTCTCTTATTCCATGGCCCACCTGGCCAGCTTCCGAGCAAACTTCGGATTCGACACCTCCCCGTCGAATTACCTTGCTGACCTCTCCATCAGCTCCTCGTAGGAGAGAGGCGTCACCCTCTTCAGCTCCATTCTGAAGAAACCCTGCTGCTGCCCTAGGGTTAAGGCCATCATCAGGGTGTTCCCTGACATCTCCTGTACCTGGGTCACCACCTCCTGGAACCGGTCAACGTAGCTTCCCAGGGTCTCGTTCACCCCCGGCTTGATGTGTAATAGGGACTCTAACTCCTTCTTCCTCCTCTTGGAGGTGGTGAACCTCAACATGAACCCCTAGCGTAGGTCCTTAAAGCAGTATATGGAGTTGGTCGGCAATAGGTGGAACCACTCTCTTTCCTTCTACTTGAGAGTGATGGCGAAGATCCTGAAACCCATCCGACATCTATTGGATCGAGACCACATCCTCACACCACTGTACGTGTTGGACCAGGTCTCCCTTCCCGGCATAGTAGGACATCTCGGGCTCCCTAAACCCCTCCGAAACTGGGGCGGAAGAAACAAGCTCGTTGAAGCAGCTGCCTCCCCCTGCTAGGCACCCGTAGGGTCTCGCACCCCCATCTCGCCAAACAAGTCGCCGCTCGCCGAGCTCGGAAAGAGTACTCGCATGGGGAGCTCGCAGCCTCTCCCTTCCTCTGCAACCTCCTTCCCAGCTCGCCTGCCGGGAGCATCCTCGCTAAGGGCCGAAACCGCGAGTACTGGCGTCACGGGAGTCGAGCACTCGACACGCGCGCCGAGTGCAAACCTGATGAGTACGAGCACCTCCTGCCTCAAGTCTTGGAGCATCCCCACTATGGAGAGATCCGGGAGGGGCGGCGATTCGGACTTGTCCGAGCCTTGTCCTTCTCCTCCCATCATCGATCCTGCTAAAGATTTTCTGTGCTGACCACGCTCACCGCACCAAATTGTTGAAACCGAAAAATCGGTGTCTTTGGAGTTCACCCTTGGGTAAGGGGTGATCGCACACCTACTTCTCTCCTACAAGCAAAATGATAAAGGAAAAAGGAATAGGTAACTGACCCAAGGGCTCGGTGCGGAGGACCCACCAAACACCCGGAAGATCTCAGAGTGCTTACCCTCCTTAGCCAAATGTCGGGCTAAGGTACCTCAGAAAGCCCTAGTAGACTGGGAGACAAATGAGTCTGCCTTCTGAGGTACCCCTTGAGTCCTATTTATAGATTTCTAAAAATTGCCTACAAATAGCCAACCTCCGCTATTTTGAACCGCTATGTGAAGCCCACCTAGGTCTACCAACAGCGTAACTCCACTGTTCTAACTGGCTATAGGCAATCCAGTGGGGGAAAATTGTAAAAATACTACACAGATCATTGGGCAAGTTGCACTCAACAACCTCTGCTCAGTAAGGGAGGCAAGTGCTCGGTGGAGCTGGCACTCGCCGCTTCTACTCGTCCTTTGGTGAGTATGGGCCCGACCTGCCCTGCTCGCATGCTGCGAGTTCGCCAGCTTTTACTTCAGCCTTTGGCGAGTATGGGCCTGACCTGCCCTGCGCGTATGTTGCGAGTTCGCCGAGCGATCAGAACTCGGCGAGCGGCCCAGAGCTCGACGAACAGCCCAGAGATCGACGAACAACCCAAGGCTCGACGAAAGGTCTAGAGCTCGAAGAATAGCCCATAGCTCGACGAACAGCCCAGAGATTGATGAAAGGCCCAGAGCTCGATGAACAACCCAGAGCTCGATGAATAGCCCAGAGCTCGACGAACAGCCCAGAGCTCGACGAACAACCCATAGCTCGACGAAAGTACTAGAGCTCGACGAACATCCTAGAGCTCGACGAGAGTGACTTGACGAGTACAAGCTCGCCTCCCAAAAGCATCTCACCCTGCATGGGCGAGTCAGAGACTGCCGAGTTCTCCCCCCTGCCAAGCTTGCCCAGAGATTAAAACTGCCCAATTTGGCCTATCTGGCTCCTACTAACCCACTCACCGGATATGAGGTTGTACACTTGAGCCCTGCAATAATCGCCACATATTCTGCTTGATTGTTTGTGATTGTGAAGTGAATCTTCAGAGCCTGCTCAATTTTGTTCCCTTCGGGACTCACCAAGATCATCCCGCCTCCAAAAGAAGTTTTTTCAGATGCTCCATCTACTAGCATCTCCCTGGGAGCTCGAAGAGGTGTTTCAGCTTCTCCGACCTCAACCACGTAATCTTTAAGGAAATCTGCAACCGCTTGCGTATTGATGCCCAGCCGAGGAGTAAAAGCGAGGTCGAACTCACTGAGCTCTATCGACCATTTGGACAACCTCCCAGAATTCTCCACCCCTTCAAGGATGCAGCGGAGAGGATGATCCGTCACCACCTGAATTTAGTGGGCCTGGAAGTATGGCCTGAGCTTCCTGGCTGATATGATGAGAGCGAATGCCAGCTTTTCAAGGATAGGGTATCTGAGTTCTGCCTTCTTCAGAACTCTGCTTACGTAATAGATCGGGAACTGCTTTTTTCCTTCTTCTCGTACAAGAACTGAACTCATTGCTCTGTCCCCCACTCCTAGGTACAAGAACAAACCCTCTCCTTCTCTTGGACCTTAGAGTAGCGGTGTCTGGGTGAGTTTTTGTTTTAGAGCTTTAAAAGCTTCTTGGCATTCAGTGGTCCATTAAAATTTCTTGCCCCCTCTTAGTGCTTGGAAGAAAGGTGAGCACTTCTCCCCAGCCCGGGAAATGCATAATATGGCCAGCTTGTCGGTGAGATGCTGGACTTCCTTGGCATTCTTCGGGGACCCTAATTCTAGGATTGCCCTCACCTTATCTAGATTGGGCTCCACTCCTGATGGGGTGAGGAGGTGTCCTAAGAATTTTTACCCTGTTGGCCCCGAAGACACAGCTCAGGGAATTTTGTCTCATCTTGTATTTCCTTATGGTTTCAAAAGTTTACTCTAGATCTAGGACGTGGGATCCGAGGTCTCGACACTTGATCATCAGGTCATCCACATAAACCTTGAGGTTCCGCCCCTTCTGCTCCTGTAAGATTCGGTCCATCATTCTTTGGTAAGTTTCTCCCGCATTCTTTAATCTGAAGGGCATCATGTTGAAGCAGAAGCACCCATCCTCCATGACGAAGGTGACATCCTTGATGTCCGGTGGGTGCATGCGTATTTGATTGTACACTAAAAATGAATCTAGAAAACTCATTAGTGAATAACAGACGGCTGAGTCAACCGACGCGTCGATTCTAGGCAGAGGATAATAATCCTTTGGGCATGCTTTATTTAAAAGGGAAAAGTATACACACATCCTCCATTTCCCCTCTCCCTTCTTTACCATTACGACATTGCTCACCCACCCCGGATACTTGCTTGCAGATATGAATCCCGTCTTGAGCAGCTTCTCCACTTCTTCTCTGATGGGCCCGACCATCTTGGTGGCGGTGGCTCTCTTCTTTTGTTGTATTGGGCGATGATGATGCATATTTTAGCTTAATTTATTAGGGTAAAAATATATTTATTTTCATTTTAAATCTCTTTCTTTATGTATTTTTAGGTTCCTTTTAGTTTCTTTTTATGTAAATAATCTAACTTAGTTTATTTTCTATTTTTCAGGTTTTCATAGCTTTCAGCCAAAATGACCTGACATGCCCCTTGACATGTCCTCCTTGGGCATGACACAGGGTGTATAACCCAATCCCAAGGAATTTTTCTGCCAGAACCCAAATCCTGAGAGAAAACACCTGACACGCACCCCTGACACGCCCTCCAAGGGCGTGTCTCTAGGCGGGTCACCCTCATCCCAAAGCCTGTTGCCACAATTAAAGCTTTTTTTGTTGCTGCACGTCAACCCGTACATGATACGCCCCCTATACGGGCGTTTCCTAGGGTGTGTCCACCAATGTACAGAAGCAATCATCATTCTCGCCAGAATCCAGCGCTCGAGGTCAACACCGTACTTGACATGCCCCCCTGATATGCCCTCCTCGGGCATGACATGGGGTGTGACCTAGAAAAGTTTTTTGCCTATTAATACCAGGCCATTCCAAGCATTCCAGACCTAGTTTTGGGGAGAGGGGAGGTGCTGCTAGTTTTATTCTTAGTGTTTTTTGTGTTGTTCTTATGTTTTTGCTCTCTCTCCCTCCATTTCTAGTTTTAGTTTTCATGCAATGTACTTTCATTATTTGTAATCTCTTTTTAATAGTGTTGTAGTAGTGATTAACTCTATTTTCACGCACTTGTAATCTTCATTCCTAGTTATAATCCCTTCATGTTTTTAATAAAATTCAAGTTATTGTTCTCTTTTTTTTATTTCTCTCTCTCTTTAGTTTTCAAACACCTTTATTATCTACCCATCTCTTTCCCTATTACAATGAATAACTAATCCTCATTTGTACTCGATCATGATGATCTAAGAATGAGTTGATCAAGTTATGATGCTTTAGCTTTCTTTTTCTTCTTAAATTAATTACCTTTGATTTACTCTTTGTTTTTATTTAGTGGGACTATATTGTCGGTATATAGTTTCCATCTGGGTTTTCATTCTTAGTTAGCCGAGAGGCTCGTAGATTGAATCGATAACCAAAGAGTAAAGAGTGTTGCACGCACCCCTCGAGAGAGGCAGACATTAAATCTCCCGGATTGGAGTGAAATCCAATAGCGGGGTTCACCACGTAAAGCATGCTTTAAGTCTTTGATTTGGACGAGAACCTCCATGGTCAAGGTGTTTTACTTTATTTAGAATTAGTTTGTTATTTCATTTTGATTTTCTTATTTCAAAGTGATTCAAGATCTAGTACTCCTCTTTTATCTTTAGTTTTAACCTTTTATTTCTACAAGTAATTTAGTTTTCTTTTTTGCTTAGTAATTTAGTTCCAGTTTTTAGTTAAGTAAATTAATCTTAAAAATCATTTGATAAAATAATAGCGATCTCCTCGAAGAAGAAGTAATCATTACGCCCTAGGGATATACGACCTTGATATTAATCTTTATTATCAACTTCCACCACATCCACCTTTTTCCTCTCTTTAACCCCTCTTCTCCACCTTTATGATTCTCAGTATCAAGTTTTTGGCGCCGTTGCTGGGGATTAGTTTTGATATTTCTAAAAAAGGATAGTTATTAATTTTATCGCTTTTTTCTCTCTTACCCCTCTTCCGCGGTTGATTTTATTTTCTTGGATAGTTTTTGTTTTTTTTTGTGGAGAGTTTGGTCACTCTCGCGAGGAATGTTGGGTAGGATACCCTTCATCCACCCATAATTTTATCCCTTCTGGATTGGATCAATTTGGCCAAATTGATCTGTCCGCGAATTATTTTTCATGGGGTTATGATGATTTTCAAACGCCTTCCTACCTTTCTCCTCCGAATTTTTCTGATTTTAATTTTTCCGGAGATTTCTTGAATGGACATTTTGATCCTAGGCCTACTTTGAACTACTCAGGGTGGAAACACCCTGATCATTCTTGGGGCCAAGGTGATCATCAACCCATTCCATCTCAAGATTTCACCGCTTTTTCTCCGCAAGTTTGCGCGCCTCCTATTTTTGATTTTAGCGAAAATGAAATCATTTTTGATTATGTAGCATTTGATGCACGCATCAATGCTCATTTCAAAGTGTTTTTTAAAGCTTTAGCTTTTGAGGCCGCAACTTTTTCTTCTCCTCCTCCTCCTATTTATCTTTTGAATGATGAATCTTCGGATTTTCCACAGTGCCTTCAATCACTCGCGGAAGACGATTATTCAGAAATTCCATTGTGCTTTCAACCTCTCGAGGAAGAGATTTCCCCCGATATCCCGATTTTTTTCAATTTTCCGAGGAAGACGAACCTTTTTGTGCTCGATCTTCTGAGGAGATTTATTTTTCGGATATCCCGTTTTGCTCCCAATCTACGGAAATGATTGATATTCAAGTGGAGCAACCGGATCTTTTTATCCAAAAAAATTCTAGTGATCAACTGTCGTCGCCTTCTTCTTTTTCTTCTCTTCCCCTTCCTTGTGAAAATTCCTCTTTCTTTTCTACTTTTATATTTCCTTCTAATTTAGTTTCTAGTTTTTCTTTTTTTTCCCTTTCTAATAGTTTATTTTCTTTTACTAACAAATTTTCTTTTTCTAAATCTTTTTCCTTTTTGTTTTATTTAAAAAATAAAAAATTAAAAAAAAAATAATTTTCTTAAAAAATGTTTTGGCACCCGCGCCTAAACGCATATTACGCGAGCTGCCATTACATTTCTCTTTTTTATTTTCCATTTAGCTAACCAATAACGTCGAGCTCAATGACGATAACCAAAGAGCGCTCTTGGGAGGCACCCCTTGCTTATTCGTTTTGTTGTTGTTTTTTATTTTGTTTTGTGAAGGAATTAGCTCCCGCGTGTTTTTGCCAATTCTCCCCTCTCAACTTGGAGTCGAGCCGATCTTTATCTCAAGTTCGGGGGGACGCATTTTTCAACGTCTGGGCATCAACCGCTAGGAAAGAATCTTTTCCTCTTCTTTGCATTTCTTTTTCTTCTTTTCTCTCTTTTCCCAACTCTCTTTATACTTAACTTTAAATATTGGGGACAATGTTTAACTTTAAATATGGGGGAGTGTTTCCTTAGTTAGTTTACTTTAGAAAAATCAAAAATATATATATATATAAATTTTTGAAAAATCCAAAAATATATATATAATAATTGTTTAGTTAGAATAAATTAGATTAATTTTTTGTTTAAATATGTTATGCTAGTAGTATATTGACTCATGCAGTGTTCCTATTAAGGGCAGTATTCTATTTTTTGAAAAATTTCTTGAATTTTTCTTCACTTTTCCTTAGCCTCATTTTTTATTTTTTTTACTTTTATAAAACCTATCATTCTTTATTTTTCCTTATTAAAATCTTTTTAAACGTTAATTAGTATTAAAGTGTAGTAGATACAAATCGGTCTAGACACTTATTATCATTGTTTTCATGAAAGCAAATTCTCTATTTTCAATTTTTGTGCTTATCTTCTTTTGAAATTTTAAAGCTTTACTTTGTGTAGATTTAGGAAGCATGAAAATGATTTAGGAATTTCTTTTAAAACATTTGAGCCTTTGCACCCCACCTAATAATAATCGTTGCTAGACATTTTGTGTCTTTTCCTTTCCTTTTTGTAGCCCCACATTTTATTTCACCACGGCCAAATAGCTTACCAATATGCACACTTTAAATTTGTTTTTGAGCTTTAATTGCTAATGTGCATCTTTTTGAAAAAATTTGTTGAAAATCCTTGTATTATCTTTTGCTACAAAGGTGGAAATATTTAATTATGAAAAATGAAAAAAAAATTGAAAAATGAAAAAAATATTTGATGACAAAAGTAAAAGAAAAGAAAAGGTGAAAAGTATTTATTTTGGCTAGAATTATTTTGGCAAAGCTCATTTCTTTTTGTTTTAAGTTTGCAAATACCCCTCGTGTTTGTATTTTGAATATCGCACCCTTAAAAACCTAAGCCTTACTGTATGCCTAATTAAAGCCCTAGTGATTTATGCTTCCTACGTTTACTTTTTAGTATAGTAGCAAGAAATTAGATTAAGTGTTTTTTGATAGAAATATTGATCTTTGTCTTGATTGACTATGGTTTTAATTTGTCTCTTAGACTTTAGTAGTGACTCAATGAGCTTTTTACTCATTACTTTATTAATTTTTATTTATGTAAAAATTTGGGATGATTTATTTTTATATTTAGTGAAATTTATAAAATTTTGTGCTAAGTTAAAGTAGGAATTTTTAGTTCTTTTTCAAATTTTCTTTACATTTAAATTCCCATCTTACTCGTTTATAGCTTTTTTAAACTTTTCAATTAATCCTCTTTATTTTCTCTAACTTGCAGTCTTTGCTTGAGGACAAGCAAAATAATAAGTATGGGGGAATTTGATGATGCATATTTTAGCTTAATTTATTAGGGTAAAAATATATTTATTTTCGTTTTAAATCTTTTTCTTTATGTATTTTTAGGTTCCTTTTAGTTTCTTTTTATATAAATAATCTAACTTAGTTTATTTTCTGTTTTTCAGGTTTTCATAGCTTTCGGCCAAAATGACCTGACACGCCCCCCTAGCACGCCCTCCCTAAGCATGTCAAAGGGCGTGTAACCCGATCCCGAAGAAGTTTGTTGCCAGAACCTAAATACGGAGAGAAAACACCTGACACGCCCCCGTGACACGCCCCCTAGTCGTGTCTTTAGGCGTGTCACCCTCATCCTGAAGCATGCTGCTGTAATTAAAGCTTTTCTGTTGCAACACGTCAACCCGTACGTGACACACCCCCTACACGGGCGTGGCCCTGGGGCATGTAGTACCTTTTCCGACGACTGACGGATTTCCGACCAATGATTTAACGTGACGTGTTGTAACAACCCAACCCGTTAAATAATATATAATAAAAGGTCCGGTCGGGGCCCCACATTATATGACACAAAAAGACGGCGAGGTCACGGGTTAATACCAAAATACCATTGCACTCTAAAACAGAGCATTCTAGCGGAGTTTAAAGCTTATAAGAACTCATCCAATGAATGTCCACGACAAATAAATAAACAACTCATTTATATATAAGACTAGAAATGTTTACAACTCAAACGTTCGCGGCCTTAAGGCCCTACAAGTATATATTTATAAATATGATTAGACATCGGCACGCAGGTCGGGCCCACATGAAATCCAATGCTTCGCACGGCCTTCAAGGGCCTACAAGCAGCAACAACAAGGGCTTCAGCCCGCTCAATCCAATCTGCCCGCAACATATAAGACCCCCTTTTTTTTCTTTTTAAAACCTGGGGTCTTAGGCCCAGAATCGCTGCTTTGCGGTGACACCTTCACGTCCTGAAGGGTCATCACCACAAGGCACTGATTCTGCCGGCCAATTCGATCACAGGAAGGTAGCACAATAATTGAAGTAAGAGCAAGTCCACTGAAAATCACATATATAGAAATAAAACTCCACGAAGGGAGTGTCCACAGAATAACAATAATCAAAGTACTATAAATGCGGGCTTATGCCTGGTACATCATATCCTCACTACAAATCTCTCATGCGGAAGAAAAAACAAAACTACTCAAGGTCGAGACTCACGGTCCTGGTTGTATGAACTCCAGAGCTAGACTGCCCCATCTCCAAGCGCACCGGTCTCCGGGGCTGCTCCCCTATGCTGGGCTCCGCGATCCTTTTAAATGATGCTGTTCGAAAACCGTAAGTAATAAAGACTAAGCCCTTTCATCCCCTACCCCTTCCCTCATGGCTCCTAGGTACCGAGCGGAGAGGAAGAAAGGGAAGGACATGAAGGTGGAGATTTAATGAAAGAAACAGGTGGCAGCGAAACTAATCTAGCAATTCTATAATAAATATGTCAATAACAAAAAGTAGGAAAAGTAACCTTAACTTATGTGCGAAAGCGCATAAGCCAAGGGATCTTCTACAAGGCTCCCATCATATAGAGCGTCCCATACCACTTATACGTTGGGGTGTCGGTTATCAAACAGCAGCATATATATATATATATATATAGATATATAGATATATATATATATATAATTTAACCTTAATTTATAAACTTGCCCACACAAGCTTATAGACCAAGGGGTCGTTTTGCAGGTCCTAATGTATAAGCGTCCCATACCACTTATACTTTAGGTGTCAGGGTTAAATGAATCGATTATGCTATGACATGCAAGTGGGTATGATGAAACATGCAAGTGCAACTCACACACCCGACTCTGTGTACACAGACCTTTAGTTCCCCCTTTCGGAGCCGTTACCTCCCAGGATACCTCTGTAGTGGCAGACGGAAGCGGTGGGTTGGGCCTCGCCCACCTCTAAACCAGTAAAGCACTACCATTCAGACCTATCGTACGCCTCAATGCTTGGTGCACTAAGCGGACGCCTGCGTACTCTTGCCGGCTGGCGCACCGGACTTCTGTTGGCGAAGTGCTAACCACAGCTATCGAGTCAGCGTATTGGCGTCGGTGCATCGACCCTCCAATACCGAAGACCCACCACCTTAATTTTCATTCCTTTTATGCCATGCAAATTTAATCGTAAACACACAAAAACCGAGCCGAAGCTCCCCGGACCAAAACGTCCGTCTCTTAACCAAACGAGCCGAAGCTCCCCGGACCATTCCGTCTGTCTCTTAACCAACTGAGCCGAAGCACTCATCAATATTCCTGTGCCAACAGTGTTTGTAAAGGTGCAGCCCTAATTACTAAGTTACTCTTGTCAGTTTGTTATTACAGTTTATGTTAATCCAGGACTGCCCCCGGTATTCCCCGTGAAGGGCTCTCAAAGGGCACTAGGAACTATGATGGAAGCTGAAGCTCATCGTTCCCTTTCACAAGACACTTATTGTTTTTGGTTGATCCCCTTTACCCATTCCCTTCTCATATTACGATAGACTATCCTAGGGTGATTTTTAACCTTCCTCTCTTCGGGAAAGACGATCTTTCGTCGAACCCGAGCACCTCCTAACCCTAGCTATCACTACTTCTCTCTACTCTTCATATCATCCTATTGTGATATCATCCACAATTGTCCACCTAGACAAAATGACTAACTCCAATGACTTTCTCAGATCATATCCTATTGCAATTCACAAATTTTCTATATGCAGACCAACCAAGACTATATGTCGAACCGGTTATGCAATGATCCAAAAACTCATCCAAATGCCCTAAACTATTTACTGGAGACTTATCATGATAAAAATAGCCTAAATCCAGAATGTGGTAATTTTCCTAATTTATCTGGCATTTAATTAATTTCCTCAGAAATTTCAAGGGCTACCGGTTTGAACATGAACTACCCTAAGTTCTCATGCAAGATGTACAGAAAATTTATAATAAATATTAGGTTATCTAAATAGGGTAAATCCAAAGTATCATAATTTTCTAACATCAAAAGGGCACTAAAAACTATTTTAGCAATATTTACTATATTCCATTATTTATGAATCAAGTACAGAGAATATTTTTCCAAAAATTATAAATAAATTATAATATGCAGATAAAGCTTTAAAATTAGCATTGGCCCAATTTCATAATTTTTCAATAATAATATCATCCCTAATTAATTTTCAAAGCATAAAACCCTTCTTTAACATTTGTGAAGGAAGTACTGGATTTACTTAACTAAAAATTATACAAAAATTCAAGGGTAACCATTCAGTCCTAAAATGTTTATTTCCAAGATTGCATGGGGTTTTAATGAACAGAAAGATCCAAATAATTAAAACATCAATTAGGGCTATAAATAACTTTACAAATGAAGTGCTGAAAATAAACATCATAAAATTTCAGTAAAATCTCTATAGCTTCTACCCACTCCAAAACTTACTCTATCCTAATTTAACAGCCTTTGGATAAAGTTTAGTACGGATTGTGCTTAATTAGTATTTTACTCTAAAGCTAAAATTAAGGTTTTGAGGTATCTACTTGTCTCCAAATTATCCAAGACTCCATTCAGATGATTCTTATCATGCTAATGTCAACTCTACAGAGTTTCAAGGCAATACGAGAGCAATTGCCCCCATGTCCTTCTCAACCCTCAAAACCCTCCATTTAGGGTTGAGCTTGGATCCTAGGGTAAATCAACCCTAAACCACACCATTCTCTCCAAGTGGGTTATAGTAACCCCTCCAAGTCAGTGGTCAAGATATCAGTCTCTGTTGAGGTGATATGACCATTCTAACCTCTAGTGCACTTTTTACTCAAAAATGTCTCACTGTTGCCTAGTTAAGAATAGGTGACTCCCTATCCAAAACTATTCCAAGTGAGTTGAAAATTTGTACAGAACTATGTTTTATAGCCAGGGACCACTCACCAAAATTTGGAAGTGTTTGGAGGTCATTTGACCACTTAAATAAATTCCTCTAAGTTTATTAAATTAAAACAAAAACTTTAGGCAAAGTATCTCCAAAAATTCCCATTTTCAGATAGCCTCTAGATATGGCTAAGGGTAACCCCCTGCTTAAATTTCAAGTCATTTGGACAAAGGAAGAAGAGTGGGCATCCATTTTAGTTTCTGCCCAACTCTAGGTACAGCCCCATTAAAACGGGTGCTGCGGTCAAACCGATTACCCAAACGAAATGAAATTAATTTTAAATTAATCTAAACTCAAAGGGTTACAACTTTCGTGACTGGCTATTTTTCCTAAATCAGCCTCTAAGTGCTTCGTTTTACAGCATCAACATGTGCTCATTTAATGTACCTTTTCCTTTTATATTATTTACATAATTTTTATTATATAAAACTGTTTTTACTGTTCATCTTCTACAGAACCCGAAAACCAGAACACAGAAAACTCATATTTCCTGTAGCTCTTCCGCGATCCATCGCCGGCCGTCCGGTCACTTCCCTGGCCAGCCACCACCACCACCACCTCCGTTGAGGCGATGGCTATCGGTCGGCGTTGGTATGGCCGTCGGAGGTGGCGGTTTCTGACGAACTCAAAAAAACATATTTTCCATGGTTTTTCCATAAAAACGCGAGATAGGTCCGGCTCCGTTGAGCATGAACTTCATTTCTAAGATCCTAAGATCTACCCATAAGAGAAGAAGTAGAGGAGGACCTTGTTCGCGGTTTGAAGGCGAGATGAACGTCGGATTGTCATGGCGCGGTGGTGGCGTTCCCGAACTTCTTCAACAGCAAGATCAAAATCTGAATTCGTTTGGTCTAGAGTGTAACCTTCTCCTCTGGATCTAAGGAGGCTGTTATAGATCTCCAAGTGGGGAGGGGGAAGGGTGAATCATTCATGGCAATAAAAGCTCCCTTAACGAATGGCTTTTCGGTTATGGTGGAGAGAAGGAAACGTTGGAATGAGAAGAGGCATTTACTAGGTGGCGATTTCCTATTGGACCTCAATCTCTCTTTCTTATTAAGTAATTAAAGAAAGAAACGGCTCATAAATATTCCTGCTGTACATTCCCATAATCAAAATTGATTATGACGTTGGTTACCGAAATTTCAAGTCTGGCTGACGTTTCGGCCTTTGTCACGGGCGTGACACGTGGGTCACGGGCGTGACAAGGCTTGGTGAAAAATTCTGGGTTCGACGATCGTCGAACTGAGATAAACGATCGTCGAAGGGTTGTCACGCCCTAGGTCACGGGCGTGACACATGAGTCACGGGCGTGACAGGGTCAAGATGCAAATTCCGCGCTCGGCGATCGTCTTGCTGAGATCGACGATCGCCGAAGGGTGTCACGCCCTTGGTCACGGGCGCGACACCTGGGTCACGGGCGTGACAGGGCCATGACGCAAATTCTACACTTCGACGATCGTCCCGCTGAGATCGACGATCGTCGAAGGGGTCGCGCCCTAGGTCACGGGAGTGACACATAGGTCACAGGCGTGACAGGCCCGGGTTGCAAATTCGACGATCGTCTCACGGAGATCGACGATCGTCGAAGGAGTCACGCACTAGGTCACGGGCGTGACACATATGTCACAGGCGTGACCAACCCGTGACCCGAAATCTCGGTCGATGTACTTCAATTCTTGGGCTTCTATGGTTCTGTCATGACAGACCGACTTCTAGGGTCTAGCCGGAAATGGGATGTTACAAATCCCAATAAACAAAACGAAAATTTCATCCCCGAAATTGAGGTTGAGCCTACGGGGATTTCTACCGAAATAAATTTAACTTGTAACATCCCATACAGTTTTTTCTATTGGGTTCAAGCGACTATTTGTTTGATAAATGAAGACAATCTCCGCAATAAACAAAATATTAGCCCCTACTTTCCTGCGCATGCCTAGGTTCTCAATTTTTCCTTATCTAGTCCTATCGGTTTAGTACAAAAAGGTAATTTATAGTATACCAAGAGGTGGTGAGGTATACCTGACTGAACAACTCCGGGTATTTTTGCCTCATCAGGTCCTGCGGTTACCAGGTGTGCTCCTCCTGACCGTGGTTTCTCCACAGAACCTTGACTAAGGGGATCTTCTTGCGGTGCAAGATCCGTACTCCTTTGTCGTCGATCCGAACTGGCTCCAAGTGAACAGATCAGTATGAAGCTACCGGTCCTTCGGTGGTCAAAATCTGCTGTTCCGGGCGTAGTAGAGCCCTTCTCAGCGAAGAAATGTGGAAGACGCCGTGTAGAGCTGCCAGCTCTGGTGGCAACTCCAGCCGGTAAGCTAGGGGTCCGATCCGCTCCAGGATCCGGTAAGGGCCCATATACCTAGGCTGAGCTCTTCTTCCGACCACGCACCCGTGAGACTCCATGCATGGGCCGGATCTTCAAAAACACTCGGTCCCCCACCTGAAACTCCACCTGACGATGCCGGGCGTCATAATACTTAGTTTGTCTGCTCTGCGCCTCCAGCATCCTATCTCTGATCAGTCTCACCTGTGCCTCGGTGTCTTCAACAAAATCCGATCCCAACACCTTTGGATCCTCGTCCTGAACCCAAGAAAGCGGGGTCCTACATTTTCTTCCATACAAGGCTTCATAAGGCGCCATCCTGATGCTGGACTGGTAGCTATTGTTATAGGAGAACTCGACCAACGACAACATCTTCTCCCACGGCTCCCCTCGGTCCAGTATACATAATCGTAGTAGATCCTCCAACGTCCTGGTTGTGCGCTCTGTCTGCCCATCCGTCTGAGGGTAGAAGGCCGTGCTAAAAGTCAATCGGGTGCCCAGATATGCATGCACTGACCGCCACTCCCTGGATGTAAACCGTCCATCGTGGTCCGACACTATCATCCTGGGCACGCCATGGTATCGGATATACTGCTCCACGAACTTCTGTACCAGCACTCCCACCGAGTCATCCTTCCTGATTGGTATAAAGCAGGCCACCTTCGTCAACCGATCAACAATCACCTAGATTGAGTCATTCCCTGTCCGAGACCGGGGAAGCCCATGTATAAAAAGCTATATCATCAAACTTCCACTCCGGCACCGGGAGTGGCTGCAACAGTCCTACGGGGTTCCTGCACTCCGCCTTAACCAACTGACACGCCTCACAATGGGTCACGAAGTACGTAATGTCCCTCTTCATGCCCGGCCAAAACATCGTCTTCTTCAGATCAGCGGTCATCTTTGTGATCCCTGGGTGCACCGAGTACCGGCTGCAATGCGCCTCCGTCATAATATCCTCTCGGATCTGGCCTCCTGCGGGTATATATACTCTGTCTTTGAAATGTAGCAATCCATCTCTCAGGGAATAATCTCCTGTTGAACCCTCCTCCAAGGCTCGGAATATCGGCACTAACCATGCATCTGTCCTTTGTCCATCCTAGATGCGGTCCCGAATATCATCTATGGCCACCATCGATGACAGATACTCCCTATACAGCTCTGGATCATCCTCGGACACTAGGGATATCTGCATATCTCTGAAGGACCGAACTAGCTCCATGGACATAACCTGGGGCCCGTCTTCGGATGTGGCAGCTCTCCGACTCAACGCGTCGGCCACCATGTTTGCCTTCCCTGGATGGTAGTGCATCTCATACTGATAGTCTGCAAAGAACTCCACCCAGCGCCTCTGACTGATATTCAGCTCCTTCTGCGTGTCCACGTATTTCAAGTTCTTGTGGTCGGAGTAGATGTCGCAGTGGACTCCATAAAGATAATGGCGCCAGACCTTTAGAGCAAAAACGATCGCTCCCATCTCAAGGTCGTGCACTGGGTAGTTCTTCTCATGGGTCTTCAGCTGGCGGGAGGCATATGCTATGACGTGTCCGTTCTGCATCAGCACCGCTCCCATCCCCTGGTATGATGCGTCGGTATACACCTGGAATCCTTCCTTTCCAAATGGAAGGGCAAGAATAGGGGCTGAGATGAGTCGGTCCTTCAGCTCCTAGAAAGCCGCCTAGCACTGCGGGGTCCAAACGAAAGGTGCCTCCTTCTTTGTCAAAGATGTGAGGGGGAGGGCAATTTGAGAGAACCCCTCCACGAACTTCCGGTAATAACCGGCAAGTCCCAAGAAACTTCGTACATCAGTGGCTGTCTTTAACTGCGGCCAATCTCGAACTGCCTGAATCTTTGCCGGATCCACTGCCAACCCGGCTCCGCTGATAATGTGGCCTAGGAAAGCCACCTCCTTCAACCAAAACTGACACTTGCTGAATTTCGCGTAAAGGCGATGCTCCTGCAACCTCTCAAGAGTCAGTGCTAGATGTCGTGTGTGCTCCTCCTCCGTCCTAGAGTAGATCAGGATGTCGTCTATGAATATTATGATGAACACATCCAAGTAGGCCTCAAAAACCCGGTTCATGAGGCTCATGAACGCCGACGGTGCATTCGTGAGCCCGAAGGGCATCACGGTGAACTCATACAGGCCATATCTGCTACTGAAGGCCGTCTTCGGGATATCCTCCTCCTGGATCCGCAGCTGGTAGTATCCTGACCTCAAGTCCAGCTTCGAGAAATAATGGGCTCCCTCCAGCTGGTCGAACAATTCTTCTATTCGTGGGAGCGGATAGGTATTCCGGACGGTCAGCATATTTAGTGATCGATAATCGATGCACAGGCGAAGTGTCCCATCCTTCTTCTTCACGAATAGGACCGGGGCTCCCCATGGCGAGTAACTCGGTCTAACAAATCCCGCCTCCACCAACACTTGCAACTGAGTCCGAAACTCCGCCATCTCCTTCGGGGCCATCCGATAGGGAGCCCTGGATATCGGCTTAGCCCCTTGCACCAACTTAATCTGAAAATCCTTCTCCCTGTGCGGAGGCAATCCTGGCAGCTTCTATGGAAACACATTGGCGTAATCACAAACCACCGGTATATTGGCAATCCGATCCTTCTCCTCGGTCATCTCGAACAGCACCTGGTATACCTCGTCTCCCTGTAGATGGGACTTGACGGCCTGTACCGAAGATAAGAGTATACGAGAGGCAGGTCTTATACCTTCGATGACAATGAAAGAGTCCTCGTGTCTCACAGTGATCCTCTTCGCTTGGCAATAAATCTGGGCATGGTTCTAGTGCAGCCATACCATGCCCAGGATCCGGTCGTAGTCCGTCAGCTTCAAAATCGTCGCTGGAGCCTCGAACGCCTTTCCACCAATTTCTGCCTCCATATTGCAGTGATCCATGGTAAGGAGCTCAAATCCATTCGGTAGTCGCACCCTCATCCTCGAGCCCGTGAATCGCTCCACGCCTTCCAGTCCTTCTACGAACGTCTCCGACACAAAGGAGTGAGTAGCTCCAGTATCGAAAAGCGTGCGGGCAGGCTTGCCGTTGATGAAGACTATACCTGGGGTGATTAGATGTCTTAGGGTTCTATAAAGAATTTTCTTTCCTTTTTAATCTATCTAGTGCGGTTCTAAGTTTTAACAACTAAAAGGGAAATTCTATGAAAATAAAGAAGAATTGCGGCGTACCTGCTATGACCTGCTCTAGATTCCGATGCTGCGCAAGGTCCAAAGCATATACCTGCTCTCTTCCCTGTCTACGGTCTCCCTCCTGGTATCCATGACCACGGCCGCGTCCTCGGCCTCCGTAATGCTGAGCTGGTGGGCCACCCTGTGGTGTTGGAGGTGGTGTCCCCCTCATCGGGCAGTTCCTCCGGATGTGCCCAATCTGATGACAAAGGAAGCACTCTGGTGGGGGATACGCCATTCCCCCGGGTCTCGGCATCTCCTGTATCCGAAGAGGTTGAGGGGCCAATATCACCTGCTCCCTTGGCTCCTGCCTCACTTCCTGACGAGGCTGGTCCTCTGTCCTTCTCCCCTCTTGTATAGCACCTCGCCGCTGGTCATTTCTGACTCTCCGTCCCTTATGAGGTGCTGGCCGCTTCCGGCCCCGGGTGGTGTGCCAATCAGCCTCAATCCTTTTTGCCATCTCCAAAATCCGAAAGATAGGCCCGTCAGATACAAACAACAAAGCCTCCCTCAAGTCTTCCCGCAGGCCCTTATAGAACCTCTTGATGTACCCTACTTTGTCCAGCTGGTAAGAATCTGCATATCGAGCCAGATGGTCGAACTCCCGATGGTACTCCACCACTGTCCAGGTGCCCTGCTTCAGCTGTAAGAACCGCTCCTCCAACACATCCCTGGCCGACTGCGGAACGAAATGCTCCAGCAGCGCGGCCCTGAACTCTTCCCAAGTAACCTCCGCAACCTCACTATTGGCAAATGTCGTGTCCAACAGCGTCTTCCACAACCTCTTGGCATGGGACTCCAGGCAAGAGATAACCAGAGCCACCCTCTCCTCCCAGGGACACCGTATCCCGGTCAGCATCTCATACATAATATCCAGCCACTCTTCCGTCCGAACCGCCGACTCTGTCCCCAAGTAGGACGGGGGAGACAGTCCTCGGAAGTTGCTCAGCCAATTGGCCCCCGGATTTGGCTGCGGGACCGGAACCTGCTGGGCCCTAAAAGCCTCTAGGATGGCAGTCAGAGTCTGTCCCATGTCTGACTGAAGGAAAGGAGTGGGGACCGGTGGAGGTGGTGCAACATCCTGAGCCTGTTCAACTCCACCTTGTGGCGTAGGCTGTGCTGGAGGCCTCGTAACAAAAACCCATACTGAGAAAACGTTCAATCTTTAATAAAAGTGGACAATTTATATGTAATCCCCATATGGGCACACCACTTCTTCCGCTGCTTAGTTTGTCCCCAAACTAAACTCGAGCGGGGGTGACCCAGGGATAGTGAACTGCTACCTTTTCCAGATCGATGTTTCCCTCTGATACCACTTGTAAGACCCTTTTTTTTTCTTTTTAAAACCCGGGGTCTTAGGCCCAGAATCGCCACTTTGCTGTGACACCTTCACGTCCTGAAGGGTCATCACCACAAGGCGCCGATTCTGCCGGCCAATTCGATCACAGGAAGGTAGCACAATAATTGAAGTAAGAGCAAGTCCACTGAAAATCACATATATAGAAATAAAACTCCACGAAGGGAGTGTCCACAGAATAACAATAATCAAAGTACTATAAATGCGGGCTTATGCCTGGTACATCATATCCTCACTACAAATCTCTCATGCGGAAGCAAAAACAAAACTACTCAAGGTCGAGACTCACGGTCCCGGCTGTATGAACTCCGGAGCTAGACTGCACCATCTCCAAGCGCACCGGTCTCCGGGGCTGCTCCCCTGTACTGGGCTCCGCGATCCCCTAAAATGATGCGGTTCGAAAACCGTTAGTCATAAAGACTAAGCCCTATCTTCCCCTACCCCTTCCCCCATGGCTCCTAGGTACCGAGCGGAGAGGAAGAAATGGAAGGACATGAAGGTTGAGATTTAATGAAAGAAACAGGTGGCAGCGGAACTAATCTAGCAATTCTATAATAAATATGTCAATAACAGAAAGTAGGAAAAGTAACCTTAACTTATATGCGAAAGCGCATAAGCCAAGAGATCTTCTACAAGGCTCCCATCGTATTTAGTGTCCCATACCACTTATACGTTGGGGTGTTGGTTATCAAACAGCAGCATATATATATATATACATATATATATATATATATATATATATATATATATATAATTTAACCTTAATTTATAAACTTGCCAACACAAGCTTATAGACCAAGGAGTCATTTTGTAGGTCCTAATGTATAAGCGTCGCATACCACTTATACTTTAGGTGTCAGGGTTAAATGAATCGATTATACTATGACATGCAAGTGGTTATGATGAAATATACAAGTGATACTCACACACCCGACTCTGTGTACACAGACCTTTAGTTCCCCCTTTCGGAGCCGTTACCTACCAGGATACCTCCGTAGTGGCAGACGGAAGCAGTGGGTTGGGCCTTGCCAACCTCTAAACCAGTAAAGCACTACCGGTTAGACCTATCGTACGCCTCAACGCTTGGTGCACTAAGCGGACGCCTGTGTACTCTTGCCGGCTGGCGCACCGGACTTTTGTTAGCGAAGTGCTAACCACAGCTGCCGAGTCAGCGTATTGGCGTCGGTGCATCGACCCTCAAAAACCGAAGACCCACAACCTTAATTTTCATTCCTTTTATGCACATGCAAATTTAATCGTAAATACACAAAAATCGAGCCGAAGCTCCCCGGACGAAAACGTCGGTCTCTTAACCAACCGAGCCGAAGCTCCCCGGACCATTCTGTCCGTCTCTTAACCAACCGAGCCGAAGCACTCATCAATCTTCCTGTGCCAACAGTGTTTGTGAAAGGTGAAGCCCTAATTACTAAGTTACTCTTGTCAGTTTGTTATTACAGTTTACGTTAATCCAGGACTGCCTCGGTAGTCCCCGTGAAGGGCTCTCAAAGGGCACTAGGAACTATGATGGTAGCTGAAGCTCATCGTTCCCTTTCGCAAGGCACTTATTGTAACTGGTTGATCCCCTTTACCCATTCCCTTCTCATACTACGATAGACTATCCTAGGGTGATTTTTAACCTTCCTCTCTTCGAGAAAGACGATCTTTCGTCGAACCCGAGCACCTCTTAACCCTAGTTATCACTACTTCTCACTACTCTTCATATCATCCACAATTGTCCACCCAGACAAAATGACTAACTCCAACGACTTTCTTAGATCATGTCCTATTGCAATTCACAAATTTGCTATATGCAGACCAACCTAGACTATATGTCGAACCGGTTATGAATTGATCCCAAAACTCATCCAAATGACCTAAACTATTTACTGGAGACTTATCATGATATAAATAGCCTAAATCCAGAATGTGGTAATTTTCCTAATTTTTCTGGCATTTAATTAATTTCCTCAGAAATTCCAACGGCTACCGGTTTGAACATGAACTACCCTAAGTTCTCATGCAAGATGTCCAACAAATTTATAATAAATAGTAGGTTATCTCAATAGGGTAAATCCAAAGTATCATAATTTTCTATCATCAAAAAGGCACTAAAAACTATTTTAGCATTATTTACTATCTTCCATTATTTATGAACCAAGTACAGAGAATATTCTTCCAAAAATTATAAATAAATTATTATATGCAGATAAAGCCTTAAAATTAGCATTAGCCCAATTTCATAATTTTTCAGTAATAATATCATCCCTAATTAATTTTCAAAGCATAAAACCCCTCTTTAACATTTGTGAAGGAAGTACTGGATGTACTCAACTAAAAATTTTACAAAAATTCAAGGGTAACTATTCAGTCCTAAAACATTTATTTCCAAGATTGCATGGAGTTTTAATGAACAGAAAGATCCAAATAATTAAAACATCAATTAGCGCTATAAATAACTTTACAAATGAAGTGCTGAAAATAAACATCATAAAATTCCAGTAAAATCTCTATAGCTTCTAACCACTCCAAAACATACTCTACCTTAATTTAACAGCTTTTGGATAAAGTTTAGTGGCGGATTGTGCTTAATTAGTATTTTACCCTAAAGCTAAAATTAAGGTTTTGAGGTATCTACTTGTCTCCAAATTCTTCAAGACTCCATTCAGATTATTCTTATCATGCTAATGTAAACTCTATAGAGTTTCAAGGCAATACGAGAGCAATTGCCCCCATGTCCTTCTCAACTCTCAAAACCCTCCATTTAGGGTTTGAGCTTGGATCCTAGGGTAAATCAACCCTAAACCACACCATTCGCTCCAAGTGGGTTATAGTAACCCCTCCAAGTCAGTGGTCAAGATATCAGTCTCTGTTGAGGTGATATGACCATTCTAACCTCTAGTGCACTTTTTACTCAAAAATGCCTCACTATTGCCTAGTTAAGAATAGGTGACTCCCTATCCAAAACTAATCCAAGTGAGATGAAAATTTGTACAGAACTACGTTTTATAACCAGGGACCACTCACCAAAATTTGGGAGGGTTTGGAGGTCATTTGACCACTTAAATAAATTCCTCTAAGTTTATTAAATTAAAACAAAAATTTTAGGCAAAGTATCTCCAAAAATTCCCATTTTTGGACAGCCTCTAGATATGGCTAAGGGTAACCCCCTGCCCAAATTTCATGTTATTTGGACAAAGGAAGAAGAGTGGGCATCCATTTTAATTTCTGGCAAACTCTAGGTACAGCCCCATTAAAACGGGTGCTACGGTCAAACCGATTACCCAAACGAGTTGAAATTAATTTTTAATTAATCTAAACTCGAAGGGCTACAACTTTTGTGACTGGCTATTTTTCCTAAATCAACCTCTAAGTACTTTGTTTTACAGCATCATCATGTGCTCATTTAATGTACCTTTTCCTTTTATATTATTTACATAATATTTATTATATAAAACTGTTTTTACTGTTCATCTTCTACAGAACCCGAAAACCAGAACACAAAAAACTCATATTTCCTGTAGCTCTTCCGCGATCCGTCGCCGGCCATCACCACCACCACCTCCGTTGAGGCGATGGCTATTGGTCGGCGGTGGTATAGCCGCCGGAGGTGGCGGTTTCCGACGAACTCAAAAAAACATATTTTTCCATGGTTTTTCCATGAAAACGCGAGATAGGTCCGGCTCCATTGAACATGAACTTCATTTCTAAGATCCTAAGATCTACCCATAAGAGAAGAAGTAGAGGAGGACCTTGTTCGCGATTTGAAGGCGAGATGAACGTCAGATTGTCATGGCGCGGTGGTGGCGTTCCCGAACTTCTTAAACAGCAAGAGCAGAAATCTGAATTCGTTTGGTCTAGAGTGTAACCTTCTCCTCTGGCTCTAAGGAGGCTGTTATAGATCTCCAAGTGGGGAGGGGGAAGGGTGAATCATTCATGGCAATAAAAGCTCCCTTAACGAATGGCTTGTCGGTTATGGTGGAGAGAAGGAAACGTTGGAATGAGAAGAGGCGTTTACTAGGTGGCGATTTCCTATTAGACCTCAATCTCTCTTTCTTATTAAGTAATTAAAGAAAGAAACGGCTCATAAATATTCCTGCTGTACATTCCCATAATCAAAATTGATTATGACGTCGGTTACCGAAATTTCCAGTCTGGCTGACATTTCGGCCTTTGTCACGGGCGTGACACGTGGGTCACAGGCATGACAGGGCTTGGTGACAAATTCTGGGTTCGACGATCGTCGAACTGAGATCAACGATCGTCGAAGGGTGGTCACGCCCTAGGTCACGGGCGTGACACATGAGTCCCAGGCGTGACAGGGTCAAGATGCAAATTCCGCGCTCGGCGATCGTCTTGCTGAGATTGATGATCGCCGAAGGGGGTCACGCCCTTGGTCACGAGCGTGACACCTGGGTCACGGGCGTGATAGGGCCATGACGCAAATTCTACACTTCGACGATCGTCCCGCTTAGATCGACGATCGTCGAAGGGGTCACGCCCTAGGTGACGGGCGTGACAGGCCCGGGTTGCAAATTCGACGATCGTCTCACGGAGATCGACGATCGTCGAAGGAGTCACGCCCGAGGTCACGGGCGTGACACATAGGTCACGGGCGTGACCAACTCGTGACCCGAAATCTCGGTCGATGTACTTCAATTCTTGGGCTTCTAGGGTTCTGTCACGACATACCGACTCCTAGGGTCTAGCCGGAAATGGGATGTTACACAACACCTGCATATGAATGTCCACCCCAAGGGTGA
The DNA here is from genome assembly GCA_039513925.1 of Platanthera zijinensis. Classification (NCBI taxonomy): domain Eukaryota; kingdom Viridiplantae; phylum Streptophyta; class Magnoliopsida; order Asparagales; family Orchidaceae; genus Platanthera; species Platanthera zijinensis. Next base: position 169,416,203 of record CM077088.1, read on the forward strand.
TCAACAAAGCAACAGTCAGCATTCAGCTGACAAATTATAATGACCCTTCCCCTTACCCGGGGCAGTGGTTCCTTCCCTGCATACAATACAATCACAACATATATATCTCTACCACAATCATATCACAAACGCTGGCTTTCGTGCCAGACGTTCCGTGCACTCAGGGCACGCTTATGGTGTACCAAAAACCTGTAGGTTCCACCACCGATTCGAGGTGATTAGCTTATTGGCCGGGCATAAGTCTTCAAACCACTGTTGAAGACCTCACGCACCCAACTCACTCAGAGGCGTTCACCTCACGGTAACTAGTGAGCACTATAGGTCAACCTACCCTCGTAGTGTGACAAGCCCGTGAAACCACACATCTGCGTTGACACTAATCGACCGCTCACAACGCAGGTACACAGTACCTCTAGATCAACTTCCCACTATATGGTAACAAGCCCGTAAAACCACACATCTGCGTTGCTACTAGTCGATCTCTCATAACACCAGCACATAGTGTCATTTTCCCATCTATCAACCAACTCGTGCTGAGAATACAACCAAAGGAGCTATACAAAGTTTCCTTACTAGAATTCACAAGCGTCCTCACACTCTCCACAGGCTAAACTATTTATACACGGAGTCTTCTCCGGTTTGCAATATAAGCATCACCAATCAAGATTTCCCATCCAGATGGGCTTCACACAACATGCCTATTCCATACTACACACTTTCGTATCTAAATGCAGACTCAACCGCAGGAATCGCTTACGCTTTCCACCTCTTGGTGGAGGATCCCATGCACATGCATAAAGTAGGACTTTACTTGTCCAAGAAGGAGATCGTTACCCTTGACGATCGCTTCGGAGCCATGGAGAAACAAGCTGAATGGTAATCACCGCGAAGGCCTTGCCTCCACAATGTTGGCCTCAGATCTCGAGTCGGACCGTTGAAGCTCCACCGTCGGCCGGAATCCTCTCCTTCTTCCTCCTCCAAGATCTCCCTTCCCTCTTGCTTAGAAAGTGAGTGATCTTAGTCCAAATGAGAAAGCCATCTCATTCCATAGTCTTATCACTGCAGGGAGGAGATTGGATCACAGGATCCAAATAGAAGGAACATGACGGCCAAGATTTGCCCTGGAATCACTTTTCCTGGCCTGACACGGCCTGTGATACGCCCGTGTCACAGGCCGTGTTCCCCTAAGAGGCAAGGAACCGACTCATCCAGACCAGAACACGGGCTAAGACACGCCCGTGTCAAGCCCCCTTATCACGCCCGTGTCAATAAGTACACGCCCGTATTGAGGGGCGTGTTTCACAATCGGCACAGGACCAACTCTCCCGAGAAGCACACGGCTAAGGAACACGCCCATGTCCTTGGCCGTGTGTCGAACATGCTCCTGTGACACGCCCGTGTCACAAGCCCTGTTCTACACTCAACACCACTCAACGCCATGGAAATCGAGAAAGACACGCCCTGGGACACCCCCGTGTCCTAGGCCATGTCTCCTCACTCAACGATTGTAGACTGAAATTGTGTCGACACTTCGACACGCACAGGGAAGGATATGCCCTGGGACATGCCCGTGTCTCAGGCCGTGTGCCTCACTCGAGAAAAACTCGATGCCCACTCGATTCCTACTCGAGACCCACTTGAGAAACCAAAGCTGGACACGCCCTGGGACACGCCCGTGTCCCAGGCCGTGTCACCCAGCCTGAACTCCAAATTGGAATTTGGGCTATTATACGTGCCTTACACGCCCCCCCCCCCCCTACACGGGCATATCCCAGGGCATGTCCACCAATGTATAGAAGCAATCATCATTCCCGCCAGAATCCAGTGCCCGAGGTCAACACTGTACTTGACACGCCCCCCTAACACACCCTCCCCAGGCATGACAGGGGGTGTGACCCAGACAGATTTTTTGCCTATAAATACCAGGCCAATTCCAAGCATTCCAGACCAAGTTTTGGGGAGAGGGGAGGTGCTGCTAGTTTCATTCTTAGTGTTTTTTTGTGTTTTTCTTATGTTTTTGCTCTCTATCTCTCCCTCCATTTCTAGTTTGTATTTTCATACAATGTGCTTTCATTACCTGTAATCTCTTTTTATTAGTGTTGTAGTAATGATTAGCTCTATTTTCACGCACTTGTAATCTCCATTCCTAGTTGTAATCCCTTTATGCTTTTAAAAAAATTCTAGTTAGTGTTCCCTTTTTTTATTTCTCACTTTAGTTTTCATGCACCTTTATTATCTACCCCTCTGTTTCTCTATTTACATGAATAACTAATCCTCATTTGTACTCGATCGCGATTATCTGAGAATGCGTTGATCAAGTTATGATGTTTTAGCTTTCTTTTTCTTCTTAAAGTAATTACCTTTGATTTACTCTTGGTTTTTATTTAGTGGGAATATATTGCCGGTATATGGTTTCCATTTGGGTTTTCATTCTTAGTTAGCCGAGAGGTTCGTAGATTGAATCGATCTCCCAAGAGTAAAGAGAGTTGCACGCACCCCTTGAGAGAGGAAAACATTAAATCTCCCAAATTGGAGTGAAATCCAATTGCCGGGTTCACCAAATAAAGAGAGCTTTAGGTCTTTGATTTAGACGAGAGTTCGGTCGGACCTTCCTAAACTCAGTTGGGCACGACTTCGAGAGAAGCGTATCCAAACTTCGGAAACCTCCACGGTCAAGGTGTTTTACTTTATTTAGAATTAGTTTATTATTTCATTTTGATTTTCTTATTTCAAAGTGATTCAAGATTGAGTACTCCTCTTTTATCTTTAGTTCTAACCTTTTATTTCTACAAGTAATTTTGTTTTCTATTTAGCTTAGTAATTTAGTGCCTGTTTTTAGTTAAGTAAATTAATCTTAAAAATAATTTGATAAAATAATAGTGATCTCCTCAAAGAAGAAGTAATCATTATACCCCAGGGAAATACGAGCTTGATATTAATCTTTTGTATCCTATACCATAAATGATAAAGTACGCTTTCCTTTATCGGATATAGAATCGGAGAATATTATCCACTTCCACCACATCCACCTTCTCTTCTCTTTAACACCTCTTCTACACCTTTGCGATTCTCAGTATCAGGCGAGCATTGGGATCAAGGTTGAGATGGTGGCATGCCACGTCCACGTCAACCCCCGGCAGGTCAGCAGTGCTCCAAGCAAAGATGTCAACATTCCTTTGTACGCACGCTCTGATCTCCTCCTGATCCTCGACACTGAGCTCCCCACTGACTTTCATCTTCTCTTTTCTTCCTTCCTTGGTGAGGATCTCCATCTCCAACACCTCCACTGTCGCCTTCAGTCTTGATAGCTCTTCTTCTTTCTCCTGCTCCACCAACATCTCCTCCCATTCCCTGGTTTTTCGATCTACGACCTCGCGCTTTGTAATGGCCATATCCACCTCTCTCATAAACTTCTCCACCTCTTCATCGGTTGGGATTCTCCCTTCTACCAACAAACTTCCCCTCTTATCTGGCTGAGCTTCTACCCTGGACTACTCCCCTACTTCCTTCATCTTTCTTTTCTCTCTCCTCTCTCCTTCATTTTTATTCACCTCTTTAACCTCCATCTCCTCCTATGCCTCCATCATTTCTTCCAATCCCCGCTCTCCCCATCCTTCCTTCTCTCTTGCCGTTTCCGACTCCACCGCAATGCCTCTCTCCATCTCCACTTATCCTTCCACCCCTTTATTCTCCTCCTCCTCTCCTACTTTTACTCTGACCTCCTGCTCCCATCGTTCCATCCTCTTCTCCATTTCCTCGGCCTATCCTTGCCAAAAAATGGTATTCACTGCTGTCACATAGCACTCCCTGGACGCAGATCTCCTCATACTCTTATATGTGTCCCCCCGGCATTGAGCTTCAGGCATTGGTGAAAGGATGATGGGACACACCTAAAGGCACTGATCAAAGGGCGCCTGAAAATGGCATTGTAACTGCTGGGGGAGTCCACTATGATGAAACGACAATTCCTGGGCAGCCCCCCCCCCCCCAGAGTCACCTTGAGTCCCACTCCCCCCTCGACTTCCTTCCTTTCTCCTAAGAATCCGAACAACGGTCGATCTGCTGCTGATGCGTGTAAATACGACAAGCGCACGGGTCACACAAGTAATAAAGTTTTGGGAATGAATCCCCGAGTGTCGGTCTCTTGAGGAATGCAATTAGCGTAGAACAACGAACGATCCGAAATTATCGTTATGAGAGTTAATTAAATAAAGGAAAAATAAAGGGCTTTGAAGGTGGTTTTGCAAACAAATAAACTAAAGCGAAATATGCGGGTCGCAATCACCACTTCACAAGGTGAGATGGATGTAATGGTCGTATGCCGTACTTCGGTAAGGCAAATGGACGGTGATCCAGTGAGTGAGGTGTTTAGTGCGGAGTGCAATCGAATGGAACGAAGGAACAGAGTGAAGTGAGATGGGGTGAGGCGCATAAAATCACAAATCTCACGAGCAAGGTTAAACAACAATAATCTAATTAAAACAACTAGAAATCGAAGTTCATTACAAGCTTAAGTCATTTCATACAACAAGAGAGATGGAGAAAGACTAAACCAAGAAAGTGAAGATCCACCGCGGTTGTTAGCCGGAGGTGCGGGTTGTCAATCCGCTTCCACACGCAGTCCGAGGAGGCTTCCCGTACTGACGAGCTGTCACCTCGAGGGCCTTTAAGTCCGTTCTCTAGGTTGTCTTCATCATCTTCTTTGGTGGAAAGCTCGCAGAAGATGTCTTTAATGGCCGGGAATATCACCGGAGGATGCGAAACGCTTTAGAATCGCCGGAAAATGACCTTCCGATGGTAGGGATGAAGGTGGAGATGGATGGAACTCCTGGGATACGGAACAGCGAAGTGGCGGCAAGGATCGATCCAGGGTCCGTACCCTAATTCGCGGAACAGGCCGATTTATAGAAGCAGAGTTAAATAGCGCGCACGACCACTAGTGCACGACCAGTGGTCGTGCGCGAACAAAGTCAGCGCCCGTGCAGCAACAACCTGTAGAACCTGCACCAGGAAATCAAAGCTTGTGCACGATCAGCAGCGCACGATCAGTGATCGTGCGAAATGGCGAGACAGAATTTTTCAAAAGAGGGCATCACTGCGCACGACCGGCAACGCACGAGCAGTGATCGTGCGCGGTATAGCTGGTGACCGTGCGATATGGCGGGGCAAAACTTTCACAAGAGAAGCCAGACTATGCACGACCGATGATCGTGCGCCAAAGAGGTCGATGGTCGTGCGTGGGTAAAAATGCACGACCATTGACTCCTTTGCCAAAAATTGTGAAAGCCCTATCCCGGACGCCCACATGATCCTCGAACCTGCAGTAAAAATGGACGGGTTGTTGATCATGGCAGTCAAAGATATTACTAAAATGCATAGCAAGAGGGAAATACACACACGCACAGAAATAGGCTAATAAAGTGCACAAGACGTGGAATGTCGTAGCGAACCAAAAGGAGTACTAATGGCGCTAAATGGCAGTGCAAAGTCATGAAATGAAGCCTAGATGAGTCCAGAATTCGGTATGAAATGGGGACTCATCACACCCCCAGACTTAACCATTTGCACGTCCCGGGCAAATAATCATCTCGTGAACTCCAAAATAGCTAACTGACGAAGTAACTTCAATTTAAAGTAGAACGAGAAATCGAAAACTCAAGTGTATAGAAAATATAATATAAAAAATTTTTAACTATACTATGAAATTTATAACTTTCGACAAACGTAAATAGATATTGTCACTACTCAAAAATTGAATGCCGGAGAATCGCTCGGTCATGTGTAGGAAGAAAATAGGCAAGTCGCTTGGCTAAGCATTGCCAAAGATCAGGGCTCGTGATCACCTCCAAAGGAATCCACTAATGTCGGGGACCATATGCTTGCCCGTTCGTACTCTCTCCACGACACTAGTTTGACTCTAGCGTGAGTCCGTAGGACTTTGGGTAATAATGGGGCTTGGGTTACGGTGAGGAAAACAAGGATAAACAAGATGGGTAATGCATCAAACCCAAATGAGCTAACGTACAAAAAATAGTAACCGCTAACCACTAAATAAACGTAGGTGCACCACACCCCCAGACTTACTTTTACAAATGGGTGTGTGCACCGCCTACTCCAAACAACAATCCCATCTCAAAAAGATTGTTCATTTAAAATTTTTCTTATTTCTTTTCTTTTCCTCTTTTTTTTTCTTTTCTTTTTATAGATTTTTCTTTTAAGCTTTCACATTTTTATTTTACCAAATCAGCACATTTTTCTTTTGGGCACATCCACATATAACAAAAATGAATCACCACATCACAACCCAACGTAAAATGTAAACTACTAATGCTCGAATTGGGCGTGTGACTAGGATCGGCTATGAGGCTTTGGCGAATATAGTGGAGCTAAATCAAAAGGAAGGGTAGGCACAAAGGGGCTAGCGAGGGCGACGTTAGGAAAGGGTACAAAGCTCAACCGGGCCAACATGATGGCCTACATCACTCTCACGCTATACTAACCATGCACCAATGCTTCGAAAGTAGCTTGGGGCAAGTTCTTAGCCACCGAGAGAAATGATTCGTCCTCCCGACTCGAGCAATACAAATCTAGAGACGCCTACACACATTCCTACACTATCGATAGATTGCTCCGGATTAACAATTTTGAGTAGGACAAACATGATTTACGAGTGCAGAAAAAATATAAATTTACAAGCATAAAGAAAAATTAAACCTATACAATTTCTACACCACGCGAGTACTCGATTAGGAGCACTGCACGAGTTTCTAACTACTCTAAATTAAAATCCAAAGTCAGCACCGCCATTTTAAAATTGACACAAAATGACAACATTGACTCGAGCCACGCGCGTGGTTAAGTGTGTGCTCGTGTTGGTGGCAAGGTGTGTGCAGCAGGATTCTACAATAATAAAGCATAAAATAAAACTACTAGCATGCTATCAATGTGCTCGTGGAGTGCGTAAGCGGCTCTTCCCCCTAGAATTGAATGAAAACATAGGCAGAAATGAAAATAGACATCTAAAATAAAAAGAGGGCTGAGGAGAAAGGGTACCAATGCTCCAAAGAATTAGCATACCAGAAGGCGGAGGTTGCTGCATCGCACAAAAGTATGCTGGACCTGCAAATTAGGTTGAATAGAAGAAAAGACAAATAACAGAAAATATAATAGAAGAGCAAAGTAAAAAGCACAAAAAAAGAGGGACCAAAAAGGTCCAAGCTTGGGTTGTCTCCCGAATATCCCTTTTGTTTACCGTCCTTAAGGTGGACCAAATACCTGTATTAGCAGTTTATATATTATTCTTGCAGGAATTAAAGAATTGCAGAAAAATAAAGCACAGCAACGAAAAGTTCCCAACAAAACAAGCAAGCACAAAGCATAGGGAATTACGGAAAAGGGGAGAGCAATCAGCTAAATGCGGACTTGTGATAAGTCTCTCCGGTGGGGCGCAAGGGAACCGCAGAGTGTCGTTTTACATTGGGAAAAAGGGCTTTCCCTTTACTCCGAATTTGCAATTCCTCGTGCTGGAGGGCGGCATAACGCTCATCGCGTACACGCTTGTCCTTCCTCAGCTTCTCCACCGTGGGCGATTTCCAAAGATTGCAGTCCGTGGTGGGTCCTATTTTTACGGTTGGCGGCTTCATTTCCGTTACCAAAATGGCAACCAGATCAGCCCAAGCTACTGATCGCTGGACAAAGTTTGAAACAATATTACACAATTCATTGTCTAGGGATTTCTCCCGAATAGAACTAGTTTCGCCATGCTCAAAAATTGACGCGACGGGAAACGGGACGGTAGCCATTGCATCAGTGCACTCGATCTCTTCTTTGAACTCTTTCTCATTATTCTCGATCATCTCCTCAGAAAGTCCTTCCTTAATCATCTCTTCCGTATGAGCATCCCTCACCAAGGAGAGTTCTAAACTAATGTTGATATCTGCAGCACTTTGGAAATTGTTGTTATGGAGAAGAGGGTCATGTACAGAAGTGATATCCAAGGTTGAAGCAACAACCGGCCATGTTACACATCCTTTGGCGAAATCAAGAGATGTGTCGCTAGCCGTCAGGAATGGAACCCCCAATATAGGAATAGAATTGTTTTCCTTGGGTCCCAAAACCTGGAAATCAGTGGTTAAGCACTTCCCATTAACCTCGATTTCAACTTCTCGTACACCTCCCTCAGTGTCAGCCAAAATACCATTTGCCAAAATTAGCGACTTCCGGTTTGCTGGATCAACATGCAGGTTCATCTTCGCAACATCCTGCATGGTGAGGATGTTGCTAGACGCTCCGGAATCGCACAATGCAGTAGTATCAATATTATTAATTTTTCAAGCTACAACGAGCTCGTGAGTTTTTTTTCAAATTTTCTTCCCCAAGGCTTTTTTCTTGCTCATAGGGGTTTTTCTCATTGTTGCTCGGTAAAGTGCCTTGGGTCCGCTCAGAGACCATTTGGGCCAGTTGGCACAATTGTGCCTCTAGCTTACGCATTGAGGCCGTCTTGTTCGTCATGTTAGTCAGGGAGACCTCAACAAACTTTTCAAACATTTCAGCTAAAGAATTTGTTTTTATAACAGGGGGCCCTTGGGGGTAATTCGGTTGAGGCGGCCGCGGTTGGCTTCCGGAGGCATACGCATCATTTTGATGCTGCCCCGACTGCCATCGTTGGCCTGGTGCGTTTTGATTCCAAGAAAAATTTGGATGATTTCTCACCCCCGGATTGTACGTGTTCCCATAAGGTGCTCCCCTTTTTTTATTTGCAATTAAATTAATTGATTCATTAAGGAAAGTTATTTCATCACGTACCTCGCCTGCTTGGCATTCGAAGCTGTGGTGGTCAGAACCTCCACAACCCTGGCATGAGATTGCCAAAACTAGAGCAGCAGCAACGGCGGCTTGGATGCTTCCAGAGCAAAAACTCAACTAGTACCTCGTGGAATATTCCTTCCTGCGGTCCAATATGCGCTGTGGATGGCGGTATCCTGCAAAATTCTCAATGCATCATCAGGCGCAAGATTCATTATCGTTCCACCAGAGGCGGCATCAATCATAGCTCGGTGCTGTGGTTCAATAGAGAAATAGAAGCTTTCAACGAGATTCCAAGTTTGGAATCCGTGGTTTGGACACTTCCTCAGCAACTCGTTGAAGCGTTCCCACACCTCAGCTAGGCTTTCTTGATCATTTTGCCGAAAGTTGGCAATTGCACGCCGCATACTCACAATCCGGTCCACCGGATGGAACTTGGCTAAGAATTTCGTTGTCAATGCCTCCCAAGTGGTGGCTGTTCCAGGCGGAAGTGAGTTGAGCCATGACTTGGCTTTGTCCCTGAGGGAGAAGGGGAAAAGACGGAGCTTGACTGTATAAACAGGGATCCCAGCATAGCGAAACGTGGCGCAGATCTCGGAGAATTCAACCAAGTGAAGATGGGCGTCTTCAGTGGCCATTCTGGAGAACTGTGCGTTGTTCCAGATTATGTTCAGAATGGCTGATTTGATCTCAAATTGCTGGTTGGTGATCGCCGGTCCGAAGCCGGGGTAAATACTCCCAACGGTCGGTGTGGTGTAGTCCTCATGGTGCGGACCTGGGGCGGGTTTACTTCATTCTCATCGTCATTTCGGTCACCATGAAGGATCCCTCAACCACGGTTTCCGGCATCAATGTTCAGCTGGTCCCCCATTGGGACTGGATTGATGGCAGCAGCACGTCTTTGTGCACGAAGAGTTCGTTCGATCTCGGGGTCGTAAGCTACGAGATCACTTGCAGCGCGTCCCTGCATTTACTGCGGCAACTAAACAAAGAAACAGCGGTCAAAAAACACTAACTCTTACAACCATACATTCAAACGTCATGGTCGTTCTACAGTTACATTCCCCGGCAACGGCGCCAAAAAATTGATGCGTGTAAATACAGCAAGCGCACCGATCGCACAAGTAATAAAGTTTTGGAAATGAATCCCCGAGTGTCGGTCTCTTGAGGAATGCAATTAGCGTAGAACAACGAACGATCCAAAATTATCGTTATGAGAGTTAATTAAATAAAGTAAAAATAAAGGGCTTTGAAGGTGGTTTTGCAAACAAATAAACTAAAGCGAAATATGCGGGTCGCAATCACCGCTTCACAAGGTGAGATGGATGTAATGGCCGTATGCCGTACTTTGGTAAGGCGAATGGACGGTGAGCCAGTGAGTGAGGTGTTTAGTGCGGAGTGCAATCGAATGGAACGAAGGAACGGAGTGAAGTGAGATGGGGCGAGGCGCATCAAATCACAAATCTCACGAGCAAGATTAAACAACAATAATCTAATTAAAACAACTAGAAATCGAAGTTCATTACAAGCTTAAGTCATTTCATACAATAAGAGAGATGGAGAAAGACTAAACCAAGAAAGTGAAGATCCACCGCGGTTGTTGGCCGGAGGTGCGGGTTGTCAATCCGCTTCCACGCGCAGTCCGAGGAGGCTTCTGGTACCGACGAGCTATCACCTCGAGGGCCTTTAAGTCTGTTCTCTAGGTTGTCTTCATCATCTTCTTCGGTGGAAAGCTCGGAGAAGATGTCTTTAATGGCCGGGAGGACCACCGGAGGATGCGGAACGCTTTAGAATCGCCGAAAAATGACCTCCCGATGGTAGGGATGAAGGTGGAGATGGATGAAACTCCTGGGATGCGGAACGGCGAAGTGGCTGTAAGGATCGATCCAGGGTACGTACCCTAATTCGCGGAACAGGCCGATTTATAGAAGCAGAGTTAAATAGCGCGCACGACCACTGGCGCACGACCAGTGGTCGTGCGCGAACAAAGTCAGCGCCCGTGCGGCAACAACCTATAGAACCTGCACCAGGAAATCAAAGCTCGTGCACGATCAGCAGCGCACGATCAGTGATCGTGCGAAATGGCGAGACAGAACTTTTCAAAAGAGGGCATCACTGCGCACGACCGGCAACGCACGAGCAGTGATCGTGCGCGGTATAGCTGGTGACCGTGCGCGGTATAGCTGGTGACCGTGCGATATGGCAGGGCCGAACTTTCACAAGAGAAGCCAGACAGCGCACGACCGATGATCGTGCGCAAAAGAGGTTGATGGTCGTGCGTGGGTAAAAACACACGACCATTGACTCCTTTGCCAAAAATTATGAAAGCCCTATCCCGGACGCCCACACGATCCCCGAACCTGCAGTAAAACTGGACGGGTTGTCGATCATGGCAGTCAAAGATATTAATAAAATGCATAGCAAGAAGGAAATACACACATGCACAGAAATAGGCTAATAAAGTACACAAGACGTGGAATGTCGTAGCTAACCAAAAAGAGTGCTAATGGCGCTAAATGGCAGTGCAAAGTCATGAAATGAAGCCTAGATGAGTCAATAATTCGGTATGAAATGGGGACTCATCAGCTGCCAACACCCTTCGAGCCTCCACCCTACTCTCATTGAATGCCTTCTTGAAGATGGCATTCACTAAACTCCCATTATTGACAAATACCCGCGACACCGTGAAGTTTTCAATGGCGATCTAGATCACCAGCGCATCACAAAAAGGATCTTCGTGATCCGGCATGTCCTTCCGAGAGAAGGTGATTTTCTCGTCTGGGGGAGGGGCTTGTGACGTCGAGGCTACGCTCTAATGGTACATGGTATGAAGGCTTGCCTTATGGGTAGCCTCAATCCCTACTCCCCCATGGAAGTAAGACTCCCTTTTTTTCTTCTTTTTAGAACCACGGGGTCTTAGGCCCAAAACTGCCGCTTTGCGGTGACACCTTCATGCCAAGGAAGGTCGTCACTACAAAACGCCAATCCTGCCGAGCAAATCGATCACAAAAAAGTAGCAAGTGGGTAAATAAAACATGTCCACAGAAATCACATATATAGTAAATAATCTCCACGAAGGGAGAGTCCATAGAAATAATAATAAAGGTACTTAAAATAGGGCTCATGCCAGGTACATCAATATCCTCACTATAAATCACTCAGCGCGGAAAAAAAAACTAAATATCTACTAACGATCGGGACTCACAGTCCAAGCTGTCTGAACTCCGGTGCTAGACTATCCCATCTCCAAGTGTGCCAACCTCCGGGACTTCTCGTCCATGCTAGGCTCCACGGTTCCCTAAAATGATGTGGTTCGAAAACCATTAGTCTAAAAGACTAAGTCCTATCATCCCCCACCCCTTCCCCCATGTCTCTTAGGCACCGAGCGGGGAGAAGGAAAGGAGAGGTAGTGATGATGGAGAATGAACAAGAGGCGGGTGACGGCGGAACTAAACCAGCAGTTCTATAAGTATATGTGGAAGTAATATAGGTATGAAAAACTGAACAAGAAATAAGTAACCTTATCTTATAAGAAAACATATAAGCTAAGAGATCTTTTGCAAGGCTCTTATCGTATAAAGAGTCTCATTCCAATTTATACTATAGGGTGTCAGTTTTTTAGCAAGCACATATATATCTACAGAATAAAAACCTTAACTTATAAGCACGCTCACGCGAGCTTATAAACCAAGGGGTTGTTTTGCAGGGCCTATTGTATAAAAAGTCTCACACCAATTTACACAATAGGTGTTAAGGGTTAAATCCAATGGTTATGCTATGACATGCAAGTATGCTATGATGTGAATCATGCAAGTGCAACACACCCACTTGACTCTGTGCACACAGACCTTTGGTTCCCCCTTTCTGGAGCCAAACCTCCCAGGATACCTCCGTAGTGGCAAACAAGAGCGGTGGGTTGGGCCTCGCCCACCTCTAAACGTGTAATAACACTACCAGTCAGACCTATCATACTCATCGACGCTGGTGCACTAAGCGTAGCTCCTGCGTACTCTTTGCCGGCTGGTCCACCGGACTTACTTTTGCAAAGTGCTAAACCACACTTTCCGATTCAACGTATTGGCGTCGGTGCATCGACCCTCCAATACTGAAGACCCACAACCTTATGCTTTATACACATGAAACCTTATGTATCTGCTACCGAGCAAAAGCTCCACAGACCATCCCGTCCGTCACAAACAACAACCGAGCCAAAGCTTTCCAGGCCAACCTGCCCACCACCAAAACCACTGAGCCTACTACCCAAGTTACCCAACCTAAAACCCTTAGACATCAAGGTGAGTGAAAGTAAATTCCTAGTTATACTAGTTACTCTTATAGTTTATTTTGCCTACAGTTTAGGTTAGCCCAGGACTGCTCAAGGCATACCCCGTGAAGGGTTCTCGAGGGCACTAGGAACTACGATGGGCTGAAGTCCAAAGCTCCCTTTCGCAAGGCACTTATTATTATTGGTTAATACCCGATTCCCCATCCATTTAGTATTACACTGGTTATAACCCTAATGTGTTTTGACCCTATCTCTCCCTCCACAGGAAAGACGATCTTTTGTCGATCCCGAGCACCACCTAATCTTAGACAACTCTTCAACCTACTCATCTTAACTTCGAATGGTATACTCCAATCCACTTTACTAAAATCAGTAAATCACAATCCTATCTCTCGATGACCATTCACTATGTTAACACGATTTCTGCAGTTTTACTAAATGCAGACAGCCATATGTTATATGACGTGCATGATAAGAGGTACTCTAAATCCTCATCCAAATACCCTAAGAAAATTAAGGAGGCCTATCATGACATTTATAGCCTAAATCAAGAAACTTGGAATTTTCCTAATTTATCTGACATTTTATTTATTTCTCCTAAAAATCCAAATGCCCTAGTTTGAATATGAAGTGGCCCTTACAGTCATGCAAAATGCTCCATAAAATTATGATAAATACTAGGTAGCTAATAAACAATAAATTCAAGTCTCCTAATTTTTATTTGAAAGTTTTAAGCCTCTAATCCATAATTTTAAATATAATCACATAGTTAATAGCTAAAGAAGCAAGTGTTGTAAATAAGCTTCCAAAAATTATAAGAAAATTCAAGCATAATTAAAATGCCCTAAAAACAGTCCTGACCAAGTTTCCAAATTTTCCAGTGAATAATGAACTCTAACTTTAATTTAGAATGATAATCCTCTTCCATAATTCAATGAAACAATTACTGAAAATATTCATCTAAGAATTATGATAAAATTTCCTTATAAGAATACTGCCTTAATATCACTACTGAACAAGCTTCACAATTTTCTAACAAACAATGCGCTCTGAATCTAATATTGAACATATTTGCATATTTAAAAGCTTGTGAAGTAAGTACTAAAAATGTGCATCTATAAATTATAATCAAAATCAAGTATGCGCATAATGACCTAAAACTTCCTCTGCCCAATTTTCACAATTTCCCAATGAACAGTGAGATCATAATAAATAAAAGACTATCAAGAGAAATTCCATGTAATACAAAGGAGGAACTAAATATATTATTCTACTATTCCCATAAAATTACCAAAGGCTCATATTAACCCTATGACTACACTACCCAAGTTTCATAACTTTTCTTAAAGTTTTGACAACCCATCATACCATTATGAAATTTGTGACCTAAACTAGGGTTAGGGTTTGAGGGATTTATCTATCTCTAAATCCACTAATATGTCCACCAGAGGACTTTAACCACCATAGGGTCCTCTCTAGCAAGTTTCAAGTCCATACAAGGGCATTTGACCCCATGCCCTTCTCAAACCCCCAAGGTCCAAACTTAGGGTTTGAACTTGGGTCCTAGGGAAATTCTACCCAAAACAATCCCATAACCCATATGAGGGTCTTAAATGTCATGTCAAACCATTGGCCCAAATTTCAGCCTCTGTTGATGTGGTTTGGCCACCCAAACCCATAAGGTGCACTTTTGACCTAAAAACTCCTTTTAGGGCAAAACTAGGGTTTACTCATTTCCCAACTAAAGAAACTCTAAATGATGTGACAATTTATACAGAACCTCATGATGAACCTTAGGAGCACCCACCGAAATTTGGGAGGGTTTGGAGGTGATTAGGTCTCCTATTTAATTTACCCTAGGATTATTAAATAATTTCTAAAACTATAGGAAAATTTTCTCCAAAAATTCCCATTTTTGTACATGACTTAGTTATAGGTTAGGGTGACTCTCTATCAAAATTTCAGGTCATTTGGACAAGGGATAATGTGGGGGCACTCATTTTAGTTTCTGTCTAACCCTAGGTATAGACCCCACCAAAATGTGTGCCCTGGTCAAACCAGGCACCCAAATTAGTTCAAACCAATTTTAAAATAAATTACACCCCTAGGTCTACAACTTTAATGTTTACCACTTTTTTGTAGGTTAACCTAGGTATTTTTAATAAATTAAAACATTAAATACATATTCTGTGATAGAAATTAAATGAAATGAATATATAACCTATAGTTTAAATATTATTCAGCACGAATCTTGGCGCATGAAGGAGGGCATCTGGTCATCATCTACCTCTAGCTGACGGCCAGGATCATCCCGACCTGGAGCCACTTCCCGACCTAATTCCCGGACATCCGACCACCTCCCTGGCCGGCCACCGCCACCACCACCTTCGTCGAGGTGGTGGCTATCGCCAGGCGGCGGCACAGCCGCCGGAGGGGCCTTTTTCAGTGATCCCGACAAGAGGAAATTTCCCGAAATACCAGGAATTTAAAATCTTGGATTCGGGCTCAATTGAGCCCGATCTTCGTTCTAACTGAACCCTAAGATCTACCCATAGAGTAAGGAGAGGAGGAGGACCTTTGTGGTGGTCTGGAGTCGCGCCGTTCGTCGGGTCATCATGGTGGTGGTGGCACCACTTGAGTTTCTGCAACTACACAATGGAAGGGCTTTAATTCTTCAGGTAAATGGTGGGGAAAACTCCTCTCAGGACACTGATGGTGTTTAAAGCCTTAGTTAGGGAGGGGAGAGGCCAAGTCATCAATGGCCATTAATGGCCATTGAAAGCTTGGCTGGGCCATGGTGGTTCTCCTCCCCTAGTCATTGTCATGGCTGGGAAAACCCTTGGCCTCCTCTTAACTGACCAAGGGAGATGATTCCAGCAACCGGAGAGGGCTTTTGGCCTTCCTAGCCATGAATGGCCCCTCCCTTCATTTTCTCTCTCCTCCATTAAAGGGAGAAAATGAAGTTTCCTCTCTCCCAGTCATCAAGGATGACTTGGTCAACCCCTTTAGGCTATTTGCAGTCCAATAAATAATATCATCACATAATTAAGAGTTGGTTAGCCCAAATGAATGAGGGCTTGAGCTTGAGTTAGCCCATTTGGGCTAAGTTGACCTAAATTAGACTAGGGTTGACCTTGGTCCTTTTGACCCTTTTAGGTTGACCCCAATGGGTCCTTGGTGACCCATTGGCCTCCCCTAAGGTCTAGGTAGGAATTTCTTGGCACTTTAGGGGTCACTTGACCCTTAGGAAGGGTACTTTAACCAAGTTAGGGCTAGAGTTGACTTTAGTCAACATGACCATTTGGGTTGACCCATAGGGGTCCTTGGTGTCCCCTTGGCTTCCCCTAAGGTCTAGGAAGGGTTATGTAGGATTAACTTTCACACTGAAGGTCACTTGCCCCTTAGTTAGGGGACTTTGACCACTTTAGGGCTATTGTTGACTTGGGTTAACTCAGGCTCTAGGGTTGACCCCAATGGATCTTTGGTGACCCATTAACCCCACTTTAGGTCTAGGAAGACCTTGGTAGGGTTGGTTGGGCTTATTAGGGGCACAATGACCTTAGTTAGGGCACCCTGCCCAATTTTAGCCTAGGATGGTACTAGGTCAACTTGGCCACCCTGGGTTGACTCCAATGGACCCTTAGGGATCTAATGGACCTTCCAATAGGTTAGTGATGTTGTGGTGGGGTCGTGGAGTCATTGTGAAGCCCTATGGTCAATCCTGAGCTTGTAATTGGAATTCTACTATTTGTAGACCATGGTGGTTTCCACCTTTATGTCTAAGCTCACTTGGTCTTCTTGGGCTTCCTAGAGTTTTGTCATGACCAAGTTATGGAAAAACCACTCTTAGGGGTCTAGTTGGAAATGGGATGTTACAAATCCCAATAAACAAAATAAAAATTTCGTCCCCGAAATTCAGGTTAGGCCTGCGGGATTTCTACTGAGAGTAACTTCGTGTTACATCCCATGGGAAGTTAAATGTATACCTTACCTGAAGAGATCTGGGTACTTTTGCTTCATCAGATCCGATGGCACCCATGTATGCTCCTCCTGCCCATGGTTCCTCTACAAGACTTTGACCAGCGGGACCTTCTTGTATGACCCGCACCGCTGTATCATCTATCCTGATCGGCTCACAATGGACCGATTGATCAAAAGCTGCCAAGCCATCTAAACCAAGAACATGCTGTTCCGGCCATAGTATAGTCTTACTAAGAGAGGAGACGTGGAAGTCATCGTGCAAACCCGCTAACTCCAGCGGTAGCTCCAGTCGGTAAGATAATGGGTCGATCCTCTCCAGGATCTTGTAGCACCCCATATTCCTTGGACTGAGCTTCTTCCGCCCGCATACCTGCGAGACTCCATACACTAGACGTATCTTCAGGAATACATAGTCTCCATCCTGAAACTCTACTTGGCAATATCGCACATCATAACATTTGGCCGGTCTGCCCTAGGCCTCAGGCATCCTATCTCAAATTAGTCACACATGGGTATCTGGGTTCTCCAAAAATTTTGAGTTGAGTGCCTTTTGATCCTCATCCTAGATCCATGAAAGTGGAAACCTGCACCTCCGTACTAGTGTGGAGAGTTGTATTGAAAGTCGGTCGAGAGTCCAGATAAGCCTGGACTGATCTTCTCTCCTTGGACGTACACTATCCATCCAGATTCGACACGATCATCTTGAGTACACCATGATAACAGACAACTACTCACAAATCCTATTAAACACCCACGGGAGTTTTCTTCCGGGTCGGGGTGACCCCAGCTACCTCGGTCAGTCTATCCTCGATGTTCCCTTTATAATTGTGCCTGGAGTGGAGATGAGGAATCCTGTGTATGAAAACCCCTAATTATACCTCGAACTTCCACTCTAAGTCGGGCAGTGGTTGTAATAGTTCCCCAAAACTCTTGTACTTAGCCTTCATTAACTGACGTACCTCACCGTGTATCACAAAATCCATGACGTCTTTCTTATTCCGGGGAAAGACAAGTTCTGGTAAACGCATTTCTTCTGGTAAATTGAGTTCTTGTTCTTATTCTTTCGAGTACACCCGAGTAACATAGAATACGGTTTACTTCAATTTCAATATGTTCACGATGCAATGTTTTCTAGATGAGGTCTAAGGGAAACCAAAATCAATAACTACTTTGCCCAATAAACAAAAGGCAAGCCCCCAATAAATAAATGATAAGCCCCTACCTACCTTGGGCTAAGTATCTTTGATATTAGCAGATTATATCTATCCTAGCTGGGTGCATAATCCCTAGGGCATCAACCCTATATTTGGGGTTCCATCCTTGATACTTGTTGATATACTCCACACTTTAAACCCTCTGAGTCACATTTACAACAACCTTATCAGGGTCAAAATGTTCCCAACCTCAAATGGGTCTCTTCTAAACTTAAATTCCTATCCGACCCTCGATGTTTGTCTTAGTGGTTATCTCCAGGTAATCCTTTTACTAGTACAAGGATTGATACTAAGTGTCTTATACCATTCTGTAAATAGATTATTGGCCTCAATTCTCTTTAAGGAAGTCCTACCGATTTGTGTAATCCTTTGTAGGGAACGTAGGGACACCTAAGTTTATGGATTAGGTATCCATTCTTATGTTAAACTCCTCCTTATTCTCTTTGGGTATCTCCTTACCTAAACCAAGTCCATACCCAAGGTCTATTTCGAACTAGGGCATACTATAAGTTGTCGTGGTTAGTCACGTGTCCTAGTGGATTGAGTCTAACTCGTCGACTAGGTATTATAAGATGAGAACTTTGCAGACAGATGTGCTCCCTGCTCGGGGAAGGGTTTGCCGAAGGCTGCAAACAAGAATTCCAATTATTTTCTGATATACACGTGGAATTAAAAAAAGGTGGACTTTACATGTGATTCCCCTTATGGGCACACCACTGCTTCTGGTGCTTAGTATATCCCCAAACTAAACTCGTGCTAGGGCGACCCAGAGTTAGTGGACTGCTACTTTTTCAATCGAGGTCTTCCTCGGATACCACTTGTAAGACCCCCCCCCCCCCTTTTTATTTTTAGAACCACGAGGTCTTAGGCCCAGAACTATCGCTTTGCGGTGACACCTTCACGCCCGGGAAGGCCATCACTACAAAACGTCGATCCTGTCAACAAAATCGATCGCAGAAAAGTAGTAAGAGGGTGAATAAAACATGTCCATAGAAATCACATATATAGTAAATAATCTCCACGAAGGGAGAGTCCGCGGAAATAATAATAAAGGTACTGAAAATAGGGCTCATGCACGGTACATCAATATCCTCACTACATATCACTCAGCGCGGAAGCAAAAACTAAACATCTACTAACGATCAGACTCACAGTCCCAACTGTCTGAACTCCGGAGCTAAACTGTCCCATCTCCAAGCGTGCCGACCTCCGGAGCTGCTCCTCCATGCTGGGCTCCATGGTCCCCTAAAATGATGTGGTTCGAAAACTGTTAGTCTAAAAGACTAAGTCCTATCATCCCCCACCCCTTCCCCCATGGCTCCTAGGCACCAAGCGGGGAGAAGGAAAGTAGAGTTAGTGATGGTTGAGAATGAATAAGAGGCGGGTGACGGCGGAACTAAACTAGAAGTTCTATAAGTATATGTGGCAGTAATATTGGTATGAAAAACTGAACAAGAAATAAGTAACCTTAACTTTTATGAAAACACATAAGCTAAGGTATCTTTTGCAAGGCTCCTATCGTATAAAGAGTCACATTCCAATTTATACGATAGGGTATCAGTTTTCTAGCAAGCACGTATATATCTACAGAATAGAAAACTTAACTTATAAGCACGCTCACGCAAGCTTATAAACCAAGGGGTCGTTTTGCATGGCCTATTGTATAAAAGGTCTCATACCAATATATACAATAGGTGTCAAGGGTTAAATGCAATGGTTATGCTATGACATGCAAGTATGTTATGATGTGAATCATGCAAGTGCAACACACCCACTCGACTCTGTGCACACAGACCTTTAGTTCCCCCTTTCTTGAGCCAAACCTCCCAAGATACCTCTGTAGTTGCAAATGGAAGAGGTGGGTTGGGCCTCGCCCACCTTTAAACCGGTAATAGCACTATCAATCAGACCTATCGTACGCCTCGATGCTGATGCACTAAGCGGAGCTCCTGCGTACTCTTTGTCGGCTGGTCCACCAGACATATTTTGGCGAAGTGCTAAACCACACTTGCCGAGTCAATGTATGTGCATCGGTGCATCGACCCTCCAATACTAAAGACCCACCACCTTATACTTTATGAACCTTCAACCTTATGTATCAGCTACCGAGCCAAAGCTCCCCGGAAAATCCCGTCTGTCACAAACAACAACCAAGCCAAAGCTCGTCAGGCCAACATGCCCATCACAAAAATCATCGAGCCTACTGCCCGAGTGACCCAACCTAACACCACGAGACATCAAGGTGAGTGAAAGTGAATTCCTAGTTATACTAGTTACTCTTGCAGTTTATTTTGCCTATAGTTTAGGTTAGTCAAGGACTGCCCAAGGCATACCCCGTGAAGGGTTCTCGAGAGCACTAGGAACTACGATGGGCTGAAGCCCAATCTCCCTTTCGCAAGGCACTTATTATTATTGGTTAATACCCGATTCCTGATCCCTTTAGTATTACACTGGTTCTAACCCTAATGTGTTTTGACCCTGTCTCGCCCTCCACAGGAAAGACAATCTTTCGCCGATCTCGAGCACCACCTTATCTTAGACAACTCTACAACCTACTCATCCCAACTTTCAATGGTATACTCCAATCAACTTTACTAAAATCATTAAACCACAATCCCATCTCCCTACGATCATTCACCATAATAACACGATTTCCGCAGTTTTACTAAATGCAGACCACCTTATGTTATATGACGTGCAAGATAGGAGGTACTCTAAATCCTCATCGAAACACCCTAAGATAATTAATGGAGGCCTATCATAACATTTATAGCCTAAATATAGAAACTTGGAATTTTCCTAATTTGTTTGACATTTTATTTATTTCTCCTAAAAATCCAAATGTCATAGTTTGAATATGAAGTGGCCCTTACATTCATGCAAAATGCTCCATAAAATTATGATAAATACTAGGCAGCTAAGTAACAGTAAATTCCAGTTTCCAAATATTTTTTTGCAAGGTTTAATCCTCTGATCCATAATTTTAAATATAATCACATAGTTAACAGCTAAAGAAGCAAGTGCTGTAAATAAGCTTCCAAAAATTATAAGAAAATTCAAGCATAACTAAAATGCCCTAAAAAAACTCCTGACCAAGTTTCCAAATTTTCTAGTAAATAATGAACTCTAACTTTAA
This sequence comes from Platanthera zijinensis, assembly GCA_039513925.1. Taxonomy (NCBI): domain Eukaryota; kingdom Viridiplantae; phylum Streptophyta; class Magnoliopsida; order Asparagales; family Orchidaceae; genus Platanthera; species Platanthera zijinensis. The sequence continues at coordinate 169,437,624 of CM077088.1, forward strand.
TTTAGAATGATAATCCTCTTCTATAATTCAATGAAAAAACTACTGAAAATATTAATCTTAAAATTATGATAAAATTTCCTTATGAGCATACTGCCCTAATATCACTACTGAACAAGCTTCATAATTTTCTAACAAACATTGTGCTCTGAATCAAATATTGAACATATTTGCATATTTAAAAACTGGTGAAGTAAGTACTGAAAATATGCATTTAAAAATTATAATAAAAATCTGATATTAGCATAATGAATTAGAACTTCCACTGCCCAATTTTCACAATTTGCCAATGAAAAGTGAGACCTTAATAAATAAAAGACTATCAAGGGCAATTCCATGTAATACAAAGGAGGTACTAAATATATTTTTCCAATATTCAGAATAAAATTACCAGGGGCTCATATTAACCCTATGACTACACTACCAAAGTTTCACAACTTTTCTTAAAGTTTTGACAACCCATCATACCATTATGAAATTTGTGATCTAAACTAGGGTTAGGGTTTTAAGGGGTTTATCTATCTCTAAATCCACTAATATTTCCACCAGAGCACTTTAGCCACCATATGGTCCTCTCCAGCAAGTTTCAAGTCCATATAAGGGCATTTGACCCCATGCCCTTCTCAAACCCCTAAGGTCAAAACTTAGGGTTTGAACTTGGGTCCTAGGGAAATTCTACCCCATAACCCATATGAGGGTGTTAAATGTCATGTCAAACCAGTGACCCAAATTTCAGCCTCTGTTGAGGTTGTTTGTTAACCCAAACCCACAAGGTGCACTTTTTACCTAAATACCCCTTTTAGGGCAAAATTAGGGTTTACTCATTTCCCAACAAACTAAACTCTAAATTAGGTGAATATTTATACAAAACCTCATAATGACCCTAAGGACCACCCACCAAAATTTGGGATGGTATGGAGGTCATTAGGTCTCCTAATTAATTTACCTTAGGATTATTAAATAATTTATAAAACTATATAAACATTATCTCCAAAACCCCCAATTTTTGGGCAGGACCTTGGTAGAGGTTAGGGGGACTCCCTGTCAAAATTTTAGGTCATTTACACATGGGATGAAGTGGGAGCACTCATTTTAGTTTTTGTCTAACACTAGGTATAGACCCCACAGAAATAAGTGCATTTGTCAAACCAGGCACCCAAATTGGTTCAAACTAATTTAAATTAAACTACACCCCTAGTGCTACAACTTTGATGTTTACCACTTTTTCTGTAGGTGACCTTAGGTACTTTTTAATAAATTAAAACTTTAAATACATATTCTGTGATAAAAATGAAATGAAATGAATATATAACCTATAGTTTAAATATTATTCAGCACGAATCTTGGCGCATGATGGACGGGATCTGGTCATTATCTACCTCCAATTGACGGCCAGGATGATCCCGACCTAGAGCCACTTCCTGGCCTAATTCCCGGCCATCTGGCCACCTCCCTGGCCGGCCACCGCCACCACCACCTCCGTCGAGGTGGTGGCTATCGCCAGGCGGCGACACAGCCGCCGGATGGGCCTTTTCAGGCGATCCCGACAAGAGGAAATTTCCCGAAAAACCAGGAAATTGAAAGCTTGGATCGGGCTCAATTGAGCCCGATATTCATTTTAACTGAACCCTAAGATCTACCCACAGATTAAGAAGAGAGATGAGGACCTTTGTGGTGGTTTGGAGTCGCGCCGATCGTCGGGTCGTCATGGTGGTGGTGACGCTTGATGAGTCCCATTTATATAGGGTTTTGCGTGCTCATCTGGGCTAGTTTTCATGTCTTTGCACTTCACTTTTCGATTGTTTTCATTGCTATTTCATTCCCGATGCGTTTCGCATTTAGTGTACTTGTCTAGCCCATGGGTGCGTAATTGTGCATTCGATTGCTGGAGGGTCCTCCTTGGTGAAATTTCATTGTGTGCAGGTGGTAAATTCTCTCCTCTTCTAAATTCTGTTTTGTGAAAAGCGCACGATCATGCATTTTCTTGGCGCACGGTTGTTTTCTGTCGTACGTTTTCTGCAGATTAGTTCGGAAGATTGATCAGCCCGTGTGATTGCTTTACGCACGGTTTCTTCGGATCTGTTCACAAAGGAAACGCACGGTTTTTTTGTAGCCTTCTGGTTTTGTGATGTTGTATGGTTGTTTGTGCGTCTTTATTCACGCACGGGCGTGCGCGAGTAAAACGCACGATTCCGGTCGGTTGCCTGTGTTTTGTGCACTCTATCATTACCCGTGCGATTTCCCTAGCACACGGGCGGAATCGCCCGTGTGTGAGTAAAACGCACGGGTCAATGCTTCTTCTTCCTCAGGCACATTGTGGAGATTATTATCGCACGGTTCACGCACGGTCGTGCGCCAAACCGTGTGTGACCATTTTTGCTGACTTTTACTATTTAAGCCGCAGATTTCTTCTGGATCGGGATCGTTCTGTTTTCCCCCGCCATGTTGGAACCCCTAGGTGATTTGGGCTAGGTTCTTTTCTTAGGTTGTGACCCGTGTTGTAAAGAAGGGTCAAGTTTTATGTGTTTCTAGAGTCTAGGTCATGTCCTTAGAGTCAACAGTACAAAGAACAAGCCTCCAACACTGCCAAAGACTAAAGACTTAGAGAATTCAAGTTTTAGAAACAGGAGATCTACGTTCGTCGATCTCTGGTCGACGATAGTCGTGCTAAGCTCGACTAACTCAGAGATAAAATTCTCTAAGCTGAGCTCGACGAACTCTGTTCTCAGGTCGACTAACACTTCAACTCTCAGCGCCAAAGATCACTCAGCGCCATAATTTGATCAGCGCCATAAATCACTCAAAGCCAAAGCTTACTCAGAGCCAAGGATCACTCAATGCTCTCAACGCTATCAATGACTCAACACTCTTAAACGACTCAATGCCAGATGTGCTATTATCTCAACGCCGTCAGTTTGACCAAGTTCTAAGGTTGACTAATTTCACATTCTCAGGTCGACGAACTTAGAGCACAGTATCCGTAAGTTTATGCAGTGCAGTTGTTCGCAGATCAAAAGTCAACGAAAGCTGATCTAAGGTCGACGAAAGCTGATCTCAGGTCGACGAAAGCAGCTTTACTAAAAATATTTGGATCCTATATTTATTTTACCTTTCCAATTCTATCATCAAGAGCAATAGTGTGCTACACTTCTCCTGTTAGCTCAGAGGTGTTAGACATTGTAAAGAAAAGTTTGACAGCTACTCCAGAAATATTGTCTGCTCAGAGATCAAGCCCACCTAGGCCATCCTATATCATGGATGATAGCCCTTTCCCAAATCTGGATGACATTATGGCTCAAGACATTGCCATGGAAACTTAAGCAGCTAAGGCTGAAAATGTCCCCACTCCAGTCAGTAAAGAAATCCCCAAGGATGTAATAAGCCAGATTGGTGATATGTATGACAATCCCCAATCTTCCGATGATGATGATGATGATGACTCTGATGAGGATCGAAAGAGGAAGAAAATCTCCAAGAAAAGAAAAGCTCCTCCTCCTCCTTCTCCAAAACTCAACCCAACAAATTATACTCCCTACTATATTCTGCACAATATAACTCCATATAATGGTATGCTAGTATGGATGTGGCTATCCAAAAATGAATAGAAGGCAAGGAAGAAAAGAAGCAGATACTCTCCTCCCGCAGCTCATAAATACAGAAAGGACCCTCCTCCTCCTCCTCCTCCAGCTGCAGGTACTTCAGGAACCATCTCCCAAAGCTCAGATGCTCTTCCCAAGCCTACATTCACAGAAACCTATCAGAGACAAGGAAGACCCTCTCAATCTTCTAGAGATAGTCAGCACCAACACAGACATCATCTCTCCTCTAGAAGTTCATCCAGTGCTCAGCAATTTGCCCCCAAGCCAATATTCTCTCCTCCTTCATCTCCTAGCAAAGCAAACAGCCCTGAAAGACCTCCAATTTCAGCCTATGATCCTAAGACTAGCCCAACTACCAGAATGGCTAGATTCCAAGAATCTGTGGCTCTCTCTCAGATAAGGCAAGTCAGAGAAAAGGGTCAGGATCCTTCTCAATTTTCAATAATGTAAAGCTACAGGAAAAAAGAATTTAAAAGATATCAAGTTGGAAAGTTGTTTGATGCTGAAAAATACATGCATCTACATCCTGAAGATGTTGTTCCTAGAACTACTTCTCAAAAGACACTTGGTGATGTAGATATGACTATGACAGTGAAGCAAGTATAGGATCCTAACAGGGTAATTATATTTGCTAAACCTTCTGATTCTCCCAAGGACATTTAGGTTATTTATTTTTAGTCTCTATTTTTATTGTGAACAATTTGGGTGCATAGCTTTATAAAGGTACTGATAGCTTATTTACTCTATCAGCTATCTCAATTTTATGCTATGTCTACTTCATTTTGTCCTGAAATTTTTTCTCTGTTTCTATTTGGAGTAACCTCACCCAAAGAGGGGGAGATTGTTGGAACCCCTAGGAGATTTGGGCTAGGTTCTCTTCTTAGGTTGTGACCCATGTTGTATAAAAGGGTCAAGTTTTATGTGTTTCTAGAGTCTAGGTCATTTCCTTAGAGTCAACAGTACAAAGGACCATCCTCCAACACTGTCAAATACTCAAGACTTAGAGAATTCAAGTTTAAGAAACAGGAGATCTACGTTCGTCGATCTCCGGTCGACGATAGTCGTGATAAGCTTGACTAACTCAAAGATAAAATTCTCTGAGCTGAGCTCGACGAACTCTGTTCTCAGGTCGACTAACACTTCAACTCTCAGCGCCAAAGATAACTCAGCGCCATAATTGACTCAGCGTCATAAATCACTCAAAGCCAAAGCTTACTCAGAGCCAAAGATCACTCAACGCTCTCAACGCTATCAATGACTCAACACTCTCAAACGACTCAACACCAGATGTGATATTATCTCAACGCCGTCAGTTTGACCAAGTTCTAAGGTCGACTAATTTCACATTCTCAGGTCAACGAACCTAGAGCACAGTATCCGTAAGTTTATACAGTGCAGTTGTTCGCAGATCACAGGTCGATGAAAGCTGATCTCAGGTCGACAAAAGCTGATCTCAGGTCGACAAAAGCTGTTCTCTGGTCGACGAAAACTGTAAGACATTGTTAATTATTCTTTTCTTTTCTGTCTCCTTATTTTATATCCTTTATAGGCCGTTAATTCCCTGGATAATCAATGCACTTATATCCTTTGAATCGAGCCGTTACTGGCAGCATTGATTGCAAATATCCTCCATGGAATTAATTGCTTATATCTCGGGACAGATATAGAATAGAATATATGACAGCATACTTGCCGTTTTCATTTCCCAGATTTCGGTTAAGCATTTATTGCAGGTTTTTGAATTAGACTTTGAGGCAGTTATCAATCTGATCATCTCTCTTCCAGAATCAAGTGAATAAAGAAAAACTCTTTGAGGTCAACAAGAAGCGTAATGCATACAGTTCTCAGAAAATCAACTCCTCTTAAAAGAAGAAGAAAGAACAACAATCACAATCAAGAGTCCTTCTTCTTCACCTTCTTTGTTTTCAGGGATCACAAGTGATAAGAATATTCAAATCAGTCAAAGGATCTCTGAAGAGTTGATCATACAGCAAAAGGCCTACTCACCCTTAGCAAAACATCCACTCCTGAACCATTCAAGATTTCAGGGGGAGCTTTGACAACACCACAGAATCCACATAGTCTTCTCATTTTGACTTGAGAAAAGAAGACTTCCATCAACCTCTCTTCCCAACCTCTGTACAGGGTTTTAATTCCCTTCAAAATTATTCTGGTTGCAAGTCTCCTTCTAAAAGACTTGGGTTGGTTTTTGAGCACCTAATCAAAAGCTCATTGGTGGCAGTCACCTGATCAAAACCTATACTGGATTCCTACCTAGGGTGGTAGAAGAGTGGATGTACCCAAGTTTGGGGAACCATTATAAAAATTCTTGTGTTGTCTGTGTTGCTGTGATCTTCCTGTGTGCTTGTGCTGTGATATGTTTTATTGTGTAACTTAATTATATTTTTTCTAGTTCATTTGCTGTACCTATACACTCATACACCTATATCATAGTAACATATTTTATTAAAGACTTCTTATTTCAGCAAAAATCAAAAAGATTTTAAAAACTCTATTCACCCCCCCCCCCACCCCTCTAGATTTTGTCAGATCTTACCCTATCTTTCAATTGGTATCAGAGGAAGGTTAATCACATCATACAGGCTTACACCTGGATTAATAAAGATCCTCAGGATAAACTCTGAATAAGTCTTATTAGTTTCTCTGATTAGATTTTATTTTTTGATATCATTGCACAAAATAAGGATTATGCCAGCACCAGACCTCCAGTATGCAACTTGCAAAAGTTTGAGATCTGGAAGGCAAGAATAGAGTTTAATATGAACTCTATTGATGAGGACATCTTTAATTCCATCTTGACAGGACCACCAATTCCAGTGCCCTCTACTTTAACTCCAGTAAATCTCAGTGCAGTGCCTCCTCCAGATCAAGCTGATGCACATAAGAAAGAAAAGATTGTTGATGCCAGAGCTATGAACATACTGGCCCAAACTATGTCAGATTATATATTTCAGAAAGTTGATGAATGTACATCTTCCAAAGCCATTTGGGATTCCCTCAACCAAATTATAGCAGGCTCTGCTGATGAGAGGAAGGATAGAAGATCTAACCTCATATCCCAATATGAGAATTTCAGGAAAGATTAAGCAGAATCTGTGAAAGTAATGTACAACAGGCTGAGCTCCATCATCAGTGAGCTCAGAACATTGGACAAGGAAATTAATCTGACTGAGGTTAATAACAAGATCCTCATGTGCTTTCCTAGCACTTGGGACTCCAAAATCTGGCCCATCAGAGAAGCCAGAAGCATGGTTTAAATTTCAACAGAATCTCTGCTTGGAAAGCTCAAATCCTATGAGCAATTGATCAAGTCAAGAGAAGCTACAGTTGAACCAAAGGCTTAAACACCTACCAGGAAGGAACAGAACTTAGCATTCAAAGCAGCAGAAGAATCTCCCAGCTTGCCAGCCAATGAAGATCTTATGGGTCTCTTTGCTAAGAGATTCTATAAAATGGCAAGGAAGGACTTCAGGAGGAAGCCCTCAAGGAATGAAGATAAACCCAGGTATGACAAGACCCCTTCTAAAGAGGTTGTCTGTTTTGGGTGCAGGAAACCTGGACACTTCATCTCAGAATGCCCCGAATTCCAAAAGAAATACAGAAGGCAAGAAAAGGATTCAAGAAGACATCAGCACAGCAAGGCCTCCTCCAACAAGTACAAAAAGAAGGAGAAGGGCTTTGTAGCTGAAACCTGGAGTGATACTAAAGATGAAACATCCTCCTCTAGTTCCAGTGAAGATGAGGTAGAAGAAAAGAAGGCAAGGGAAATTTTCCTTATGGCAATAGATGCTGGAAACAACAGATCAGATTCAGAAGAATCAGATGATGAAGAATTCCTCTCTGAAGAGGATCAGGTAATTGCTTCCTATGACTTTCAATCTAAAAAATTTCAATCTGAATTTAAACACTTGTGTTTATACCTAATAGGATCTAGAAGGAAATCAAACTTCTCAGGGAAAAACTTTAGGAATAAGACAAAATCATTGCTGAAAATGAAAAGTTAACTGAAGAATTAAGCTTAGCAAATCAACAAATAGTTTTTCTGAAATCTGAATTAAGTAAGGCTAAGGAACTAGAAGAATTCTTGAATGGTATAAGTTTACAACTGTTAGATATAACTAGCACAGTTAATACAAGATCTAAAAACAACAAACTAGGATTAGGAGCCTCATCTAGTGAACTAATCCTAATTCAAAAAAATCAATTATCAATACCTATTAACTTCAGCTCTGAAAATGGTAAGAAAAATACTGAACAGGTAGAGAAGGTTAATGAAGTTCTTAAACAGTTAGAACTTAAGAAAACCAATTAGAAAAAGAAAAATAAACAACATAACTATGTCCAGCATATTTCGTCGAACTCAGAACGACAAAATGGGTATGGTTCGTCGACCTCAGGACGACGAACCCTGAATGCAAATAATAATATAAACTATTCTTCGAACTGGGATCGATGAAACCAGTATGGTTCATCGACCAGAGATCAACGTTTTTGGGGCTCTGAGAATGGATACCTCCATTCTTCGAGCAGAGATCGAAGAACTCAACCCAGATCGTCGAGCTCAGGTCGACGAACATACTCAAATTTGTCAAACTCAGTTCATAACCAGAGTAACCTAAAAACTGATAAATCCTTTAATCCCTTTAGTCAGTGGGTCATACCGCCTAGAAGGTATCATCCTTTAGGTTATAAGGATCAACCTGAATGTTCATTTATTTCAAGTTTTAGTTATGTTAAACAACAAGGACCCAAGGTAATCTTGGTCAAAAACTGTTAATCCTCATTGCAGGTAGAAGAGAACCCTGTCACTCAAAACAAGTGGTACCTGGACAGTGGTTACTCTAAACATATGGCAGGTTGCAAGGAATGCCTAATCAACTATAAAGTTTAGACTGGACCTAAAGTAATCTTTGGGGACTCAGGCTTTGGACTGATAGAAGGCTATGGAGATTTCAACTGTGGAGCTGTCACAATCAATAAAGTGACTTATGTAAATGGTCTTAAGCATAACCTGATATCAGTAAGCCAACTATGTGATACAGGTTATCAAGTAAGCTTCACTAACTCTTTATGTCTTATTTCTTTAAACAACACAACTGTTTTAACAGGAATTAGACAAGGTAACATTTACTTATTAAATTTTGAATCAGCTAAATCTGAAATTTTCCTATTCAATTCTGTCAGCATTCAAACTAGCTTATGACATAAAAGACTAGGACATGTAAACCATAAAAATATAGCTAGGTTATCTAAGGACAATCTTATTAGAGGTTTACCTTCTGGTCCCTACAAGAAGGAATGTCTTTGCAGAGATTGTCAACTAGGCAAGCAAACTAAATCTAGTTTCAAATCCATTAATAAGAGTGATTAGCTTAGAATTTTGTACTTGCTCTATATGGACCTTTTTGGCCCTATTGCAGTACAAAGTCTAGGAGGAAAGTCTTATACATTAGTTATTGTATATGATTTCTCCAGATTCACATGGGTTTTTATTTTGAGAACTAAGTCAGATACTTTTAAAGTTCTCACAGATTTTCTCAAGAACATACAGATTGAGTACTCTACTCAAGTTACATTGATCAGAAGTGATCATGACACTGAGTTTGAATCTCTTCTTATGCTAGAGTTCTGTGAGAAGGAAGGTATCAGACATTGTTTCTCAGGTCCAAGAACTCCTCAACAAAATTTGGTGGTTGAAAGGAAGAATGCAGGTACATTGCTTGCAGATGCCTACATGTCTCTTTCCTATTGGGCAGAGGCAGTAAGCACAGCAAATTATATTCTGAATAGAAGCCTAATACATAAACTAAAGCTTAAGACTCCCTATGAAATACTCAAAGGGAAGAAACCTATAATAACCTATTTTAAAGTATTTGGATGTATATGCTATATTCACAACAATGACAAAAAACATCTTAGAAAGTTTGAAGCTAAGGATGCAATGGGAATTTTCCTAGGTTATTCCCAAGTCAGAAGGCATATAGGGTGCTTAATAAATCAACATTAAAAATTAAGGAATCTATGCATGTGATATTTGATGAATCTAATATGTTTTACAAGGAGAGAGACATCTCTACCAACAATAATCTGCAGGTACAAAATTTGCATGAGAGCTTGGATGATCTAAACCTTACATCAAGGGTTGAATAACATCCCTCTCCACAAGCTATATCAGAAGCTGAAAATGAAGAAGAGACTATGGAAGCAGTTCAATTTTCTCCAACAGTTGATACAATTCCACAAGAGGAATTAAATCAAATAATTGTCAATGAACTAACTCCACCTAATGATCTTGTCACACTTAGGGATCACCCTAGATCTTAAGTAATTGGAGAAAAATTAGTAGGAGTGCAGACAAGGCATCAACTTAACCCTGATGTGATGCTTGCCTATTTTCTCTCTCAAATTGAGCCTCAATCCAAATCTGATGCAGAGCAAGATCCAAACTGGATCACTGCAATGCAAGAGGAACTCAACCGGTTTGAGAGGTGTAAAGTGTGGGACTTAGTTCCAAGGCCTAGGGGCTATCCAGTAATTAGGACTAAGTGGGTATTCAGAAACAAACTTGATACCCAAGGTGTTATAGTGAGGAACAAGGCAAGGCTTGTTTCTCAAGGATACATGCAAGAGGAAGGGATTGATTATGATAAAACCTTTTCTCCAGTTGCCAGACTTGAAGCTATAAGGATTTTCTTAGCTTATGCAGCATTCAAAAAGTTTAAAGTCTACCACATGGATGTGAAAAGTGCATTCCTAAATGGAGAACTTAAAGAAGAGGTGTATGTTGAACAACCTCTAGATTTTATCTCTCCATCTCATCCCTCTTATATTTTTAAATTGCATAAGGCTCTCTATGGTTTAAAGTAAGCTCCAAGAGCTTGGTATGAGACCTTAGCCAGCTTTTTTTAGAGCATGGTTTTTCTAGAGGCATGGTAGATAGAACCCTTTTTACAAAGTTATATCATGATAAAATTCTCTTAGTACAAATATATGTGGATGACATAATTTTTTGTTCTACTGATCTCAATCTGTGCAAAAGATTTTCTAATTTAATGCACTAAAGATTTGAGATAAGTAGCATGGGTGAGTTATCATATTTCCTTGGTCTCCAAGTGAAACAAACCCCTGGTGGGATCTTCATCTCTCAGTATAAATATGCTAAAGAGCTTATTAAGAAGTTTGGGATGAATGATGCCTCAGCCATGAAAACTCTCATGGCTGCCAATGCTGTTGTAGATGTTGATGAATCTGGAAAACCAGTTGATCAGACAAGGTATAGGGCCATTGTTGGATCCCTACTGTATTTAACAGCAAGCAGACCAGATATTATGTTTGCCACATGTCTTTGTGCTAGGTTCCAGGTGAACCCTAAAGAATCTCATCTTATTTTCTTTAAAAGGATTTTAAGATATATAAAAGGTTGTCCAGATCTAGGCCTTTGGTATTCAATAGAATCAGCATTTGTGTAAACTGGATTTTTTGATGCTGATTATGCTGGATGCAGAGTAGACAGGAAAAGCACCTCTAGAACTTATCAGTTCCTTGGTGACATACTTGTATCTTTGTTTTGTAGAAAGCAAACATCTGTTTCAACATCCACTGTTGAAGCTGAATATATGGCTGTAGGAAGTTTATGTTAACAGATCTTGTGGATACAAAACCAACTACTGGATTATTGTGTCAACTTAAATAATTCAACTATTCTATATGATAATCAAGTGCTATTTTAATTGCACAAAATCCAGTATTGCATTCTAGAACCAAGCATATAGACATTAGACATCACTTCATTAGAGATTGTGTTGATAAACAAAAAATTAAACTTGAATTTATCTCTACTAATTTGCAAAGAGTAGATATATTCACTAAGCCATTGGACTCATCCAAGCATCTATTCTTTGTCAATCAGCTTGGTATGATAAATGGTCAGGATTTAATCCAATGCTCTGTCTTTGGTCAAAGAATTGTCTATGTTTGTCGACCTGAGTTCGACGAACTGATAACTGTTCTTGAGATTTTTCGTCAACCTGAGAATGACGAAATCTCTTGGTGAAGTAATTTTCGTCGACCTGAGATCGACGAACTTACTTTTGAAACCTTTCGTCGACCAGACATCGACGAAATATCTTCAACCTTCAGACTGAATTCGACGAACTGTTTAACTCTAAATTATTTCGTCGACCTCAGAACGAAGATTTTTTTATTTTTCGTGGACCGGAGTTTGTTGTTTCATATTCCGGAAAACCTTATATCTAGGTTTTCTTCGACCTCCGTCCCGCGCTTTCAGTTCCCTTTGCACTTGATCTTCGTTTTCTCTCTTGTAGGTGCATTCATGGCGATTCCAGCAGGCGCTCTTGCGGCAATGAAGTTTGATACCGAATTCGACGTCCATTTTGACTCCTTCTAGCACTACGATCCAGTGTTCCTTCACATTCTGAAATTGCTAGAAGACCAAAAATTGAAAAATTTGTTGTCCATTAGAATCAAGTCACTTAGCACAGAAATCAGAGAGTGGGTCTATACTGCGTCTACAACTGAGGATAACACAATGATCGGATCAATAGCGGGTAATTCCATTTCTCTCTCTCCCGCTGTATTAACTGAAATCTTTGGATTAGAGAATGGAGAAGAAGATTTAGAAATTGATAATGAGGAATATGACATGATGTTAAGTCTGATGGGTTACTCTAAAGATAACCCTAATAAACAACTGATGAAGTACCTATCTGCTGAGTTCAAATTTCTCGCAGATATTGCTGGGAAAGTCTTGCTGGGATAGCACACTGCACACGATTATATAACAAGGCATCAATTTCTGGTTATGTGTGCAGTGGTAAACAAGAGACTGGTAAACTGGGCACGGATCATCTTTGATCTCATCAAGAAAAGGAATAGTAAGAAGGAAGTAAACTTTGGAAGGATCCTAGGGATCTTCCTGACAGAGAAGGCTGCTGAATCACTGGTCTCCCAGACCACATTCATCAATGCCAGTAAAAGGCTCACATGTGCCTTGTTTGGCAGGTGGGAGAGGACAATCACAAAGCCCTCTAAGGCTTCATCCTATGCCACCCCAGCTTCTGAAAGTACAAGGGCTGTTTCAGCCACTTCCCACCCTTCTGAAGAGATCCCATCCACCATCATTCCATCAAACACTACCCCAGCCACTCCTCAATCTCCAGCTCTCCAATCTTCATCTCTTCCAGCAACATAACACATCCCAGCTTCAACTCATCTTCCAGTCTCTACTCCCCTATTATCATTATCCCTAGGTCATCAATCTCTAACCCATATTTCCTCCTCTACACCTTCCCCCCAACATGATACACCAATGCCTACACCTCCCCAATCCCCTCTTCCATCTCATCTTGCTGATCTCCCCTCCTTCAATTTATTATCATCTCTATTGAACACTCCCTCTCCTCAACATGACTTCGCTCTTGACACTTCTATGCTAGATGCTCCACCTCTCACTCCACCAGCTACCATTATCTCTACCACTATCCCTATTTAGCCACACTCTGCCATAACCTCTACCACTACAATCTTAGATCCCTCCCTTCTTCAACTTCTCAAACCACTCCTCTAGACCATCTTGGCAGAGGCAATTTCCCCTCTTGCTGCATCCATTTCCACTCTGTCTGCCCAAGTTTCTACTCTTACCACTGCTCTCACTTGAGAAAGGGGCCTGGATTCAGTGTCTACTGAAACCAGGCAGGGGGAGATACTTCTTAAAGAAGCAGAAGCAGCAGTAGCAACATCAATAGCAATAGCAGTAAAAACATAAGAAGTAGCAGCAGCAGAAGAACCAGCTGAATAAGACATGGACACAGCAGCAGAAGAAGAAGCAATAGCAGAACAAACAGCAGTTGTACCAGCAGCAGGAACAGAAGCTGCTATGGAACCAGATGTCTTAAATTCTCTTGAATCAAACATGGAGACAGATGTTTATTGTACAGATATTATAGTATCAAATACTCAAGAGGTTATTCTGCCAGAAATTTTGCCTGGAAGAATCTATATTATCAATCCCAAAGCAAATCTAGCAGCTTTACTAAAAATATTTGGATCTTATATTTATTTTACCTTTCCCATTCTATCATCAAGAGCAATAGTGTGCTACACTTCTCCTGTTAGCTCAAAGGTGTTAGACATTGTAAAGAAAAGTTTGACAGCTACTCCAGAAATATTGTTTGCTCAGAGATCAAGCCCACCTGGGCCATCCTATATCATGGATGATTGCCCTTTCCCAAATCTGGATGACATTATGGCTCAAGACATTGCCATGGAAACTGAAGCAGCTAAGGCTGAAAATGTCCCAACTCCAGTCAGTAAAGAAATCCCCAAGGATGTAATAAGCCAGATTGATGATATGTATAACAATCCCCAATCTTCAGATGATGATGATGATGATGACTCTGATGAGGATCCAAAGAGGAAGAAAATCTCCAAGACAAGAAAAGCTCCTCCTCCTACTTCTCAAAAACTCAACCCAACAAATTATACTCCCTACTATATTCTGCACAATATAACTCCATATAATGGTATGCCAGCATGGATGTGGCTATCCAAAAATGAACAGAAGGCAAGGAAGAAAAGAAGAAGATAATCTCCTCCCGCAGCTCATAGATACAGAAAGGACCCTCCTCCTCCTCCTCCAGCTGCAGGTGCTTCAGGAACCATCTCTCAAAGCTCAGATGCTCTTCCCAAGCCTACATTCACCAAAACCTATCAGAGACAAGGAAGACCCTCTCAATATTCTAGAGACAGTTAGCACCAACACAGACATCAGCTCTCCTATAGAAGTTCATCCAGTTCTCAGCAATTTGCCCCCAAGCCAATATTCTCTCCTCCTCCATCTCCTGGCAAAGCAAACAGCCCTGAAAGACCTCCAATTTCAGCCTATGATCATGAGACTAGCCCAACTACCAGAATGGCTAGATTCCAAGAATCTGTGGCTCTCTCACAGATAAGGCAAGCCAGAGAAAAGGGTCAGGATCCTTCTCAATTTTCAACAATATAAAGCTACAGGAAAAAGGAATTTGAAAGATATCAAGTTGGAAAGTTGTTTGATGCTGAAAAATACATGCATCTACATCCTGAAGCTGTTATTCCTAGAACTGCTTCTCAAAAGACACTTGGTCATGTAGATATGACTATGACAGTGAAGCAAGTATAGGATCCTAACAGAGTAATTATATTTGCTAAACCTTCTGATTCTCCCAAGGACATTTAGGTTATTTATTTTTAGTATCTATTTTTATTGTGAACAATTTGGGTGCATAGCTTTATAAAGGTACTGATAGCTTATTTACTCTATCAGCTATCTCAATTTTATGCTATGTCTACTTCATTTTGTCCTGTCATTTTTTCTCTATTTCTGTTTGGAGTAATCTCACCCAAATAGGGGGAGATTGTTGGAACCCCTAGGTGATTTGGGATAGGTTCTCTTCTTAGGTTGTGACCCATGTTGTATAGAAGGGTCAAGTTTTATGTGTTTCTAGAGTCTTGGTCATTTCCTTAGAGTCAACAGTACAAAGGACCAGCCTCCAACACTGTCAAATATTCAAGACTTAGAGAATTCAAGTTTTAGAAACAGGAGATCTACGTTCGTCGATCTCCGGTCGACGATAGTCGTGATAAGCTTGACTAACTCAAAGATAAAATTCTCTGAGCTGAGCTCGACAAACTCTGTTCTCAGGTCGACTAACACTTCAACTCTCAGCGCCAAAGATAACTCAGCGCCATAATTGACTCAGCGTCATAAATCACTCAAAGCCAAAGCTTACTCAGAGCCAAAGATCACTCAACGCTATCAATGACTCAACACTCTCAAACGACTCAACACTAGATGTGCTATTATCTCAACGCCGTCAGTTTGACCAAGTTCTAAGGTCAACTAATTTCACATTCTCAGGTCGACGAACGTAGAGCACATTATCCGTAAGTTTATGCAGTGTAGTTGTTCGCAGATCACAGGTCGACGAAAGCTGATCTCAGGTCGACGAAAGCTGATCTCAGGTCGACGAAAGCTGTTCTCTGGTCGACGAAAACTGTAAGACATTGTTATTTATTCTTTCCTTTTCTGTGTCCTTATTTTATATCCTTTATAGGCCGTTAATTCTCTGGATAATCAATGCACTTATATCCTTTGAATCGAGCCATTACTGGAAGCAATGATTGCGAATATCCTCCATGGAATTAATTGCTTATATCTCGGGACAGACATAGAATAGAATATATGGCAGCATACTTGCCGTTTTCATTTCCCAGATTTCGGTTAAGCATTTATTGCAGGTTTTTGAATTCGACTTTGAGGCAGTTATCAATCTGATCATCTCTCTTCCAGAATCAAGTGAATACAGAAAAACTCTTTGAGGTCAACAAGAAGCGCAGTGCATACAGTTCTCAGAAAATCAACTGCTCTAAAAAGAAGAAGAAAGAACAATAATCACAATTAAGAGTCCTTCTTCACCTTCTTTGTTTTCAGGGATCACAAGTGACAAGAATATTCAAATCAGTCAAAGGATCTCTGAAGAGTTGATCATACAGCAAAAGGCCTACTCACCCTTAGCAAAACTTCCACTCCTGAACCATTCAAGATTTCCGGGGGAGCTTTGACAACACCTTAGAATCCACATAGTCTTCTCATTTTGACTTGAGAAAAGAAAACTTCCATCAACCTCTCTTCCCCACCTCTGTACAGGGTTTTAATTCCCTTCAAAATTATTCTTATTGCAAGTCTCCTTCCAAAAGACTTGGGTTGGTTTTTGAGCACCTGATCAAAAGCTTATTGGTGGCAGTAACCTGATCAAAACCTGTACTGGATTCCTACCTAGGATGGTAGAAGAGTGTATGTACCCATGTTTGGGGAATATCTATAAAAATTCTTGTGTTGTCTGTGTGGCTGTGATCTTCCTGTGTGCTTGTGTTGTGATATGTTTTGTTGTGTAACTTAGTTATTTTTTCTTGTTCATCTGCTGCACTTGTACACTCATACACCTATATCATAGTAACATATTTTATTAAAGATTTCTTTTTTCAGCAAAAATCAAAAAGATTTTAAAAACTCTTTTCACCCCCCACCCCTTTAGAGTTTGTTAGAGCTTACCCTATCTTTAACGCCATTTTCTCCCCTTTGAGTAGGAACTTGCCCCTCTAGTTGCCCTATTCTCTCTTCCTTGGAGGGTTGATCCGGCCAATCATTCTCCTCCAAAGAGCTTGCTAAAGCTTCGTCCCCGACTGCCATCACCACTGTCGACTTCCAAACTGCTGTTTGAAGTTCTTAGTTGCAGCACTTGTGGAGCATTTCGCTCTGATCCGAATCAGCGACAACGAAACTAAGAAGACATGTGTGAAGAAGGAAGTAACAGCCCTTCGGGATCCCGAATACCTTCCAAAGACCGAGCTAGGACGAGGATTGACAACCTTCGCTTCCGGCTGTGAAACTTTGAGAGCCTTCGAGTGCTTGGTTGTATTTCTGCCCTTCTTTACTTGGATTTACTTTATTCTGAACTTATGCTAGTTTGCTTGTGATTTAATATCCATGTTTCATTGAAGGTCTTGTTAGAGTTTTGTGTGGTGATTTATTGATCTTGATATGAGTTGATGAGCTTCTTATTTGTTAGAGAAAGTTGTGTTTGAGACGTTCTAGCGACTGCTAGAAGCCCGCGTTGAGAAGAGGTGTTTACGACCCGCGATAGTTTTTTCATCTCTGCTATTACTCTTTGGAGTAATTCTCCTTGGTGATGTGGTGACGACGACCCGCACTAGATTATGGTTTCTTAGTGTAGGAAACCAAAAATCAAACCCCTTGTTTTTACTTATCACTTTCATCCATTTCTCTGAAATCGAAATTCATGCTCCCTACTTACACTCCGTGTGAGATCGATACTTGGGGAAGCTACTCCTCACTTTTATTACTTGGCCGCGAATGGTAATCTTACAACTAGCGCATCAAGTTTTTGGCGTCATTGCCGGGGAGTGCAACCGTTGTATGTATTTTTAGAGATTTGGATGATGTTTGATGATTCTATCCTTTTCTGTACTCACATTGTTCAGTTTGATTTTTGCCAATGGCTAATTCAAAATGCAGGACATTATACTAGCCTCTAACCACAAGGCAGATAACTTTGAGCTGTCCGCGGATCTGATCAAGTTTGTCTCGCAGTCTTGTTTATTTCATGGGTTTCAAGGAGGGAATACCAGGTCTCATATCGATAGCTTTTTGGAGCTTTGTGGCACTTTTTGCTATGCAGGGGAAATGCAGGATTTGGCTATGATAAGACTTTTTCCGTTTTCTCTTGTGGGGAAACCTAGACAATGGTATAGGGATATCTTCCCGAGTGCACTGACTTCGTGGAAGTGTGTTGAAGTTCAATTCCTCAGAAATTTCTGCTCGCGCACATTGTTGACTCAGGTGAATTTATTTTTTGTCTCGTTCGCTTAGGCTCCTTGTGAGTCTCTCTATGAGGCTTGGGAAAGATTTCAGCTGTTGCAATCCAGGTGCTCTGGGCTGGACAGATCGGGAGTGCCGTTTTTGCAATCGTTTTATTTTGGTATTCATGAAAGGTTTCGATACCTGTTCGACACAGCCGCTGGTGGTGCCCTCCTTAACAGGACTACAGATGATGCTTGGCGGATCGTGGCTGATATGGTGTGTTCGAGTAGTTTGTGGAAGATGCTTCCTGTGACTGAAGTGGACGGCAACCCTTGTTTCGGAGCTAACAATATGAGTGAGAGCGAATGTATTTTCAATAGTTTTCTGGAATGGTTTGAAAAGTGGTGGCAGTCCCAAGCCGTAATACTGCGACAGCTGCAGGACATCATCACCGCTGTGGTAAGATGTTAAATTTATGGGTCTACCGTCCTGCTTAAACTGTTAATGCTTTGAACCTCAGAAGTGGTAGTTTGGTGGAGAATCCTGCTATTCAGGAGGACCTGCATTCTGAATGCCAGGCTGAGCTCTATACGAATGAGCCTTCCAAGGAACCGTTGGTGATTTTCACACCTGAAGTTCAAATTCTACAAGCGCAACCCCTATTTCCGCATAGGTTGCATAATATCAGAAAGGAGAAGAAACAACAAAAGTTTCAGGATATTTTGAAGGGGATTCAGGTTAACATTCCCATGGTGGATTTGCTTACTCAGGTGCCTCGCTATGCGAAGTGCTTGAAAGAGCTATTGGCCAAACATAGGGCCTTTGAGTTATGCGGCAGTATTTCGATCCAGGAGGATTGCCCCACTATAGAAGTTCGACATTAGCCTCTGAAACAAAAAGATCAAGGGAGCTTTACGATTGTTTGCACCATTGGGCGATCCATTATTAGACTGGCTTTATGTGATTCGGGAGCGTCTATCAACCTCATGTCGCAATCCTTCTTCCGTGAGCTGGACTCTGGGGTTCTTAGGCCCACTAATGTCATGCTACAACTGGCTGATCGGTCGAAGAAGAAACCTGTGGGAGTGGTTGAAGATCTCACGGTTGCGGTTAACGAGCTGGCCTTTCCGGCGGACTTTGTTATCCTTGACATTGATAATACGTCTGACGTTCCCATTATTCTGGGGCGGACATTCCTTGCCACTGCCAGATCCATCTTGATGCAGAAAAGGGTTTGTTGACGCTGTACCTTGGATCATAAGTAACAGTTTTAGATATGTATAAGGCGTCAAGGGATTTTGATCGAGCAGAGCTAGGTGCAATGGAGTTTCAGGAGGATGAAGTTGAGTTGTGGAGTCCCGATATAGACATTCTAGAAGGGCCTCATGAGGCGCAGGATGGAGATCATGAGCGTGCGGCCATTCCTCAGTTCAATTCCGCTGGTTCCCGCAAGCTCAAGCAGCTTCCTGGCACTCTAAAGTATGTCTTTCTAGGGGAGAAAGACAATCACCCTGTCATTATTTCAGCGTATCTTACAGATAATCAGGAATACCATCTCGTTGAATTGCTAAAGCTACATAGGAAAGCATTTGGGTGGAAAATTTCATATTGTTCAAGGGATCAGTCCCGCTGTTTTCATGCATAAAATTTTACTGGAGGATAACTTCAAGCCGTTTGCCCAACCGTAATGCCGATTAAATCCTATGTTGCAGGAGGTAGTAAAAAAGGAGGTTATCAAACTTTTGGATGCTGGAATTATTTACCCCGTAAGCGACAGTGAATGGGTGAGTCTTGTTCAGTTGGTACCCAAAAAAAGGTGGTGTTACTGTAATCCGCAATGAGAATGGCGAACCGCTTACTACCCGGCCTATTATTGGAGGGAGAGTTTGCATTGATTTTCGAAAGTTGAATGCGGCGACCTAAAAAGACAACTTCCCACTGCCATTCATGGACCAGATGTTGGAAAGGCTGGCCAGGCATGGGTACTACTGTCTCTTAGACGGATATTCGGGATATTATCAAATGGATATTGCCCCTGAGGACAAAGAAAAGACGAGTATATATGCCCATCGGGGACTTTTGCGTTCCAACGACTTCCTTTTGGGTTGTGCAACGGTGTAGCCACTTTTCAGCGATGCATGACAACAATATTTCGTGAAATGGTTGGAGATTTCTTAGAAGTGTTCATGGATGACTTCTCCCTATTTGGCGATAGCTTCGATGGAGCATTGCACAACCTCTTGTTGGGTACACTAGAAATTGTGTACGAGATTTGGAAAAGCCTCTCTGTACTCAATGATATACATAAATTTGTATTTGATGGGATGTTTGAGTTTCAGTGTGCAAGTTTAAGAAATGCAGGAAAATTTCTAAGTACAAGTGTAGACACTTGTAAGGAATTGTGTCGACAACTGAAGCAGGAGCTTTGTCGACACCAAGGAGTTATATCGACACCAAAAGCAAGGCATGTGTCGAATCCCAGGAATTGTGTTGACACTTGAAGAAGCTTGTGTCGACACACAGAACATGTGTCGACACACAGGACTTGTGTCGACACACACTCAACGCCATCTATCATCAACATCTGTACTGAGTCTGAAAGGCTTGTGTCGACACACAGGACTTGTGTCGACACACACTCAACGTCATCTATCAACGACAGCTATACTTAGTCTGAAATGCTTGTGTCGACACACAGGACTTGTGTCGACACACACTCAACGCTATTTATCAACAACAGCTATACTGAGTCTGAAAGGCTTGTGTCGACACACAGGACTTGTGTCGACACACGCTCAATGACGTCTGGACATACACTCAATACCATTTGTCAGCAACAGCTATGTCGAGACCAGCAGCAGTTGTGTCTACATACAGGACTTATGTCGACACATACAACAGAAGCTCTGTGGAGAAGATAAAGATTGACTGTGTCGATACATTGGAAGCTGTGTCGACATCATCAAGACTTGTGTTGACACTTAGTCTGTTTGTGTCGACACATGTGAAGTAATTTGCTTAGTGTTTTCTACTGAGATATAAAGTCATTGCAGAATCAGTTGTCACGGCTGAAGACTTGACATCTTTCATAAACAACAAGTCTGACACCTTTGTCAGAACTGTCAGAAGGTTGTTACAAACTGGATCAGCCGGTAATCATTGAGAAACTCTATATAAAGGACTGATCCATGACAACCAAGACAAGCAATTAAGGGGGAACAAATCAACAAAGAACCAGAGAGAGAATTCAACAATAAGAAATGGGGAACCCTTAAGAAGGCAGATCCTGAACAGTCTGCAAGAAAGATTCAGATCTAATTCTAAATTTAAGAAGGGAGCTGTCTGAGGATCAACTTCTACACCAAGTCAAGATCAACCTCATTTTGTTCAATCAATAAGCTTTGAAAAAGCTAAGTCAGGTTGGATCTAAAGTATATAGTTTATTCAATAACTGATCAAGAAGCTCACACCAATTGAGAGTTCAATCTAGGTGAAATTTCTGTACAACTAAATATTCTTTTTCCTTGTAAGATCTTTTATAGATCTGAGTTGTAAGCCTGTGTTTATAAAGGCTTAGGTAGGGTTGAGAGCCTGAGGTGAAGGACTTATGAAAGTGTAAGTCGAAAGCCTGGTGATAAAGGCTGAGGTAGGGCTGTTGCCTGAGGTAGGGTTCTTGGGAAGAATATGAGGTAGGTCTTGTATAAGTCTGAGCTGTAGAAACCTATCAGGTTCTGAGTTGTAAGATGTATTGATCTGAGTTAGTGGAAGTAAGTTGGACTGAATCCAGTTTTCTACTGGATAGGCGAAGGGGGAAAGTGGATGTACCCATAACTTGCGAACCAGTATAAATCTGGTGTACTGTGTTGTGCTGTGAATGTTATGTTATTGATTGTGTATTTTATGTTGTGATAGATCTAGTTACTTGCCTAAAATTAGCAAAGAAAATTAGAACCTATTCACCCCCCCTCTAGGTGTCTAGGCTCTTTAAATCAAGTCTTTCAAGTGGTATCATAGGGAGGTTACTCAAAGATAGACCTAACAGTCTGAGTGAATCTCCAAGGCAATTAACAGATAGCAAGAATGGGTTCAAATAAAAATCAGAAGGAATTTGGATCCATGAAACTGCCCATCTGCAGAAAAGAAAGTTTTGGAATATGGAAGGAAAGGGTCAGGTTGTTCATGGAAGCATCTGATCCAAGAATCTACATCACAGTACAAGAAGGTCATTTCATTCCAATTAAGGTATCAGCTCTTGATGCAAATCTGCAAACCCCAAAGATCTTTTCTTAAATGACTAAGGATTAGATCATCCTGGCAATATTAGACAAGAGAGCACAAAACATTTTTGTGAGTGCTATAGATGATGCCACATTTCAGAACTTGGAACATTGCAAAACCTCTAAAGAGATGTGGGACACCTTTATTGTCAACATGGGGGAACTGAAGAAGTTAGAGAGGATAGGAAATCTATGCTGAATCAAGAATATGAAAGTTTTAGAAAAGCCAAGTCTGACAGCATAGATGAATGTTACAAGAAGTTCTTCAAAATAGTAAATGAGCTGATGACCTATGGAAGAGTCTTCAGCACATATGAATTGAATGACAAGTTTCTCAGTTAACTAACCAAGGACTGGGATACAAAGATATATGCCATTAGATAGGTGGTCATACTTGCTGATACACCTCCACCCACATTGTTTGGAAAGCTGCTATCTTATAAAATGCAGCTCACTGTAAGAAAGGAGGAAGGGAAAAGTAGCAGGTCTGAGTATAAAAATTAGTCTGTAGCCATCAAGGCTGAAGGCACAAGAAAGGGTAGGAGAAAGTCTCCTTCTCAACCAAGAAGAAGTGTTAAGGCAGAAGCAGAAAATCCTGACATCAGTACATCAGATAGCCACACCACTGATGAGGACCTTGCTTCCTTTACAAGATAAGTTCAGAGGTTTATGAAAAAGAAGAAATGGATAACCAATCCTTCAACATCCTTTTCCAAGGATGATTATTACAAGAAAAAGAAGACTTCCAAGGAGGACAGGTATGCCTCAAATCCTTGTAAACAAACTAATTCTAAGATTATTTATTATTGCTGCAACAGGCCTGGACATGTCATAACAGATTGTCCTGACAAGAGGAAGGAGTCTAAGGACAAGAAGAAGCATCAAGTAAAAGGCAAGGAGGAGAAATCCTTTGTTTCTAAGAAGTAGAAGAGTTGGACAGACTCTTCATCCTCAGAATCTGGAGAAGAAGATGATGCAGAAGCAAATGTTGGGTTGTTCTTTACAGAAGAGGATTCTAGGGAATAAGAATTCTTACAAATGCTGGACTCCATCAATGGAGTTGAAGACTATTGATGTAAAGGGCTGATGGCTCTATTAGAAGATGATGAGTGTCAAGATCAGCCTGGTCCAAGTAAGGTATACAGTTCTCCCTTAGCTTTTGATTACTATACTGGATCAGAATCAGAAGCTTCTGCATCAAGAGGTGTGGATGGTTCTTAATCTGAGGGGGATATACATCAACTCATTGACGAGTATGGTGGTTTGTTGCAAGCTCTGAAGAGGAGCAAGTTCCTTGTCAAGAAGCAGGCCAAGGAAATTGAATCTATTAAGCAAGTTGCATCAGATTCAGCCATGTTGATGGATTTGAAACTGAAGGAGGTTGCCAAACTGAAAAACATAACTGTTATTCCGATGGGCACAATCTCCTTCAAGGAAAATCACATCAAGAATCTGGAGGCAAAACTTCAGAAAGAAAAGGAGTTAGTGGCTAAATTCTCTAAGCCAAAGTATGTTTTGCCCTTAATAGACAATTTCATTTCTCATAAAGGAAAGACAGGTCTACGCTTTAAGGGAAGAACAAGGGAAACCAATTCTCATAGAAAAGGCAAAGCCCCAGTTCAGCCACTAGCCTCAAAACCCCCTATCTTCTTTAGGAAAGTGATGCAACCTACAAACAGGTATGATCATGATATTACTCATGGTCACTGTGAGTATGGAGATCTCATTGGCAATGGTGTATATGCCAATAGGCCACTCTATATGCAAACTCATCAGGTTCTTAAGGAATCCTTGGGGTTTGCTGCTCCAGCACCTATACTTAAAAGGACTGCTGGTAACAAAGTTGTGAATTCTGTACCTAAGAGAAGGTACAACAAATTTGAGTGTTGGTGTTGTGGCAAGGTGGACCAATTTGCCATGGATTGTTTGTTCAACACAAGTTTTAAAAACAAGAAAAGCTTACCTGACATAAAAGCTGAAGGTAAGTATGATAGATTTCAAACTAACAAGAACCTAGGACACAATAACAATTTGGGTTCTGAGGATAGGTAAATCTTTATTTGATGCAGGTGAATCCAAATGGACATACACCTATATGGTACTTGGATAGTGGATGTTCCAGGAATATGACTGGAACAAGAAGAATGTTGAGGGACTATGCACCCATAGAGAATAGACCCAAAGTAATCTTTGGTGGATCTAAAAAAGGAATCATGAAAAGATTTGGTAACATTTTTAGTAATTCTATTACTATCACTCAAGTGGCTTATGTGAAGGGTCTGAAACATAACCTGATTTGCATAAGTCAACTTAGTGATCTAGGTTATGACATCTCTTTTCTCAAAGGGGAGTGCCAAATAAGGAGGTCAAGTGATCAAGAGATCATTCTGACTAGCACTAGGAAAGGGAATGTATATTGTCTTATCCTTGATTGTGAGTTTAACATCTCACCCATTTGTCTAGTTGCAGGTGAGAAAGCATCTCAGTGTGTCCAATAGTACAAGAGTATGGCTCATCTAAACTATAAGTCAATAAGACAGCTATTTAGTATGGGGTTAGTGAGGAATGGTCCTCAGGTGAAGTGCATTAAAGAGGGTGTTTGTTCAGCTTGCAAAAAGTGCAAAGAGACTAAGTCCTCTTTCCAAGTACTTAATACCAAAGATTCAATAAGATGTCAATATCTCTTGCATATGGATTTTTTTAGTCCTATGCCAATTCACAGTCTAGGTAGGAAAGTATACACATTAGTTATTGTGGATGACTATTCTAGATTCACATGGGTTTTCTTTTTGAGGCAGAAATCTGAAACCCCTACTGTCTTCCAGACTTTTGTTAGACAAATTCAGAATGAGTTTAACATTTCAGTGGTCAAAATCAGAAGTGACCATGGAATTGAATTTCAGTCTGAGTGTATGACAAAGTTCTGTGAAGAACTTTGGATTCATCAAGAGTTCTCCCCACCTAGAACTCCCCAGCAAAATGGAGTTGTTAAAAGAAAGAATAGGACTCTAATTGAGGCAAGTAGAACACTACTTCGTGACATTATTCTCCCTGAATACTTCTGGGCTGAAGTAGTAAATAATGTATGTCATGTACTCAATAGAGCTTCCATCAATAAGAAACATAAGAAGACTCCCTATGAGATTTTGAAAGGCAGAAAACCAAACATTTCCTACTTCAGAATCTTTGGTAGCAAGTGTTATGTCCAAGTTAATGGTAAGCACTACCAAACTAAGTTTGCTGCCAAATCACTAGAAGGGATATTTGTTAGGTACAGCAATAACAGTAGGGCATACAGGATCTACAACCTGATTACACAAGTTGTAGAAGAATCTATCCATATAGTATTTGATGAGTCTAAGTTTATTAATAGTGAATTGTCTAGCTCTTCGGGTAGTTCTATAGGTTTAAAGGACAGCCTAGACAAGCTGACTATTAGTGAAGAAGCACCTGCTAGGATGGATGAAGAAAAGGAAGCATGTTGTCCAGGGAGAGAACAAGATTCACTCGATGAAGAAGAAAACAGTGAAGTGCATCAGAGTGAGGAAAATGAAGAAGGCCAAAAGGTTGGAAGATTACCCTTAGCAAGAAGACACTTAAAGGATCATCCAGCTCACCAAATCATTGGTGATGCAAGTCAAGGAGTTCTAACATGGAGTAAAAGCAAGAACACAGTTTTATATACAAGTTTTCTATCACAGATAGAACCTAAGAAGTTTGAAGAAGCCATACTAGACACAAACTGGATTGAAGCCATGCAGGAAGAGCTGAATCAATTCAAAAGATGTAATGTCTGGGAACTGGTTCCTAAACCAAAGGATCACAATGTTATAGGAACCAAGTGGATCTACATAAATAAACTTGATGAGAATGGCACCATAATCAAGAACAAGGCCAGGATGGTAGCAAAAGGCTGGAAGCTATAAGGTTATTATTGGCCTATGCTTCCTATCAAGGTTTCAAGGTATATCAGATGGATGTAAAGTCTACATTTCTGAATGATGACATAAAAGAGGAAGTCAATGTTGAACAACCCTCGGGTTTTGTAGACTCTCACTATCCTAACTATGTATATAGGCTTAGGAAAGCTCTATATGGTTTGAAACAAGCCCCTAGGGCTTGGTATGAAACCTTGTCTGCTTTTATTATTGAGAATAAATTCTCTAGAGGAAAGATAGACAAAACTCTATTCTTTAGAGAATCTAAAGGCAAGATCATCCTAGTCCAGATATTTGTTGATGACATTATCTTTGGATCTACTGAAAACAACCATTGTAGAAAGTTTGCCAAACTTATGCAAAGGAAGTTTGAAATGAGTAGTAAGGGTGTGGTTAAGTTCTTCTTGTAACTTCAAGTTAGATAGACTGATGATGGATTATCCATATCTCAGTCAAAGTTCACCAAGGAGTTGATTAATAAATATGGAATGGACTCAGCCTTCACCATGAAAACTCCAATGGGAACAAGTATGCCTATAGGCAAAGATGAGGCAGGGAAACCTGTTGATGAGTCTTTGTATAGAGGGATAATTGGCTCTCTACTCTACTTGACTGCTAGTAGACCTGACATCATGTATGCAACATGTGTCTGTGCTAGGTACCAAACATGCCCAAAGGAATCTCATTACACTGTTGTCAAGAGAATTTTGAGATATCTTAAGGGCACACCTAATCTAGGTCTTTAGTACCCTAAGAATATAGATTTCTTACTGATAGGCTTCTCAGATGCAAACTTTGTAGGATGCAAAGAAGACAGGAAGAGTACCACAGGAACTTGTCAATTCCTAGGTGGAAGGCTGGTGTCATGGAGCAGTAAGAAGCAAATAAGTGTAGCTATCTCAACTGCTGAGTCAGAATATATAGCTGCACGCAGCTGCTGTGCACAGTTGATGTGGATAAATTATCAACTTGAAGACTATGACATCAAGGTAAGTAGAATTCCACTATTTTGTGATTCTATTAATGCTATTTCTATTGCTAAAAATCCTATTTCACACAGTAGAACTAAGCATATAAAAATTAAGTTTCATTTCATCAGATAACATGTGGAGAAGGAAGATATTAGTCAAGAATTGTGAACACAAATAATCAAATTGCTGATATTTATACAAAATCTCTAGATGAAATTAAATTCAATTATTTTAAAATTGAATTAGGTATGTTGAACCTAGAATAAGTCAGCACAAGCTTTCTTAAGTAGAATATGTAAGCACAAAATTTCTCAAGAAATTTGGGTAAGTAAGAAAGTTTGTGTCGACACAAGCAAATTGTGTTGATACTCTCAGTATGATGTGTCAACACAGAAATAGTATTTGTATCGACACAAGAATCTGTATCGACACACTCTGTCGAGACTTGACTAGCCCGTGTCGACACTAACACAAGTATGTCGACACATAGACGTGTCGACTAAAAATAAGTTTTGTTGAGATCTAAGTCTTTTATGTCGACACATGTAAAACTATGTCGACTAGTATTATTACTAAGTAAGGCGTGTCTTTTGACCTACCCTTTACCAGTACTCTATAAATAGAAGAAGACAAAATCTGGTCGACTACGCTTTCAGAATTCTCGACTTTAGACCTTGTGTCGACAAAGAAATTCTCCTGTCGACTCTCTTCTCTTCTCTCTCTCATCAATGGCGCCACACCAGGATGACAAGGTGAATGAAGGATACGAGCTGGTTCGCGTGGGATTTGAGACAGCTTCACAGGACATCAAGGGTGTGATTACCCTAATTTCCGAAAATGGCTTGCAGTTTTATGTCTCTGAACCTTCAAGAATTTGGAAGAAGGAAGTGCTTGAATTTTACTCGTCTGCAACTGTGAATTTTGAAGGAAAGAAGATGAAAGCCACAGTTTAGGATTCAAGAGTGAAACTCACACTTAAGACGATCAAGAAGTCGCTTTAACTTCCCCGGGTTAAAGAAGATGATGACGTACTTCCATCTATGATAGTGGATGCAGTAAATTGGTGTGGATTGAATCCAAATACTAAGGTAGGATCGTCAATTACCAGGAAGGGGATGAATTCCAAAGGTAAATTTCTTTCAGAAATCATTAGAAATGTGATTCTCTGCAAAACTGGTGGACATGATAGTATATCTGTCTACATGTTCAACCTAATTACCAGAGTCATATTCAATGTAAAAACAGGCTGGTCATCAGTAGTGTTTGTCAAGATCCAAGATGGAATTAAGAAGCCAAATCTGGGTAGAATCCTAAGCTTGTGTGGAGCTTCCACTATCCCAGATATTATGAATCAACTACCAGGATCCAAGATCAATCATATGAGGAGGATGAACATGATAATTCTATCAAGATGGGATAGAGTCTTGACCAAATAGGTTTCTACTCCACAAAAACAGGTCAAGAAGGATAGGAAGAAGAAAGCAATTGTTCAGGAAGCAGAATCCTCCAGTGATTCTGAAGAATAAGTAGTCTTCAGTTCAGATGAAGACCAACAGAAAAAAAAGAAGCCCAAGCTCAAATTGAGAGCAGTTAGCAACCAGAGCATCAGATGGCCTCCACTCTAGGGGGAGAGAACACTGAATTAACAGTACAAGACACTGAACAATTTGAGCTACCTGCCCAAGGGGGAGGCATTGCTGAAGCTACTCTGGAGAGTGAGTATGTTGCTTATACAGTGATGGACATTGTGTAATAACCCGACCCATTAAATAACATATAATAGAATGTCTGACTGGGTCCCCATATTATATGCCACAAACAGACGGCGAGGTAATAGGATAATACCAAAATACAATCGCACCCTAACCCAGAGCATTCTAGTTGAATTTTATAAGTTGCACGAACTCAATTCATGAATATCCACTGCTATAAAAATAACACATTTATATAAAAGACCAGGAATGTACACAAGCACACTGCTCACGGCCTTAAGGCCTTACAAGTTTCTCTTTACAAATATATGATTTCATACATCGACACACAGGCCGGCCACACATGAAATCTAAATCTTCGCACGGCCTTCGAGGGCCTACCAGCAGCAGCACAAAGGGCTTCAGCCTGCTCAATCCATTTCAGCATCAATAAGGGCAGCACCTGCATATGGACATCCACCCCATAGGTGGTAAACAAAGCAACGGTCAGCATTTAGTTTACCAATTATAACGACCCTACCCATTACCCGGGGCAGTGGTTCCTTCCCTACATGCACAACATATAAATATATATCACACACATCATAACAAATGCCGACCTCAGAGCTAGGCACTCCGTGCACTCAGGGCACGATTATGGTGTACCGAACTCCTCAAGGTTCCACCATCGATTCGAAGTGTGTACTTTTTGGCCGGGCATAAGCCTCCGAACCCCTGTTGAAGACCTCACGCACCCGTCTCATACAGAGGCACGCACCTAACGACAACCGTAAGCACTATCAGTTGAGCTACCCACGTAGTGTAACAAGCCTAGGGAAATCGCCCCGCTGCATTGCCACCAATCGACCGCTCACCCGATCCTACCACTGAACTTGTTGGGTGGCCCACACACTCAGAGGTACTTGCAATCCAACTCATATCCATCTCATAACACAGGCACATGATGCCACTTTCCATTCCATCAATACAGCTCGTGTTGAGCATACAACCAAAGGATCTATGAAAAGCTTCCTTACCACACTTCACAAGCATCCTCACACACTCCACAAGTTATTCGTTATATACACGGAGTCTTCTCCGGATCGCAGCATCACCAATCTTGACTATACTTCCAGATGGGCTTCACACAGCATGCATATTCCGTACTACACACTTCCGGATCTAAATGCAGACTCAACCACTAGAATCACTTACGCTCTTCCATCTTTTGATAGAGGATTCCATAGATATACATGTATTAAAAAAGGGCTTAACCTACCCAAGGAAGAAAGGTCGTTACCCTTGACGATCGCTTCGGCGCCATAAAAGAACTAGCCGGATGGAAATCACCGCAGCGGCCTTGCCTCCGCAACGCTGAACTCGCCTCTCGATTTGGACCGCTGATGCACCATCGACGGCAGGAAAGCTTCTCCTTCTTCCTTCCTTGATCTCCTCTCTCTCTCTCTCTTCTCTTTAGAAAGAGAATGGCCAACATAAGAATTAGATATTCATCTCCATTCTCGGCCTTATAATAGCAGGAAGGAACTTGGACCACAGGATCAAAATATGAGGGAACGAACGGCCTCAATCTTCTTTGAAAAGCATCTTTGCAGAGCTGACACGACTTGTGAAATGCCCGTGTCACAGACCGTATTCCTTGAGAGGCTATAGAACCGACTCAATCTCGATCAGAAAATGGGCTATGACACGCCCGTGTCACTTCCTGACACGCCCGTATCAACCAGTACACGACCGTGTGACTGGCCATGTCACCCCATCAACATAGGACCAAATCACCCGAGAAGAACATGGCTAAGGCACACGCCTGTGTCCTTGACCTTGTGCCCAACATGCCCATGTGACACGCCCGTGTCATAGGCCGTGTACCACACTCAACGCCACTCCACTCAATGCCACTCAACGCCACTCAACGCCGCCCAGTTACTAACCCGAGCAGGACACGTCCTGGGAAACGCCCGTATCCCAGGCCGTGTGCACTGGACATGCCCTGGGACACGCCCGTATTCCAGGACGTGTCACCCAGCCTGACCCCATTTTGGGACTTAGCGTTTTTTGGGGGTTTTGGGGTGTTACAATCCTCCTCTCCTTAGAGAAATTTCGTTCCAAAATTTAGCGTAACGTAGATACCAACACAACCGCTCCTTTATTACAAATATACAATACGATCCGGGGTTACTCTCCCCACGGCCTCGCATAAACACAAGTGTTTTCACAAACTAAAATACATACATTATATACAAAGTACAACATAAAAGCAATAAAGTGCACACTCCACTTTATTTCCGCTCATATGTGTCTCTAAGCAGCTTTTTGACAGCCTCCTGCAACTCCAGGTTATACACTCGAGGCTGTTGTACTTCATAATGTGAGCTTTGTGGCTCCTGCACTTCGAGATTGTACACTCGCGGTTGCGCCCGGGATGTAGATGATTCCGCCACTGCCTTACCCTTTTCCTCATAGGACGCACCTGACTTTTCTCGCCCTTCGAGGCGCCACTCCAACAATCTTGGGCAATATGTCCCGGCCTACCACAATTAAAACACATACATGTAACCACACGTCCTTTCCCGTACGTTGCTCCCGACATAACATTCGACTGAGCTTGTTTTGTAGGCCTGAATCGCTTCTTATCACGTTTCCTAAACTCTGATTGATCGGACTGCGGAACTTTGAATTCCAACTTTTCCGTCGCTAAGTTTTTCTTGTCCTACACCTGTTTCAAATCTTTCTCCAGCGCACAAGCCGTATCTACTAAGGCTTGAAAGCCTTGGTTCACAGAACTCGGAAGCGCAATTCTCAACTCATCTCGGAGTCCCTCATAGAATCTATTCGTCTTCCGCTCTTATTCCATAAAAGTCAATCCCGCATAACGCCCCAGCCTAGTAAATTCATGCAGGTAATCATCCACAAACTTCTCCCCCTGCACTAGACGTTGGAATTCGTTCTCCATAGCAATTCTCCGTGATACTGGCAAATACTTTGCCCACAACAATCTGTAGAATTCGTCCATCGAAATCGCTCCCAGGCCTCTGCCTGCCAACTTGTTCATCTCGACTTCATCACACCAAATTCTCGCCTCTCCTTCCAGTAGGAAAGTGGCTAACGTCACTCTCTGCCCCTCATCAATCTTGAGCGCTGTCAGGATCCTCTTCACTCTTGAAAGCCAATCTTCCGCCTGTGTCTGTGAATTCGCCCTGACAAACGTAGGTCGATGAAAATCCATAAACCGCTTAAGTTTCTCGTCAGTCGCTCGCTCGCCCACCCGAGCTTAACCATGCTCTTGCCTCGCACCAACCCGAACTAGCTCCACTACAAGACTTGCCTACCCAACAAGTTGTGCTTGAATCATGGCAAATACTGCCTCCTCAACTAGGCGTACGGTTTCCGTAGAAGGAGGACGTGTGGGCACCTCGGCTGGTGCCGCACTATCATCCGAATGCCTGGGCTCAGACTTCCCAGCACCACTCCTTGTCACCTATATGTGTACAAGATATCAATAATCAACCTCCAATCCAAATAGTCAAACATACTGAATACACACACACACATTCCTTGTTTAAATTCTTGAGTTCAATTATGTTAAAATGGTTCGCACGTACACGTGCTCGCCACACGACAAAAGAATTCGGCCACGAATTCGAAAGCGGAAAACCGAGGGTCCTCTGATACCAAAATGTAACAACCTGACCCGTTAAATAACATATAATAGAAGGTCCGGCCGAGGCCCCACATTATAAGCCACAAATAGCAGACGAGGTCACAGGTTAATACTAAAATACCATCGCACCCTAACACAGAGCATTCTAGCAGAAGTTTATAAGTTGCACGAACTCAATCCATGAATGTCCACTACTATATAAATAACACATTTATATAAAAGACCAGGAATGTACACACGCACATCGCTTATGGCCTTAAGGCCTTACAAGTTTCTCTTTACAAATATATGACTTCATACATCGGCACGCAGGCCGGCCAGACATGAAATCCAAATCTTTGCACGGCCTTCGAGGTCCTACAAGTAGCAGCAGCACAAAGGGCTTTGGCATGCTCAATCCATTTCAGCATCAAGAAGGGCTGCACCTGCATATGGATATCCACCCCATGGGTGGTAAACAAAGCAATGGTCAACATTCAGCTTACTAAATATAACGACCCTACCCCTTGCCCGGGTCAGTGGTTCCTTCCCTGCATGCACAACATATAAATATATATCACACACATCATCACAAACACCGGCCTCAGAGCCAGGCACTCTGTACACTCAGGGCACGATTATGGTGTACCGAACTCCTCAAGGTTCCACCACCGATTTGAGGTGCGTACTTGTTGGTTGTGCATAAGCCTCCAAGCCCCTGTTGAAGACCTCACGCACCCATCTCACTCAGAGGCACACACCTCACGGCAATTGTGAGCACTATCAGTCGACCTACCCACGTAGTGTAACAAGCCTAGGGAAATCGCCCCGCTGCATTGCAACCAATCGACCGCTCACCCGATCCTACCACTGAACTTGTTGGGTGGCCCACCAACTCAAAGGTTCTTAACTTGTTGGCCATGGACATCAGCCGCCAAACCCCTATTAAAGGCCTCTCGTACCCATCCACTCAGAGGTACTTGAAATCCATCTCATATTCATCTGATAACACAGGAACACGATGCCACTTTCCATTCCATCAATACAGCTCGTGTCGAGCATATAACCAATGGAGCTATACAAAGCTTCCTTACCACACTTCACAAGCATCCTCACACACTCCGCAAGCTATTCGTTGTATACACGGAGTCTTCTCCGAATCGCAGCATCACCAATCCAGAATGTCCAGATGGGCTTCACACAACATGTCTATTCCGTACTACACACTTCCGGATCTAAATGCAGAATCAACCACTGGAATCACTTACGCTCTTCCATCTTTTGATAGAGGATTCCATAGATATACATGCATAAACAAAGGGCTTCACCTGCCCAAGGAAAAAAGACCGTTACCCTTCACGATCACTTCGGCGCCATGAAAGAACTAGCCAGATGGAAATCTCCGAAGCGGCCTTGCCTCCGCAACGCTGAACTCGGCTCTCGATTCGGACCGCTGATGCTCTACCGGGGCAGGAAAGCTTCTCCCTCTTCATTTCTTGCTCTCCTCTCTCTCTCTTCTCTTTATAAAGAGAATGGACAACATAAGAATGAGATATTCATCTCCATTCTCGGCCTTATAATAGCAGGGAGGAACTTGGACCACATGATCCAAATAGAAGGGAACGAACAACTTCGATCTGCTTTGAAAAGCATATTTACAGAGTTGAGACGGCTTGTGACACACCCGTGTCACAGGCCGTGTTCCTTGAGCGGCTACAGAACCGACTCAATCAGGATCAGAACACGGGCTACGATACGCCCGTGTCACTTCCTGACATACCCGTGTCAACAAGTACATGGTCGTGTGATAGGTCGTGTCATCCCATCAACACAGGACCAAATCACCCGAGAAGAATACGGCTAAGGCACACGCCCGTGTCCTTGGCCGTGTGCCCAACACGCCCCTGTGACACGCTCGTGTCAAAGGCCATGTGCCACACTCAATGCCACTCCACTCAACGGCACTCAATGCCGCTCGGTTACCAACCCGAGTAGGACACGCCCGTGTCCAAGGCCGTGTGCACTGGACACGCCCTGGGACACGCCCGTGTCCTAGGTCATGTCACCCAGCCTTAACCTATTTTGGGACTTAGGGTTTTTTAGGGGTTTTGGGGTGTTACACATTATATCAGACATTAACAAAGAAGCACTGATCACTGCTGAGAATAAAGCACCAGATGTGCAGATCACAGATACAGCTCAAGATGAGCAAGTGAGCATCTCCTATATAGAGAAGGCCCTGGATAAAGATCATGAGGTCCAGGGAGAACCTTTTTCTTCACAAGCCAACATTATTCCTCTTGTTCAGATGCAGCAGGAGATAACTTTGGAGGAACTGTTCCCTGATTTATCTACAGCAAGGACTGAGGGGGAGCAGCAAAAAGTAGAAAAGGAAATACCGGGAACTGAGGGGGAGGAGATACTGGATGCCCCAGTTAATAAAGAAACTGTAGATATAGAAAACTCATCTCAATCTTCTGATGATGATGAAATCTCCATGGCTAAAAAGAGAAAATTAATTGCAATCAGGAAAAGGAGCACAGTCTATAAGAAAGCATAACAAATAGACACTCCATGACCTGCTCAAAGCATGGACTTCAGTTCACTACTAGTCCAACTGCAAGTCAAGTTGGATGAGCAAAGGCAATCTTTGGAGAAATATGTGGATGAGTCAAATAAATAACTGCAGTTCTAGCTAGCTTAAGACATTAAATCCATCAAATTTGAAGTCAATTTGAATAAGAAAGAGATGACAGATTGCTTCCATAAGGGAGGTAATGTTGTAGTATATTTGGCTGAGCAACAACAGCTGATAAAGACTGAAGTTGAGGACATTGCAGTCAAGCAAGGATATATTTTAGAAAATCAATTCAGATCAAATGAAAATCTCAAGGACTCATATGATGAAATTCTCAAAAAATTGGGCAGTATTGCTACTGATTTGAAAACTGAAGTATCCAAGAAAATACAAGTAGATCTAGCTGCTGTCCAAATAGCCATTGAAGCTTATCAAATGACTATTTCTGATCACCTGACTAAATTCCAAGTCTACTACAAAGAAGGTACAGAATATCTTGCTGAACAAGTAAGGTTTCAAAAGAATGATCTGAGAGATCATATAGCCAGAGAAGTCATAAAGGGGTAGAGGATATTAGTCAAAGCCAACTCTGATCATTCTAAATGGGTTTCTAATACCATAAGAGCTACACTTGGATTTCCACCCCTATGTGATGATGATAATACTATTGAGTCTGGTGTTCAACCTGCCTGCATTGAAGGGGATCAGCCAGAGGTTGCACAGGTCATTTATCCTCCAGCTGATTTTTACATAGTCCAGCAAGAAGTTCAGCAAATGTATAGCCCTCAACAGGAGGAACAAAATATTATTATTGAAAAGTTAGAAATGTCAGAGGCTGCACAGGAACCTCAGAGGAAGGCACATCTTTCCAAGAAAAGGTTTAGAGAACAGGCATAACTGAAGCCTGATTTTGAGCAATGGAATCCTACCTCCAGGAACATTATTTTAACTGCCTGGAAAGTTATGAAGGACAAGACACATAATAGAGGCAAATGGTACTCTGAGCAAGAGTGGAACAAGTATCAGGCAAGACAAGATGCTATACTTAAGTATAGGAGCAGTTCTAAAGCTGGGAAGTTACCTGCTAACTCTGTGGAGCCTAGAAAGTACTTTCCAAAGCCTTTTCACTATTTTGAAAGGAAAAGGATCAAGGCTGAAGAACTGAAGAAGAAAGACCTGAAAGGAAAGAAACTAGCTGATGATACTAAACCTAATGTACAGGCTAAGATCAGATCTAGAAAAGGAATAGTAATCAATGAGCCTAGTCAATCTTAGGATAGATAGGCTAGTTTGTAGAACAATGTAATCTTTCTGTTCTATTAAGAAACATGTAAACCTTAACAATTTTCTGATTAATGAATGACATCATTTTTTGTATTGAGTTTAGCTATTCTCTATGTTTATATGTTACCCTACTGTGAAATGGCTGTACACAAATTTTTTCTTTGTTTTATCGTGTGTGGTTTATATCATTGACTACGGGTTATGACTTATCCAAGTCGGGGGAGATTGTTGGGTATGCTGGAAATTGTGTACCAGATTTGGGAAAGCCTCTATGTACTCGTTGATATACATCAATTGGTATTCGATGGGATGTTTGAGTTTCAGTGTGCAGGTTTAAGTAATGTAGGAAAATTTCTAAGCACAAGTGTCGACACTTGTAAGGAATTGTGTCGACACCTGAAACAAGAACTGTGTCGACACACAGGAGTTATGTCAACACCAGAAGCAAGGCATGTGTTGACACCCAGGAATTATTTCGACACCTAAAGAAGGCATGTGTCGACACACAGTACTTGTGTCGAGACATACTCAACGCAATCTATCATCAATAGCTATATTGAGTCTGAAAGGCTTGTGTCGACACACAGGAATTGTGTTGACACACACTCAATGCCGTCTATCAATGACAGCTATACTGAGTCTGAAAGGCTTGTGTCGACACACAGGACTTGTGTCGACACACACTCAACGCCATCTATCAACAACAGTTATACTGAGTCTGAAAGGGTTGTGTCGACACACAGGACTTGTGTCGACACGCACTCAATGACGTCTTGACATACACTCAAAGCCATTTGTCAGCAATAGCTAAGTCGAGACCAGGAGCAGTTGTTTTGACACACAGGACTTGTTTCGACATATACAACAGAAGTTGTGTTGAGAAGATAATGAATGACTGTGTCGATACATTGGAAGTTGTATCGACATCATCAAGACTTGTGTCGACACTTAGCCTAATTGTGTCGACACATGTGAAGTAATTTGCTGAGTGTTCCCTTCTGAGATATAAAGTCATTGCAGAATCAGCTGTAATGGCTGAATACTTGACAGTTGTCATAAATAACAAGTCTAACACCTTTGTCAGAACTGTCAGAAGGTTGTTACAAACCGGATCAGCCGGTAATCATTGAGAAACTCTATATAAAGGACTGATCCATGACAACTAAGATAAGCAATTAAGGGGGAACAAATCAACATAGAACTAAAGAGAGAATTCAACAATAAGAAAGGGGGAACCTTAAGAAGGCAGATCCTGAACAGTCTGCAAGAAAGATTCAGATCTAATTCTGAATCTAAGAAGGGATCTGTCTGAAGATCAACTTCCACACCAAGTCAAGAAAAACCTCATTTTATTCAATTAAGAAGCTTTGAAAAAGCTAAGTCAGTTTGGATCTGAAGTATATAGTTTATTCAAGAACTGATCAAGAAGCTCACACCAATTGAGAGTTCTATCTGTGTGAAATTTCTGTACAACTAAATATTCTTTTTCCTTGTAAAATCTTTTATAGATCTGAGTTGTATGTCTGTCTTTATAAAGGCTTAGGTAGGGCTGAGAGCCTAAGGTGTAGAACTTGTGAAAGTCTAAGTTGTAAGCCTGGTGATAAAGGATGAGGTAGGTTTGTTGCCTGAGGTAGGGTTCTTGGGAAAATATGAGGTAGGACTTGTATAAGTCTGAGCTATAGGAACCTATCAGTTCTTGAGTTGTAAGATCTGTGGATCTGAGTTAGTGGAAGGAAGTTGGGCTGAATCGAGTTCTCTACTGTATAGGCGAAGGGGGAAAGTGGATGTACCATAACTTGGGAAACCACTATAAATCTGGTTTACTGTGCTGTGCTGCTAATGTTATGTTGTGGATTGTATATTCTATGTTGTGATAGATCTAGTTACTTGACTAAAATAATTAAAGAGAATTAGAACCTATTCACCCCCCCCCCTCTAGGTGTCTAGGCTATTGAAATCAAGTCTTTCACCTCTCGTGGGTCTTGCAGCGCTGCGAGGATACCAATTTAGAGCTCAACTAGGAGAAGTGTCATTTCATGGTGCGTGAGGGGATTGTTTTGGGGCACAAAGTCTTTCAGCTGGGGCTAGAAGTTGATCCTGCAAAGGTTGAGGTGATTAAAACCCTTGCCCCCTCCTTCGTCACATCATAGCATTCGCAGTTTCTTGGGGCATGCTGGGTTCTATCGGCGCTTCATTCGGGATTTCTCTGATATAGTTAAGCCCTTGTCCAATCTTTTTGTTAAGAATGCTAAGTTTGAGTTTAATGATGACTGTCATCGGTCGTTTAACTGCTTGAAAGATCGTTTGGTTACTGCCCCGATTCTCTCATCCCCTGATTGGACAGTACCTTTTGAGTTAATGTGTGATGCTAGTGACGTGGCAGTGGGGGCCGTGCTGGGGCAGCATAAAAATAAAATCTTTCATACGATTGCTTACGCAAGTCAGACATTAAACGATGCGCAGCTAAATTACACCACTACTGAGAAGGAGTTCTTGGTTGTAGTCTTTGCTTTTGAAAAGTTCCACTCCTATTTTATCCTTTCCAAGGTGGTGGTGCATTCTGATCATGCGGCCATTTGCTTCCTCGTGCGTAAGAAATATGCCTAACCTCAGCTTATGCGTTGGATTTTATTACTGCAGGGGCATGATATTGAAATTCGGGATTCCTGAGGAATTGATAATGTGATTGTTGATCATCTGTCGAGACTCGACGGGGGAGGAAGCGAGGATTCGCGTGGAATTTCCATTTCTGATGCCTTTCCTGATGAAGGCCTCTTCGCACTTTCTTCTGCTACGCCTGCTCCGTGGTATGCTGATTTTTCCAATTTTTTGGCGAGAAAAGCGTTGCCTCCGCATTTAACGTATCAACAAAAGAAAAAGTTTTATCTGATGTCAAATATTACCTTTGGGAGGATCCTCTCCTGTTCCGCACCTGCATTGACGGTGTTATTCGACGTTGCATCCCAGAACTCGAGGTAAAAGAAATTCTGAGGCAATGCAATGATCGTGATGCGAGCGGACATTTCAGTGCCGCACGCACTGCTCGCAAGGTCCTTCAGTGCGGATTATTTTGTCCTACGCTATTTCAGTATTGTTTTACTTATGCCAAAGAGTGCAACGAATGTCAATGCACTGGAAGCATTGCTCGGCGAGATGAGATTCCTCTGAACAACATGAAGGTCTGTGAGTTATTTTATGTTTGGGGAATTGACTTTATGGGTCCCTTCCCCATGTCGCTTGGGAAGCATTACATCCTGGTCGCTATTGATTATGTGTCCAAATGTGTGGAGGCAGAGGCGGTTGCATCGAATGATGCTCACACCATACTCCACTTCCTGCATAAGAATATCTTGTCCCGCTTTGGTGCCCCGAGGACTATAATCAGCGACGGAGGTAGTCATTTTTGCAACCAGCAATTCACTCAATTGCTGAAAAGGTTCGGTGTTCATCACACGGTTGCATTGGCGTATCATCCTCAGACTTGTGGTCAGGTGGAAGTTTCGAACAGAGAGCTGAAGCGAATTCTGGAAAAATCGATCCACTCCAACCGAAAGGAATGGGCAAAGCGAGTGGATGATGCTCTTTGGGCTTATTGAACGACATTTAAGATGCCTATTGGGATGTCGCCATTCCAACTGGTTTATGGGAAATCTTGCCACCTTCCAGTTAAATTGGAACACAAGGCACTGTGGGCCACTAAATTGCTCAACATGGACCTTAAGGAAGGTGTCGCGTAAGAAGCTTGGGCAGATTTGCGAGCTCGACGAATTCCTCATGCGCGCGTATGAAAGCACAAGCATATATAAGGAAAGGACCAAACACTGTCATGATAGTCATATCTTGCCCAAGGAATTCAAGTCGGATGACAAAGTTCTTATGTATAATTCACGCTTACGGCTTTTCCTCGGGAAGTTGAAATCTAGATGGAGTGGTCCTTACACTGTGGTGAGCGCTTCTCCCTACGGCGCAATTGAGATTCGAGAAAACAAGGATAACACTTTCAAAGTGAATGGGCACCGCATGAAGCAGTTTGTTGGTGGCATTACTGAGAAGGACGTGCACTGCCTGTGGTTACAAGATCCCGATGATATCTTGGCTTCTTGATTTGTTTTACTTTCGCTGGTTACTTAATTTACTTACTTGCTCTAGTAGTTACCTGAACATTGTATAAAAATGTTAATACAGGTATTTGGTCCACCTTAAGGACGGTAAAGAAAAGGAATTCTGGGAGACAACCCAACTTACCCGTGACTAATTTGTTTGTTTAGCTTTTTGGCGTACATGCCTATTATTTGCTTGGTTGGAGATGTTTTGCTGCTACATGCAGGTGCTGTTATTTGGGTCGTGGGCTTATTGATCATGTTTAAAGCCAATCCTCTTGTATGCTCATCTTCTGAGCATTGGGTAACTTCTCCCCTTATCTCATTTTTATTTTAACTTCATCATATGGTGTGGTGCTTCTTAGCTTAAGTCTGGGGGAGAGCGTGGCGATGTTACCTTTGCACGTGTACTTCATTTGCATACCAGTAGCTGTTTTTAATTTATTTCTTTAATTCATTACATTGCGCATCATTGCACCCACA
This sequence comes from Platanthera zijinensis, assembly GCA_039513925.1. Classification (NCBI taxonomy): domain Eukaryota; kingdom Viridiplantae; phylum Streptophyta; class Magnoliopsida; order Asparagales; family Orchidaceae; genus Platanthera; species Platanthera zijinensis. The sequence continues at coordinate 169,478,598 of CM077088.1, forward strand.
TGAGCGTGTTCTTAACTTTTTGGGTATGGCGAGTCAAACTTGTATCTTTTGTTAGATTTAGGAAAATTACCTTGCTAACATAGGATTGTGAGACGGGGTAAAATATTGACCTTGCAGTGCTCCTAGTCGAGTGCTCCCGTCTTGTGTAGAAATTAGAGTAGAATAATTTTTTTGCATGCTTTTAGTTTTATATATCTCTACTTGCGTAAATTCTTTTTATTCTACTCAAAAATTGCTGAATCCGGTATGAATCTGACGGTAGCTTATGGATGTATGTGGACATCCGTTAGATTCGTATTGCTCGAGTCGGGAGGATGGATAGTCTTTCTCGTTGGCTAAGAACATGCCCCAAGCTACCCTCGAAGCATTGGCGCATGGTTAGTTAAGCGTGAGCATGATGTAGGCCATCATTTTGTCCAGGTTGAGCTTTATACCCGTTCCTAAAATCTTATCCTCGCTAGCCCCGTTGTGCCTACCCCTCCTTTGATTCAGCTCCACTTTTATTTCACCAAAGCCTAGTAACCAACCCTAGTCGCACACCCAAGTCTAGCTTTACCGTTTTCTAATTTCGGGATGGGGGTGTTGATGCGGTGTTGGTCTTTGTGAAATTGGTGGTTATGCTCCCATGAATGTATTTGCTGGAATTGTGCAAAAGAAAAAAAAAGTAAAAAGAAAATTTGAAAAAGAAAGAAAAAGAGAAAGGAAAAGTATAACTGAAAACTGATTTGAGTAATGTATTTTGTGGAGTAGGCGGTACACACACCCGTATTTTAAAAATTAAGTCTGGGGGTGTGGTGTACCCGCGCATTTTGTGCGTAGCGGATAGACTCTTCTTATGCTAGCTTAGTTGGGTCTTGTGCGTAGCCTTCATTTTCATCCTTGACTACCTCGCCTTAACCCAAGCCCCATTACTACCCAAAGTCCTACGGACTCATGCTTAAGTCAAATTAGTGTCGTGGATAGAGTGCAAACGGGCAAGCATATGGTCACCGACATCGGTGGATTACTTTGGAGTTTGTTCCGAATCCCGATCTTTGGCAATACTCGCCTTAGCGGTTAGTCTATTTTCTCCCTACGCGTGACCGAAGGATTCACCGTGATTCTGTTTTTGGGTAGTCATAGAATTTTTTGTTATGCAGGCTGAAAAGTATAAATTATTTTGTATTCTTAGAAATTTTCTCTACTATATTTCTACGCCCGCGAGCGTGCGACTTCGCATTGTACTCCGGTTCACAATTATTGTGTTAGTTAGTTCTTTTTCAAGTCTGCAAGGATCTTCTTTACTCGACATGCGCAAATAGGTAAGTCTGGGGGTGTGATGAGTTCCGTTTACATAGGGTTTTGCGTGCTCATCTGGCTGGTTTTAATGTCTTTGCACTTCACTTTTTGGTTGTTTTCACAGCTATTTCATTCCCGATGCATTTCGCGTTTAGTGCACTTGTCTAGCCCATGGGTGCGCAATTGTGCATTCAATTGCTGGAGGGTCCTCCTTGGTGAGATTGCATTGTATGCAGGTAGTCAGTTTTCTCCTCTTCTGAATTCTGTTTTGTTGAAAATGCACGGTCAAGCATTTTCTTGACGCACGGTTAGTTTCCGTCGTGCGTTTTCTACAGATTTTTTTGGAAGATTGACCAGCCCGTGTGATTGCTTCACGCACGGTTTCTTCGGATCCGAGCACGAAGGAAATGCACGGTTTTCCTGTAGCCTTCTTGTTTTGCGCTGATCTGTGGTTGGTCGTGTGTCTTTCTTCACGCACGGGCAAAAGAGCCCGTGCGCGAGTAAAACACACGGTTCCGGTCGGTTGCCTGCATTTTGTGCACTCTGTCGTTACCCGTGCGATTTCCTTAACGCACAGGCGGAATCGCCCGTGTGTGAGTAAAATGCACGAGTCAACGCTTCTTCTTCCTCAGGCGCTTTGTGGAGATTATTATCGCACGGTTCACGCACGGTCGTGCTCTAGCCGTGCATGACCATTTTTGCTGACTTTTACTATTTAAGCCGCAGATTTCTTCTGGACTTGGATCGTTCCATTTTCCCCTGCCATTTTTGCCCCTTTGAGCGGGAACTTTCCCCTCCAACTGACCTATTCTCTATCTTACTTGGAGGGTTGATCCGGCCACTCATTCTCCTCCAAAGAGCTTTCTAAAGTTTCGTCCCCAACCGCCATCACCACTGCCGACTTCCAAGCTACAGTTTGAATCTCTTAGTTATAGCACTTGTGGAGCATTTCGCTCTGATCCGAATCAGTGACCACACACTAAGACGATTAGTGTGAAGAAGGAAGTGACAGCCCTTCGGGATCCCGGATACCTTCCAAAGACCGAGCTAGGACGAGGATTGACAACCTTCGCTTCCTGCCGTGAAACTTGGAGAGCCTTCGAGTGCTTGGTTGTATTTCTCCCCTTCTTTACTTGGATTTACTTTATTCTGAACTTGTGCTAGTTTGCTTGAGATTTAATATCCATGTTTCGTTCAAGGTTATCTTAGTGTTTTGTGTGGTGATTTATTGATCTTGATGTGAGTTGATGAGATTCTTCTTTGTTAGAGAAAGTTGTGTTTGAGCCATTCTAGCGACTGCTAAAAGCGCGCGTTGCGAAGAGGTGTTTACGACCCTCGATAGTTTGTTCGTCTCCGCTATTACTCTTTGGAGTAATTCACCTTGGCGATGTGGTGACGGCGACCCGCACTAGATTATTGTTGCTTTGTGTAGGAAACCCAAAATCAAACCCCTTGTTTTTACTTAGCACTTTCATCCATTTATCTTAAAGCGAAATTCATGCTCCCTACTTGCACTCCGCGTGAGATCGATACTTGGGTAAGGGATGCATGGAAATCGGCAAGCGTATCGGTCGCACAAGTAATAAAATTTGGGAATAAATCCCCGAGTGTCGGTCTCTTGAGGAATGCAATTAGCATAGAGCGGCGACAGTTCAGAAAATATTGTTATGAGGGTTATACTTAGAAAAGATTAAAAAGGGGACTTGTGAAATTATGGTTTCTTGATCTAATAAACTAATTAAGACTATGTGGGTCGAAGGCACCGCTTCGCAAGGTGAGGTGAGTGTATCGGCCGAGATGCCGAACTTCGGTTGTGCGATTGGACGGAAAGCTAATGGATGGAAGTGTTCTTGTGCGGAGTACAATCTGATGAAATAAGGGTATGAAGTGGATATGGAGTGGGCGAGGCGCATTCACAACACACAACTCAAAAGCAAATGAAAACAACAAACATCTAATTAGATATAGAGTAGAAAATGTAGTTCATTACAATATCAAATCATTCCATACAACGAAGAATGGGGAAGAGGAGTAAACCACTAGAGGGTGAAGGTCCACCGCAGGTCGTGGCCGGAATAGCGAGTTGTCAATCTGCTTCCGGGCCCAGTCCGAGGAGGCTTCCGGTACCAACGAGCTGTCACCTCGAAGGCATTTGAGTCTATTCTCTAGGTCATCTTCTTCTCCAACTCTGGTGGAAAGCTTGAAGTTGAGGTCATCAATGGCCGGGAGCTTCGCCGGAGGGTTTGGAAAGCTTCAGAATCAACGGCTACGAACTCCTGATTGAAGGGATGAAGGTGGAGGTGGCTGGAGCAGCTAGAGAAGTAGAACGGCACTTCCCGCGCACTCTCCGATCGCAGAAATGGCCAGCGTTGACCTAAATCGCGGAGTAGGGCCTTAAATACGGAGGCAAAACAAGGAGAGCACACGATCAGTGGCGCACGACCAGTGGTCGTGCACACTGTCGGTCGATGATCGTGCGCAATTTACAATTAAACCTGTAACTTGGATAGAAACATCAGCACCAGCAGTGGCGCATGCCCGGTGGTCGTGGACACTGAATCCACTAATCGTGCGATTGGGTAAGACAGAACTACAGAAAACATGAGGTAAATGCGCACCAGCAGTGGCGCATGACCGGTGGTCATGCGCGCAATGTCCAGTGCTCATGCGATTACTTGGGCAGAACAAGGAAAATGAAGAGGACAGAGTGCACGATCACCAGCGCATGACCAATGGTCATGCACAATAGGTCCAGTGATCGTGCGATCGTTAATACAGAACTAGGGAAAAGGAGATTGTAATGCGCACGATCAGTGGCGCACGACCAGTGGTCATGCACAGTGAGTCCAGTGATAGTGCGCAGTGTTCCTGTATCGTCGGGTTCTCCCGATCGATTCCGGAGCATGCAAACGACCCATGCACCAGCAGAAGAAGCAGATAGGCCGCCAAAAGTTCACACCACATTCTTCAAGACACGGTGAGAGAACAAGTAAAACAAACGAAAACACAGAAACATCTAAAGCACACAGAAAACGGGCCTAAAGTGCACTTAATCATGAAATAGGCAGATAAACGAATGTAAGCAGTTATAGCTCTCAAGTATAGTGCTAAGACGATAAAACTGACCCAGATGAGTCCAAAAATCAGTGTAATATTTAGACTCAACACACCCCCAGACTTAACCATTTGCGCGTCCCGCACAAATCATTACTCCGTGGACTGTAAAAACAGTTAGCTGGCTTAGAAACTTCAAAATAAAGTAGGACGAGAAATCAAATACATCATGCGCATAGAAAATAGAATATAAAAACTTTTTAATTATACTACGGAGCTTAAATTATTCGACAGAGGTAAATAAATATTGTGTCTACTTAAAATTAGAATTCTGGAGAGTCGTTCGGTCATGTGTATGGAGAAAGTAGATAGTCCACTAAGGTGAGCATTGCCCAAGACCGAGGCTCGTGATCACCTCCAAAGAAATCCATCAATGTCAGAAACCATAAGCTTGCCCTTTCACACTCTCTCCACGATGCTAAGTAGACTCAAATGTGAATCAGCAGGACTTGTAGGTTTGAATGGGGCTTAGGCTAAGGTGTGGTAGTCAATGATAAACATGGAGGCTACACGCAACCAAAGCGAGCGAACAAGAGCTAAACCCATACAACCACTAAGAAATGCATGTGTGACAATCCCCCAGACTTGGTTGTAAAATCGGGTATGCACACGGCCTATCCCGACCTAAAATTAACAAACAAGATGGGGATTGCAATTCTCCTTGTAATACTTTTAGATTTTCTTTTTCTCTTTTTTTTAAATCCTTTTCTTTTTCATTTTTTTTCTTTTTCATTCAGCAATCCCCAAATCTAACAATTAACAATTCATGAATTCATCTCCACATCACATGAATCCCAAATATCACAACATATCAAATTTTTGAAATCGATCAAGCTCAAGGTTTTGGTTGCGACAAAAGGGTTTTCTTTTAGGCTTTGGTGAATATAGGTGGAGCTGAAACAAAAGGAGGGTAGGCGCAAATTTGGCTTGCAAGGGTCAACTTCTAGGACTAGGTAGAAAAAGGCTCAAACTAGCCAAAATGATGGCCTACCTCACGCTCACACTCGACTAACCGGGCACCAATGCTTTGAGAGTAGCTTGGGGAAAGTTCTCAGTCCCCAAAAAAGACGATACTGCCCCCCCCCCCGACTCAAGCAATACAATTCTAGTGACAGCTACACTCATCTCTACACTACAATTCGATTACTTCAAATTCTATAATTTTAAGTAGCACAAACAGAATTTACTTTTGCAGAATAAATTTAAGTCTACGAGCATGAAGAAAAAGTAATCCTATACTATTTCTACGCAAATCATTAGTACTCGATTAGGAGCACTGCATGAGTTTCGAACTATTAGTTCCCAAAATCCTAAGCAAGCACAACTTTTTTAGAGTTTACAAGAAAAGGAATACATTTGACTTGAGCCGCGTGCATGGTTAAGTGCGCACTCATGTGGGTGATTCAGTGTGTGCAATTAGTGATCATGAAATAAATAAATGCAGACGAGTATGCAATAAACTTTGCTGTGTAGTGGTCACAGGAAACTCTACCCCCAGACTAGAATGTGACAATACGAAAAAGTAAAACATGCAAATAAAAATAAAGGGCTAGGGGAAGAAGTACCTATGCTCAAAATTGAGCATACCGGTCATGCGATGAGATATCCAAGTGCGGCCAAGTTGCCGCGCCTCAAAAATTCTTGCACCTGCGATTTAAATATGTACGCAAAAAAAGAGGGACTTATATATATAGAGAGAAAAAGAGCTCAAAACACAGCACAAGACCAAATGGTCCAACATGGGTTGTCTCCCAAAAGCCCTTTTATTTACCATCCTTAAGGTGGACCAAATACCTGTATTAGCATTATAATAAAGAGTTCTTTGCAAGCTTGAAAAGAAAGAAATAAAATAGAGAGAACTAGAGTTAAATACGTAGCTAGAAAACGGAAAGAGGAGGGTAAGTGGAATGATGGTGTTGCAATCAGCTATAAGCGGATTTGTGGTAAGTGTCTCTGGTGGGGTGCGAGGGGACGGCAGATTGTCTTTTTGCGTCGGGGGAAGGGGATTTCCCCTTACTCGCGCCGAAAGGCAGCGTAGCGCTCGTCACGTAAACGCTTTGCCTCTTTCAGTTTCTCCACCGTGGGAGATTCCAATTGATGTAGTCTATGGGTTTTCCTGTTTTGTGGTTGGTGGCGTCCTGTCCGGCACCGTGACAGCGACCAGATCTTGCCCATGCTACAGATCGGTTAACAGAGTTATCAGCAGTGTTATACAAATAAGTTTCTAGGGATTTCTCCGGGATAAAACTTAGTTTACCATGCTCAAAAATAGAGTTGGCGGGAAGTAGAAAGGCAGTCGTGGCTTTGGCGCACTCGGTCTCCTCTTTGACCAATAGCTCTTGATTCTCATCTATCTCCTGGGAGAGTCCTTTCTTTGTCTTCTCTTCCGGATGTGCTTCTTCCAACGTTGGGAGTCCTGAATCTATCTTGGTATCTGTGACACTCAGAAAATTGTTATTTTGGGTGGGAGAGGGATGTACGGATGTGTTATCATGGGCGGAATCTTCGGCCGGCCAAGTGACGCATCCTTTGGAAAAGTCGAGGGATGCGTCGCTGGCTGTCAGGAATGGGACTCCTAATATAGGAATAGAATTATTTTCCCTTGGTCCCAAAACCTGGAAGTTAGTGGTTATACTTATTCCGTTGACCTCGATTTCGACTTCCCGTACACCTCCCTCGGTGTCAACTAAATTGCCATTCGCTAAGATAAGTGACTTACGATTTTCAATGTCGACTTGTAGGTGCATCTTCGCAACATCTTGCAGGGTGAGGATGCTGTTGGACGCCCCGGAGTTGCATAATGCGTGGGTTTCGAAGTTGTTTATTTTACAATTGATGACGAGCTCGTTGCTTTTTCCCCAATTTTCCTCCCCAAGGCTTTTACCTTGTTCATGGGGGTTCTTTTCGGTGTTACTAGGTAAGGTGCCTTGGGTGCGCTCGGAGACCACTTAGGCCAATTGACCCAATTATGCCTTAAGTTTGCACATCGAGGCGGCTTGATTTGTCATGTTGGTTTGGGAAATTTAAACGAATTTCTTGAACATCTCTTCCAAAGAACTTTTTTAATGGTGGGGGGCCCTTGGGAATAATTTGGTTGAGGCGGTCGCGGTTGGCTTCCGGAGGCATACGCATCATTTTGATGCTGCCCCGGTTGCCATCTTTGGCCAGATGCGTTTGGATTCAAAGAAAAATTGGGGTGGTTTCTCACCCTCGGGTTGTATGTGTTTCCGTAAGGCACTCCCTTATTTTAATTTGCTACAAAATTAACTGACTCATTCAAAAAAGAAGTTTCATTTGGTACCTCCACTCCTAGGAATTTGAAGCTGTGGCGGTCGGTGTTTCCGAAACCTTGGCATGAGATTGCCATCACTGGGGCGGCGGCGGAGACGGGCTTGGGGATATCCACGGCGAATACTCTGCTTGTGCTTCATGGAATGTTTCATCCAGCGGTCCAGTAAGCGTTGTGGGTGGCGGTGTCTTGTAAGATTCTCAGTGCATCTTCTGGAGCAAGGTTCATGATTGCTCCTCCGGAGGTGGCATCGACCATTGCTCGGTGGTGGGGTTTTATAGCGAAGTAGAAACTTTCGACGAGGTTCCAAGTTTGGAATCAATGGTTAGGGCACTTCCTCGGCAGCTCGTTGAAATGCTCCGAAACTTCGGCTAAACTTTCTTGATCGGCTTGCCGAAAGTTGCCTATTGCTCGCTTCATGCTCACGATCCGATCTACCAGGTGGAACTTAGCTAGTAATTTGTGGTCAAAGCCTCCCAAGTGGTGGCTGTTCCAGGTGGGAGGGAGTGAAGCCACGTCTTGGCATTGTCCCTTAGTGAAAAAGGGAAGAGGTAGAGCTTTACTATTTTGTCAGGGATTCCAGCGTAGCGGAACGTGGCGAAAAATTCCGGAGAATTCCGCCAGGTGAAGATGGGCGTCTTCAGTGGCCATTCCTGAGAACTAAGAATTGTTCTGAATGATATTCAAGATAGCTGGTTTAATCTCGAACTGTTGGTTGGTGATAGCAGGTCCGAAACCAGGGTATTTTCTCCCGATGGTAGGTGTAGTGTAATCCCTCATGGTGCGGACCTGGGCAGGGTTCACTTCATTTTCGTCGCCATTTCGGTCGCCTGGAGGTATCCCTCCAACTCAGGAACCAACATCGATATTCAGCTGGTCTCCCATTGGGGATAAAGTGATGGCTGGGCGCGTCTTCGCGCTAGGATAGTGTAATACCCCAGAAATCTCAAAAGCCAAAGTGGGATTCAGGTTGGCTGACACGGCCTGAGACACGGGCGTGTCTCAGGACGTGTCAGGTGTACACGGCCTGGGACTCGGGCGTGTCCCTATTCTCGACAAGTACTCGAGAACTGATCTTCGAGTGTGGAACACGGCCTGTGGCATGGGCGTGTCACAAGGGCGTGTTTGGCATACGGCTAGGGACACGGGCGTGTGCCTTAGCCGTGTCCTGCTCAGGTGATTTTGGAGATCATGTTACAGGGGTGACACGGCCAGGAACACGGCCGTGTACTGTGTGACACGGGCGTGTTAGGCTTGACAACAGTCATGTCAATGCTCGTATTCTGGTTTATTTTCAGTCAGTTGTGCACCTCTTTAGGAACACAGCCTGTGACACGGGCGTGTCACAACACGTGTTCGGCCCAGGAAATAAAATTCAGGGCTCATCATAGCCGTTCATTTTCTTTGACCAAGATCCAATGGTCTGGGCTCTTCCCTGGGTTGATAAGGCCAGGATTGAAGAGGAGAAAGCTCATTTGAGTTTCATCTTTCTTTTTCTAAAGTTAAGAGAGAGGGGAGAGCAAGGCAAGTAAGAAGAAGAGGAATCCGGCCGCCGGTGGTGCTGCGGTGGTACAAACCGCGAGCCGAGTTCGTATTTATGAAGGCAAGGCTGCTGTGAAAGCTTTCATCCGTCTCAATTCTCTCCATGGCTCCGAGGCTACTTCCAAGGGTAACGATTTCTGTCTTGGACATGTGAAGTCCTACTTTCCTGCATTTGCATAGGGAAAACCCGTCCCCGCGAGTGTACGGTGGGTTGTGGTGTCCCTTGGGGTAGATATGTGAAGTCCCCCTTGTTAGAGTCCGGAATTGGAGTACGGATCAAGGCATGCTGTGTGAAGCCCATCTGGACATGCTGGTCTGGATTGGTGATGCTTGTTTGCATTCGGAGGAATCTCCGAGTATTTGATTGTTCGTGTGCAATCTGTGGTGCATACCTGTCGCTTGGTGCAGCGGGAAGTACTTAAGGAAGTCCAGGAAATTGTGAGAGTTGGTTCAACTCTTGTGACCGTGAGTTTTCACTTTACATGGTGTTGAGCCGTTGGGCTACAACTATATAAAATGAGGCTTCGTGCCGAACAGGAAAGGTGAAACCGACCCGAGCCTTTATTTGTGGCCTCAGGTATGATGTACTTGGTAGTGGCAAGGCGGTTTGAGCAACGGGGGTGGCTGATCCGTACCTGCATTTTGTAGGCTAGACATGAGAGCGCCAAGGCATTGGGATTTCTTTAGCGGCATAATGAGAGTCTTGGGCCTACGTGCCAGACTAAATTCTCATTGGTGGGATCCGGTGTTTCCGGTACACCCGAATGTGCCCTGAGTGCACGGAGCGTCGGGCCGTCGTGCCGGCATTTGTGATATGTATTGACTGTGCGGTTGTGCACGTCTTGCGTGGGTTGTTATACATACTGTTGAAACATGCTTTGCAGGGATGGAATTCTGCAGCCCCGTGCCAGGGTCAGGGTCATTATAATTGGTCAGCTGAATGCTGATCGTTGCCCTATTTACCACTGCTTGGTCGATTGGTTCTTGCAGGTGCAGGAGGTGCTGGCTCGAGCGGGACTTAGCGGGCTGAAGCCCAAGCTGCGTTGCTGCCCTAGAAGGCTTAATTTTGTTTCTTCTTGTTCATGTGTGGCCGGCCTGCATGCCGATGTCTGTAAACCACACCTTGTTAAGAGAAATTTGTAAGGCCTTAAGGCCAGATACTTTGGTTGTATACATTCCTATGTTATAGTGGACAGTTCTTATTATTCTTGAGTTCAAGTTTTCAACCGTGAAGCTTCCGCTAGAATGCTCTATGTTAGGATGCATTGGTTTTGATATTATTTCGTAGCGTCTCCGCCTGTTTGTGGAATATGGTGTGGGGCACCGGCCGGACCCTCTATTATATTCTTCTTGGCGGGTACAGGTGTTACAATTTGGTATCAGCTTGTTGGTCGATCTCTTCCGAATTCACGGACGAATTCTTTTGAGGGGTGGCGAGCACGTGTCAGTGCTATCATTATAACACTTAACTTGAACTCAAGAATTTCCACTTAGGAATGCAAATACACTTGTTTGTTGAACTTGTGTATTCTTTTTGTATGTTTTCCATTTTACTTGGTCGCTAAATTGTGTGTTTTACACATATATGTGACTAGAAGTGTTGCGGGTCAATCCGAACCTCAACATTCTGTAGAAAGTGCGGCACCAGCTGAGGTGCCCACACCTCCTCCATCCGCTGAAATGGTATGTTTCATCACGGAAACGGTACTTGTTATGATAAATGCTCGGCAGGCTGGGCAGGAATGTCCTAAAGTGGTGTCAACGTATGCTGGGGCTAGATTATGGTGGGATGAGATTGAACTGCATCACTTGGCCGGTAGACAACTTGCAGAGGTCTCGATGGACAAATTTTCTTGGTTGTTCTTGGCACAACATCTACCAATGCAGCAAAGGATATCGATGGAAATGGAATTTCAACAGTTAACCCAATGAGATCGTAATGTGGATGATTATCTGCATGAGTTCACACGTTTGGGAAGATATGCGGGTATAATCTTCGCCGAAGAAGAGCGTAAGACTAGTAGGTTTTATGCGGGATTGCGAGATGAGCTGCAGTATTTGCTCTCGAGTTCTATGAGTCAGGGATTTCAAGCCTTAGTCTGTACGGCTCGGTCTTTGGAGACGGACATGGGAAGAGGGAAGGCAAAAGGGACCTTGGCTGTGACAAAGCCAAAGTTCAAGCCGCCGCGTCCGGAGAAGTTTGGGTACCGTAAGAGATGGGGAAAGAAGTCCAAGTCTACAAGACAAGCTCCTTCTGCGACTGTGACAGAGACATCTGGGATTGTATCTCATGCTCGTTTTACGTGCGGGAAGTTTGGACACTTCGCACGTGATTGTCGAGTTAGTCCTCCAAAGGGTGATAAGAAGACGGGAGCGTCTTATGCGGAGAAAGGGAAGACTGTGGTGGAGTATTCTGCATCGCACGCACAGCCTAGGGTCTTCAACCATGGACAACAGGAGGCCATTAAGCAGGCGGATGTTCTCACAGGTGCGCGCAGTTTTTAATGTTATTTTATACTGTGTGCTATGCTTGTTTTGATTGTGATGTTTTAGGGTTTGTCCTTATACGAGAGTATCTGGCGCGAGCACTGTTTGACACAGGTGCTTCACATTCGTTTCTGTCTGAAGATTTTGTCTTTCGTGTCGGGGTACCTATCCGGACCACGACAGACAGTGTAAAGGTATTATTACCTAACGGATGTTTGATGTGCGCAGATTAATCTTGCGGTCTTGAGGTCAAGATAGGGAGTCGGGAGTTCAAGGTGGAAACATTAGTATTGCCGATCAAGGAATTTGATATAATCTTTGGTATGGACTGGCTGTCAGAGCAGCGTGCCTATATAGATTGCACTTAAAAAGAGGTCACACTCGGGCAGAATACTGAACAATAGACCATGTTCATTTGTATACAAGGGATGAGTGGGATGTTGTTATCTGCTCTCCAAGTTGTTAAGGCAGTTCGGAAGGGTGCGGAGTTGTTCTTCACACTCGTAGAGGCGATGGCGCCGAAGGACAGTGTGAGTGAAGTGCCGATTGTGTCGGAGTATGCTGATGTGTTTCCAAAGGACCTTCCGGGGTTACCTCCCCAAAGGTAAATCGACTTCTCTATCGAGCTGGTGCCGGGTGCGAAACCTGTGGCCCGTTCGCCGTATCGGGTAGCGCTAAAAGAGATGGCCAAACTGAAAGTTCAGTTGCAAGATCTATTGGAGCAGGGATACATACACCCAAGATTGTCACCTTGGAGCGCGCCTGTTCTTTTTGTGAAAAAGAAAGACGGTAGTTTGCGGCTATGAATTGATTATCGCAAACTGAATAAGCTGACGGAGAAAAACAAGTATCTGATTCCACGGATCGATGACTTATTCGATAAGCTAGCGGGCTCAACTGTCTATTCCAAGTTGGATTTGAAATCCGGGTATTACCAATTGTTGATTAGGGAAGGTGACATTCCCAAGACAGCGTTTTGCACACGCTACGGTCAATATGAGTTCACAGTGATGTCGTTCGGCTTATATAATGCGCCTTCAGTATTCATGGATCTCATGCATCGAACATTCCGCGAATACTTGGATCTGTTTGTGATTGTGTTCATTGATGATATCCTCGTGTACTCACAGTCGGAGGAAGATCATGCAAACCATTTGCGGTTGGTATTGCATACCTTGCGGAGAAATAAGATGTATGCCAAGTTCTCTAAGTGTGAGTTCTGGCTCTCGTCGGTGGCTTTTTTGGTCCATGTGGTAAGTGGAGAGGGCATAGCGGTGAATCCGGCAAAGATAAGTGCCATTCGTGATTGGCCAGTTATGTCTTCGGTGGCCGAAGTCAGGAGTTTTCTTGGACTAGCAGGCTACTATAGACGATTTGTGGCGAACTTTTCCAGGATTGCTTTGCCTTTGACTACGTTGATGAGAAAAGATCAGAAGTTCGTTTGGATGCCGGAGTGCGCGCGAGCTTTTGAGGAGCTAAAAGTTCGTTTGACCACGGCGCCTGTTTTGACGTCGTCATGTGGTACAGACGGTTTTGAGATATACAGCGATTGATGAGTTGTAAATATACCTATATTTTCGTATTTTATTTAAGTCAATTCTGTTTATTTTTGTCTTTTTTATTATTTTTATTCAATAAATTGCTTATTTTTGTAAATATAATTTCTAACTTAGTTTTATTTTTATTCCAGAAAAATTCAGAAAAATTCCAGAAAAAGTCAAAATGTTGACTGACACGCCCGTTTCACATGACCGACACGCCCGTGTCACGCCCTCGACGATCGCCGACCACAGGTTGCCAGCTCGACAATCGGCGATCATCAAACCGAGCTCGACACGCCCCCAGACACGCCCGTGTCAAAGTGTGACACGGGCGTGACTTAGCCACCTGGCCCGACGTGACGCGCGCGACTTTGCGGTCGGACCGCGCCCAGATCGACCTCCCCGACACGCCCCAGTCACGCCCGTGACTGACACATGTCACGCCCGTTACCTAGGGCGTGACCGCCACGTTTTCAGCCGAAGTCAACTTTCCAGTCAAGTCACCCGATCAGCTCATGTATAGTAGCGACACGCCCCATGTCACACCCTAGTCACGGGCGTGACGAACCCGAAATTTTGCCTATAATAGGCCAGCTGCTGTATGAAATTTCTGTCCACTTTTTGGTCCAAATTACTTAGGGGAGGTGCTGCCCATTTGTATTTCATGCTTATGTAAGGAGAATTTCTCCCCCCCCCATCTCTTTAAGCTTGTATTAGGTTGTTTGTTTGTTTTAGCTTTCCATGTAATAGCTTTTTATTAAATGAAATGTTAGTTTTTTCTTTTCATATGGCTTGGAATTCAATTAAGCGCCCTTCTCTTTGCAATTTTTCGTTCCCCTTTTTTGTTCTTTTTATGTTTTATCTTTTAAAGCTTTCATAATCTCGCTTGGTTTAGGATTTTATCGGCGTTTCTAGCCGTTGTAACGTTCGTTTTATTTTCATAATCCACACTTGTTTAGGTTTAGCTTTTCCTTTTTTTCCTTATTTTTCATTCTTAAGGGTTTATAAAAACACCTAAAAAGTGTGATTTTCATTTTCCTTAACTTAGGGTTTTTAGGATTGTAAAACTTTTTCGTCTTTTTTAGTTTTATTTTCACTTTTTAGGAGTTTTTATAAAAATATAAGAATGAAAATATAGTCGTTATAATTTTTCGCTCACTTAATTTTAGCTTTTTATTTGTAAAACTTTTAGTCCCTTTAATTTTTATTTCATCTTTTTATGCATTTCTACCGCATTCTAGCAGTAGAAATGCAGTTGTATTAATTTTTCGAGTACTTTCATTTTGCGTTTATTTGCAAAACATTTTCGCTCGGTTAATTTTTATTTTCACTTTTTATGCATTTCTACCGCATTCTAGCGGTAGAAATGCAGTCGTTTTAATTTTTCTGCAACTTTGTTTTTCTTATTTTTGCAAGTGTGTGTGCGTGTATGAGTTAGGTTTTATTGCTTTATTTCAACTTCTATAGAGTGCGCGTGTGCGTATGCATTTATTTCCGCCTACTCGTTAAGAGTTAAATGGCGCTCTGCTTTCATTTCCCGCCCACTCGTTTGAGTGGGACTTGTTTTTTATCGCTTTTATTTTCTCATACTCACTCGAGAAGGAAACTTAGGGTGCGTGTGTGTGTGTTTTCATTTATGTAGAGTGTGTGTGTGTGTGTGTTTTACTTTCAAGTAGAGTGTGTGCGTGTCTGAGATAAATTTACCCCCGCCCACTCATTTGAGCCGTGACTCGCAATTTTATCGCTTTCTCAATTATGTAGAGTGTGTGCGTGTGGGAGATAATTTTGACGCTTTATTTATCGCTTTCTTCAATTAAGAAGAGTGTGTGCGTGTGTGCATTTATTTCCACCTACTCATTTGGGTAGGGCTTGCTTTATTTAATTTTCTTTATGGTTTTGAAGTGTGCGTGAGTGCCTGCTTAATTTAACACTCACGTTTCACCTAAGAACATAAAGCCGTCCCCATACCGATGAGTGGCTAATCTCTATTAGCCTTCGACATCGAAGAGCATTGGGACAAATAAAATGATTTGAAATAATTAAAGAACTTTATTTTTATTTTAATTTAAGGGCTTATGGTTTGCCCCGGGTTAACGACGCATAGGACCACATAATCGATTTGTGGGCTCTATTTCGTTATCCATACGCAACGCCGAGAGGCCGCACGTATGGACCGATCCCCCTTGGGTAAAGAGAACTGCATACGCCCCCTCGAAAGAGGAGAAACGTAGTTCTGCCGGATTGGGTTCCCCACCCAATAGCGGGGTTCTTAGCGTAATGCGGGCGTTAAGGGGAATCCTTCGTCGGACTAATGTTCGGTCGAATAGCCTTAGCGCCCAGGTGAGCGATATCCCTAGACTAAGGTGAGCTCATGTTCTTGGAACCTCCACGGCCAAGTGCCTTTTATTAATTTAAAAACAAAGTTCAATAATTGTTAAGAATTATTTTAGTCTTAATCTGATTCGATGCCGAGCGTTAACCCGTCATCGAACTAACTTAGTAAAATTCAACTCTCTCTCTTTCCGTTTTAATTAGACTAAAAAAATTCCACCTTACTGATAGTAAGATAATAGTGTTCCTGGAAGAGTAGATATAATCAACGCGTCTCCGAGAATAATACGACCGCGGTATTTTCCCGAATACCGAGTACTACTTGCGATAGGTGCACTTGCCTCCTCTCGTTAGAAAACTCGATCTTCTAACCGGCCCGCGGAATCTGACCATTTTGAACCACCCACAGTCGGTCTCCGTCGCGCGGACATCAAGTTTTTGGCACCGTTGCCGGGGAGCACGGTTGTTATATTGAATTCGGGACTCTATTAATTTTACTTTATTTTCAAATAAAAAATTTTATACAAAAAAAAATCCTTCCCCCTTTCGTTTTTTTTAGGGTGTATGACCCGTGGACAACCTTCAGGTTCTGGAAATCTTGAATTCGACCCCGAGATCGACCGCTCTCTTGCGTATATCCGATCTTTACGTCGAATTCCATTTTTAGACCCCGCAGAATCCATCGGAGAGCCCAACCGGCTGAGCGTACTATGTCTTACTACGCTCGGCCCAACTTGGATGACACGGGGTCGAGTATTGTTCGGCCCGCTGTGGCCAACAATAATTTTGAAATTAAGTCGAGTGTTATTCAAATGATCCAAAATGCCGTGCAGTTCGACGGACTGCCGGATGAGGACCCCAATAACCACTTGTCTAATTTTCTTGAGATTTGCGATACTTTTAAAATTAATGGCGTCAGTGATGACGCTATTCATTTGCGCCTTTTTCCCTTCTCTCTTAAGTCCAAGGCTAAGGCGTGGTTACTCTCCCTCCCGCGGGGATCCATCACATCCTGGGCGGAGTTGGCAGAGAAATTCCTTACGAAGTATTTTCCGCCCGCGAAAACTGCAAGATTGCGGGCGGACATATCTTCGTTCGTCCAAAACGACTCCGAGTCTCTTTACGAGACTTGGGAATGCTTTAAGGAGTTTCTCCGTCGGTGCCCGCACCACGCTCTGCCAACGTGGTTGCAGGTACAGATTTTTTACAATGGACTGAATAGTCAGACGCGTCAAATGATTGACGCGGCTGCCGGGGGCACTCTGAACAATAAGACCCCCGAGGCCGCCTAGGCCCTTTTCGAGGAAATGGCGGTGAACGCCTACCAGTGGAATGTCCCGCGGGCGCGCCCTAAGCAGGCGGGCATTTTTGAAGTGGATGCCACTGCTCAGCTAGCCCTTCAAGTCGAAAGGCTAACTAAGCAGGTGGCGGAGATGTCTGTTGCCTCCTCCACTCCGCCTTGTTTTCTCCCCCCTTCTGCCTGCGTGGTCGATGAATTCGTGGACTACATGGGAAATCCGGTGCGTCCCTCCTTTCAAAACAACCCCTATAGTACCCACTATAATCCGGGTTGGAGGAACCATCCGAATTTCTCCTGGAGCAACCCGAACAACGCGCAGCGTCCCCCTCCCCCTCCTTTTGCGCCAACGTTTCCTCCTCCCCCTCCTATGAAGCCATCCCCGGTGGAGGAAAATTTTAATCGTTATGTCGCATCCAACGAGTCCAATATCCGGAACATCACCGGATCGCTAAAAAATTTAGAAATCCAGGTTGGACAGCTGGCGCGACTTATGTCAGAACGCGCTCTGGGGGCACTGCCAGGGAACACGGAGCCCAATCCAAGGGAAACTGCCAACGCTATAACCCTCCGTAGCGGTAAGGAAGTGGTCGATCCAAAACGGATCGATCCTCAGGTACATATTTCACCTCCGACCCCTCTTCCCTCTTCTTCGATTACGCAACCCTTACCGATTTTTAACGACAAAACTATTTTAAACAAGGTGTTGCCCTACCCGCATAAGTTAGATAACGAGCGAGTAAACGCACAATATGAAAAATTTATTTTATTACTTAAACAAATTCATATTAATGTTCCTTTTTGCGAGGCTATCTCGCAAATGCCTAAATATGCGAAATTTTTAAAAGAACTACTTTCTAATAAACGCAAACTCGAAGATATTTCGCATATATCTCTCAACGCTGTCTGCTCGGTGGCTCTTACTAGTAAATTTCCCTCAAAACAAAACGACCCGGGACGGTTCTCCATCCCGTGCCTTTTTGGCGATGTATTAGTAAAATACGCCTTGGCAGACTTAGGCACGAGCATTAATTTGATGTCGTTCTCGCTCTTCCTGCGTTTAGGTTTGGGTACTCCTGCTCCTACCAATATGCGCATCCAACTAGCGGATCGCTCGGTTAGGTTCCCCATCGGGGTTGTTGAGGATGTCCTTGTCCGAGTAGACAAATTCACCTTCCCGGTGGACTTCGTCATCTTGGACATCGAGGAAGACGCCAACGTACCAATAATACTTGGTCGCCCTTTCCTCGCGACATCACGTGCGTTTATCGATGTAAGTAATGGTCAGCTTCACCTTCGGGTAGGAGACGACCAAGTTACTTTTTCTATTAACTCCTCAATGGAAGACTTGTCGCCGAGTGACGATTTCTGCTACTCTTTAGATTCTTTTTATGGAGATTGTTCTTCTCCGGTTTTCGAGTCCGAGTTTTTAAACGAAAATATTTTTTCGCTCGAAAATTTTTATTGCGATGAGGACGCGTCTACGAATATGCCTTTTGAACCAATTGGTTCAAAAGACATTAGCACTAAAACCTCACTAGAAGAACCGCCCACCCTAGATCTCAAACCATTACCCGAATCCCTCAAATACGCCTTTTTGGGGAAAAATGATACACTCCCGGTAATCATTTCTTCGTATTTAAGCGATTCAGAGACCTCCGATTTATTGGAGGTTTTGCTTAAACATCGCCACGCAATTGCGTGGCAAATTTCTGACCTTAAGGGGATTAACCCTTCTTTCTGCACTCACAAAATTTTCTTAAACGATAATTGCCGCAAAACCATTCAGCCGCAGCGACGTCTTAACCAAAACATGAAAGACGTCGTTAAAACTGAGATAATCAAATTATTAGATGCGGGGATTATTTATCCCATTTCTGATAGTGCATGGGTTAGTCCCATTCATGTCGTGCCCAAAAAGGGCGGTCTAACCGTAGTGGTGAATGAGCACAACGAGCTCGTCCCAACTCGTACTGTTACGGGTTGGCGTGTGTGCATCGATTATCGCAAACTTAATGATGCCACCCACAAGGACCATTTCCCACTACCGTTCCTTGACCAGATTCTCGAGCGTCTCTCCGGTCATCCATATTATTGTTTTCTCGACGGTTTATCAGGGTTTTTCCAAATCCCCATTTCCCCCGAGGACCAAGAGAAAACAACTTTTACTTGCCCCTTTGGCACCTTCGCCTACCGAAGGATGCCATTTGGCCTCTGCAATGCGCCAGCTACATTCCAAAGATGTATGCTGGCAATCTTTGGCGAGCTAGTAGAAGATATTATGGAAGTATTTATGGATGATTTTTCTGTATTCGGATGCTCATTCCCGGATTGTCTTCGTAATCTCGATCGTGTCCTCCAGCGATGTGAGGACACGCATCTTGTTTTAAATTGGGAAAAGTGTAACTTTATGGTTCGAGGAGGTTTGGTCCTCGGCCATAAGATTTCGATTAAGGGGATAGAGGTCGATAAGGATAAAGTAGAAATCATAGAAAAGCTTCCTCAGCCGACAAACATACTATCCATTAGGAGTTTCTTAGGCCACGCGGGCTTTTATAGGCGCTTCATTCAAGATTTTTCCAAAATAACAAAGCCGCTTACTCACCTCTTGGAAAAGGAATCACCTTTTGTCTTTAGTAGTGATTGCGAGTCTGCTTTTAATTTTATAAAACAAAAACTTATTAATTCTCCAATTCTAGTGGCCCCTAATTGGTCCCTTCCGTTCGAAATCTTGTGCGACGCTAGTGATATTGCCTTAGGCGTCGTTCTTGGCCAACGCGTAGAAAAACATTTTCATCCTATTTATTACGCTAGAAAGACGCTCACTTCCGCACAAGTGAATTACACGACGACGGAAAAGGAACTCTTAGCCGTCATTTTCGCTTTCGATAGTTTTGCTCGTACCTTACGCTATCTAAAGTTATCGTTTTCACCGATCACTCTGCCCTTAAGTATTTACTAGCCAAAACTGACGCGAAGCCCCGCCTTCTTCGATGGATTCTCCTCCTACAAGAGTTTGACTTGGAGATCCGAGATAAGAAGGGTGCGAAGAATCTAGCGGCAGACCACCTCTCCCGTTTAGAAAATCCGGGTGCGGAAGCGCTTGTCGAATCTGAAATAAATGACAGATTCCCCGAGGAACGCCTTCTCGCCATTCGTTCGTCTTCATCATCGTCGCCTTGGTTCGCAGATTTTGCGAACTACTTAGTCGCGCGGGTACTTCCAAAAGATTTTTCAAGTCATCAAAAGAAGAAATTCTTTTCCGACTTGAAAAATTTCTTTTGGGATGACCCATTTCTTTTCCGTATCTGCGCAGACCAAGCGGTTCGAAGATGCGTCGCGGGAGTGGAGTGCACACAAATATTGATGCACTGCCACGAAGGTCCAGTCGGGGGGCATTATCAAGCCAACCGGACCGCTAGGAAGGCGCTAGAGGCGGGCTACTTTTAGCCCACTCTCTTCAAAGACGCGCACAATTTTGTGCGCGCATGGGATAGCTGTCAGCGGTCGGGTAACATCTCACGTCGCGACGAGATGCCCAAAAATATGTTTTTAGAATGCGAAGTCTTCGATTTATGGGGCATAGATTTTGTTGGCCCCCTACCTCCTTCTTATAAAAATTCTTATATTTTAGTGGCGGTCGACTACGTATCACGGTGGGCGGAAGCGCAAGCTCTCCCCACCAACGATGCGCGAGTCGTCGTTACATTTCTAAAAAAATATTTTCTCGCTTCGGCACGCCTCGCGCTATTGTTTGTGATAGGGGAACGCATTTCTGTAATGCTCTAATGGCTAAGACATTAGCTAAATACGGAGTCACGCACAAGCTTGCCACCCCCTACCACCCGCAAACAAGTGGCCAAGTTGAGGTAGTAAATCGAGGGATAAAACACATATTAGAAAAAAACCGTTTCACTTAATAGGAAAGATTGGTCCGTTAAGCTCGACGACGCGTTATGAGCGTATCGTACGGCGTACAAAACCGCTACCGGTTGTACCCCATTTCGATTAGTCTATGGCAAAGCGTGTCATTTACCTGTAGAACTGGAGCACCGCGCACTTTGGGCATTAAAACTCTTAAACCTCGACTCTAACTTAGCCGCTCAGAATAGAAAACTGCAACTAAACGAGCTCGATGAATGGTGTGCGAACGCTTACGAGAGCAATAAGTTCTATAAGGAGCGTTCTAAGTTCTATCACGATCGAAAAATTAAAACCCCCAAAAAATTTTCTCCGGGTGATCTAGTCCTTCTTTATAATTCTCGTCTTAGGCTTTTCCCGGGTAAGCTAAAATCGCGATGGTTCGGCCCCTTCAAGGTTGAAGAGGTTTGGCCATATGGGACCATACTCATCTCCCACCCAAAAAAGGCACTTTTTAGGTGAACGGTAATCGGTTAAAGTCTTATATAGCGGGCGACCCTGTGATCAGTAGGAGCGAAACCATAACCCTTCTCCATATATAAACCCGCCAATATAGTCAAGCTACGCGACTATAAACAAAGCGCTCCTGGGAGGCACCCCACGTCTATCTTTTTTTTTTACGTCTTTATTTATTATGTTTTCTATTTTTCTAATAAATGCAAGGTTTCTAATGGACTTCCCCGAGCGCGGATCAGGGACGTTTTCTGCCCCCTCTTTTTCCTTTTTTTTGTACATATGCCTGCTGTCTTGTTCCTCATGCTTAGCATACAACATTGGGGACAATGTTGGATCTAAGTATGGGGGTGTTTTCGTATTTTCGTACTTTCTTTTTTACATACAAAAACAAAACAAAACAAAAAAATTTTTTTAAAAAAACAAAACTTCAAAAATAAAAAAATAAAAAATATATATATATATAACACAAAAATAAAAAAATAAAAAAAAATTTATTTAAAAAAAATTTTGAAGTTTCATTTTTGAAACTTTGACTTATTTTTAACTTTGTCCGCGAGATCCGGCTCATCGAGTCATCCACATAACGAGTCATCTCGCGGCAACCTAGTTTATATTTTTGTAAATATTCTTGTAAATATTTTTTGTAAATAATTTTTATAAGTACTTTTTGTAAATATTCTTTCTCTCTCCCTTTTCCCTCTCATCCTTATAAATATTTTTTCTTTTTTTCCCAAATTTTTGTAAATAGAATGAAAATTTCATTAAAAATACAAAAAAAATCACAAAACATAAAAATCAAAAAAAATTTATTTTCGCATTTTTTTATTTATTTTTTCTTTATTATGTATATATTAAAGATATAAATACAAAAATACAAAAAAAGAGCATAACTTCAAAAAAACAAAAAAAAATTATGTAAGTTATGAAAAAAATAAATCAAACATCTCATTCTTAAGTTTCTTGCTATCCAAAAATTTAGTTTTGAGTTTATTTATATGCGAATTTGATCAATTCTTTGTTCACTATTCATTTGTTAATTATAGATTGAAAAATCTAAATAGTCGGGGTGAAGTTTTAAAGA
Source organism: Platanthera zijinensis (assembly GCA_039513925.1). Taxonomy (NCBI): domain Eukaryota; kingdom Viridiplantae; phylum Streptophyta; class Magnoliopsida; order Asparagales; family Orchidaceae; genus Platanthera; species Platanthera zijinensis. The sequence goes on from CM077088.1 coordinate 169,500,935, forward strand.
ATTTATTATACTTTGTTAAAAATAGGGGATTCGCTTTAGGCACTACTTCTAATTTTTCATAGATAGGAGCATGTGTACCATATTAGAAAATAATGACTATAGAATTCAATTATGATTGCTTTTAGCTTTCTGAAAAATTGGAACGTACAATTTATAAAGGTTGCTCTCAATTATTTTTTAATTAAAAATCTAGTTCTCTTTTCTCCCCTTACCTATCATAACCTACTTGGTATGATAAAAATATTTCCCCAAAAAGAAAAAAAAGATCTTATGTCAATGGGAATAAGATTTCATTCCGTAAACATAGGCACCCAATAAATTAAAAGATTATACGTTACGGAGTAAGAGGATAAAATTCATTACTCCAACACATATACATTGGGTTATTTTTATGAAGAAGAAAAAAAAATTTATGTTAAGAAAAATAAGATTTCGTTTTCCTTTAACATCCAAATCAAAAAAAATAGACGTTTGAGAAAAAAATAATAACCTCGCCTCAAAATCCAAGCATCTTCATAAACCAACATCAACCCCCCTTAGCCAATTTCATGACTCTAGAATTAATTCAAAAATCTTTTTGAGAGCATAATTCGTAAATTGCATTATTTCCGATAACACTCCTATAAGCTAAAGTTCGTATAACTCCAAACTATTTTCTGTTAATCTAACCAATACAATTATTGCTTTCTATTTGATTACATCAAGAAGTCTTTTGGCCAAAACCTTTGCCCTGTTTAAATCATCTAAATGATTTTAGGACTTAACTCTTATACCCCGTATATTTTATTTGATCTCTCTTATAATTAATTTAGCGGTAGCAGAACTTAGGGTTTTTTATTATTCCTTATAAGTTCACCTCAAACTTTTGCTCTGGAATAGCAAAAACTTAAGTATGGGGTATTTGATGAGTTGTAAATATACCTATATTTTCGTATTTTATTTAAGTCAATTCTGTTTATTTTTGTCTTTTTATTAGCTTTATTCAATAAATTGCTAATTTTTGTAAATATTATTTCTAACTTAGCTTTATTTTTATTCCAGAAAAATTCAGAAAAATTCCAGAAAAAGTCAAAATGTTGACTGACACGCCCGTGCCACATGACCGACACGCCCGTGTCATGCCCTCGACGATCACTGACCACAGGTTGCCAGCTCGACGATCGGCGATCATCAAACCGAGCTCGACATGCCCCCAGACACGCTCGTGTCAAAGTGTGACACGGGCGTGACTTAGCCACCTGGCCCGACATGACGCGCGCGACTTTGCGGCCGGACCGCGCCCAGATCGACCTCCCCGACACGCCCCACTCACGCCCGTGACTGACACATGTCACGCCCGTGACCTAAGGCGTGACCGCCACATTTTCAGCCGAAGTCAACTTTCCAGTCAAGTCAACCGCTGCTGTATGAAATTTCTGTCCACTTTTTGGTCCAAATTACTTAGGGGAGGTGCTGCCCATTTGGATTCCATGCTTATGTAAGGAGAATTTCTCCCCCCCCCCCATCTCTCTTAGCTTATATTAGGTTGTTTGTTTGTTTTAGCTTTCCATGTAATAGCTTTTTATTAAATGAAATGTTAGTTTTTTCTTTTCATATGGCTTGGAATTCAATTAAGCGCCCTTCTCTTTGCAATTTTTCGTTCCCCTTTTTGTTCTTTTTATGTTTTATCTTTTAAAGCTTTCATAATCTCGCTTAGTTTAGGATTTTATCGGCATTTCTAGCCGTTGTAACGTCCGTTTTATTTTCATAATCCACACTTGTTTAGGTTTACCTTTTCCTTTTTTTCCTTATTTTTCATTCTTAAGGGTTTATAAAAACACCTAAAAAAGTGTGATTTTCATTTTCCTTAACTTAGGGTTTTTAGGATTGTAAAACTTTTTCGTCTTTTTTAGTTTTATTTTCACTTTTTAGGAGTTTTTATAAAAATATAAGAATGAAAATATAGTCGTTATAATTTTTCGCTCACTTCATTTTAGCTTTTTATTTGTAAAACTTTTATTCCCTTTAATTTTTATTTCATATTTTTATGCATTTCTACTGCATTCTAGCGGTAGAAATGCAGTTGTATTAATTTTTCAAGTACTTTCATTTTGCGTTTATTTGCAAAACATTTTCGCTCGGTTAATTTTTATTTTCACTTTTTATGCATTTCTACCGCATTCTAGCGGTAGAAATGCAGTCGTTTTAATTTTTCAGCAACTTTGTTTTTCTTATTTTTGCAAGTGTGTGTGCGAGTATGAGTTAGGTTTTATTGCTTTATTTCAACTGCTGTAGAGTGCGCGTGTGCGTATGCATTTATTTCCGCCTACTCGTTAAGAGTTAAATGACGCTCTGCTTTCATTTCCCGCCCACTCGTTTGAGTGGGACTTGTTTTTTATCGCTTTTATTTTCTCCTACTCATTTGAGAAGGAAACTTAGGGTGCGTGTGTGTGTGTTTTCATTTATGTAGAGTGTGTGTGTGTGTGTTTTACTTTCAAGTAGAGTGTGTGTGTGTATGAGAAAAATTTACCCCCGCCCACTCATTTGAGCTGGGACTCGCAATTTTATCGCTTTCTCAATTACGTAGAGTGCGTGCGTGTAGGAGATACTTTTGACGCTTTATTTATCGCTTTCTTCAATTAAAAAGAGTGTGTGCGTGTGTGCATTTATTTCCACCTACTCATTTGAGTAGGGCTTGCTTTATTTAGTTTTCTTTATGGTTTTCAAGTGTGTATGAGTGCCTGCATCAATTAGCCTTATATTTATCTAATTGTCCTATTTTTTGTGTTTTCTCTTATAATTGTTCAGTGCTTAATTTAAAACTCACGTTTCACCTAAAAACATAAAGTCGTCCCCATACCGATGAGTGGCTAATCTCTATTAGCCTTCGGCATCGAAGAGCATTAGGACAAATAAAATGATTTGAAATAATTAAAGAACTTTATTTTTATTTTTATTTAAGGGCTTATGGTTTGCCCTGGGTTAACGACGCATATGATCACATAATCGATTTGTGGGGTCTATTTCCGTTATCCATACGCAATGCCAAGAGGCCGGACGTATGGACCGATCCCCCTTGGGTAAAAAGAACTGCGTACGCCCCCTCGAAAGAGGAGAAACGTAGTTCTGCCAGATTGGGTTCCCCACCCAATAGCGGGGTTTTTAGCGTAATGCGGGCGTTAAGGGGAATCCTTCGTCGGACTAACGTTCGGTCGAATAGCCTTAGTGCCCAGGTGAGCGATATCCCTAGACCAAGGTGAGCTCATGTTCTTGGAACCTCCACGGCCAAGTGCCTTTTATTAATTTAAAAACAAAGTTCAATAATTGTTAAGAATTATTTTAGTCTTAATCCGATTCGATGCCGAGCGTTAACCGATCATCGAACTAACTTAGTAAAATTCAGCTCTCTCTCTTTCCGTTTTAATTAGACTAAAAAAGTCCCACCTTACTGATAGTAAGATAATAGTGTTCCTGGAAGAGTAGATATAATCAACGCGTCCCCGAGAATAATACAACCTCGGTATTTTCCCGAATACCGAGTACTACTTGCGATAGGTGCACTTGCCTCCTCTCGTTAGAAAACTCGATCTTCTAACCGGCCCACGGAATCTGACCATTTCGAACCACCCACAGTCGGTCTCTATCGCGCGGCCATCAGCAATGCGTCAGGAAGAGGCTTAGGCTGTGTTCTCCTGCAGTTTGGCAAGGTGATCGCTTATGGCTTACGTCAATTGAAAGTGCATGAACGTAATTACCCCGTCCACGACTTGGAGTTGGCGGCGTGATCTTTTCGCTAAAGTTGTGGAGACACTATCTTTATGGCGTGAAGGTAGATATTTATACAGATCATAAAAGCCTAAAGTATCTGCTCGATCAAAAGGATTTGAATATGCGACAAAGGAGGTGGATAAAATTCCTAGAGGATTATACATTCGACATTCACTATGTTCCCGGAAAGGGAAATGTGGTCGCTAATGCCTTGAGTCGTCAGACTCCGGTGCGGGCAAGTTGGTTGTGGATACATGATGAGCGTCCAATCTAGGAGTTGGAAGCGTTGGAGATATCTTGTATGGAAAGGGATTCTTCGGCCGATGCATGCTTAAACGTGATGGAGGTTCAATATGACCTTGCGGACAGGGTTCGGCGGGCAACGGAGTTTTATGAAAGTATCCAGCGTTATGCAAAGGAGGGGTCTGGTGACCAATTCTCCTGGGATGACGGTTTATTACGGAAGGATGTCCGATTGTGCGTCCCTTGTGCGGGTAAATTGCGAGAAGATTTGTTATATGAAGCACACTTTACAAAGTACTCAATTCACCCTGGGAGCACAAAAAAGTACAAGGACAAGAAGAAATTATTCTGGTGGCCCGGTTTAAAGAAGGACATAGCCGCGTATGTGGCTAAGCGTCGTACTTGTGCTTTGGTAAAGGCAGAATGTCAACGGCCGAGTGGTTTCCTGAAATCGTTGTCGGTTTCGCAGTGGAAGTTTGAGGATATTTCTATAGATTTCGTGCACGGATTGACGAGATCTCAACGTGGGAATGACTCAATCTGGGTGATTGTAGACCGGTTGACAAAGGTGGATCACTTTCTACCGAACATGCGGGACGATTCTGTGGAAATGTTGGCAAAGCTCTATGTGGAGCAGATTATTCGATTGCACGGTGTTCCCCGGAGCATCGTAAGTGATCGAGATGGGCGATTTACTTCAAAAGATTGGAGGCTAATTCATCAGCTGTTGGGCACGAAGTTAGCATTTAGTATGGCCTTTCATCCGCAAACGGATTGCCAAACTGAACGAACAAACAGAACAATGGAGGATATGTTCCGTATGTGCGCCCTGGACTTCGGTAAGAAATGGGAAGATCATCTTATTATGGTGGAGTTTGCCTATAATAATAGTTACCAAGCGAGTATCGGTATAGCACCGTTTGAAGCTTTGTATGGTCGCAAGTGTCGTACACTGTTAGCTTGGGCAGGAGCTGGCGAATCCAAACTTTTGGGACAAAAGGAAGTCGAGGATGCAAACTCAACAATACGCTCTATTCGAGAGAGACTACTAATTGCCCACGATTGGCAAGACAAGTATTACAATGCTAAGCACCGGAACGTGGAGTTTGCGGTGGGTGATTGGGTCTATTTAAAGACTAAACCCTTCAAAGGTGTATCTCGGATTCAGCGGTTGAAAAAGCTAAGTCCTGTGATACCTTGGTCCGTTTGAAGTGGTGGAGCAAGTTGGGGAAGCTGCCTATCGGCTAGCTCTTTCATCGAAATTGGGTGGACTGCATGATGTGTTCCACATATCGGTACTATGAAAAGCAGTCAAATACCCAGCTTAAGTGATTGAGAATGATCGGGTGTCGGTTGAGTATGGGCTAACGACAAAGGTTAGGCCCATTCGGATCGAGGATCGAGACGAGAAACAGTTGCAGAACAAAACGATCGGGATGGTCAAAGTCTGGTGGGACAATTGCGGCCAAGAAGAGCTAACATGGGAGTGGGAGCAGACCATGCGAGCTGAGTTCCCCGAGTTAATTGTGTAAACTGTTTGCTCGTCTGTATGGTATTGCAACATATTTGTAAAAGTATCACTTTTTATGTCATGCTTGCATCTCCCTACTACATCAAAATTTCGGGACGAAATTTTATTAAGGAGGGGAGGATTGTAACACCCCAGAAATCTCAAAAGCCAAAGTGGGATTCAGGTTGGCTGACACGGCCTAAGACACAGGCATGTCTCAGGGCGTGTTAGGTGTACACGGCCTGGGACACGGGCGTGTCCCAGGGCGAATCCCTATTCTCGACAAGTACTCGAGAACTGATCGTCGAGTGTGGAACACGGCCTGTGACACGGGCGTGTCACAGGGGCGTGTTTGGCACACGGTTAGGGACACGGGCATGTGCCTTAGTCGTGTCCTGCTCGGGTGATTTTGGAGATTGTGTTACAGGGGTGACACGACCAGGTACACGGCTGTGAACAGGGTGATACGGGCGTGTTAGGCTTGACACGGGCGTGTCAATGCCCGTGTTTTGGTTTATTTTTAGTCGGTTGTGCACCGCTTCAGGAACACGGCCAGTGACACGGGAGTGTCACAACCCGTGTTCGGCCCAGGAAATAAAATTCAGGGCTGATTAAAGCCGTTCATTTTCTTTGACCAAGATCCAATGGTCTGGGCTCTTCCCTTGGTTGATAAGGCCGGGATTGAATAGGAGAAAGCTCATTTGAGTTTCATCTTTCTCTTTCTAAAGTTAAGAGAGAGGGGAGAGCAAGGCAAGGAAGAAGAAGAGGAATCCGGCCGCCAGTGGTGCTGCGGTGGTCCAAATCACGAGCCGAGTTCAGATTTATAAAGGCAAGGCTGCTGTGAAGGCTTTTATCCGTCTCAATTCTCTCCATGGCTCTGAGGCGACTTCCAAGGGTAACGATTTCTGTCTTGGACATGTGAAGTCCTACTTTCCTGCATTTGTATAGGGAAAACCCATCCCCGCGAGTGTGCGGTGGGTTATGGTGTCCCTTGGGGTAGATATGTGAATTCCCCCTTGTTAGAGTCCGAAATTGGAGTATGGATCTAGGTATGCTTTGTGAAGCCCATCTGGACGTGCTGGTCTGGATTGGTGATGCTTGTTTGCATTCGGAGGAATCTTCGAGTATTTGATTGTTTGTGTGCAATCTGTGGTGCATACCTTTCGCTTGGTGCAGCAGGAAGTACTGGAGGAAGTCCAAAAAATTGTGAGAGTTGGTTCAACTCTTGTGACTGTGAGTTGTCACTTTATGTGGTGTTGAGCCATTGGGCTGCAACTATATAAAATGAGGCTTCGTGCCGAACAGGCAAGGTGAAACCGACCCACGCCTTTATTTGTGGCCTAAAGTACGATGTACTTGGTAGTGGCAAGGCGGTTTGAGCAACGGGGAGTGGCTGATCCGTACCTGCGTTATGTAGGCTGGACATGAGAGCGCCAAGTCATTGGGCTTTCGTCAGCGGCATAATGAGAGTCTTGGGCCTATGTGCAAGACTAAATGCTCATAAGTGGGATCCGGTGTTTTCGGTACACCCGAATGTGCCCTGAGTGCACAGAGCGTCGGGCCATCGTGCCGGCGTTTATGATATGTATTGACTGTGCGGTCGTGCACGTCTTGCGTGGGTTGTTATACATACTGTTGAAACAGCTTTGCAGGGATGGAATTCCGCTGCCCCGTGCCAGGGGCAGGGTCGTTATAATTGGTCAGCTGAATGATGACTGTTGCCCTGTTTACCACTGCTTGGTGGATTGGTTCTTGCAAGTGCAGGAGGTGCTGGTCCGAGCGGGACTTAGCAGGCTGAAGCCCAAGCTGCGTTGCTGCCCTAGAAGGCTTTATTTTGTTTCTTCTTGTTCATGTGTGGCCGGCCTGCGTGCCGATGTCTGTAAACCACACCTTGTTAAGAGAAATTTGTAAGGCCTTAAGGCCAGATACTTTGGTTGTATACATTCCTATGTTATAGTGGGCAGTTCTTGTTATTCTTGAGTTCAAGTTTTCAACCGTGAATCTTCCGCTAGAATGATCTGTGTTAGGATGCGTTGGTTTTGATATTATTTCGTAGCGTCTCCGCCTGTTTGTGGAATATGGTGTAGGGCCCCGGCCGGACCCTCTATTATATTCTTCTTGACGGGTAGAGGTGTTATAGATGGTACATTCGATCTATGGGTCGTAGGCTACAAGATCTCTTGTGGCACGACCCTGCATTCACTGCGGCAAACTACACAAGGAAACATCAGTGAAAAACACTAACTCTTATAACAATATTTTAAGTCATCCTGAGTCGCTCTACAGTTGCATTCCCCGTCAACGGAGCCAAAAAATTGATGCGTGGAAATCGGCAAGCGCACCGGTCGCACAAGTAATAAAATTTTGTAATAAATCCCCGAGTATCGGTCTCTTGAGGAATGCAATTAGCATAGAGCGGTGACAGTTAAGAAAATATTGTTATGAGGGTTATACTTAGAAAAGATTAAAAAGAGGGCTTGTGAGATTGTGGTTTCTTGATCTAATACACTAATTAAGACTATACGGGTCGAAGGCACCACTTCGCAAGGTGAGGTAAGTGTATCGGCCATGATGTCGAACTTCGATTGGGCGAGTGGACGGAAAGCAAATGGATGGAAGTGTTCTTGTGTGGAGTGCAATCAAGTGAAACAAGGCTATGGAGTGGATGTGGAGTGGGCGAGGCGCATTCACAACACACAACTCAAAAGCAAATGAAAACTACAAACATCCAATAAGATATAGAGTAGAAAATGTAGTTCATTACAATATCAAATCATTCCATACAATGAAGAAAGGGGAAGAGGAGTAAACCACTAGAGGGTGAAGGCCCACCGTAGGTCGTGGCCGGAAAAGCGAGTAGTCAATCCGCTTCCGGGCTCAGTCTGAGGAGGCTTCCGGTACCAACGAGTTGTAACCTCGAAGGCCTTTGAGTCCGTTCTCTAGGTCGTTGATGAGTTGTAAATATACCTATATTTTCGTATTTTATTTAAGTTAATTTTGTTTATTTTTTGTCTTTTTTATTAGTTTTATTCCATAAATAGCTTATTTTTGTAAATATTATTTCTAACTTAGCTTTATTTTTATTCCAGAAAAATTCCAGAAAAAGTCAAAATGTTGACTGACACGCCCATGTCACATGACCGACACGCCCGTGTCACGCCCTCGACGATCGCAGACCACAGGTTGCCAGCTCGACGATCGGCGATGATCAAACCAAGCTCGACACGCCCCCAGTCACGCCCGTGACTGACACATGTCACGCTCGTGACCTAGGGCGTGACCGCCACGTTTTCAGCTGATGTCAACTTTCTAGTCAAGTCACCCGATCAGCTCATGAATAGTGTCGACACGCCCCCTGTCACGCCCTAGTCACGGGCGTGACCAACCCGAAAATTTGCCTATAAATAAGAGCTTCCAGGAAGCTTATTTTGTCCACTTTTTTGACCACTTTGCTTAGTGGAGGTGCTGCCCATTTGGATTCCATACTTATGTAAGGAGAATTCCCCCCCCCCCCTCTCTCTTAGTTTGTATTAGGGTTTTTGCTTTAATAAAATTTGAATTTTTCTCTCTTCATTAGTATGAAAAATCTATTTGAATGCGCCTACTTAAGCAATTTTTCGTTCATCTTTTTGTGTTTCTTTTATGTTTTCATTTTTATAGCCTTGATAACTTAGTTAGATTTAGGATTTATCGGCATTTCTAGCCGTTGTGCCGTCCGTTTAGTTTTCATTTTCTGCACTTTTTAGCTTTAGCTTTTTCTTCTTTATCATTTTCATTCATATAGGTTTTATAAAAACTCCCCTAAAAGTGTTCGTTTTTATTTTCTTTAACTTAGGCTCTTAGGAATGTAAAACTTCTCGTTCTTTTTTTAGTTTTATTCTCACTTTTTTGGAGGTTTTATAAAAACTTATGAATAAAAATGTAGTCGTTATAATTTTTCGTCAACTTCATTTTAGCTTTTTAATTTCAAAACTTTTTAGTCCCTTTAATTTTTATTTTCACTTTTTATGCATTTCTACCGCATTCTAGCGGTAGAAATGCAGTTGTTCTAATTTTTCAGCAACTTTGTTTTTCTTATTTTTTCAAGTGTGTGTGCGTGTATGAGTTAGGTTTTACTGCTTTATTTCAACTCCTGTAGAGTGCGTGTGTGCGTATGCATTTATTTTCGCCTACTCGTTAAGAGTTAAATGGCGCTCTGTTTTCATTTTCCGCCACTCGTTTGAGTGGGACTTGTCTTTTTACTGCTTTCATTTTCTTCCTACTCACTTGAGTAGGAAAACTTTGTGTGGGTGCGTGTGTTTTCATTTCTGTAGAGTGCGTGTGTGTGTTTTACTTTCAAGTAGAGTGCGTGCGTGTATGAGATAAATTTACTCCCGCCCACTCATTTGAGCCAGGACTTGCAATTTTATCGCTTTCTCAATTATGTAGAGTGCGTGCGTGTAGGAGATAATTTTACCGCTTTATTTATCGCTTTCTTCAATTAAGAAGAGTGTGTGCGTGTGTGCATTTATTTCCGCCTACTCATTTGAGTAGGGCTTGCTTTATTTAATTTTCTTTATGGTTTTGAAGTGTACGTGAGTGCCTGCATCAATTAGCCTTCAATTTATCTAATTGTCCTATTTTTCGTGTTTTCTCTTAAAATTGTTCAGTGCTTAATTTAACACTCACGCTTCACCTAAAAACATAAAGCCATCCCCATACCGATGAGTGGCTAATCTCTTTTAGCCTTCGGCATCGAAGAGCATTGGGACATATAAAATGATTTGAAATATTTAAAAAACTTTATTTTAATTTTAATTTAAGGACTTAAGGTTTACCCCGGGTTAACGACGCATAGGACCACATAATCGATGTGTGGGCTCTATTTCCGTTATCCATACGCGACGCCGAGAGGCTGCATGTATGGACCGATCCCCCTTGGGTAAAGAGAACTGTGTACGCCCCCTCGAAAGAGGAGAAACGTAGTTCTACCGGATTGGGTTCCCCACCCAATAGCGGGGTTCTTAGCGTAATGCGGGCGTTAAGGGGAATCCTTCGTCGGACTAACGTTCGGTCGAATAGCCTTAGCGCCCAGGTGAGCGATATCCCTAGACAAAGGTGAGCTCATGTTCTTGGAACCTCCACGGCCAAGTGCCTTTTATTAAATTAAAAACAAAGTTCAATAATTGTTAAGAATTATTTTAGTCTTAATCTGATTCGATGCCGAGCGTTAACCCGTCATCGAACTAACTTAGCAAAATTCTGCTCTCTTTCTTTCCGTTTTAATTAAACTAAAAAAATCCCACCTTACTGTTAGTAAGATAATAGTGTTCCTGGAAGAGTAGATATAATCAACGCGTCCCAGAGAATAATACGACCTCGGTATTTTCCCGAATACCGAGTACTACGATAGGTGCACTTGCCTCCTCTCGTTAGAAAACTCGATCTTCTAACCGGCCCGCGGAATCTGACCATTTCGAACCAACCACAGTCAGTCTCTGTTCCGCGGCCATCAAGTTTTTGGCACCGTTGCCGGGGAGCACGGTTGTTATATTGAATCCGGGACTCTATTAATTTTACTTTATTTTCAAATAAAAAAAAATTATACAAAAAAATCCTTCCCCCTTTCATTTTTTTTAGGGTATATGACCCGTGGACAACCTTCGAGTTCTGAAAATCTTGAATTCGACCCCGAGATCGACCGCTCTCTTGCGCGTATCCGATCTCTCCGTCGAATTCCCTTTTTAGACCCCGCAGAATCTATCGGAGAACCCTCTTCTTCTTTTATGGCAGACCCGAATAATGCCCAACCGGCCGAGCGTACTATGTCTTACTACGCTCGGCCCAACTTGGATGATACGGGGTCGAGTATTGTTCGGCCCGGTGTGGCCAACAATAATTTTGAAATTAAGTCAAGTGTGATTCAAATGATCCAAAATGCCGTGCAGTTCGACGGACTGCCGGATGAGGACCCCAATAATCACTTGTCTAATTTTCTTGAAATTTGCGATACTTTTAAAATTAATGGCGTCACTGATGACGCCATTCGTTTGCGCCTTTTTCCCTTCTCTCTTAAGTCCAAGGCTAAGGCGTGGTTACTCTCCCTCCCGCGGGGATCCATCACATCCTGGGCGGAGTTGGCTGAGAAATTCCTTACGAAGTATTTTCCGCCCGCGAAAACTGCAAGATTGCGGGCGGACATATCTTCGTTCATCCAAAATGACTCCGAGTCTCTTTACGAGACTTGGGAATGCTTTAAGGAGTTTCTCCGCCGGTGCCCGCACCACGCTCTGCCAACGTGGTTGCAGGTACAAATTTTTTATAATGGACTGAATAGTCAGACGCGTCAAATGATTGACGCGGCTGCCGGGGGCACTCTGAACAATAAGACCCCCGAGGCCGCCCATGCCCTTTTCGAGGAAATGGCGGTGAACGCCTACCAGTGGAATGTCCCGCGGGCGCGCCCTAAGCAGGCGGGCATTTTTGAAGTGGATGCCACTGCTCAGCTAGCCCTCCAAGTGGAAAGGCTAACTAAGCAGGTGGCGGAGATGTCTGTTGCCTCCTCCACTCCGCCTTGTTTTCTCCCCCCCCCCCCTCTAACGTCTGCGTAGTCGACGAATTCGTGGACTACATGGGAAATCCGGTGCGTCCCTCATTTCAAAACAACCCTTATAGTAGCCACCATAATCCGGGTTGGAGGAACCATCCGAATTTCTCCTGGAGCAACCCGAACAACGCGCAGTGTCCCCCTCCCCCTCCTTTTGCGCCAACGTTTCCTCCTCCCCCTCCTATGAAGCCATCCCCGGTGGAGGAAAATTTTAATCGTTATGTCGCGTCCAACGAGTCCAATATCCGGAACATCACCGGATCGCTAAAAAATTTAGAACTCCAGGTTGGACAGCTGGCGCGACTTATGTCGGAACGCGCCCTGGGGGCACTGCCAGGGAACACGGAGCCCAATCCAAGGGAAACCGCCAACGCTATAACCCTCCGTAGCGGTAAGGAGGTGGTCGATCCAAAACGGATCGATCCTCAGGTACATATTTCACCTCCGACCCCTTTTCCCTCTTCTTCGATTACGCAACCCTTACCGATTTTTAACGACAAAACTATTTTAAACAAGGCGTTGCCCTACCCGCATAAGTTAGATAACGAGCGAGTAAACGCGCAATATGAAAAATTTATTTTATTACTTAAACAAATTCATATTAATGTTCCTTTTTGCGAGGCTATCTCGCAAATGCCTAAATATGCGAAATTTTTAAAAGAACTACTTTCTAATAAATGCAAACTCGAGGATATTTCGCATATATCTCTCAACGCTGTCTGCTCGGCGGCTCTTACTTGTAAATTGCCCTTAAAAAAACGACCCGGGAAGGTTCTCCATCCCGTGCCTTTTTGGCAATGTATTAGTAAAATACGCCTTGGCAGACTTAGGCGCGAGCATTAATTTGATGTCGTTCTCGCTCTTCCTGCGTTTAGGTTTGGGTACTCCTGCTCCTACCAATATGCGCATCCAACTAGCGGATCGCTCGGTTAGGTTCCCCATCGGGGTTGTTGAGGATGTCCTTGTCCGAGTAGACAAGTTCACCTTCCCGGTGGACTTCGTCATCTTGGACATCGAGGAAGACGCCAACGTACCAATAATACTTGGTCGCCCTTTCCTCACCACCTCACGTGCGTTAATTGATGTAAGTAATGGTCAGCTTCTCCTTCGGGTAGAAGACGACCAAGTTACTTTTTCTATTAACTCCTCTATGGAAGACTCGTCGCCGAGCGACGATTTCTGTTATTCTTTAGATTCTTTTTATGGAGATTGTTCTTCTTCGGTTTTCGAGTCCGAGTTTTTAAACGAAAATATTTTTTCACTCGAAAATTTTTATTGCGATGAGGACGCGTCTACGAACATGCCTTTTGAACCAATTGGTTCAAAAGACATTAGCACTAAAACCTCACTAGAAGAACCGCCCATCCTAGAACTCAAACCATTACCCGAATCCCTAAAATACGCCTTTTTGGGGAAAAATGATACACTCCCGGTAATCATTTCTTCGTATTTAAGCGATTCGGAGACCTCCGATTTATTGGAGGTTTTGCTTAAACATCGTCACGCAATTGCGTGGCAAATTTCTGACCTAAAGGGGATTAACCCTTCTTTCTGCACTCACAAAATTTTCTTAAACGATAATTGCCGCAAAACCATTCAGCCGCAGCGGCGTCTTAACCCAAACATGAAAGACGTCGTGAAAGCTGAGATAATTAAATTATTAGATGCGGGGATTATTTATCCCATTTCTAATAGTGCATGGGTTAGTCTCATTCATGTCGTGCCCAAGAAGGGCGGTCTTACCGTAGTGGCAAATGAGCACAACGAGCTCGTCCCAACTCGTACTGTTACGGGTTGGCGTGTGGTCATCGATTATCGCAAACTTAATGATGCCACCCGCAAAGACCATTTTCCACTACCGTTCCTTGACCAAATTCTTGAGCGTCTTTCCGGTCATCCTTTTTATTATTTTCTCGACGGTTTATCGGGGTTTTTCCAAATCCCTATTTCCCCCGAAGACCAAGAGAAAACAACTTTTACTTGCCCCTTTGGCACCTTCGCCTATCGAAGAATACCATTTGGCCTCTGCAATGCGCCGGCTACATTCCAAAGATGTATGCTAGCAATTTTTGGTGAGCTAGTAGAAGATATTATGGAAATATTTATGGATGACTTTTCTGTATTCGGATGCTCATTCCCGGATTGTCTTCGTAATCTCGATCGTGTCCTCCAGCGATGCGAGGACACGCATCTTGTTTTAAATTGGGAAAAGTGTAACTTTATGGTTCGAGGAGGTTTGGTCCTCGGCCATAAGATTTCGGTTAAGGGGATAGAGGTTGATAAGGCCAAAGTTGAAATCATAGAAAAACTTCCTCAGCCGACAAATATAAAATCCATTAGGAGTTTCTTAGGCCACGCGGGCTTTTATAGGCGCTTCATTCAAGATTTTTCAAAAATAACAAAGCCGCTTACTCCCCTCTTGGAAAAGGAATCACCTTTTGTCTTTAGTAGCGATTGCGAGTCTGCTTTTAATTTTATAAAACAAAAACTTATCAATTCTCAAATTCTAGTGGCCCCTAATTGGTCCCTTCCGTTCGAAATCATGTGCGACGCTAGTGATATTGCCTTAGGAGCCGTTCTTGGCCAACGCGTAGAAAAACATTTTCATCCTATTTATTACGCTAGCAAGACACTCACTTCCGCACAAGTGAATTACACGACAACAGAAAAGGAACTCTTAGCCGTCGCTTTCGCTTTCGATAAGTTTCGCTCGTACCTTACGCTATCTAAAGTTATCGTTTTCACCGATCACTCCGCCCTTAAGTATCTATTAGCTAAAGCCGACGCGAAGCCCCGCCTTCTTCGATGGATTCTCCTCCTACAAGAGTTTGACTTGGAGATCCGAGATAAGAAGGGCGCGGAGAATCTAGCGGCAGACCGCCTCTCCCGTTTAGAAAATCCGGGTGCGGAAGCGCTCGTCGAATCTGAAATAAATGACAGATTCCCCGAGGAACGCCTTCTCGCCATTCATTCGTCTTCGTCATCTTCGCCTTGGTTCACAGATTTTGCGAACTACTTAGTCGCGCGGGTACTTCCAAAAGATTTTTCAAGTCATCAAAAGAAGAAATTCTTTTCCGACTTGAAAAATTTCTTTTGGGATGACCCATTTCTTTTCCGTATCTGCGCGGACCAAGCGGTTCGAAGATGCGTCGCGGGAGTGGAGTGCACACAAATATTGAGGCACTGCCATGAGGGTCCAGCCGGGGGGCACTATCAAGCAACCGGACCGCTAGGAAGGCGCTAGAGGCGGGCTACTTTTGGCCCACTCTCTTCAAAGACGCGCACAATTTTGTGCGCGCATGCGATAGTTATCAGCGGTCAGGTAACATCTCACGTAGAGACGAGATGCCCCAAAATATGTTTTTAGAATGCGAAGTCTTCGATTTATGGGGCATAGATTTTGTTGGCCCCCTACCTCCTTCTTATAAAAATATGTATATTTTAGTAGCGGTCGACTACGTATCACGGTGGGCGGAAGCGCAAGCTCTCCCCACCAACGATGCGCGAGTCGTCGTTACATTTCTAAAAAAATTATTTTCTCACTTCGGCACGCCTCGCGCTATTGTTAGTGATAGGGGAACGCATTTCTGTAACACTCTAATGGCTAAGACGTTAGCTAAATACGGAGTCACGCACAAGCTTGCCACCCCCTACCACCCGCAAACAAGTGGCCAAGTTGAGGTAGTAAATCGAGAGATAAAACGCATATTAGAAAAATCCGTTTCACTTAATAGGAAAGATTGGTCCGCTAAGCTCGACGACGCGTTATGGGCGTATCGTACGGCGTACAAAACCGCTACCGGTTTTACCCCGTTTCGATTAGTCTATGGCAAAGCGTGCCATTTACCCGTGGTACTGGAGCACCGCGCACTTTGGGCATTAAAACTCTTAAACCTCGACTCTAACTTAGCCGCTCAGAATAAAAAACTGCAGCTAAACGAGCTCGATGAATGGCATGCGAACGCTTACGAGAGCAATAAGTTCTATAAGGAGCGTTCTAAGTTTTATCACGATCGAAAAATTAAAACCCCCAAAATTTTTCCTCCGGGCGATCTAGTCCTTCTTTACAATTCACGTCTTAGGCTTTTCCCGGGTAAGCTAAAATCGCGATGGTTCGACCCCTTCAAGGTTGAAGAGGTTTGGCCATATGGGACCATACTCATCTCCCACCCCGAAAAAGGCACTTTTAAGGTGAACGGTAATCGGTTAAAGTCTTATATAGCGGGCGACCCTGTGATCAGTAGGAGCGAAACCATAACCCTTCTCCATATATAAACCTGCCACTATAGTCAAGCTACGCGACTATAAATAAAGCGCTCCTGGGAGGCACCCCACGTCTATCTTTCTTTACGTCTTTATTTATTATGTTTTCTATTTTTCTAATAAATGCAGGGTTTCTAATGGGCATCCCCGAGCGTGGATCAGGGACATTTTCTGCCCCCCCCCCTCTTTTTCCTTTTTTCTACATATACCTGCTGTCTTGTTCCTCATACTTAGCATACAATATTGGGGTTAAAGTTGGGTCTAAGTATGGGGGTGTTTTCATATTTTCGTACTTTCTTTTTCACTTACAAAAAAAAACAACAAAAAAATTTTTTTGTAAGTTATGAAACAAATCAATCAAACATCTCATTCTTAAGTTTCTTGTTATCCAAAACCTTCATTTTGAGTTTATTTATATGCGAATTTGATCAATTCTTTGTTCACTATTCGTTTGTTAATTATAGATTGAAAAATCTAAATAGCCGGGGTTAAGTTTTAAAGAATTTATTATAATTTGTTAAAAATAGGGGACTCGCTTTAGGCACTACTTCTAATTTTTCATAGATAGGAGCATGTGTACCATGTTAGAAAATAATGACTATAGAATTCAATTATGCTTGCTTTTAGCTTTCTGAAAAATTGGAACGTACAATTTATAAAGGTTGCTCTCAATTATTTTTCAATTAAAAATCTAGTTCTCTTTTCTCCCATTACCTATCATAACCTACTCGGTATGATAAAAATATTTCCCCAAAAAGATCTTATGTCAATGGGAATAAGATTTCATTCCGTAAACATAGGCACCCAATAGATTAAAAGATTATACGTTACGGAGTAAGAGGATAAAATTCATTACTCCAACACATATACATTGGGTTATTTTTATTTATGAAGAAGAAAAAATTTTATGTTAAGGAAAATAAGATTTCGTTTTCCTTTAACATCCAAATCAAAAAATTGGAGGTTCGAGAAAAAATAACCTCGCCTCAAAATCCAAGCATCTTCATAAACCAACATCAAGCCCCCCTTAGCCAATTTCATGACTCTAGAATTAATTCAAAAATCTTTTTGAGAGCATAATTCGTAAATTGCATTATTTCCGATAACACTCCTATAAGCTAAAGTTCGTATAACTCCAAACTATTTTCTGTTAATCTAACCAATACAATTATTGCTTTCTATTTGATTACATCAAGAAGTCTTTTGGCCAAAACTTTTGCCCTATTTAAATCATCTAAATAATTTTAGGACTTAACTGTTATACCCCATATATTTTTATTTGATCTCTCTTATAATTAATTTAGCGGTAACAGAACTTAGGGTTTTTTATTATTCCTTATAAGTTCACCTCAAACTTTTGCTCTGGAATAGCAAAAGCTTAAGTATGGGGGTATTTGATGAGTTGTAAATATACCTATATTTTCGTATTTTATTTAAGTCAATTTTGTTTATTTTTTGTCTTTTTTATTAGTTTTATTCAATAAATAGCTTAATTTTGTAAATATTATTTCTAACTTAGCTTTATTTTTATTCCAGAAAAATTCCAGAAAAATTCCAGAAAAAGTCAAAATGTTGACTAACACGCCCGTGTCACATGACCGACATGCCCGTGTCACGCCCTCGATGATCGCAGACCACAGGTTGCCAGCTTGACGATCGGCGATGATCAAACCAAGCTCGACACGCCCCCAGTCATGCCCGTGACTGACACATGTCACGCCCGTGACCTAGGGCGTGACCGCCACGTTTTCAGCCGAAGTCAACTTTCCAGTCAAGTCACCCGATCAGCTCATGAATAGTGTCGACACGCCCCCCTATCACGCCCTAGTCACGGGCGTGACCAACCCGAAAATTTGCCTATAAATAAGAGCTTCCAGGAAGCTTATTTTGTCCACTTTTTTGACCACTTTGCTTAGGGGAGGTGCTGCCCATTTGGATTCCATACTTATGTAAGGAGAATTTCCCCCCCCCCCTCTCTCTCTTAGTTTGTATTAGGGTTTTTGCTTTAATAAAATTTGACTTTTTCTCTCTTCATTAGTATGAAAAATCCATTTGAATGCGCCTACTTAAGCAATTTTTCGTTCATCTTTTTGTGTTTCTTTTATGTTTTCATTTTTATAGCCTTGATAACTTAGTTAGATTTAGGATTTATCGGCATTTCTAGCCGTTGTGTCATCCGTTTAGTTTTCATTTTCTGCAATTTTTAGCTTTAGCTTTTTCTTCTTTATCATTTTCATTCATATAGGTTTTATAAAAACTCCCCTAAAAGTGTTCGTTTTTATTTTCTTTAACTTAGGCTCTTAGGAATGTAAAACTTCTCGTTTTTTTTTAGTTTTATTCTCACTTTTTTGGAGGTTTTATAAAAACTTATGAATAAAAATGTAGTCGTTATAATTTTTCGTCAACTTCATTTTAGCTTTTTAATTTCAAAACTTTTTAGTCCCTTTAATTTTTATTTTCACTTTTTATGCATTTCTACCGCATTCTAGCGGTAGAAATGCAGTTGTTCTAATTTTTCAGCAACTTTGTTTTTCTTATTTTTGCAAGTGTGTGTGCGTGTATGAGTTAGGTTTTACTACTTTATTTCAACTCCTGTAGAGTGCGTGTGTGCGTATGCATTTATTTTCGCCTACTCGTTAAGAGTTAAATGGCTCTCTGCTTTCATTTTCCGCCACTCGTTTGAGTGGGACTTGTCTTTTTACTGCTTTCATTTTCTTCCTACTCACTTGAGTAGGAAAACTTTGTGTGGGTGCGTGTGTTTTCATTTCTGTAGAGTGCGTGTGTGTGTTTTACTTTCAAGTAGAGTGCGTGCGTGTATGAGATAAATTTACTCCCGCCCACTCATTTGAGCCGGGACTTGCAATTTTATCGCTTTCTCAATTATGTAGAGTGCGTGCGTGTAGGAGATAATTTTACCGCTTTATTTATCGCTTTCTTCAATTAAGAAGAGTGTGTGCGTGTGTGCATTTATTTCCGCCTACTCATTTGAGTAGGGCTTGCTTTATTTAATTTTCTTTATGGTTTTGAAGTGTACGTGAGTGCCTGCATCAATTAGCCTTCAATTTATCTAATTGTCCTATTTTTCGTGTTTTCTCTTAAAATTATTCAGTGCTTAATTTAACACTCACGCTTCACCTAAAAACATAAAGCCGTCCCCATACCGATGAGTGGCTAATCTATTTTAGCCTTCGGCATCGAAGAGCATTGGGACATATAAAATGATTTGAAATAATTAAAAAACTTTATTTTTATTTTAATTTAAGGACTTAAGGTTTACCCCGGGTTAACGACGCATAGGACCACATAATCGATGTGTGGGCTCTATTTCCGTTATCCATATGCGACGCAGAGAGGCTGCACGTATGGACCGATCCCCCTTGGGTAAAGAGAACTGCATACGCCCCCTCGAAAGAGGAGAAACGTAGTTCTGCCGGATTGGGTTCCCCACCCAATAGCGGGGTTCTTAGCGTAATGCGGGCGTTAAGGGGAATCCTTCGTCGGACTAACGTTCGGTCAAATAGCCTTAGCGCCCAGGTGAGCGATATCCCTAGACCAAGGTGAGCTCATGTTCTTGGAACCTCCACGGCCAAGTGCCTTTTATTAAATTAAAAACAAAGTTCAATAATTGTTAAGAATTATTTTAGTCTTAATCCGATTCGATGCCGAGCGTTAACCCGTCATCGAACTAACATAGCAAAATTCTGCTCTCTTTCTTTCCGTTTTAATTAAACTAAAAAAATTCCACCTTACTGTTAGTAAGATAATAGTGTTCCTGGAAGAGTAGATATAATCAATGCGTCCCCGAGAATAATACGACCTCGGTATTTTCCCGAATACCGAGTACTACTTGCGATAGGTGCACTTGCCTCCTCTCGTTAGAAAACTCGATCTTCTAACCGGCCCGCGGAATCTGACCATTTCAAACTAACCACAGTCGGTCTCTGTTCCGCAGCCATCAGTCGTCTTCTTCTCCAACTCCGGTGGAAAGCTTGGAGTTGAGGTCATCAATGGCCGGGAGCTTCGCCGGAGGGTTTGGAAAGCTTCGGAATCAACGGCTACAGACTCCCGATGGAAGGGATGAAGGTGGAGGTTGCTGGAGCAGCTGTAGAAGTAGAACGGTGATGGCGGCAACCCCCAGCGTGATTAAGTTGAAGATGATGACGGCGACAGCGTTCTCCTACATGTTAAAGATGATGACGGCGATGGCGGCGGCGACGACGTTCTCCTACATGTTGATGATAATGATGGAAGAAGACGACGACGACCCCAACATGATGGCGACGGTGATGATGAAGACTTATTAAGGCTTTAAATATTATTTTAATTATTTGCATTTTTAATTTTCATCATGTTGCTTGTTAATTTTGGTATTGTTTTTATTTTTATTTGGGCTGCAAATAACCACTACATGATGTAAAGCCTATATATAGGCATGGACTTTCATGATTTTACTTAGTGAATGAAGAATTAACAAAACCCTAAATCTCCTTTGAAGATTTCTCTCCTTCTTGCCCCCCCCCCTCTCTACCTCCTTGTCATTCGGCAAACTCTCCCACTCCCTTCCCTCTTCCTCTTGGCCGCCGGCCTTCCTATCCCTTCCCTCCTCTTGATCGGCTTACCTACTCCTCCCTCCACAACATCAAGCTCGGCCACTATCTCCCACCATAGCCGCCAAGCATCCACTCCATTCCTACTCCACATTCGTCCACCTCCAACTCTACAACACAAACTGGCCACCAATCTCTCCCACCCAATCGTCCACCTACCTCCACCATCTAACCCGAGCCCCTCCTCCTTCACCACCCGAGCAGCCCCATCTAGCCTCTAACCCGATCTCCCCTTTCTCTAAAGAATCTGACCTCCTCTTTCCACCTCCAAACCCGACCCACATCAGCACCCCAAACAGTCCCTTTCAAGATAGAAATCGGCCAAGGAAAGATCTCGTTTTGTGGAATCCCCCTCCGGCGTGAAGCAAAGGAAGCGGACTACTTTCTCTCCGGTCGGCGAAACTCCGGCGGAGTCGTGGAAGAACGATCCTTGAAAGTGAACCGGAATCATCTATTCTGGTTGGGTAACAAGTTCTTCTACAATTTGTGTGATTCTATTTCTAGATTTTCATTTTGTGGATTGTTATTGTGTTATTTTGGAATCGTTTTTCGCTCGTGGTTTATCGTTCCGATTGCATGTGTTGTTCTTTTAGTTTCTTAAATTTCCGAGAGGTTTGGCGAGCCTCGCTTTCGTTTTGTTGGGAGAGATCTACCTTTTCCGAACCAAACCTTTTAGTAGATCTCTTTTGGTACAACCATCGCTCGGTCGGGCCCAATATTAGTCCTTTTGCTTGAGAGAATGACGACCTATAATCGTATGTTCGATATTAAAATGGCGTGGCTACCGTACGTTAGCAATAATTGATAACGTTGGTCGTGAGCGTGCTGCGTTTAATTATTGTGTGAGCGTAGTAGTGGAAATAGAGAGACGTATGTGTTATCCCCTTTACCGTTATAGCATCGAACATCGTGGCCTACATCAATTTGGTATCAGAGGAAGGTTCACGTCAATTTCCCAATTGGCACCCCTCCCCCAATTGTTAGGACATTGTCACACACTTCTGTTTGCACGTAGTTGTCAAAAATCACAAAAAAATTATTTTTTTTTGGTCTGCCAATAGCGGCTTAAATTTCTTATTTTTCAGCAAAAACATCAAAAAAAAATTTATTAATAATCTTCATATTTTATTGAGCAAGAAAATCTATTTTATATTAATATTACCCTAGTGGTTAAGCGGGAACAATTTCGACAAACCAATTTTAATTGGGCCAGGAGCATCTCATTGTATGTGCACAAATTACGGATCGAGTTTTCTCTCCGGTTATCACAATATGGCCTATGACGTCAATGTTTCCCGAGAAAAATCTTTAGGTTCCCTTAGGAACGTTAGAAAGTCATTCCATTGTCCGGTAGTGGATGATATTAAGGCGTTGATTGGCCAATTAAAAGCTAGCTAAGTAGCACCACTTCTCCCAAGGCAATACCCTAGTTATCCTACGGACGACGCTAGTTCCATACCGATCTTTAGGAATGAAGATAAACCAAACGTCCAAGCCAAGCGGCAAATAACTGATTATTTGGCTACCTTTAAACAAGGGAATAAGTCAGTCTCAGATTATATGCAACTTTTTAAGGATTTGACGGTTAGGAGCGGCGTGAAGGAATTTCCTGGGGTCAACCTTTCTTGGTTTCGTAGGGGATTGAGCCCCTACATCCAGGGAAAGTTATTGTGATATGGTCACACCGATCTAGACACCACCTTTTACACGGCATTGGAAATTGAGAAGCTCTAAATTCCTAGGAGTAAAGTTCCATGTCAGACGATTACTATATGTGGGTCTAGATGCAAATCTAGTGTTGGCTCTATTGAGCGTCCTACCCCGATTACGCCCGTAGACCTTTTTGAGTCTCCCCCTGAGTTGCCTGATTTAGTTGTTGACTCCCCTGATGAGTCTAAGGTCGTGCCTAGGGTTGTGCCCGTCACTGAGGGCGAGGCTGAAATTACTGATGATAGTATTGACGTTGAAGAGATTGGGTACCCGAGTGACCTGGATGATGATTTCTCCTCTGAGGAATCATCCCCATTCCCTTTTGAAGATATTTCGGAACCGTCTACCTTGATTTACATGGAGTCTTCTGTTGACCCTGAGGCAGTTGATATTCCGGTTGAGTCGGAAGAGCTACCTTACGCTGAGATCTTACCCATTCGTGATTTAAGCGATGAAATGTTAGGACTCGAGCTGGTTATTTTTAGTCCGAGACATATTGTAGTGCCCATTCCTGAGATTTTTACTGCGTCAGACTTGGAAGTTATGACGGATGTGTTGGAAGTATGTCCTAGTGAGAGAGTGCTATTTTTGGAAGACGTTATTGATGTATACCCGGATGAGCATCCCCTGATGCTAACTTCGTCGCATGAAATTAATTTTGATCTTGACTCTCTCCCAGCTTTAAGATTACCGACTCTCCCTCCTGATATGTCGATTCAACCAGCGGATCCTTTCGGACATGAATTTATTTTGCCTGATTTGAGTCATGTTATTTTACCATCCATGTTGGACCCTCCTAGGGAAATATCTCGAAGTGTGATAATAGAATTCTTGTGTGGTCATTATATAACATTTGATAGTCTTATATCCTCCCGAATTGCCACATTTAGTCAAATCCCTGAGAATACGTTATTGATGTGGTCGTTGATTGTGCCACCTGATTTCATTCTGCTAGTACCACCTGATGTAGTCTCGTTAGTGCCACCTGATCTCATTATATTGGTGCCACCTGATGTAGTTCCGCTGGTGCCACCCTATTTATTTCCATTTGTGCCACCTTATGTAGTTCCATTACTGCAATTTTTTATGATAAGTCAACATGCACTAGTATTTGCCTCTCTTGTTCTTAATTTACATAAGCACGGTAAGGAAGCGCTAGTCACACACAAGTCTTCTTATCAATATATCGCTAACTTACATAAGAGGGTGTCTCCCTATAAGGTTTTCGGTTTACTCTTGGTGTGTCTCGTCACTAAACGGATGCCTTCGGGCACTATAGAAATGTTGGGGAGTCGGCGAGTTAGAACTTTTCGGATTTTTAGTCAATTAGGAGAAACAACATGTCTGTTTAAGTTAACCACTGAATGGGGTAATTCCCCTAGTTTAAATGTTTCCAATTTCACGCATTGTGTTTTTCCACCATTTGAAATATCTAACTCTACGTTTGGTGCCACTATATTTTCATTTGAGTTGGGGGGTGAGCTTGTTCTTGGATCGTTCTCTCCATTGGTCTCCAACGGAGGTACGCTGACTGTTGATGCAGAAATTTTTCCTCTTTATTTGCCTAATGCATTTCCCAAGTTTCGCAGGATAATCTTTTTGCTGGACATGTTCATATTTGGTGTGTTGCTCTCCTCTCCAAGCCGTGGTACTCAGCGTTATGTGATACGATGGTGTGCTCGCCCGGTCTTCGGCGACCCGGCGATGGTTCATTTGGATGATGTTCTTCGGCGCCAGCACCTCCATGCCAACTCATCAGTGATGAGTTCTTTTGAGCGGAGGAGGATTGAAGGCGGCAACCCCCAGCGTGATAAAGTTGAAGATTATGACGGCGACGGCATTATCCTACATGTTAAAGATGATGACGGCGATGGCGATGGAGACAGCGTTCTCCTACATGTTGAAGATAATGATGGAAGAAGACGACGGCGACCCCAACATGATGGCGACGGTGACGATGAAGACTTATGAAGGCTTTAAATATTATTTTAATTATTTGCATTTTTAATTTTCATCATGTTGCTTGTTAATTTTTGTAATGTTTTTATTTTTATTTTGGCTGCAAATAGCCACTACATGATGTAAAGCCTATATATAGGCATGGACTTTCATGATTTTACTTAGTGAATGACGAATTAAGAAAACCCTAAACCTCCTTTGACGATTTCTCTCCTTCTTGGCCACCCCCCCTCTCTCTACCTCCTTGGCATTCGGCCAACTCTCCCACTCCCTTCCCTCCTCCTCTTGGTCGCCGGCCTTCCTATCCCTTCCCTCCACTTGCTCGGCTTCCCTACTCCTCCCTCCACAACATCAAACTCGGCCACTATCTCCCACCATAGCCGCCAACAATCCACTCCATTCCTCCTCCACATTCGGCCACCTCCAACTCTACAACACAAACTGGCCACCAATCTCTCCCACCCAATCGTCCACCTACCTACACCATCTAACTCGAGCCCCTCCTCCTTCACCACCCGAGCAGCCCCATCAAGCCTCTAACCCGACCTCCCCTTTCTCTAAAGAATCCGACCTCCTCTTTCCACCTCCAAACTCGACCCACATCAGCACCCCAAACAGCCCCTTTCAAGATAGAAATCGGCCAAGGCGAGATCTCGTTTTGTGGAATCCCCCTCCGGCGTGAAGCAAAGGAAGCGGACTACTTTCTTTTCGGTCAGCGAAACTCCAGCGGAGTCGTGCAAGAACGATCCTTGAAAGTGAACCGGAATCATCTATTCCGGTTGGGTAACGAGTTCTTCTACAACTTGTGTGATTCTATTTCTAGATTTTCATTTGGTGGATTGCTATTGTGTTATTTTGGAATCGTTTTTCGCTCGTGGTTTATCTTTCCGATTGCATGTGTTGTTCTTTTAGTTTCTTAAATTTCCGAGAGGTTTGGCGAGCCTCGCTTTCATTTTGTTGGGAGAGATCTACCTTTTCTGAACCAAACCTTTCGGTAGATCTCTTTTGGTACAACTATCGCTCGGTCGGGCCTAATATTGGTCCTTTTGCTTGAGAGAACGACGACTTATAGTCATATGTTCGATCTTAAAATGGTGTGGCAACCGTACGTTAGCAATAATTGATAACTTTGGTTGTGAGCGTGCTGCGTTTAATTATTGTGTGAGCGTAGTAGTGGAAATAGAGAGGCGTACGTGTTATCCCCTTTACCGTTATAGCGTCGAACACCGTTGCCTACATCAAACGGCACTTCTCGCGCACTCTCCGATTGCAGAAATGACTAGCGTTGACCTAAATCGCGGAGTAGGCCCTTAAATATGGAGGCAAAACAAGCAGAGCGCACGATTAGTGGCGCACGACCAGTGGTCGTGCGCACTGTCGGTCGATGATCGTGTGCAATTTCCAATTAAACCTGCAACTTGGATAGAAACATCAGCAAATATACACACGATCAGTGGCGCACGACCGATGGTCGTGTGCACCTAATCCACTGATCGTGTGATTGGCTAAGACAGAACTTCCAAAAACATGAGGTAAACGCGCACGACCGGTGGTCATGCACGCAATGTCCAGTGCTCATGCGATTACCCGGGTAGAATAAGGAAAATGAAGAGGACAGAGCGCATGACCAATGGTTGTGCGCAATAGGTCCTGTGATCGTGCGATCGTCAAGACAGAACTGGGGAAAAGGAGAATATAATGCGCAAGATCAGTGGCGCACGACTAGTGGTCATGCGCAGTGAGTCCAGTGATCGTGCGCAGTGTTCCTGTATCGTCGAGGTCTCTCAAGCAGTTCCAGAGCACGCACACGACCCATACACCAACAGAAGAAGCAGATAGGCCACCAAAAGTGCACACCACATTCTTTAGACACAGCGAGAGAACAAGTAAAACAAACGAAAACACAGAAATATCTAAAGCACACAGAAAACGGTCCTTAAGTGCACTTAATCATGAAATAGGCAGATAAATGAATATAAGCGGTTATAGCTCTCAAGTGCAGTGCCAAGATGATAAAACTGGCCCAGATGAGTCCAAAAATCAGTGTAATATTTGGACTCATCAGGAAGCTACTCCTCACTTTTATTACTTGGTCGTGAACGGTAATCTTAACACTATCGCATCAACGCCGCTCAGGTTTCTGCAACTACACAGTGGAAGGGCTCGAATTCTTCAGTTAAATGGTGGGGAAAACTCTCCTCAGGCCACTAATGGTGTTTAAAGCCTCAATTTGGGAGGGGAAAGGCCAAGTCTTCAAAGGCCATTAATGGTCATTGAAAGCTTGGCTCGGCCATGGTGGTTCTCCTCCCCTAGCCACTTCCATGGTCGGAAAAACCCTGTGCCTCCTCTTAACTGACCAGGGGAGATGATTCCAGCAAGAGGAGAGGTCTCTTGGTCTTCCTAGCCATGAATGGCCCCTCCCTTGATTTTCTCTCTCCTCCATTAAAGGGAGAAAAGTAAGTTTCCTCTCTCCTAGTCATCAAGGATGACTTGGTCAACCCCTTTAGGCTATTTACAGTCCACTAATTCATATCATCACATAATTAAGAGTTGGTTAGCCCAAATGAAAGAGGGCTTGAGCTTGGGTTAGCCCATTTGGGCTAAGTTGACCTAAATTTGACTAGGGTTGACCTTAGTCCTTTTAACCATTTTGGGTTGACCCCAATGGGTCCTTGGTGACCCATTGGCCTCCCCTTAGGGTCTAGGTCGGGCTATCTTGGCACTTTGGGGGTCATTTGACCCTTAAGAAGGGTACTTTGACCAAGTTAGGGCTAGAGTTGACTTTAATCAACATGACCATTTGGGTTGACCCCAAGGGGTCCTTGGTGACCCATTGGCTTCCCCTAAGGTCTAGGAAGGGTTATGTAAGATTAACTTGCACACTGAAGGTCACTTGCCCCTTAGTTAGGGTACTTTGACCACTTTAGGGCTAGGGTTGACTTGGGTCAACTCAGGCTCTAGGGTTGACCCCAATTGATCTTTGGTGACCCATTGACCCCACTTTAGGTCTAGGAAGACCTTAGTAGGGTTGGTTGGGCTTATTAGGGGCACATTGCCCTTAGTTTGGGCACCCTGCCCAATTAAGGCCTAAGATGGTCTTAGGTAACCTTGGCCACCCTAGGCTGACTCCAATGGACTCTTAGGGCTCTAATGGACCTTCCAATAGGTTAGTGATGTTGTGGTGGGGACATGGAGTCAAGGTGAAGCTCTAAGGTCAACCCTGAGCTAGTAATTGGAATTCTACTATTTGCAGACCATGTGGTTTCCACCTTTATGTCTAAGCTCACTTGGTCTTCTAGGGCTTCCTAGGGTTTTGTCATGACCTAGTCATGGAAAAACCACTCTTAGGGGTCTAGTTGGAAATGGGATGTTACAATGGATCACTATAATACCACTTTGTTCTCCCACATCAGCTCGATCCACACACCGGTCCTCGTCCCCGGTCCCGGTCACCTCCACTATTCGTACCGGTAGCTGTTATTCCCCTACTCCCCTAGATCTTTTCATATCCAAAAACTCCGGGCAGGTAGCCGTTGCGTGACCCTCCTCCTCATGGAAGTCACAATATATCAACGTTACCTCCTCATCCCATCTCCCCTCTTAGTGATTCCTCCTTCTTCTATCTCCAGCTCCTGCTCTCCCTCTTTCTCTTCCCCTTCCTCTCCCTAGGTCGATGGTCATAGCTTGCTGAGGCAGCGGTAGGGGTGGTCTAAGATCATATCCCCATCCCTGCTGGTTGAATCTTTCTGGTCTTCCTTGGTAGTTCCTTCCCCCTTGGGGAAAACCTCTTCCTTTCCCTTGAGCAGGGCCTCCTAGTGCCTCCAACCCAACTCCTGATATGTCGGCATCCTCGGCTACTCCCTCCTTCTTCCTTCTTGTTGTCTTGCCCCTCCCAGCTCTCTTGACTCAGCCTCCGTCAACCTTGCCAGCTTTCTGGCAAATGCCGGGTTTGCCGCCTCCATTGCTATCTCTTTTGTTGCCTTCTCCATCAGCCCTTCAAAGACAGTGGTGCCTTTCGAGTTAGGCTCATCTTGAAGAAACCCTCCCGCATTCCAACGGTGAACGCCATTTGGAGTCCAAAACCTGTCTCCTCCTGAATATCCAAGACTTATTCCTTGAACCTGTCAATGTACTGGGCTAGGGATTCATCTGCCTTCTGCCAGATCAGAAAAATTGACTCGGGATTCTTCTTCCTTTTCTTTGATGTTTAGAACGCAACTGGAAACTTCTGCTCATGTCTTTGAAGCCATAGATTGACCTAGTTGGGAGTTGATGAAACCAGTCCCTAGCTTTATCTTTCAAGGTGATTGCAAAAAGATGGCACTTGATCACGTCTGTCATTGGCCTGATGGAGACATCATCTTCGAACCATTACAAGTGCTGGAGAGGGTCGTCTTTTCCCACATAGTAGGTCATTTCGGGCTCTCTGAACCCCTACGGGACTGGAGCTGAAAGAAAAAACTCACAGAACAGGGAACCTCTCGCCACGGGTGTCGCCACCTCCACCCGAGCAACGACGTCTCTTGGTGAGACGGCACTCGCAGGGCTAGGGAACAACTCTCTACCCCCCAGGTCTTGCTCGCTTCCTTCCACCACCTTTTCCTTTCTAGGTCCCCCCCGGGGCGTCCTCTCCAATCATTGCCGATAAGAGCTCGTCCTGATGTACGAGAGCGGGTGCCTGAGGCAAAGGGGTCGAGCAGTCGCCTCACCGCGAGATCCTCTGAAACATGTCCATGATGCCTCTAATCAACGCCATGTATTCTTCTCTTCCTACAAATCCTCCCGGGTTCTGGGACCTGTCCCCATCTCCTTCGTCGAGATCTCCTGTCATGAAGTAGCTCAAGATTATTCTGTATAGGTTATGCTCCACGCTCACTGCACCAAAAATGTTGAAGCCAGATGCCCGACTTCACCTAGAGTTTGGACCTAAAGTTGCAGCTCACACCTACTCTTCCATAAATCCCTTCTTAATGTGAGTCTTGGAACTAGAAATAGACTGTTGGCTTTAGCTTGGAGGTCCCACCTCTTACCCGGAAGAATTGGAAATTCTTCCCCTCCCTAGCCAGTGCTGAGCTAGGTGCCTTGGAGCAGGAAGAAAAAGTTAACCATTGCTCTCTTCTTTTCTCTCTCTATTTCCTTGCTCCCCCTCTTAAGGCACCTTATCGGTCTATTTATATGCCTCTGAGTTTGACCTGCCAATAACCAAACTGAACCAACTTGAAATTACAAAAATACCCTGGGTTGGGTCTGCCAACAACCAAACTAAGCTTTTCTGAGGAGCTATACGTAGACCCCAAAGGGAAAAAGGGTAAAATTACCTTGGGTTAAAAGGTAAACCCCCCCTGGGGGTAGGAAAGTAAAAAATGCCTTTTTCTCATATGTCGAGTGAGAAAAATACCCGGTGGGCGAGAGGAGCTTATCAACTTGCCTCGTGAGTCCCCCTCCTCACGAGTACTCTGTCTCGCTACAAGGGGTCAGCATATGCTGCGAGAGCCGTCTCGCCACGAGAGGTCAGCATATGACGTGAGAGCCCTCCCGCCAGCTCCTCTGCTCTCATCTCGCCTATTATGTTTTGCCTGTTTGGAGTACCGGTGAGTTGACCCTGTGGTCCTGCTCGCCTCTGCAATCATCTTGCCCTAACTCAGCGCTCTTCTTTGAGTTGTTTCCCGCGAGCCCAAGGTTGTACAGTCACGTTGTTAGTGGAGAGTGAATTGTGGTAGATCTAGTGAAGATAGTTACGATATGAGAGTGGCATATGTTGTCTTCTGTGGCAGAAGTCCGCAGTTTTCTAGGGCTTACCGGCTATTACAGGCGCATCATGGAGAACTTCTCGCGGATAGCATTTCCCCTCACTACTCTAACAAGGAAGGATCAAAAGTTTGTTTGTTCGCCGGAGTACGCACAAGCTTTCGAAGAACTAAAGTGTCGTCTGAACACGACGCATGTCTTATGTTTGCCATGTGGATCAGAGGGCTATGAGATTTATAGTGATGACTCTAGGAGTGGATTAGGTTGTGTTCTGCTTTAGCACGGGAAGGTGATAGCCTATGGATCGCGCTATTTGAAGTTGCATGAGAGGAATTACCCGGTCCATGATTTGGAGTTGGCGGTCGTGGTTTTCGCTCTCAAGATTTTGAGGCATTATCTGTATGGGTAAAGGTCGATATCAATTCAAATCACAAGAGCCTGAAGTATTTGATAGACAAGAAGGACCTGAACATGCGTCAGCGAAGGTGGATGGAGTTCCTCGGGGACTACACCTGCAAGATTCATTATATTTCTGGGAAGGGGAATTTTCGTGGCAGATGTTTTGAGCTATAGGACTTCTGCATGAGCCAATTGGTTATAGATGTACGACGAGCGGATTCTTCGGGAATTGGAGGCCTTGGAAATCTCTTATATTGATAAGGGATCTAGTGCAGACGCATGTTTGAGTTGGTCGGAGGTTCAATACAACCTCGCAGACAGGATTCGGCAGGCCTTGGATTTGTACGTGAGCTTAAAACGTCACTGGGCAGAGGCCATTGATGGGTCTAACGACCAGTTCTCTATTGTCGATGGCCTTTTGTGGAAAGGCAGCCGATTGTGCGTCCCCAATGTGGGGAAGTTGCGAGAAGAATTGTTGTACGAGGCGCATTTCTCAAAGTACTTGATTCACCCTGGGAGCACCAAGATGTTCAAGGATATGAAGAAACTGTTCTTGTGGCCAGGTCAAAAGAAAGACATAGTGTAATATGTTGCGAAATGTCAGATGTTTGCCTTAGTAAAGGTC
Organism: Platanthera zijinensis; assembly: GCA_039513925.1. Classification (NCBI taxonomy): domain Eukaryota; kingdom Viridiplantae; phylum Streptophyta; class Magnoliopsida; order Asparagales; family Orchidaceae; genus Platanthera; species Platanthera zijinensis. The sequence continues at coordinate 169,532,332 of CM077088.1, forward strand.
GAGTGCCAGAAGCCTGGCGGATTCCTAAAGTCCTTACTTATACCTGAGTGGAAATTTGATGACGTCTCCACGGATTTCCTGGATGGATTACCGAGATTGCACAAGGGGAACTATGCCATTTGGGTGGTCGTTGTATCGTTTAACGAAGGTGTCACATTTCATACCCAATAGTAAGGATGATTCAGTGGAGAAGCTAACAAAGCTTTATGTGGATAACATAGTCTGTTTGCACGTCGTACCCCAGAGCATCATTAGTGACCGAGATGGTCGGTTCACATCCAACGATTGGAGGCTCATTCATCAGTTGTTGGGTACCAAGTTGAACTTCAGCACGACTTTTCACCCACAGATAGATGGTCAGACTGAAAGGGTGAACTGGACAATGGAAGATATGCTTTGTATGTGTGCTTTGGATTTTTGGAAAAAGTGGGAGGACCATTTTTTATGATTGAGTTTGCCTACAATAATAGCAACCAAGCCAGCATTCAGATGGCTCCTTTTGAGGCTCTATACAATAGGAGTTGTCGTACTCCATTGTCTTGGGTATAAACGGGAGAATCGAAGTTGTATAAGCAAAGGGACGTTGAAGATGCTACTTCAATGATACGGTCGATTCGATAACAGCTACTGATTGCTCAAGATAGGCAGGACAAGTACTACAATGTTGGGTCCGGCGTTCCTTCACTTGACCCGTGGCGCTCTGCTACTTATATAAAAAATTAAGTAGCGCCCTCTCCAACAGTCCGGGCTTTTGGTGCAGTTGGGTATGCGCTTGATCCTTCAATTGGTATCAGAGGAGGTCACGGGTTCAAGACCGAGGGGGCGCTATTAAATCCTGATTTTTCCCTTCTACCTGTGGGTCCGGTGGGTCAGGCAACCGTGGACATGTGGTAACCCCACCTCTGAGCCGTGTGGGCCATGTGGTAACCCCACCTCTGAGCCGACGGGTTGTGCTGGACGCCGGGGGGGATTGTTGGGTCCGGCGTTCCTTCACTTGACCCGTGGCGCTCTGCTACTTATATAAAAAATTAAGTAGCGCCCTCTCCAACAGTCCGGGCTTTTGGTGCAGTTGGGTATGCGCTTGATCCTTCATACAATGCCAAGCATCGAAACGTGAAGTATGTGGTGGGCGATTGGGTATACCTCAAGATAAAACCGTTTAAAGGCGTATCAAGGAGTCGACGCTTAAAGAAGCTTAGTCTGAGGTATGTTGGGCCTTTTGAGATCTTAGAGCATCTTGGTGAAGCCGCCTATCGTTTGTCTCTTTCGGTGGAGTTGAGCGGTTTGCATTATGTATTTCACATCTCAGTGCTTCGGAAGGCTAACCAAGAGCCTACTCAAGTGATTGATGTGAATCAGGTGTCGGTCGACAGTGGGTTGATGACAAAGGTCGAGCCCATTCGGATCGAGGATGTAGAGGTCAAGCAGCTGCTGAACAAATCCATTTAATTGGTCATGGTCCTTTGGGACAACTGTGGCTGAGAAGAGCTATCTTGGAAACGTGAGCAAACTATGAGGGAGGAGTTCCCTGAGCTTTTTCGCTGAGGTATTCAGTTGTGCTATTTTCTTTTTTTATATTTTCCTATAACATCAAATTTTGGGACAAAATTTCTTTGAGTGGGGGAGATTTGTAATGCCCCAAATTTCTTGAGGCAGGAAATAGTTCCCTGAAGGTTATCGCCTAGCGTTAGATATTTACCGCACAACAGTAGCTAGGGAATTAATTTGGCAGAGCTCTCTGGAAGCTATCGCCCGGCGATAGTGATACCGCCTGCGATAGCTAGGTCAATTTAATTGATGAGGCTCTTGGGATACTACCGTGCGGCGGTAGTCGATAGCGCATGGCAATTGCAGTGGGTGTCGTATCGTAACTAATGATTGCTATCGCGCGGCGATAGTGAAACTATAACGGCGTGTCCACGTGGCAGAGTGTGGTTGCCTGGCCTGGGCGGTTACATGCGAAACGAGGAGGAACCGCGCGATAATAGCTCGGTTTATATGGTTGGTTCAGTCGTTTTCACTTCATTTCTTTTGAAGTTGAGGACTTGGTCTTGATCTCTTGGAGGAGTAGCAGCGTAGGAAGAGAGACTACGCCGCCGTTTGGGATTCGGAGCTCCAATTTGCAAGACGAGTCCGGATCTGTGGAGGAAAGGTCATTGTGGTTGTGTTCATCTGTCTAGATCTTTGTCATGGCACTGAATAGAGCGCAAAGGGTAATGATTCTCTACTTGGACATGTGAAGTCCACTTACTTATGCATAGAAACCCTCTCCTGCGAGTGTGCGGTGAGCATGAGGTCTTCCTTTAGATAGATATGGAGTATCCCCATAGTTTTGCATTTAGAGTTCGGAATCGAAGTACGAACATGGCATTGTGTGTGAATCCCATCCGGACAAGTTGGTCTGGATTGGTGATGTTTTTTCATTATGCTTGTTATTGTAACGCCCCAATTCGCGCTAGGCCCCTCGTGCGCGCTTTTAAGTCAGGAGAACTGACTTGGGCTCAGGGTGTGCTGGCAGCAAGGCTTACACTTGTGTAAGGGAGGAGAAGTTGGTCCAGAGTAAGACATGGGTAGTGACACGAGCGTGTCCATACCCGTGTTGTTCGCTGGTGTCTTGGGGTTTTCTTTGTGAATTTTCCAAAGAATGACATGAGTAGTGACACGGGCGTGTCCCTACCCGTGTGTGTTTGACACGGGCGTGTCCATACCCATGTGGCTTTATGGCAACGATGCGGATTCCTTGTTGTGTTTCCCGAGCAGGACACGGGTAGATACACGGGCGTGTCCCTACCCGTATGTGTATTCTTCAAGTAGAGATCGACTAACATCATCGACCATGTTTCCCGAGCAGGACACGGGTAGTGATACGGGCGTGTCCCTACCCGTGTGCATGTGTGTGTATTCTTCGAGCAGATCTCGACTAACATTGTCGATCGTGTTCCTCCCGAGTAGGACACGGGTAGAGACACGGGCATGTCCCTACCCGTGTGTGTCCACAGCAGTACAACGTCTCGTCGAGCAGATCTCAACGATCGTCGACCACATTCTCCTGAGAAGGACACAGGTAGTGATACGGGTATGTCCCTACCCGTGTCATTTAATTTCGTGTTTTGACAAATTTTTCTTGTCGCGTCATTTTGAAGGGACTCATTTACTGAGTGATTGGCGGTCCAATGAGAGGTCGACATGTGGCTATGCAGCTACCCACTTCCCACATGAAAAGGGGAGAAAACCCTAGTCATTTTCTACTCTTCTTTCCAAGCCTTTGCTGTAGAAAACTGCTGGAGAAGAAGAAGGTTATGTAGCCGATCTTCTTCTCGTGAAGAACTAACATCGATCGAGGAGAAGAAGATGCCGCCAAGAAGGATGACAAGATTCATGGCTGGAAATGGTGGAAATGCCGGAAATGAGGTGAGCTTCCTCACCTCTCCCTTGGTGCTAGATCTGTAGTTATTTCTAGGAGAGATGTCGACTCAAGAGAGTTTTGACTTGCGAGATGAAGATTTCCTAGGAAAAGACCATTCTAGGGCTTGTGCCCTAAGGATATTGATGTCTTCAACCTTTCCCCTCTCCTTGGGTAGATGGTGGATTTTGTTCGTGAAGAGGAATGGTCTCATGAGGGTGAATAAGGGTGGAGGAAGTTCTGTACATAGTTTGAACATATGGCTTGATGAAGAAGATGAACCGATGTCGTTCATCTTGCTTTAAGATGCGTGTAGAAATCTATTTTCTGCATGCAATAGCCTTCGAGGTCATTTTCGGAAATGATGCGGCCAGATCAGGGCTTTTGACTAAACACAAAAGTCGCAGCCCTTTGAAATTCCTTTCCAAAGAGGGGTTAAACGTCTTCACTGGATTCCTGTAGCCTCAGGAATCCCCTTTTGAAGTTGTTGTACAGTAATCATTCCTACACATGCAGATCTCGTGTTTATTTTGTATCGGCCTTGGGCTAGTTGAGAGTCTATAAGCATTTGCGATGACATTTATTGGATAGACCCTTAATGAACAAAGGATGTGGTTAAATGTACTTGATCAATGTGATTTGGTAAAGGTTTGAGAATGAATGGATTGATGAGTTGGGATGGTAGGAATGGTTTAAATATGTGAATCAATAAGGATGTACTTGGCAAGGGTAATGCGTTGAATAACGACAAGTTTGGCTTAAAGATACTGTACATAATTGGTAACGACTATTATGAACAAATGGTTGTATAATTGGTGAATATGTGAGGTACCTTTATGTCGATGATGAACCCTTAAGTGCCCGTGGCACTAGATTGTGGAAGGGTGTAAGTGCGAGTGTTTGACCGCACTGGGTTGTTAATGATGAGATGAGACATAGGTGGACGGTTGGTCTTGGTCCTCGGTGTTCATTCCTGAGGCTCCTTCCGTGCCACGATGATGTGAAATTGCATGCGGTGTAAGTCGACACGCGGTGTCGTAATCCCGGGTTGAGGATAGTGTGGAATGTCTACGGGCTCGCCAGTCATCACACCGACGGGAGTTGGCAGATAGACTTTGGACGGTTTTGCTGTATCCTCGGTGCTCATTCTCGAGGCCCTCTCCGTGCCAAGTGGGCGGTTTGGATGTGTCCTCGGTGCTCTTTCGCGAGGTCCTCTCCGTTGTACGATATAGGCCAGGTTGAGATGTGTTCTTGGTGCACATCTACCCGAGACCCCTTCTGAGTCGTAGTACGCATGTGAGTTCCGCTGTTGTGTTCTTAGCGTTGAGGCATACGGAGGCCTAGGCCAGGTAGTGTGGATGCCCTCCTAGTAGTGGAGGTGCCCGCTCTACTGTCATTGTCTGGCCATGACGGATGACGCCTGAGAGGTTAGCTACCTGCTCGAATAGTGGGAACTACAAGTCTGTGTCGACATAATAATTGCATGTGTGTGATCATGGGTGAGTCATTGCATTGCATTCATAATATGACATACATTACATACACCAGATCCTCATCGTATAAGTTTGTATGGGTACTCCTATACGATGAGTTACTTTACTATTAAGTCGATCCTTAACTTATAAGTTTGTATGGGCATTCTTATAAGTTGAGTTACTTTCTGTCGTAGCTTTACATTTTTCATATACTGCTGTAGATGATAGAATTGCTAGAGTAGAATGTTTACTCGTTCATTATACTGCTGATATACTTGATATTTCTCACTCTATACCACCTGTTTGTACTACTGCTTTATGTATATATATTGTACCCCATTTCTTTTATCCTCCCGGTGCCGAGGAGTCACCGGGGGAGTGGATGTGATAGCAACTTAGTCTTTATGACTAACGGTTGCTACGTCTTCCTTTTTAGGAGAAAATCCCGCTAATAGAGCAGCAGCATGTTATATAGCAGGACAGCCAGGCCAGGAAGACAGGGCCTGAAGGGACGGTGCCTTCGCTACCGTCAGTGACCAATGTGAGTTTGAGAGGCTCATGATATAGCCCCTTTGGGCAAGTTTTACCCGTACTCTGATATTATAGAAGCTTGTTGTAGCTTCTTTATTTGTTGTACTTTTGGACTATTATTACTTATGTGTGGATTGACTTCTATTTATATTCTTGGTTGGGTTGATATTGGTTGATATTGGGTATGGCCGGCAGGACAGGTGTCTTGTAGTACAAGTTAGCCTGTGTGCTAACGCTACCGCAAGGCGGCTGTTCTGGGCATAAGACTCCCTTCATGCCGTGTTTTGTGTTTTGGGAGGGGGGTCTTACAGTTATTGCCGAATAAGACTCCGTGATGTTTGTTTTTCGGGTTTCTACATGGTAGATTTTAGTCGGGAACCTTGGGGACTAAGTCTATGGAGCACCCATAAAACTTGGTAGAATCGCATTTCTGCCAGGAACCGCGCGACGGTAGTGCTACCGCCGGCGGTAGCTCCTTGAGAGCTTTGTTTGAGGTCTGGGTTGTTCTAACATCCCTCAAACAACTAGACCCCTAGGAGTGGTTTTGTCATGACTAGGTCATGACAAAACCCTAAGAAGCTCAAAATACCAAGTGGGTAAGGCATGAATGTGGAGATCACCTTGGTCTGCCTATAGCACAATCTCACCACCAAACCTAGGGTTTTACCTTAGGGCTTTAACTTGACTCCAGGACCCCACCACAACACCCTTAACCCCTTAGGTGGTCCATAGGGTCACTAAGGACCCATTGGGGGCAATGAAGGTGGTCAATTTGACCTAAGTCCACCCTAACCCTAAGTGGGTCAAATTGACCTACACAAGGTCAATTGATCTCCCCTTAGACAATGGACCCACTCAGACCTTCATAAGCCCTAAGGGAGTCCAATGGGTCACCAAGGACCCATTGGGGTCAACCAAAGAGGCTAAGTTGACCCAAGTCAACCCTAGCCCAAAAATGGTCAAAGTGCCCTAACTAAGGGTCAAGTGGCCTCCAAGGTGCCCAACCAACCCTACACGAACCTTCTTAGACCTTTAGGGAGGCCAATGGGTCACCAAGGACCCATTGGGGTCAACCCAAAAGGCCAATTTGACCAAAGTCAACTCAACTTAGGTTTAGGTCAAACTAGCTCAAGTTGGCCTAACCTAGCCCAATCCATTTGGGCTAAACACAACTAGGGTGACCCACTAGCCTCATGAGGGTTGTGATAACCTAAAAATACACTCACTTTCTATAATTGTTGACTAGGAGAGAGAAAGCTCCATTTTCCCCTTTAATGGAGGAGAGAGAAAGTGAGAAAGAAGGCCATTCATGGCCAAGGGAGACCAAGGACCTCTCCAATTGATTCCAAAGGCTTGATACATTCCCCCTCATCAGTTTTGAGGAGTGGAATAGACAAGGCCGACCACCCAAGGGTCTGAATTCAGAGAACTCCACCTTCATCGAACTTCCCCATTGATGGCATTGATGTCATGACCACTCCCCTCCCCATTTTTGCTATTTTAAAAGCCTCACCAGACAGAGACGAACCGTTTCCACCCTCCCCCTGAAGAGATCGAGGTATTCTACTGTATTGTTGCATAGCACTCGATGGAACCATCACCGGTAATGGTATTCTATTGATTGGCAAGGCTTCACGCCTCCCAAAAGTTCATGTCTCTCTCTCCTTCTCCAGTGGATAGATCCACTTCAATGGCGGCTTGATTCGATTCCAAATAGCTCTGGATCGGGCTAGCAAAGGGTCTCATTTTCAAGCTTTGATTTAAAAAGTACTAACATGAAAATTGTAGTGCTTGATGTCTTCTTTATTTTAAAATTAGTTTCAACTAATTTGGGTCACTAGTCGGACCACAACACTCAAAATGGTGCAGACTATACATATGGCTTGTTAGAGATGAAAGTGAGTGCTCCCACTAAACCACTTATCCAAATGACTTGAAATTTGGGATGGGAGTTACAAATACCTATACTTATAACATATCCAGAAATGGGAATTTATGGAAAACATTTTCCTATATTTTTTTGTAATAATTTAATAAACCATGTAAGAATTAATTAAGGGGTCTATGGACCTCCAAATCAACAAAAAATTTGGTGGATGGTTCATAGGGCCATGATATGACCCTGGTATAATTTTCAGCCCATTTGGGATTGATTGGAATGGGTTTTGGTATGACCCAAGTTCGGTCCCTTAGGGATAAATTAGGGCTAATGGGTACTTGGGGCATGGAGGGGCCAATCCTCACCCAAATGGGATGGGACTTTGGCCAGAGCCTCAAGGTAAGTTAAAACACCATCACTTGGAGTTTCGGATGGATTTTGGTGGATTTTCCCAAGGACCCCAGTTCAAACCCTAGGGTTGAACTTTGGGGGTTTGTGAAGGACATAAGGTGATATGTCCATGTATGGACTGTGGGTTTAGTCCATGTGATCTTAAGATGGTAAATAACCCTAGGAAGTAATTATAGGACTTTTAGAGTTTACATCCCCCTTGCAACAACTTAGGGCCATTTAGGGAGCTTTTACACTTGAATTTATTACTGCATCATAGGACTTTGACTATCTTGAAATTTAGGCAGTATCCAAATAATATTGTTATTAAGCTCTGGAAATTTTAATATGAATTTTAGGTCAGTATTTAAGATACTTCATTCACAACACTTGTAGTAACCCAAATCATTAAGGATTTTATTAAGAGGTATCTACTTATTGAAAACTTATGCAATTTAGTAGAAGGACCTTTTAAGTCATACATGAGCTCTGTGAATTGGTATAGAATTATTGGAGAACTTTCTTTAAGGGTTGCTTCACAAGGTGCCTAATATTGTTTTGTTTTAAATGATTTATTTATGGGATCAAATGAGGTTGAAAAATAAAAATTCTTGGTCAATGGACTTTTTTGATAATATTTTTAATCTAGTTATTTTATGATAAATTTGGGAAGGTTGATTCTATTTTTCCCATATTTATCCTAACATTATAGTTGTTTATTCAATAATTAATTGATGGTCAAATTCATTCTAGAAAACTATGAATTTCAGTATTTATTGTTATTTTGATGACATTCACCTGACATAATTTTGATAAAGCCTTACCTAGATAGAAAAGTGTACTTGATGTTTAAAAGCATTATTGGCCTTACTGTGCAGAAAATTAATTAAATAACAATTAAGTTAGGAAAAATACTATTTTCCCGATTTATTCTATAAATGTCATGATAGACCCCCAGTAATAATTTTAAGTCACTTGGATGAATATTTGATAGGGTCACCTCTCATGCTCATCATATAGCTTAAGTTGGTGTTCATATAGTAAAATTGCAGAATTGTGTTAGCATGTTAGAAGGACATAGGGAGTTGGGTTAATGATATAATGGTTTTTGTAAAGCAGAACTAAGTTCATCATTGGGAGTCATGATGGGAAGGGTGTTGTTCTGAATAGTGTTATGTGGTGCTAAGGATCGATGAAAAATCGTCTTCCCTATGGAAGAGAGAGAAAAAGAAAGTCAAATACACTAGGGTTAGATTTAGTGAAACATTAAAGGGGATTGAACCTGGGTAGACATCAATAATAGTAAGTGCCTTGCGAAAGGGAACGATGGGCTTCAGATACCATCATAGTTCCTAGTGCCCCGTGAGAGCCCTTCACCGGGAATACCCTTGGCAGTCTAAGGTTAACCTAAACCGTAAGAATAAATAATAAAGAGCAACAAGTAAATCTAGGATATCACCTTCACTCACACCGATGTCTCAGGAGGTTAACTTGGTTAGCATATTCAAGCGATAGGCTCGATGGTTGTGGAAATGGACAGGATTGTCTGGGGAGCTGATGGCTCAGGAAATTCATGAATGCATGTGCATAAAGTGGTGGGTCTTCGGTATTTGGCGGTAGTTCACATTGACGTCAATACTCTTACTCGGCGGGTGTTATTTATACTTAGCCAAGGAAAAAGTCTAGCGACGGGTCAGCAAAGTATATGGTGACTCTCGCGTGTCCTTTAGAGGCATACGTAGGGCTAGGCCTAGTAGTGTGGATACCCTCCTAGGAGTGGGGGGCCCGACCCACTGTCTCTGATGGCCACTTCGGAGGCTCCTGGGAGTTATGCTAGCTTCCAAATTGGGGGAACTAAAGTTCTTTGGGCATTTAGTTGTGTTTCGTGTGTTTCATTTGCATGAATCATGTCATAACATTTCACTTTGCTCATACTTGCATACAACCTGACACTCCATCGTATAAATTGGTATGAGACTTTTTATATGATGGGAGCCTTACAAAAGACCCCTTAACTTATATGTTTGTATGGGCATTCATATAAGTTAAGGTTACATAATTCTTAGTTTACTTTTCATATTCTTACTGCTCTGTTTCACTTGATTACTCTACTGTTTTTCTTATTATGGAACTGTTAGCTTACAGTACTTTTATAGCCCTATAGTTATTACAATATACCTACTAGGATAGGTCTGCTATCATCTGCTTTGTTCCTACTCTCCACCATCATAGCATTCCTATCATTCCTCCCGCACGGTGCCTAAGAGCCACTGGGGGAGGGTGGGGGAAATCAGGCTTAGTCTTTTGACTAACGTTCGGTGGACCAAACAGTTTAGGGACTCCGGATGGGGGACAGGGAGTAGCAGTAGGTGATGTAGCACTAGCAGAGTACGGTGCACCTGGAGGTGGGCGAGTCTAGTATAGGAGCACTAGCCTCTGGCTCCGTGAGTGTTAGCTTTACTTAGCTTCCGCGAGAGGATTGTAGTGAGGATTTGATGTACCGGGCATAAGCCCAATTATTATCTTTCTATTTACTGATCTATTTCGATACTTATATCATCATGTGGACTTGTTGTGATTTCTGATTCATAGATTATATGTGATATGTAGACTTTGATTTAATTGAACTATCAGTATTATTCTCTTTCTTCGGTGATCATTAAGGCCGACAGGATCGACATTTTGTAGTTGAGACCTTCCCGAGCGTCGGTGTCTCCGTAAAATGGCGATTCTGGGCATAAGACCCAGTAGCGTAGCAAAAAAGGGATCTTACAGTTATGGAGACCTGGGGCTAGTGTTGTGGGGTTGATAGCTTTGAGAGCCCAGCTTGGTGGCCTGAGAGCCATCTGTATAACTTAACGTGGTTGTGTAATGTTTGGAGAAATGGGAAGGGGGAATCCGACCCGCATCATTGCTTTTTGTGCCCACGATGTGAGCAACGGGAAAGTGTCGAACCTACCCAGTAGCTATGCCAAGTTTCCGTGGGTAGTGTTACCTGTTGTTGCAGTAATTACAAGTCTTAGGCCTTACGCAGGCCATAAAAACTACCAAAATGCTCATGTTTGTTGTCATCTTGTGAATGGTGGTGAGTCCCTGGCCTTTGTCCGAACACCGAGGATGTGCCCTGAGAGCACAGGGTGTGTTGTCGTTTGTGCCAACGCTTGTAGTGAAGTGTGCTTGAATTGCACTTTCATTGTTATGTCTGGTTTTGCTAATATATTGATGGGAAGGAGCGCCTCCTCCCTGAGTAAGGGGTGGGGTCATTATAATTTGGTCAACTTTAGCTGACCCTTGCCTTATTTTGCCACCGTTCGGTGGATTGTTCTTATGCAGGAATTGGTGAGCCAAGTGGCAAGTAGCGGGTTGAATCCCTTATTATTGTGCTGGCCCTTGAAGGCCAAAGCGAAGTGTTTTCCTTTACTACTATCATGTGTGGTCGGCCTGCGTGTCTAAGTCTATAAAACACTTCTTGTTTAAGTAAACATTTGTAAGGCCATAAGGCCGAGACTTTTGTGTAATTTAATTTCATTCCTATTGTGGACTATAGTGCACATTCATGTTTATTGATGGGTTCATTCAACTAATTTTAAAAGCTTCCACTAGAATGCTCTGTGCTAGTATTCGAGATTCTATAATAGTAGGTTTGTATTAATATGTAACTCCACTAACTGTCCGTGGAATATGGCGTGGGGCCCCGGCCAAACCTTCTGTTATATTCCATGTGACGGATGAGGGTGTTACAAAAGGTACCTTAATCATCTTTCCTTACAAACAAGACTTGCATCTCTCAAATGATTCATTATCAAATGAGTCCAGTAGTCAATCTCTATGGAGCATGGATATGCGTTTCTGATGTTTTTAGTTGTCTACCTAAATCACCTAGAGGGGGGGTGAATAGGTGAGATCTGCGTCTTTTGCGGAAAAAAAACTTGTACGAACGGAGCACAAAAAATTAAAAAAAATCATAGAGAACACAAGATTTATAGTGGTTTCCCAACCTTGGGTACATCAACTCTCCACCTCACCGATCTAGCAACACGCTAGACTCGGCTACTTTACTATTATCTCGGATTGAAAACAAATCCTACAACTCGGAGCAAAGCCCCCTACAACTCAATCCTTAAAATGGGATATACACTCGGAAGAAAAACTTCCTACAAAACACGGAGACAAAATCTCCTACAAGAATTAAAATAGATTTACAATAGCAATAAAACAAACTTCACTTCAAATCTGAGAACTTCAGATTTCTTCCTTCTTGAAAGTTGAAACTCTGTCAGAAATATATCGAGGAATACTTGTCGAATTCTCTCAATCTGAAACGCTTAAGATAACAATGATCAAGAGAGAGATCTGTAGAAGTTTAACGCCTTGATCTGTTGATCGATTCTTGTTCTGAATCACTTGAATCGGAGAAGAGCAGCGGCGAGAACGACGATGAGGAGCGGCGACTTTCCCAATTTAAAATGTAAGGATGATTCAGATAACTTAATTTCTTATCTTGTTAGGGTTAGTCGAATTATATTAGACCTTTTATAAGACAAGCCTGACGGTCATAATCATAAATGATTGCACACGTGGACCAATAAGAATCGAGGTTAATTTTGAAATCATTTCTGTCTGGACTTAGCGAGAATTTCGGAAAATTACTTGCATTTCTCGAGTAAATAAAGTACTATTCGAGAAATAACTTCTGTTACTCGAGAAGAGGAAGTATAGTTCTCAAGAACAAGTCCTTAAGGAAATCATGGAAAATGACTTCATGCTTCTCGAGAACTAACTTCTATTACTCGATAATCAGACAATGACTTCTCGAGAACTAACTTTACATCTCGAGAAAAAAACTTCTTCTCGAAACTTAACTTTCTTCTTACTCGAATATTGGTCCTCTGCCTTCTCGAGACAAGGCTTGGCCTTCTCGAGTACTGGCTTCTGTTACTCGAGTACAACACTTATAAAATTTCTGAAATGAATTTTTTTTGAGTAAACTCGAGACATAGATAAGTAGTACTCGAGTATTCCATGTCTTACTCGATTATTGGAGTAAGCCTTCTCGAGAAAGATTTCTGTTACTCGAGAACTATACTTAGTATACTCGAGAATTCATTCCAGCACTACTCGAGTACAAGATATACTACTCAAGTAGAGGACTTAGAAAAATTTTACTTTATGAAATTTATTTTTTTTCTTCAAATGAATTCAACAACTGTTCTTTCTTCCATTACTTTAGTGCTTTGAAAATGAAGTGTGTCCTAATAGAGAGGCTACACATGAGTCAACACCCTGGATCACACAATGAGGGATTACATTATATGGTCCTGTGTTTGGTGACTCATTGTAGACTGATATTGGTCTACACTTAGCAATTATATCCTGCAAACACATAACTCAAACAGGCCATCAAATATAACTTATTTCATCTTAGTTCAAGGGTAACTTCATACAAATCTAGGTTATTGTGGATACAATACCCAATAATCTCTCCCTATTTGTAGAAGTCAAAACCCTCTACAATAAGGTGAATTATATCAAGATAAACAAATAAAGTAAATAGTAAACACAGTGATAATAATGAAAAATGTGCTAAGCAATAAAAAGTCAGATCATCAAAATAAAAGATTTATATTTATAGATTTTGTCCAAGAAAAAATCCAATTTCACAAAATCTTATAAGGGAACTTCTGATCTTCTTCTGTCACTACTTTCTTTGATGTTATTGCTGCTTCTCCTTTTTCTCTTGTTGCATCTTCTAATAGCTGAAAGGTTTGGGATAATATTTGGCAGACTTAGGAGGAGATTTAGGATTGTTCTTTCAATACTCTCTGTCATATATCCTTCTCTTAGTTAAAGATTTCTCATATAACTCCCATTCATATGAGCTGTAATGATCATTCCTGTTCTCATTATAATCAACAAGTTTAAGAGTATCAAGGATTAGTGATTTGGAAGTTCGGCTCCATATTTCACCAGGCTCTTGAGCTTTCCTTCTTTCAGCTTCAGGATTAGGAGTTGAACTGCTAGCAGAGGCTCCATCATCATACTTTCTTCTCTTAGGGATTTGTACATCAGAAGGAGCTTGAGAAGGTATATCAGTCTATTCAGATTCCCATACTTAAGCATAGCTTTCTGGAGGAGGAGCATCAGAACCTTAAGGTCTTGTAGAGAAAGATGGCTGCTGGACTGGAGGATGCTGAGCAGTTGGATTCAGATGATGTAGAATAAGATTTGGATTGACTTGAAAATCAGGAAATATCTGGTTGTCATCCAAACAGCTATATCATAAGTATGGAATTTGACACCATCAATTTGGTTCTGAACATCAGCATGTATTTCTTTCAGCTTTCATTCTCATTCTATCTGCTTTCTTGCATCAGATTTTTCTAAGTATTCTTTTACTAAGTTCTCCCCCTTTCTGACTTCTATGGATAGGGTGGCTATGAAATCCTCTTTGAATTTGCCAACTTCTTCACATGTTTTGAAATTATGTTCTTGAGCCTTCTTTTCCAGTTGGATTTGATTATTTGTTGGAGTCACTGATTGATCCATCATATGACCAATGTTTGTAATTTTGTGATCTAGAGCTTTCCCCACCTATTTGAAAAAGGTGTTTAAGTTCATCAGTATTGTGTTGTATTTCTGCAAATCCTCTGCTCATCTCTTTCTCTAGAGCAGTTACTTTCTCAGTTACAACTTTAAGAGATTCATCAAAATAGCTTCTTTGTTGAGCTAGCATTAGCTCTATCTTACCAAGAATGGTATTTGTAGAATGTGCTTCATCTTGAGGAGGTGGAGGAGGAGTTACTAGTGGAGCTGACCAAGGAGGTATTTCTTCTATGATAACTGAGCTCTGCGCTCTGGTAGTGTGAATCAAGATATCTCCTTCCTCACCAGTAATAGTAGGAAGAGTGAAGTCTAGGGTCTTGAGAGGAGCTTCAACTGGTTTAGGAGTATCTTCTTTATCAGAAATCCAAACTGTTTCTTCTTCATGTACTTCTGCAGCAGGAGACTGAGGGTGAGGGGATTCTGGTTCAGAGTGATGTACTGATCGAGATGGTTCTAGAGGAGGAGATTTTTCTACATGTAGAGGGTAAGGAGGTTCTTTGGATATGAGTTCAACAATCATTCTATTGATGTCATCCTCTATAGAAAGAACTTATTCTTGGACTTATCCATCAAAAAGGATGTCTTCATCAGGCAGATCAACATCTAGAAGACATAAGTCAACTAGGAGGGTAGCAGCATTTGAAGGAACATCTGTCTGAAGAGCGGATGACTTGCTTCTGGGACTGATAGAGCAGGCTCCCCCTCAGCAGCTGCACCTGAAGTGTCAGCCACTTGATATAGAGGGGAAGATGGGGTCCTGTCCTCATCCTCATGGGGTTCATGGGCTTTTGTAGCTTGAGCAGGGTTTTGGAGCTTGAGCTCCCATCTTTGAATGGAGGAAATTTAAACTTTCTTCATATGATGTAGAGTAGTACCTTTAGAAAGATCAAATACTTCTGGCCTGAGTTCTTGAAGTAGAAGAGAAATTATTCTTCCATAGCTTGGTGCCTTAATGCTTTCCTTGATTTTATCGAAAATCATCATTCCCCACTGAAACTTCTTTCTACAAAAAACGGCTGTCATCATATCAAAGAAATCATTGGTAATGAAACTGATAAAACTTGATCTGCACATAAGAACTTTCCCAAGTATAACTACAAGAAGTTTGCTCTTTGCATTTAGATTTGGGCAGTGAATGGTGCAAGCACCAGCAGATATACCACAGAAATTGAAGGCACGATCATAATCTTCCACATTTAGGTTATCTTCTTCTTCAATAATCGGCAACCGAAGAAGCTTAGAGACAATAGGAGTAGATAGCTTGACCTTGATCCCACGAACTTTGGATTTTAGAATCTTGCTATTCCTGTTCAAGTTGGCATTTTGGAAAAATTCCTCAACATCTGGAACTAAGAGTTTGCACTGTTGTTCAAAAAACGAATGAGAATATGGCGGCGTCTAATAACAGTAGAAGGTTCTTGAAATCATCTGACAGGTCGGCGATTCCAGTAGAATCAAGTTCGCTTCCAATTCCAATCTTCGATGGAGGAGCCATTGATCGAGAGAGAGATGAACGAAAGACCTCTTTTTGAGAGTAATCGCTGAAGCGGCGGGAAGAGGGAGACGACGATAAAAAGGCGAAGAGTCCTTTTTCTCGAGAAAGGGTTTCAGATGTCGGGTGATTTTAAATTTCTTGGACTTAATCTATTTATATATGTCTGAATTTATGATGATTAAGAAAATAATAACAATAACTTACATGAAGATGTGGCGGCAATAGTATCCGTGTGCGAATATAAAAAAATTTTAACTTGAGAGAAAACGACATCAGACCTCTCGAGAGGTAAGTCATTTCTCGAGTGAGGATAAAGTTGTACTCGAGTAGAAGGTTCTTTCTCGAAAAGCTGCTTAGTGAAGTGCTCGAGAAGCAGACAGAAGTTCTCGAGAAGTAGACTATTATTCGAGAAGTTTTTCTCGGGAGTCATTCTGGTTACTCGAGTAGTCTTATTTAGTACTCGAGTAGTAAAGTGCTGTCTTGAGAAATGAAGTCTTGACTTAGAATTTTCTGAATTTTATTTTTGAAGTATTGCCCAATCCTTGAACTTTGTTCTGAGATCTTCTTCTTTATTCTTCTTTGTTGAGCATGTCAAGTTCTGTTTTGAAGAACGAGAACTTGGTCTCGCCCAGCGGCTTCTTAAAAATGTCTGCAACCTGCTTGTCAATTGAAACATACTGGAGGTTGATGTCTCCATGCTCCACATGCTCCCTGATAAAGTGATACCTCAGCTCTATGTGCTTTGTCCTACTGTGAGAGACTAGGTTGTTGGCGATTGCAATTGCACTGGAGGAGTCGCAAAACATTGGAATATTCTTGAACTTCATGTTGTAGTCTTCAAACTCATTCTTTATCCATAGAAGTTGTGCACAATAATATCCTGTAGAAATATACTCTGACTCGGCTATTGAAATTGCGACACAATTCTGCTTCTTGCTGCTCCAGGAGATGAGCCTTCTTCATAAGAATTGACAAGTCCCGGAAGTGCTCTTCCTGTCATCTTTGCTTCCTTCAAAATCTGCATCTTAGAAACCTATTAGTTCGCTATCATTACTTCTTGGGTAGCATAAGCCAAGATTTGGTGTACCTTTAAGGTATCCCAAAATCTACTTTGCAGCAGCGTTGTGAGATTCCTTAGAGTTCACTTGAAATCTAGCACACACACATGTTGAAAACATTATATCCAGACTACTTGCAGTAAGATAGAGCAAGGATCCAATTATGCCTCTATACTTGGTTTCATCAAAAGGATTCCCTTTCTCATCCTTGTTTAGAGACATAGCTGAACCCATTGGAGTCCTCATAGAGGTTGCATTTTCCATTCCAAATTTCTTAATTAACTCCTTGGTGAATTCCGTCTGACAGATGAAAATTCCATCTTCAGATTGTTTCACCTGAATTCCTAAGAAATACTTCAGCTCTCCCATACTGCTCATTTCAAACTTCCCTTACATAAGTTTAGAAAACATTTTGCAAAGGTTGTCGTTAGTAGAGCCATATATGATGTCATCAACATAGATTTGCACTAGCAAAATCTTGCTTTTATTTCCCTAAGAAATAATGTCTTATCTATCTTTCCCCTTGTGAACTTGTTCTCAAGAAGAAAGCTAGACAACATCTCATACCAAGCTCGAGGAGCTTGTTTCAAACCATATAAAGCTTTAAATAAAAGATAAATATGATTAGGATGGTTAGAATCAACGAAACCTGTAGGTTGTTCCACATACACTTCTTATTTTATGTCACCATTAAGGAAGGCCGACTTCACATCCATCTGATTGACAGTGAAGCCCTTAAGTGTTGCATATGTTATGAACAACCGGATTGCCTCCATCCTTGCCAATGGAGCATACGTTTTATTGAAGTCAATTCCTTCTTCTTGTCGGTATCCCTTGGCGATGAGTCTGGCCTTGTTCTTTATGATTGTTCCATCTTCCTCCATCTTGTTCCTTTAGACCCACTTTGTTCCGATAACATTCTTACCTTTGGATCTTGGAAAAAGCTTCCAGACTTGGCAATGCTTGAATTGATTTAATTCTTCTTCCATTGCCATTATCCAAGATGCGTCTGAGTTTGCTTCCTCAAACTTATTTGGTTCAACCTGCGAGAGGAAACTTAAATATAGATTTTCATTAGTGGTACCTCTACGAGTTCTGACACCAACCTGGGGATCTCCAATGAATTGATCAATTGGGTGATCCTTCAAGTGTCTGAGCTCTAGGGTTCTTGCATCTGGATCTTCCTCTATAACTGGAGTTACTTCATCAACTTGGATGACATCTCCATCATTGTGATCATCCTCTCCAATTGGGGTTGGAGTCGTGATCGTGATGAACTCTTGACCTTTTTCTTTAACTGGCTCATCCAAGCTCAATTCCTTTAGTCATGAACCTGCATCTTTAATAAATACACTAGAAGAACTGCCTTGCAGCAAGCTCATCTCATCAAAAACAACTTTGATAGATTCTTCTACAACTAGGGTTTTCTTATTAAAAATCCTATATGCCTTACTATGGCTACTATAACCTACAAAAATACCTTCAAAACTCTTTTCACTAAATTTAGTCGTGTGATACTTCCCATTGTTCAGTACAAAGCATTTACTGCCATAGATTTTAAAATATGAAATAGTTTGATTCCTACCCTTTAGTAGTTCGTAAGGTGTCTTATTATGTTCTTGTTTATGAGTGCTCGCTTTTACACGTGGTATGCAGTGTTGACGGCTTCAGCCACGAAATATTCCGGTAGTGTGGCATCACTCAACATGTTTCTGCAAGCCTCTATGTGTGTTCTATTCCTTCTCTCAGTAACTTCGTTCTGTTGAGGAGTACAAGGAGAGGAAAACACATGAAAGATACTAAGACTTTCACAGAATTCTGTCATGGCCCTAGACTTGAACTCTATTCCATTGTCACTTCTAATTTTCACAACGGAGCAGTTGTATTCATTCTGAACCTGCCTGAAAAAATTAGTGAAGATATCAAAGGTGTCTGACTTATGTTTTAGAAATAACACCCACGCAAAGCGAGAGTAATCATCAACAATAACTAATGTATAATCCTTACCTCCCAAACTTCTAATTTGCAGTGTACCGAACAAGTTCATAAGAAGTAGGTGTAAACACCTATTAGAATCTTTACCAATGATGATTTTAAAGGTAGCCCTTGTTTGTTTGCCTTTTACACATGCGTGATAAGGTCTATCTTTAATGCACTTAACGTTGGGTGCATCACGTACTAAATTAAGGGAAAATAATTTATTAATAGTTTTGTAATTTATATGTGCTAATCTCTTTTTCCATTGGTCACCAATAGACGCACTATCTTTTGCCAAAAAGCACACTGGCATAGAAGAGTCTATGCAAATAAAATTTAAACAAAATAAATTTCTACTACGAGTGTCTGATAGAATCATCTCTAAGTTATCGACCGATTTTATCAAACACTTGTCTGCATGAAATTTTTCAATGTATCCTTTGTCGCAGAGCTGGCTTATACTTATAAGATTGTGTTCCAATCCTTCAACATAAGCCACATCTGAGAAGGATACACTACCATTCGTAATCATACTGTAGCCTTTAGTAATCCCTTTATCAGAACCTCCAAAGATGACCTTTGGCCCGTTCATGACTGGAGAATAATTCTGGAGTAGGCTTCTAGTCCCGGTCATATGCCGAGAGCATCCACTATCAAAATACAAGATGGGATTTTTGGTGGCCTTTGGACATTCCTGCAAAAGTAGAATCAAGTTGCCTTAGGAAACCAAACTTGTTTGGGTCCTTGGTCTCTAGTTAGCATACTCCCCCTACATTTGTTAACATTGTGAGTGGTCTTTCTCACATTATTAACTTGAGGAGTTTCATAATATCTGGGATTAAACCAGCAATCTATGGCAAAGTGACCAATTTTTCCACAACACCAACAGTCAAACTATTGTATCTTTGCCTAAAGTTCTCCTGCTTGACCTTTTGAGAGTGAAGTCTAGCAGGGGCAGCAGACTTGGAGGTAGAAGGTTCATGGTGATGGCACTCACATGAACTCCTTCTCCTTAAGAGGCTTTTCCACAACGGGTTTAACTTTTGGAGCTTTCTTGATGTTGTGACCATGACTATAAGGCCCGTAGCTCTGAAGAGTGATCTCCTCATAAGGTGCCCTGAAGACACTTTCACTAAAGTTCCGGGGACAAAGTATATCCTTGGTACCGGGACTTGGGCTTTACATAAGTAGGCCTAGCAAAGTGACCGTAGGATGAATCAAGATCAAACTCGTTTGTCGGAAGAATAACCTTTTAAAATGAAGTTTAGTCTTGAGGAGCTTTTCCCTTCTCCTTGGCTAGAGCTTTCTTGGCAGCCTTATTTCTCCTCTGGGCTTTATTTCTCCTAGAAGATTTTCTAGGAGCAGCCACATGGCCTAAGCCAACTCCTTTAGCCTGAAAAGAGAACTCAGCAACAAGCGTAAGGACTGTCTTGGGCTTGGATAAACTTTCAACAAGTTTCTTTTCTGCGGCCAGTTGTTCTTCAAACTCCTTGATGATTTGCTCTTTTAGGTTTAGGTGCTCGAGAGCCTTTTTGTATATGTCGATTACTTCATGGGCTTTCTCTTTGAGTGAGTCCATCTTTGCGACTTCCTCCCTCAGAGTGCTCTCCTCAGCCTTAAGAGATTTAATCTCCTTGGCTTGAGTTCTTGCGACTCTTCGACATTTGTCGTAAGCCTTAATCAACTCTTTGTATTGATTCATGAATTCAAATTCATCATCAGACAAACAGTCCTTATGATCATGGTCAGAAACATATAATTCCGAGAGAGGGGTATGAGAGTTTACCTTCCTAGTGAACTGGGTTTCTTCTTCATCTCTATTTTTCATGAGCCCAAAGTAGGCTTTCTAATCATCAGTAGACTCAGATGAGTCTATGTCACTGAGGGTATTGGCCTTCTTGGCTACCAGGCTTCTTTCTGTCTTCTTCTTATTATAAGAAGATTTCTTCTCCTCTCTTCTTCCACCCTACTTTTTCCTGTGAGGGCAATCAGCTATGACGTGTCCTAGCTTATTGCAATAATAACAAACAATGTCAGAGGAAATATATTTGTTCTGTTTAGAGTGATACCTGTCTTAGCTACTTGAGCCTTTCTTGTGACGATCACCATCATGACGTGATCTTCTCAACGAGGCATCTTTGCCTCTCTACTGTTTCTTCTTATTCAAGAACTTCTTGAACTACCTTGAAAGAAGAGAAAACTCTCCTTCATATAGCTCTGAGCCCGAGGTACTTGACTCTGAAGCTTCTTCTTCACTTTCTTCCTGTGTAGGAGCAGGAGATGCATCTTTTAACTTCCTTGAGATGTCTTCCTATAGAGCGATAGACTTCTCCTTGGATGAAGACCGATTCTTCTCTTCTTCAGCTTTTCTTGAGTTGATTTGTAGCTCATA
Source organism: Platanthera zijinensis (assembly GCA_039513925.1). Taxonomy (NCBI): domain Eukaryota; kingdom Viridiplantae; phylum Streptophyta; class Magnoliopsida; order Asparagales; family Orchidaceae; genus Platanthera; species Platanthera zijinensis. Next base: position 169,553,535 of record CM077088.1, read on the forward strand.
TGACATAAGCTTTCCAAAGAGATTTTTAGTGTCAGTCTCTGCCATCTTACCAAACTCCCGGATAGCACAGACTTTGTTATCCTATTCCTTAGTCAGGGATCTCAGGAATTTATCATTCAGTTCTCGATTGGTGAAGACCCGGCCATCGACTCTTAGGCCGTTGATAATCTTGAAGAAACATTCAAAAGTATCTGCAATAGAGTCCTTGGGACCTTGTCAGAATGCTTCATATTTTTTATTCAGTAAGGACCTTCTGTCATCCCTTACCTCTTCGGTACTTTCCATCAAGACGATAAAAGACTGCCACATTTCCTTGGCGGATTTGCAGTGAATCAAATTCTGCAACATCGAATCATCGACTGCACTTGCAATGATATTCTTGGCTTTCTTGTCTTAGAAGACAAGTGCAATCTCATCTTTATTAAGATCCATAAGCTTCTTTGGAACTTGCTTTGTTTTGTAGAGTCAATGGTGGAGGTGGTCATAGGAACATAAGTTCCTTCTTCAACTATCATAAAAATTCATGGATCCACAGCTTCCATGAAGAACTTTATTCTCTCTTTCCACATAGAAAAATTATTTTTTTTGCATAAAGGAAGCTTAGCAAAATCCTTGTCTCTGTCCATGCTTGTATCCTCTAAAAATAACTTGGAGCAGATCTGTTCAAGGTGTTAACCTTTTTGACGAACAAACTCCCTCTGATACTAATTGATCTTTTTAGTTGTCTACCAAATAACCTAGAGGGGGGTGAATAGGTGAGTTCTGCATCTTTTGCGGAATAAAAATTTCTACGAACGGAGCGCAGAAAATAAACAAACAAACCACAGAGAACACAAGATTTATAGTGGTTCCCCAACCTTGGGTACGTCCACTCTCCACCACACCGATCTAGCAACACGCTAGACTCGGCTACTTCACTATTATCTCGGATTGAAAACCAATCCTACAACTTATAGCAATGCCCCTACAACTCGATCTTTAAAATGGGATCTACACTCGGAAGAAAATCTTCCTACAAAACTCGGAGACAAAATCTCCTACAAGAACTAAAATAGATTTACAATAACAATAAAACAAACTTCACTTCAAATCTGAGAACTTCAGATTTCTTCATTCTTGAAAGTTGAAACTCTGTCAGAAATATATCGAGGAAGACTTGCCGAAATCTCTGGATCTGAAATGCTTAAGAACAACACGATCAAGAGAGAGATCTGTAGAAGTTTAACGCCTTGATCTGTTGATCGATTCTTGTTTTGGATCACTTGAATCGGAGAAGAGCAGCGGCTAAAACGAAGATGAGGAGTGGCGGCTTTCCCGATTTAGAATGTAAGGACGATTAAGAAAACTTAATTTCTTATCTTGTTAGGGTTAGTCGAATTTGATTAGACCTATTATAGGACAATCCTAACGTTTATAATCATAAATGACTACACACGTGGACCAATAAGAATACAGGTTAATTTTGAAATCGTTTCTGTCTGGACTTAGAGAGAATTTCAGAAAATTACTTGCATTTCTCGAGTGAATAAAGTAATACTCGAGTAATAACTTCTGTTACTCGATAAGAGGAAGTATAGTTCTTGAGAACAAGTCCTTAAGGAAATTACGGAAAATGACTTCAGGCTTCTTGAGAACTAACTTCTATTACTCGAGAATCAGACAACGACTTCTCGAGAACTAACTTTACATCTCGAGAAAAAAACTTCCCCTCGAAACTTAATTTTCTTCTTACTCGAGTACTGGTCCTCTGCCATCTCGATACAAGGCTTGGCATTCTCGAGTACTGGCTTTTATTACTCGACTAGAACACTTAGAAAATTTCTGAAATGAATTTTTTTGAGTAAACTCGAGACATAGATAAGTAGTACTCGAGTATTCCATGGCTTACTCGAGTATTGGACTAAGCCTTCTCGAGAAAGATTTCTGTTACTAAAGAACTGTACTTAGAATACTCGAGAATTCATTCAAGCTCTACTCGAGTACAAGATATACTACTCGAGTAAAGGACTTAGAAAAATTTTACTTTATCAAAATTATTTTTTCTTTAAATGAATTCAGCGACTGTTCTTTTTTCCATTACTTTAGTGCTTTGAAAATGAAGTGTGTCCCAATAGAGATGCTACACATGAATTAACACCATGGATCACACAATGAGGGATTACACTGTATGGTCCTATGTTTGGTGACTCATTGTAGACTGACATTGGTCTACACTTGGCAATTATATCCTGCAAACACATAACTCAAACAGGGCATCAAATACAACTTAATTCATCTTAGTTAAAAGGTGACTTCATACAAATCTAGGTTATTCTGGATACAATACCCAACAGTTTCTAATTTATATGTCCCAAACGATAATGCCAAAGGTACGTAGGGTTTTAGTCATTCGTTCTTAGTCTTTTAGTATTTTCTATATTATAGATCTGATGGTCTAAGTTCAAAACCTATAAACCATTAAACATTTGGGCTATGTCAAAATAAACATCATTCTTAAATATAGAATAACAATTGTTCTTAATAATAAAACACTACTAGAAAACTGACTTTTAGCCACGGCAGATTGCCGTGGCTAAAAGTCCAAAACTGTGGCTAAAGACTTTTAGCCACGGTCTGCCCACGGAAAATGGGCGTGGGCAATACGAGCGTGGCTAAAAGTCCAAACCGTGGCTAAAGGTCCAAAACCGTGGCTAATACTAGACTTTTAGCCACGGTTCATTGCCGTGGCTAATAGTGGACTTTTAGCCACGGTTTAATTGTCGTGGTTAAAAGGCCACTCATAACATAAAAAATTCAGGCCGGCCGCCGCCGCCGCCGCCCGGCCGCCGCCGCCGCCGCCGCCATATTTATTTCAAAGGCTAATTGAAATAAATTCCGTATAAACCCAAAAAACTCATTTTGTTTTGGCGGTGTGGGCTAAACGATGTCACGACCTTTTGCCACGGTTCAGGCAAACCGTGGCTAATGCTAGACTTTTAGCCACGGTTCAGGCAAACCGTGGCTAAAAGTCCAGTATTAGCCACGGAATAAAACCGTGGCTAATACTCACTATTAGCCACGATTTTTCCCCGTGGCAAAAGAAACCGTGGCTAAAAGCCATTTTTCTAGTAGTGAAAGAAAATCCAATCATGTCCAAATATGAAATAGATATAATGTTTCTAGTTATGAAAGGAACCAAATAACAATTATCTAATTCAATTACAAGCCCACCGGGCAAAACAAGACGGTAAATACCCACGGCGACAGCAGCAACTCTTGCTTCATTGCCGACACGTAGGTCCACTTCTCGTTTACTCAGTATTCTTCTCCTTCCCAATTCCTACACATTTATACAAATGTGAGAACCACATCCGGTATCCAATACCCAGGATGAAAGAGCAGAAAGGTTTATCTTTATAACATAAATACCTGAAGCGGAAGTCATACCTCCCCTCATCTTTTATAGACAATCAATGTATGAAGGACAGTTCCTTCTCCAATGACCAGCCTTGCCATAGTGGTGGAACATTCCCTCTTTCCCTAAACCTTTCTTTTTCAGTGCAGAAGACTTGGGCTCTAAATCAGACATAGGTCCTACCTTCGTCTTCTTAAAGCCCATTGCCTTGCCCTTGCCTTTATGCACCATTAGTATTGGCTAGCAGGCTTGGCCTTCTTTATGTTGATCTCGGCAGTTTGCAACATGCCTAGGAGCTCGGGCAGTGTCTTATCTATTTCATTCATATTATAGTTCAAGACGAACTGCTCATAACTTTTGGGCAACGATTGAAGGATCTGGTCTGTGGCCAACTCTTGGCCCATAGGGAACCCTAGTGTTTCAAGGTTCTCGATATACCCAATCTTCTTTAGTACGTGAGTCCCTACTAGGTCCCAAGCTCCCATCTTGCACTAGAACAATGCCTTAGTAACATTGAATCTCTCTTGGCGAGCTTGCCCTTGAAACTTTTTCTTGAGATGCTTTTCACTATCCTTGCAACCCATGTTCTCATGTTACTTTTAAAGCTCAGAGTTCAAGTTTGCTAGCATGAGACATTTGACATCTAAGGAGTCGTCAAGATACTTCTTATAAGCATCCTTATCAGTATGGTATGAATTTCCCGACAGGCTCATCAGGGGTTACCTCTTCCAAAACATAGAGCTTGAGCTCTTGCCTGAGAACAATTCTCAAGCTCCTATACCAGTCCCAATAATTCATCCCGCTCAGCTTTTCCTTCTCAAGGATCGCTCGGAGGGACAGGGTGGAATGTGAACCACTTACCATGAAAATTCTACAAGGATCAAGCAAAGTAAATTACTACTGCATTTCAAATATTACTTATCTTTCAATTAGGAATTTAATCAAAAAAACTCCCACTATTTTTATCAAACTAATAACCCTCGATATCAATTCGAATAGTTTATGCGAGTAAATTACTACTGCATTTCAAATATTACTTATCATATGATGCATACCAACCCTATGCCTCTGGGCACTCAACCTTTGAGGTCACCTAGTTAAGTTTGACCCGATGTCGATAGTGTGATATCACAATTATCCGCTCGCACCCTTACCAAGATAGATTAATGCACCATGCTTTGGAAATCCCACACTTTATCGATCGAGGCAGGAAGAGTGTCATCCATCAGAAGGCATCTGAATATTTAATATTGCTTAAGGGATTATGATACTTGATTAATTCTTTAATCACGGTTAACACTTAACCAATGTGCACATCCACAAACAACAAAAATAGCATACATAATCCAAATGAATCCCAGATGTGCACAAGAAGATCATCGACACTTGATGAACTGAGCTAAATCTAAACGTCTAGAACACTTCTAAATCTTCAGATCTACATGCACTAGAATTGAGAAACACAAACTCCACTTATATAGTAGACAAGCTCGTCTCTCTTGTGTGAGATTCAAAATCTAACACATATTTGGTTTCACAAACCAGCAAGAGGGACAGTTTTTAACACCCCTATCCGTCACATTGCATATAGCAGTAGGTCCGGCCGGGGCCCGACGCCATATACCACAGACAGACCGAAGGGTTACTCAATGAAATTATCCTTCCAAAACTCTACGTCCAACTCAGAGTACATTCTAGCAAGAGCAATTTAAAAGTTGCAAAGAGAAGAACCCAAGCCAACAGCATGAATGTCCACTAACAACCTAAATTAAGAATGAGTGTACAAATACACAAAGTACTTGGCCTTATGGCCTTACAAGGGTTTACTTAAATAAAAAGGGTTTTCCAAATATCGGCACGCAGGCCGGACACACATGAATATATCAAGTAAACATTCACATGGCCTTTGAGGGCCGGCTCAGCAACCAGGGCTTCAGCCCGTTACATGCCACTATGCTTCGTTGCACCTACAAGTAACAATCCAACGCAGCGGTGGCAAACAAAAGTAACGGTCAGCTAAAGCTAACCAAATTATAACGACCCCACCCCTTCCTTGGGGTGGTGGTGCTCATTCCCTGCATTGCATTAGTATAATACAATAATTAAAGTGAAAGTACAACATTTGCACAATACACCACAGATCCAGGCCCGCACAGCCACACACCCCGTGCTCTCAGGGCACTTACTCGGTGAACTCGTTAAAAATCCGTGGTCTCACCACCGGCTCCAGGATGACAATTCTTATGATCATTATAGTCTTTCCGGCCTAAGCCTAAGACCCTCCATCTATGCCAACGGTATGTACCACGTACCTTAGGTCTCTTTAACCGAACCACATAGAGTGGGTACGATTCCTCCTAACTCGTTGCTCACACCGCTACGTCAATTTAAGCCATATGCGCGGGCCAAGCTTCCCAGAGTCCCAAACCGATCACACAAATATAACATAACCCAGTTATGTGCAAGTTTTCTCCCAGGACACCGATATGGCAAAATCACGCTTCTGCCCAGTTTTCTGGGTGCACCTTGGAGTTAGTCCTCAAGGCTCCCTACTGCAATCTACCGCGTAGAAAACCCGAAAACAACCATCGACGCGGAGTCTTCTCCGGCTATTTATGCATAATGAAACATCACCGATCCAGACCAACTTGTCTGGGTAGGCTTCACACACCATGCATATGTCCGTACTTCGATTCCGGACTCTACCTGCAAAACAACGGGGATTATTCATGTCTACCCGAAAGAATACATCACACTCACTGCATACTCGCGAGAGCAGGCTTCCTATGCAAAAAGGAAAGAGGACTTCACATGTCCAAGAATAGAATCTTTACCCTTGTGTTTCTCTTTGGTGCCATGAAGATCTAGACAGATGAAAAGCACAACAATGGCCTCGCCTCCATAGATCTGGACTCGGCTTGAGATTTGGGGCTCTAAAGCTCTACCGGCGGCCGGATCTCTCCTCCTTCTTATTCCATGCTCTCCCCTCTCTCTAAGGCTTTCGAAAGATAAAGTTTGAAGTGGAATTAGGGCTTCAAACCCTATTCCATGCCTTAACTCAGTAAGGTCATCCCTGAGCCCTTGGATCCCAAAAGAAGGAAAGGAACGGCCACGGTTCGCACTTAAAATCAATTTATTGGGCCAAACACGGGTTGTGACATGCCCATGTCCAAGGCCGTGTTCCATACTCACCATAACCCATAAAATAAAGAACTAGACACGACCTGTGACACGGCTTGTGACACACCCGTATCACCTATGGACACGCCCGTTTCATGGGCCGTGTGCCTCAATCGACGCTAAAACTGTCGTGTCCCGAACATGACACGGGCTTAGACATGCTTGTGTCATAATTGACACGCCCGTGTAAGATAGTACATGCCCGTGTTACGGGGTGTGTTCCTCAATCGACACTAGACCAAAAACATCCCGAAAAGTACATGGCCCTGTGACATGCCCGTGTCATAGGCCGTGTGTCAGACACGCCCTGGGACACGCCCATTTCCCAGGCCGTATAACTTACTCAACACTGCTTGGTAAATAACCCGAGCAGGACACAACCCTGGACATGCCTGTGTCTCAGGACATATTCTCGACCTACTAGGATCGTCGACTACATTTCGTCGACCATGCGGAAAAGTCATCCAACCTGAGCACGACACGTCCCTAGACACACCCATGTCCCGAGCCGTGTGCCCCTTAACAGGCTCCAACTTCGCCTTAGCACACTGTCCATTTCTCTTTTTTAGTTTCGGGGCGTTACAATTCTCCCCCCTTAAATGAATTTCGTCCCGAAATTACAGAAAGGAAAATAAAGTACTCAAACTTAAATGGTACCTGAGAAGAAGAGCTCGGGATACTCTTTGAGCATGGTCTGCTCTCGCTCAAACGAAAGCTCCTCACAACCGTAGTTGTCCCATCGAACTTTGACCATCATGATGTCTTTGATATGCAGTCGCTTGACTTTCGAGTCATCAATGAGAATGGGTTTGATCTTCGTCGTCAACCCATTATCAACCGGTACTTGATCGACCGCAATCACTTGCGAAAAATGGATCTCAAACGGTTTAAGGTACCTCGGGCTCAGTTTCTTCAAGTGTCGTACCCGTGAGACACCCTTGAATGGCTTAATATTCAAAAACACCAAGTCGCCAACACCGAACTCAACGTTTCGATGCTTGGAAATATATTATTTAGCCTTTCTGTCCTGAGCGATCAGCAATCATTCTCGAATAGTTCGTACAAACGAAGTTGCATCTTCCATCTCTTGCAATTTGTATAGCTTCGACTCACCCGTTTCTAACCACGACAACGGCGTGCGACATTTCCTATCATAAAGGGCCTCGAAGGGCGCCATTTGAATGCTTTCTTGGTAGTTATTATTATAAGCAAATTCCACCAGGTACAAGTGATCTTCCCACTACTTCCTGAAATCCAAGACGCACATTCGAAGTAAGCCTTCCATCATCCTATTGACTCTCTCGGTCTGACCATCCATCTGCAGATGAAAGGCCGTGCTGAAACTAAGCTTGGTTCCCAACATTTGTTGCACCAACCTCCATTCAATGGACATGAACTGTCCATCCCGGTAGCTCACGATGCTCCGGGGCACACCGTGCAGTCGAACAATGTTATCCACATAGAGTTTTGCTAGTTTATCCACCAAATCATCCTTCCTATTCAGAATGAAGTGTGACACCTTCATCAATCAATCTACGATCACCCAGATGGCGTCGTTTCCCTTCTGCGACCTTGGATACCATGTAAAAAGTCCATTGAAATATCATCGAACTTCCACTCTGGGATAGGCAAGGAAAAAAGAAACCTTCGGGCTTCTGGCACTCCGCCTTCACCAAGGAGCACGTTTGACACTTCGCCACATAAATGCCACATCCTTCGTAAGTCCCGGCCGCCAGAACAACTTATTCATATCACGATACATCCTCGTGCTCCCTGGGTGAATCGAGTACTTGGTATGATGAGCCTCGTACATCAATTCCTCCCACAGCTTACCCACATTTGGGACGCACAGACGACTGTCCTTCCATAACAGTCCATCAACAACATTAAATTGGTAATTTGACCCATCCAACGCCTTATCCATGATTTGCTTCATGTTACTATCCAAATCCAGAGCCTGCCGAATCCGATCAATAAGTTCATACTGAACTTCTGTCCAGTTCAATAGCACTTCGGCACTAGTATGCTTGTCAACACAAGAGATCTCTAATGCCTCCAACTCTCGAATCAAGCGCTCGTCATGAACCGACAACCAGTTGGCCCTTGCGGGGGCCCAGCGACTCAAAGTGTCTGCAACTGCATTGCCTTTCCCAGGCCTATAGTGAATCTTGAATGTGTAGTCCCCCAAGAACTCCATCCATCTCTGCTGCCGCATGTTTAGATCTTTTTGATCCAACAAGTATTTCAGGCACTTTTGGTGGTATATATATCGACCTTTACACCGTACAGGTAATGCCTCCACACCTTCAGAGAAAATATCATGGCCGCTAACTCCAAGTCATGGACCAGATAATTTCTCTCATGCACCATTAGCTGGCGCGAGCCATAAGCTATCACTCTCCCATGCTGCCGCAGAACACAATCCAAACCACTGCCTGAAGCATCACTTTAGATCTCAAAACCTTCGGTCCCAACCGGCGAACATAGAATAGGCGTTATGGTCAACCGACTCTTCAGCTCTTCAAAAGCTTGCGCGCACTCCGGCGACCACACAAACTTTTGATCTTTCCTCGTCAAAGTCGTGAGGGGTAACACTATCCGCAAGAAGTTGTTTACGAAGCGTCTGTAGTAGCCGATAAGTCCTAGAAAACTCTGGACATCCGCTACTGAACACAAGACAGGCCACTCCCGTATCGCAACTATCTTCGCCGGATCCACAACAATCCCTTCTCCACTGAATATATGACCAAGGAATGCCATCGAGGACAACCAAAACTCGTATTTGGAGAACTTGGCATACAGTTGGTTCCTCCTCAGCGTCTCCATCACCAAATGCAAATGCTTGAAGTGATCCTCTTCGCACTGCGAGTACACCAATATGTCATCGATAAAGACTATCACGAAGTGGTCCAGGTAATCTCTGAATGTTTTGTTCATCAGATCCATGAACACGTATTGCGCATTAGTCAGCCCAAACGGCATGACAGTTAACTCGTAATGCCCATACCTTGTGTTGAAAGCTATCTTGGGGATATCACTTTCTCTTTTCCTGAACTGATAATACCCGGATTTAAGATCCAATTTTGAGTACACCGATGACACGACTAACTGATCGAACAATTCATCAATCCTTGGGATCAGGTACTTGTTCTTCTTTGTTAACTTGTTCAGCTCTCGATAATCAATACAGAGTCACAAGCTTATGTCCTTCTTCTTAACAAAAAAGACTGGTGCGCTCCAAGGCGACGAACTTGGACGCACATAACCCTGTTCTAACAGTTCTTTAAGTTGAACCTTCAGTTCCGCCATCTCCTTAGGCACTAACTGATACAGAGAGCGTGACACAGGTTTGCCCCTAGCACTAGCTCAATAGTGATGTCAATCTCCCGCTGAGGTGGGGCTCCTGGGAGATAATCAGGGAACACATCGGGGGTACTCGGATACCACTGGGATACTGTACAACGTAGGCTTAGGCTTAGAAGCCTCCACTACTGTGAAGAATAGCTCTACACTAGCACGAACTGCCTTAACAACCTGAAGAGTAGGCATTAAAGTCCTGATCGACCCTTTCAAGCCGCAAAAGTCGTCTCACGACTAATTCCCAACTTGACCTCCTTGCGGTTGCAATCAATGTATGCTTGCTGCTCCGAGAGCCAGCCCATACCAAAAATCACGTCGAACTCCACTAGCGGCAGTAAAGATGCTTGCAAGTCGAACTCCTGACTCCCAATCTATATCTTTACGCAATAGACTCTATCAGCGCGCATTGAACACCCATTTGGCAACAACACATCCATTTTGTCCTTTGTCATCAAAGAAGGTACCCCGATGCGCGATATAAATCCTTCGGACAAAAAAGAGTGTGAAGCTCCCATATCGAGGAGTGCTCTCGCCGGATTATCAAAAATCAAAACGAAGCCTAGTACAAGCAATAATAAGCTATCATGCGCAAGGTACCAAGTATTTAAAGCTAAATTGTAATAAATTTAAACCGTACATGTCACCACATCATCTTGCTTTATGACCTTCTGCTGGCCAAGGTTATAAACCCTAGGTTGGGTTGGAGCATAGTACGATGCGGTTAACTCCACCGCCTTGCCCTTCTCCTTATACGTTACTCCCTGCTTCCTCTTGGACTTTGGGCGCCCGCTCCAGCAATCTCGGGCAAAATGCCCCGGCTTCCCAAAGTTATAGCATGCGCCCGGGGTTCGTCCTGTAGTTTCCCAAGAAGCACCATAAGAAGGGGCTGGACCCGAAGTCCTAGCCTTCTTATTGAACTTACGATAACCATTCTTTGAGGTAGTCGGCACCTTGAACTTTGTCCTCTTTGCACTAGAGTCCTTCTTCTCCTGCACATTCCTCAGATCCTTCTCCAACGACTGGGCCATGTTGACCAAGGTTAGAAAACCCGGCGTCATAGGCCCCGAGAGCAGTAGCCTTAGGTCATCCCGCAGACCTTTATAGAATCAGTTTGTCTTTCGCTCCTCATCCGTGAATGTAGAGCTTGCATACCGACCCAACCGTGTAAATTTGTGGAGGTACTCATCCACGCTACTCTCTTCCTTGCACCAGTTTCTTGAAATCATTATCCATCACAATCCTCTGAGCTGAGGGAAGGTACCTTGCCAAGAACAGTCTCAAAAACTCCTCCATCGAGACGTCCGTGAGTTACCTTCCCCCCAAGTGGTGTAGCTCTAAACCTTCCCACCACAACCTTGCATCACCGTCCAACAAGAAAGTGGATATGGTTGTCTTTTGCCAGTCCTCCGTTTCCGTAGCTGTCAAGACTCTCTTTACTCGGGAGAGCCAATCATCAGCTTGAGATGGGGCTCCAGTCCCCGAGAATACCGGAGGATTGAAGCCCATAACATGCTTGAGCTGCTTTTTAGTTACTCTCCTAGGTACCAATAACTCCACCACCACCTGCTCTACCCTTCTCGGTTCCGCCGCTTGAATCGGTACCTGCTACATAGCAGGGGCAGACTGCTGTATTTGCCTTGCAAGCTGGGAATTTATCATAGTGAATACCTCTTAAGCCACCAATCTTATGGTTTCTGCCGAAGGAGGTGTTGTAGGCACATCATTTGGTGCACTACTTGCCTCAGAATGCGGGTTTTCTTAAGCCCCTGCACCACTCCTGGTCAACTATAGACAAACAAAACATTGTTAAGTGACCTAACAATATTGCAAAAGCAATTATAGGAACACGCAGGTTCCTCAAACATGTGTATTTTCATTCCTAAGTGGACATTCATGGGTTCTTTTATGTTATAATAATGACGTACACACATGTGCTCACCACCCCTTAAAAGAATTCGTCCACGAATTCATTTAAGCATGATCGAAATCGGTAGTCTGATACCAAATTGTTACACCCCTATCCGTTACATAGCATATAGCAGTAGGTTCGGCCGGGGCCTGACGTCATATAACACAGACAGACCGAATGGTTACTTAATGAAACCATCCTTCCAAAAACATACTTCCTACTCAGAGTACATTCTAGCAGAAGCAATTTAAAAGTTGCAAAGAGAAGAACCCAAGCCAACATCATGAATGTCCACTAACAACCCAAATTAAGAATGAGCGTACAAATACACAAAGTACTTGGTCTTATGGCCTTACAAGGGTTTCTTAAATAAACAGTGTTTTCCAAACATCGGTATGCAGGTCGAACACACATTAATATAATAAGTAAACATTTGCATGGCCTTCGAGGGCTGGCTCAGCAACCAGGGCTTCAGCCCGCTACTTGCCACTAGGCTCTGCAGCACCTGTAAGCAACAATCCACCGCAGCGGTGGAAAACAAAAGTAACCTTAAATTAAAGCTGACCAAATTATAATGACCCCACCCCTTCCTTGGGGTGGCAGTGCTCCTTCCCAGCATTGCATTAGATCCAACAATTAAAGTGAAAGTACCATATTTGCACAATACACCACAGATGCAGGCCCGCACAACCACACACCCCGTGCTCTAAGGACACTTACTCTGTGAACCCTATAAAAATACGTGGTATCACAACCGCCTCCAGGATGGTAAATCTCGTGAGCATTATAGTCTTTCTGTCCTAAGCCTAAGACCCTCTATGTAACGCCCCAAAACTCAAAAGAGGGACGGTTGGAGTTTTAAGCCAAATTTGGGTTTTGCTAGAGGTGACACGGCCTGGGACACCGGTGTGTCCCAGGGCCTGTCGTTCTCGGGTAAGTGTTGGTCGCATGGGCGATGATTTTGGAGTCAACGGTCATCGGGGGGGTGAACACGGCCTTGGACACAGGCGTGTCCCAGGGCGTGTCAGCCACTTAGAGTCCCAGGGGGGGTTGAATGAGGGGCGCACGGCCTAAGCCCAGGCATGTTCGGGTCCGACACGGGAGTGTTCAATTCGACATGGGCATGTCGAATGCCCGTATCCTCCTAAGGTCGTGCGCCGTTTTGTGCTAAGGAGATTATACGGCCTGGGACATGGGCATGTCCCAGGGCATGTCTAACACACGACATGGGACACAGGCGTGTCCCAGGGCGTGTATTGCACACGGCATGGGACGGGGGCGTGTCACATGGCCGTGTACTTCTCAGGGGAATCGTGGATATTGCACACGGGCCGTGACACGGGCCATGACACGGGCGTGTCACATTGTGTAACGTCCAAATTCGCGCTAGGCCCCTCGCACAAGTTTTGAGTCAAGAGACTTGACTTGGGCTCGGGACGCACTGGCAAAAGGTGTCAAGTGCGTTGAATGGAGTGTAGGGTTGAGTGATATCCAACGGATCGAAAGGAAATGGCCTAAGGGAAAATCGACGAGAATGGGAGTTGATACTCGCCGATCGACAGGTATCGGGAATGATACTCGCCGATCGACGGGTATCGGGAATGATACTCGCCGATTCGACGGGTATCGATGGTCGATACCCGCCGGATTCAGAACTACTGATTGAGAATTAGGCTAAGGGAAATTCGTGAGTATCATTGTTGATACCCGAAGAATTCGTTAAGAATGCCCGGCGATTCTCGCCGATCGTCGAGAATTGCCCGGTGATACCCACCGATCATTGAGTATCGCTGACTAACACTCAACGCACTCAATGCCAGGAATTTCCGATAAGTGGGCTAAGTGAAATTTGTCGTGTATCATTATTGATACCCTACGAATTCGTCGAGAATTCCCGACGATTCTCGCCGATCGTCGAGAATGACGGTTGATTCCCGTCGAATTTGACTTGTGCGTTTTCTTCGCCCAGGCAGATTCGCCGTCTTGTACAGGCGGACCGAACCGAACTTCAGGATTCGTGCTGATGATGATTCCTTGGACCGGGTCACTTCAATATGACCCATTAGGGGCGGTCCAATGGGGCATTGACACGTGGCGGAAGGATTTAACCTAATACATCGATTTATAAGAGGAGATAAAGCTGAACCCTAGCCATCCTTGCCGATCGTTCTTGCCGTCATCGTGGACCTCACGAATCCGACAGAGCCGCGAGAAGCATTCGGAGCTCCTGGAGGCGGCCTTCTCCCTCTCTCTCTCTCCTTCCTTTATCGTTAAGAACAACTGCACCAAGCAAGAGATGCCGCAAAGAAGGATGACTAGATCCATGGTCGGAAATGATGGTACCGCTGGAATCGATGTGAGCTTCCTCCCCTCTCCCTTGGTACTAGAACTGTAGTTAATATTCTAGGAGAGATATCAACTCCTTATATTCTTGATGGTGAGGATGAGATTTCTTAGGGAAAAGCCATGCCTAGGTCGTTTTCTAGGCTTAGTCCCCTCCAACCTCTTCATTCTTCAAAGTGAAGATGAGAGAGTGATTCGTGCAGAAATATGGCTTTGTGAGGGTGAATAAGGGTGGACGATTTTCTAGTGGAGTTTTTGGGAGATTTGTGCAAGGAGGAAGATGAACGGATGTCGTTCATCTTGACTTAAGATGCGTGCAGAAATTTGTTTTCTGCACACAGCGAACCTTCGTGGCCAATTTCGGGGGTGTTCTTGTCATATCTGGGTTTTCGACTAAACACAAAAGTCGTAGCCCTCGAAATTATCTTTCCAACGAGTGGTTGTACGTTTCTAGGAGATACCTATAGCCACGGAAAATTCAGTTCGAATCTACTGCAATTGGGGGAAATTCCACCCAGGAAATCTGTATCCTGTACGCAGCAGGCTTCGAGTGAATTTCTGGTGTGATGCGATCAAATCTGGGCTTTTGACTAAACACGAAAGTTGTAGCCCTTGAAATTATATTTCCAACGAGTGGTTACACGGACTCGTTGGATTTCTGTAGCCTCGGGAATCCTTGGTTGAATTTGCTGCCCGGATTTAGGCTGCACCTAAATTCTGGGTTGTGTAACGTGGAATGCGATTTGGTGGAATTTAATGTTGCGATCCAAATCGAGGCTTGGGTGAACTCTTTCGACATAATCATCATAGTGATATGATAAGTTGAGGTTATAAATCTGAATTCGTATAACGAGTTGTGGACAAGCTTAATTGAAGGAAAGAGCTTTATATAAATGGGTAGTTATAAATTGATAGATGTATAAATGATTTAACTACGGCCATGATGTATGTTGAATGGATAAAAGGGAATTAGTAATCCAATGCTCAGAGTGTCGTCTCCCTACGGGTAGCATTGAGGAAGTAACAAGTGCGGTGTTGACCGTCACTAGTTGGAATGAGATTGAGATGAGTAAATTGGACGGTTGGGCTTGGCCCTCGGTGTTCACGTCCTGAGGCTCCTTCCGCATTTGATGGATGGATGGGCTTGGTCCTCGGTGTTCATGTCCCGAGGCTCCTTCCATGCCATGATATTGTGGAACTGCATGTGGTGTGAGTCGACACGTGGTGTCGTAATCCTGGGTTAAGGATAGTGTGGCAGGTCTACGGGCTCGCCAATCGTCACACTGATGGGAGTTGACAGCTAGACCTTGGACGGTTGGGCTTGGTCCTCGGTGTTCACGTCCCGAGGCTCCTTCCATGCCAAGTGAATGGTTGGGCTTGGTCCTTGTGTTCATTTCCAAGGCTCCTTCCATGTCACGCATAGGCCAGTTCGTGGCTAGGATCTTGGTGCTCATTTACCCAAGAGAACCCGCTGAGCCGTAGTACGCATGTGAGCTCCACTGTTGTGTTCTTAGCATTGAGGCGTATGGAGGCCTAGGCCAGGTAGTGTGGATACAAGCCTAGTAGTGGAGATGCCCGCTCTATTGTCACCGTTTGGCCACGACGGTTGACGCCTGAGATGTTAGCTACCTGCTCGAATAGTGGGAACTATAAGTCTGTGTCGACAGAGCGATTGCATGTGCTTGATCATGGGTGTGTCATTGCATTGCATACATAGCATTGCACTTCATTACATACACAAGACCCTCATCGTATAAGTTTGTATGGGCACTCTTATACGATGAGTTACTTATTGCTGAACGACCCTCAACTTATATGCTTGTATGGGCATCCATATAAGTTGAGTTACTTACTGTTATAACATTATACTCTCTTGCTGCTGTAGATGGTAGAATTGTAAAATAAGAGCTTGTTCATTTATACACTACTTTTATTGCTACCTATGATTTGTATACTTACTTCACCTGCTTGTACTACTGTTTTATATATATTGTACCTGTTCCTTTCTCCGCCCGGTGCCGAGGAGTCGTCGGGGGAGCGGATGTGAAGCCACTTAGTATTTATGACTAACGGTTGCTACGTCTTCCTTTCTAGGAGGAAACCCCGCAGGTGGAGCAGCAGGTTATGCAGCTGGATAGCCAGGCCAGGACGACAGGGCCTGAGGGGACGGTACCGTCACTACCGTCGGTTACAGATGTGAGTGAGAGAGATTTTGTTGTAGCCCTTCGGGTAAATTATATTTACGTACTCTGATTATGTAGAAGCTTTGTTAGCTTCTCTTTTGCTGTACTTATGGACTTATGCTTGGTGTGGGTTGACTTCTTTTATTATTATGGTTGGCATTTATATGTTGATATTGGTTGAAGCCGGTAGGATAGGCTTCTTGTGGTACAGGCTGACCCGAGTGTTAGTGTTACCGCAAGGCGGCTGTTCTGGGCATAAGACCCCTCTCGTGCCATGTTCTGTGTTCCGAGAGGGGGTTCTTACAAATAGTATCAGCTTGCTATGATCCTCCAAGGAGAAAGTCACTTAACAATGGTGCCACCCCTGTTTGATTAGTCAGTTTGGGGACAAACTGACTTAGCGGAAGCAGTGGTGTGCCCATATTGATGAGTCCATATTTTATACTTAATTCCGGACTCATCTAGGCTTGTTTTCTTGTCTTTGTACACCGTTTAGCGTCATTTACACTACTTTTGGTTCGCTACGATTTTCCATGTCTTGTGCACCCTTTTTAGCCTATTTTCTGTGTGTGTGTGTATTTCATTCTTGCTATGATTATTATTGTTTGCTGTGGCTGCCACGATCGATGTCCCGTGCAGTTTTCCTGCAAGTTTGGGGATCGTGAGGGCATTCGGGATAGGTGTTTCACTATTTTTTGGCAAAGGAGTCAGTGGTCATGCGTTTTTACCCACGCACGACCATCGACCTCTTGGCACACGATCACTAATCGTGCGCAGCCCGGCCTCATTTGTGAAATCTCTGTCTTGAACCTTCCGCACGATCACTTACCATACCGCCCACGATCACTGCTCGTGCGCTGCCGGTCGTGCGCAGTCATGCCATCTTTTTCCACTTTCTGCCTCTATATCGCACGATCACGGACCATATCGCGCACGACCACTGGTCGTGCGCCTTGTGATCGTGCGCAGTGTTTAATTCTGTTTTCTATAAATAGCGCAGGTCTCGCCCTAAATTGAGACCCCTCGACATTTTCCGCCGTATTTCGTCCCCGACGAGTTTTTCCGCCGTCCTCCTTCATTCTCCACCTGAGGGAGGGTCTCCGGGCAAGCTTTCATCGCCAAATCAAAGTCGGAGCATCCCCTCGGCCTCCTCCTTTATCCCCAAGCTTTCAAGCGGAGATTTGACCTAGCCTTCTCCACCAAGCTAGGAGGAGCTTGTGTGTCCATCTTCCGCAGCGTGATACGAAGAAGACGGGTCACTGGGAGTGAGTGACAGCCTCCTCTACCCCGGATGTAGTTAAGGACCGAGCTTGGACTTGGATTGACAACCCGGGATTCCAACCGTGAACCCTCAATAAGGCTTCGGACCCGGTCGATTTCGCACACTCCTCTTATGTTGTTGTTGATAGCTTAGTTTAATTTCTATGTATTGATGAAGTATTTTTATTGATTAGCATTTTCACTTATTCATGTCTATGTGAGTTATTGTGATTTTGTTATTATTGCTTGAGGTGCGCCATATTCCATCCTCCACCATCCACCCTTGCCGCACTAGCAATTGCTAGTGGCGTGCGTTGCGAAGAGGTGCTCACGACCCTCATTCTGCCATTCTAACCACCTCATCCGCTAGCCTACTCGCCCATCTGCCTTGTGAATCGGTGCATAGCGGCCTGACTAGTCTTCATCCCGCCTAGTGAAGCTTCGCATAGCGGCGTTGCATAGAAGTAGTTGGTAGTGTTTTATTTTCTGTTTCCGCAACCAATAAAACCGCCTTCGTTACTTCCGACCCGAGGACTTCAATCTCAAGTCCTCCTCGACATTAACTCATCCCTTACTGTGTTCCTCAAGAGACCGACACTCGGGGATTTATTCCCAAACTTTATTACTTGTGCGACCGGTGCGCTTGCCGTATTTTCCACGCATCAAGTTTTTGGCGCCGTTGCCGGGGAACACAGTCGTGTGAGTTTTTGGAAAGGGAGATTATAGATTGAAGCCCTTTTCCATCTATTCATTCGATGTTTTATTTTTCT
This sequence comes from Platanthera zijinensis, assembly GCA_039513925.1. Taxonomy (NCBI): domain Eukaryota; kingdom Viridiplantae; phylum Streptophyta; class Magnoliopsida; order Asparagales; family Orchidaceae; genus Platanthera; species Platanthera zijinensis. The sequence continues at coordinate 169,571,934 of CM077088.1, forward strand.
TTGCTTTAGTTTTTATAATTTGTTGCTTATTTTTCTTTATTCCTTTTCTAATTTTGATATTTCAGTAGCAGGTATTCCTTTTTATTTATCTGCTTGTGTGTAGTTATTTTTTGCTTAGAAAATTCTTGTTGTGAATTCTTTCTTGCTGCACCATGTATTCTTATGCGAATATTCGTTGCCGTTGGTGCGGGGATTATAGGCATAACAGTGATGAGTGCCCCACTGAAGAATGGGAGCATAATTCTCGTGGTTCAGTGTATGGAGCACCATTGTCTTATGGTACTTCATACACCGTACCCCAGTCTTATGGTCACTACTCTTCTCCGCCTTCACCTTTTTCATATTCCTCTTCGGTCCCACCTGGACCAAGGAGTAATGGAAAACGATGTTTGTGTTGTCGTAGCACCGACCATGTGTTGAAAGATTGAGCAGAATTTCAGCGCCAGTTGGAGGCGGATTATGAGCCGGATATCTGGATTGTCTCATCCACCTCTCAAAGGGCTGCTCCTTCTGATTCTGATGATGTATCCGCAGTACCACCTTGTCTATGGGGGACTGCTGTGGATACACCCATCAGACTTTCTTCTGATCGATGTGACGACATTGCGGTACTGTCGCCCTCTATACCTTCTTCCCCTCTTCTTGTTTCACCCCCGGAGGAACCTGCACCAACTTTCTCTGATGTTGTTGTTCCTCCGCTTTCTTTGCAAGAATCATCTACTCCTCTTTTTAGTGAGTTGGTTGATGATGTTGTGCCCTTTGGAGATTGGGAACATGAGGATGCGCCATGGTGTGACGAGGACATTATTCTCGTCAATGGAGAATATTATGTCTTGGAACACAGTGACGCACCGAGGTGTGATGAGGAAATCCTTGCCGGTGAGGAGGTTTCTATTTCCTTGTTGGATGAGGAGGTCCAAACCACCACCGAGGACCTCGTGGTCTCAATTTCCCCTCGCCATGACTCACATGACACCGACAGTGATCTATGTTTGGAACCTGCTGAGAGTGATTCGGGGATCACTCTCCCTATTTCTGCTTCTTTTAGTTTTTCTTCTCCTTTATTCCTTGACCCCCCTTCTCCTTCTGCGCCTGTGCGGGTTGACTCCCTGTAGGTGAGTTGGGTTAACATTGAGCCTTGCGCTCAGGTTGTCGGCGAGTGCCTCAGCTTGCATGAGGAGTTTCCTACTCCTTTTGCAGTTGAAGCCTCTACCTTCACCTTCGCCCCCAACGAGCTTGTGATGGACGATACCTTGCTAGGCAAGGATTTGTTTTGTGGTGAGATGAGTGAGGACCAGTGCTCCTCCTCATCTTACTTCCTATTTCCTCTACCTGTGCGTCGCAGGTATTATTACTCAGGTTGAGGGGTAACTGTTCTATCACCGTATCGGTACCCGTTACCGACACGGATATTAGGACAGTTGCCTGTTCATTTTTTATTTCATAGGCCCATTAGCTAAGGCTTTTCTGCTTCGAATAAGTCGTGCTGGGATGACAGTAACCCCAGTAGTTATCTTAAATTTCTGCATTTTACTTTTTATGTCTAGCTTAGTTTAGAATTTATATGTATTTTGTTTTTCTTTTGTTTTGTTTTTGCGGAGCTCACCCCTGCAGATTTTCTTGACATTCTTGTTGGTGGGGTCGTGATTTTCCGTATGGTGGAGCTGTTCTAGTTTTCACGCGTCTTCTGGTATGCTCACTAGCTGAGCATTGGGTAACCTCTCCCCTTTTCTCCTTTTGATTTTAATTCAATATCATATGCTATGTTGTATCGTGTAGTTTAAGTCTGGGGGAGAGCATGTTTACCTTTTGCACGTGCACATTTCTTTTGCATACTAGAAGCTTTTCGTATTTTATTTTGTTAATGTTCATTGCATCGCACACCACTGCACCCACATGAGCGCGAGCTTAGCTGTTAGCGTGCCACGAGTTGAACTTGTATCTTTGTTAGATTTGGAAAATTTCTGTGCTAGTTTAGGATTGTGCGACGGAGTAAAATGTTGGCCTTGTTGTGTTTCTAGTCAACTGCTCTCGTTTTGTATAGAAATTTGTGTAGATTTAATTTTTTCGTATGCTTATAGTTCTATATTTTTCTATTTGCGTAAATATTTCTTATTCTACTCAAAAGTTGGTGAATTCGGTGTGAATCAAACAGTAGCGTAGGAATGTGTGTAGCCGCTACTAGACTCGTTTTGCTTGAGTCGGGGGGAAGGATTATCTTTCTCGGTGGCTAAGAACTTGCCCCAAGCTACTCTTGAAGCATGGGTACATTGTTACTCAAGCGCGAGTGTGATGTAGGCCATCATTTTGGCCCGGTTGAGCTTTGTACCGTTCCTAACGTCATATCCTCGCTAAACCCCGTTGTGCCTACCCTTCTTTTGATTCAGCTCCACTATATTTGCCAAAGCCCCATAGCCGATCCTAGTCGCACACCCAAGTCGAGCTTAGTGTTTTATATTTTCATGTTGGGTTGTGATGTGGTGTTATTATTTGTGAAAATGTGGAAGTGCTTTCAAGTTATATCTGCTGAAATTATGAAAATAAAAAGATGAAAAAGAAAAGAAAATGATAAAAAAGGGGTGAAAATGAAAAGTGAAAAGAAAAAGTTTGATTGAAAATCTTTATTTGAGATGATTTGGATTTGGAGTAGGCGGTGCACACACCCATTTAGTAAAAGTTAAGTCTGGGGGTGTGGTGCACCCGTGTTTATTTTGTGGGCAGCGGGTACTAGTTTTGTACGTTAGCTCATTTGGGTTAGGTGCATACCCTTCATGTTTATCCTTGTTTTCCTCGTCGTAACCCAAGCCCCATTATTACCCGAAGTCCTACGGACTTGCGCTTGAGTTGACTAGTGTCGTGGAGAGAGTGCGCACGGGCAAGCTTATGGTTTCCGACATTGGTGGATTCCTTTGGGGGTAATCTTGAGCCCCGATCTTTGGCAGTGCTCACCTTAGTGGCCTGTCTACTTTCTCCCTGCGTAGGACCGGATGATTCACCGTGATTCCACTTTTGAGTAATAATAAATTTTTGATACGCATTGTGAAAAATATAAAATATTTTGTATACTTAAAAATTTCCTCTACTTTATTTTTATGCACGCGAGCATGCGACTTCGCATGGTACTCCGTTTTGCAATTTCTTTGTTAGCTAGTTCATTTTCCCCGTCTGCTTAGGTTTTGTTTGCTCGGGACGCGCAAACGGTTAAGTCTGGGGGTGTGATGAGTCCATATTTTATACTTAATTCCGAACTCATCTAGGCTTATTTTCTTGTTTTTGCACACCGTTTAGCGTCATTTGCACTCCTTTTAGTTCGCTACGGTTTTCCATGTCTTGTACACCCTTTTTAGCCTATTTCTGTGTGTGTGTGTGTGTATTTCATTCTTGCTATGATTATTATTGTTTGCTGTGGCTGCCACGATCGATGTCCCGTGCAGTTTTCCTGCAAGTTTGGGGATCGTGAGGGCATTCGGGATAGGCGTTTCACTATTGTTTGGCAAAGGAGTCAGTGGTCGTGCGTTTTTACCCACGCACGACCATCGACCTCTTGGCGCACGATCACTGATCGTGCGCAGCCCGGCCTCATTTGTGAAATCTCTGTCTTGAACCTTCCGCACGATCACTTGCAATACCGCGCACGATCACTGCTCGTGCGCTGCCGGTCGTACGCAGTCATGCCATCTTTTTCCACTTTTCTGCCTCTATATTCGCACGATCACGGACCATATCGCGCACGACCACTGGTCGTGCGCCTGTGATCGTGCGCAGTGTTTAATTCTGTTTTCTATAAATAGCGCAGGTCTCGCCCTAAATTGAGACCCCCCCCCCCCCGACATTTTCCGCCGTATTTCGTCCCCGACGAGTTTTTCCGCCGTCCTCCTTCATTCTCCACCTTAGGGAGGGTCTCCGGGCAAGCTTTCATCGCCAAATCAAAGCCAGAGCATCCCCTCGGCCTCCTCCTTCATCCCCAAGCTTCAAGCGGAGATTTGACCTAGCCTTCTCCACCAAGCTAGGAGGAGCTTGTGTGTCCATCTTCCGCAGCGTGATACGAAGAAGACGGGTCACTGGGAGTGAGTGACAGCCTCCTCTACCCCGGACGCAGTTGAGGACTGAGCTTGGACTTGGATTGATAACCCGGGATTCCAACCGTGAACCCTCAATAAGGCTTCGGACCCGGTCGATTTCGCACACTCCTCTTATGTTGTTGTTGATAGCTTAGTTTAATTTCTATGTATTGATGAAGTATTTTTATTGATTAGCATTTTCACTTATTCATGTCTATGTGAGTTATTGTGATTTTGTTATTATTGCTTGAGGTGCGCCATATTCCATCCTCCACCATCCAACCTTGCCGCACTAGCAATTGCTAGTGGCGTGCATTGCGAAGAGGTGCTCACGACCCTCATTCCGCCATTCTAACCACCTCATCCGCTAGCCTACTCGCCCATCTGCCTTGTGAATCGGTGCATAGCGGCCCGACTAGTCTTTATCCCGCCTAGTGAAGCTTCGCATAGCGGCGTTGCATAGGAGTAGTTGGTAGTGTTTTATTTTCTGTTTCCGCAACCAACAAAACCCCCTTCATTACTTCCGACCCGAGGACTTCAATCTCAAGTCCTCCTCGACATTAACTCATCCCTTACTGTGTTCCTCAAGAGACCGACACTCGGGGATTTATTCCCAAACTTTATAACTTGTGCGACCGGTGCGCTTGCCGTATTTTCCACGCATCACATATGTAATCCACACTAAGTTTTTCCATCTTTAACCTTAGATTAGCCAACCTAACCTTAGGTTTGTACCCTATGTGTAGATCCCAGTACATGCTGAGCCAGTGAGGGGCACCCCCGCCCCGTCCGTGCCTACACAATTCCAACAATCAGAGCTGGGGCAGACGCTCACAGCTATTTTGGACGCCTTTAGGTCCCAATCTCAGCAGGCACCTGTACAACAACAGGGTCCGGGATCTCGTTGGTTAAGCACTTTCCGAGCTCTCTCCCCTCCCGCTTATATTGGGACAGAGTCGGCGGTGCATACGGAAGAGTGGCTCGACACTATACAAGAATTGTTGGCAGGAATAAGATGTCCAAACAATATGGCGGTGACCCTTGTGGTGACACTCTTAGAACTGCACGCCAAAAGGTGGTGGAAGTCCCTCATGGGCTCCACTTTTCGTGGAAGAGTGTACACGGACATTAGTTGGAGCGAATTCTCTGAAGCCTTTTTAGGGCATTTCATCCCCTCGGCCGCTCGGGATGGTCTTGAAGAGAGATTTTTGCAACTAAAGCAAGGGTCCGTGTCAGTGACAGAGTACCAACGGGAGTTTCAGCACTTGGCAAGATTCGCTGACTCCTATGAGTTGGATGATAGAGGGTACGCCAAACGATTCTACACAGGCTTGCGAGATCCCCTAAGGCAAGACCTTTTATTTATAGCGGACTCTAGTCTGGCGGAGATTATCGATATGGCGAAGAGATTGGAAGCGGATCACCTGGGAAGTGGTAAGAGACCAGCGGAGGGTGTGATGGAAGTCGGCCCCAACAACAGAAGGAGATTTGACAATAGAAGAGGAAGAGGATATCGGAGGGGTGGCGGGCATTTCCCCCAGAACTTTAGAGAGGAGCGCCCGGTTCCGCAACCGCCAGCATTACCTCCACCTCAATAATTTCAGTAATACGGCGGAAGGCAGGAACGGGTGTGCTTTGAATGCAACCAACCGGGCCACATTCGACGCTACTGCCCGTAACTGTTTCGAGATGCGCCTTTTGCTCTCCCTCCAGCAGCCCCGTGGGGGAGAGGGTATGTGCGTGGTAGAGGACGAGGACCACGAGGAAGAAACCCCGGACCCGCTCGAGATCAGATGTATGCCTTGGACATGACTCAAAAGCGGAATCCTCAAGAGATGATTGCAGGTACAATTTGAATTAGCCATTTTGCTTCCATTAATATCCTCTAGTGGCTTAAGATATACTAGACGTCTAGCTTGAGTATTATTAAATGACACTTAGGCACCGTGATGGTCGGCGGGAAACCGTCTTATACATTATTTGACACTAGTGCCTCACATTCTTTCGTGTCTGAAGACTTCATCAAGGATATACACTGAGTGCAATATTTCACTGGTATTGCTCGAAGAGTACGCCTCCCAGACGGATCTGAGATGATGGCAACCGCGAAGTGTGAGTTGGAGATAACCATTGGGGGAAAGACCTTTGATACCCCCGCCATAATTTTGAGAATACCAGAATTCGACCTCATTCTGGGCATGGCATGGCTGTTTTGGCACCATGCAAGAATCGACTGTGCGGAGAAGCACATATATTTGAGACATGGGGATACTGATGTAGTCTTGCAAGGTATAAATTTCGCACCTCGAATATTGTTATCCTCAATCCATACCTTGAAAGCTCATATGAGAGGGGATGAAGTCTATATGATATGTTTCGAACTAAAGGAGATGAAGGTAGAAGTGAAGGATGTGCGGGTAGCACGGGACCTCCCTGAGGTATTTCCTGAGAAATCTCAAGGGTTACCCCCACATAGAGAAGTGGATTTTCAGATTAAGCTGGTTTCAAGAGCTAAGCCTGCCTCCAGGACCCCTTATCGGATGGCCCCAAAAGAACTCACGGAATTTAGAGTTCAACTGCAGGAGTTGGTAGAATCAGGGTTTGTTCGCCCCAGCTCATCACCTTGGGGAGCCCCTGTTCTATTCGTTAAGAAGAAAGATGGAACCCTGCATTTATGTATAGACTATCGGGAACTCAACCGACTGACGGTACGGAACACCTATCTGTTACCTCGGATCGATGAGTTGTTCGACCAACAGGTGGGAGCGCATTGGTTCTCCAAGCTAGATTTGCGCTCGGGGTATTACCAATTGAGAATACAAGAGGATGATATTCAGAAAACGGCTTTCAGCTCAAGGTACGGCTTATATGAGTTCACGGTGATGCCGTTTGGGCTCACAAATGCCCCATAAGCTTTCATGAGCTTGATGAATAAAGTGTTTGAGCCTTATCTAGATGTATTCGTCATTGTGTTCATTGACGACATCTTAGCCTACTCGAAGACGGAGGAAGAACATGTCGGGCATTTTGCCTTAGTTTTGGAAAAGTTAAAAGGGCACGCCCTGTTCGCCAAGTTTAGCAAGTGTTAATTCTGGCTTAGGGAAGTGGCTTTCTTGGGTCATGTAATCAGTAGGGCTGGACAAGCTGTGGATCCGGCTAAGGTGCGTACCGTGAAGGAGTGGTCGCCCTTGAAGTCGGCGGCCGATGTGAGGAGTTTTCTGGGACTTGCTGGATACTACCGCAAGTTCGTAAAAGGATTCTCCAAGATTGCCCTCCCGCTTACTTCTTTGACAAAAGAAAGGTGTGCCATTTGAGTGAACACTCCAGTGTGAAGCGGCATTCTAGGAATTGAAGGATAGACTTACCTCCGCCCCCATCCTTGTCCTTCCGTCTGGGAAGGAAGGATTCCAAGTTTACACGGACGCGTCTTATCAGGGGTTGGGAGCAGTGTTGATGCAGCACGGGCACGTAATTGCTTATGCTTCAAGACAATTGAAGAAGCATGAAATCAATTACCCAGTGCATAATTTGGATCTAGGAGCAGTGGTGTTTGCCTTGAAGGTATGGAGGCATTATCTATACGGCGTCCACTGCGAAATCTTATCGGATCATAAAAACTTGAAGTACATTCATACCCAGAAGGAATTGAACTTAAGACAATGGCGGTGGTTAGAGTTTCTATGCGACTATGAGTTCACCTTGAACTACTACCCCGGAAAAGCGAACTCAGTAGCCGATGCGTTGAGTAGGAAAGTACCCGGCTCGAGCCCAGAGTCTCGGTTGATGAGCATGGAGTTGGCATGGATGATCGAGGAGATGGACATTACCTTAATATTTAAGGCTTCTTCGGAATATACGGAGTACCTGTCCAGCATGAGCATAGTTTGTGATATCCGGGACCGTATTCGAGTGGAGCAAGGATTGGATGCAGCTTTGGCCCTGACAATAAAGTTAATCGAAGACGGGACTACCGACGAGTACACACTAAAGGACGCCCTCGTTTACTTTCGCGGCCTGCTCTACATTCCCAAAGGTGGCAGAATCCGGGAGGATATCTTTAGAGAAGCACATTGCTCTCAATATTCCATGCACCCGGGAATTTCAAAGATGTACGCCGGCTTACGGAAGACGATGTGTTGGCCCGGAATGAAGAAGGATGTTTGATACTTTGTCACGCATTGTGAAGCCTGTCAAAGAGTGAAGGCGGAGTGCAGGAGCCCCGGTGGTCTGTTGCAATCGTTGCCAATCCCCGAGTGGAAGTTCGAGGATATTTCCATGGACTTCGTACATGGGCTACCTCGCTCCCGCTCAGGAAATGATTCAGTGTGGGTGATCGTTGATCGCCTGACGAAAGTTGCCCGATTCATTCCTATGAAGAAGGAGGCTCATGTTGATGTCTTAGTACGCCTTTTTATGGAGGAGTTTGTACGGTATCACGGCGTACCTAAGACGATAGTTTCGGACCGTGATGGTCGTTTTACCTCCAAGGAGTGGATGGCAGTACAGGCGTATTTAGGTTCGCGCCTTACCTTCAGCACCGCATTTCATCCTCAGACGGACGGGCAGTCTGAGCGGACCATCCGAACATTGGAGGATCTGTTGAGGTTGTTTGTGATAGATAGGGGAGAGCCGTGGGAAAGACTCTTGCCCTTAGTGGAATTCTCCTACAACAATAGCCATCAAGCTAGCATTGGCATGGCGCCCCATGAAGCCCTTTATGGAAGAAGGTGTAGAACCCCCTTGTCTTGGGTGCAAGACGAAGACCTGGAGGCATTGGGAATTAAGTATATTGATGATACTGATGCGGTTGTTAGGCTGATAAGGGATCGTATGTTGGAGGCTCAAAGTCGGCAGGCGAAGTATTATAACGCAAAGCACCATATGGTGGAGTTTCAAGTGGGTGAAAAAGTGTTCCTGAAAATCCGTCCGATGCATGGAGTGTCACGGGTGCGGGGAGTAAAGAAGCTCAGCCCACGGTATGTTGGACCCTATGTCATAGTGGAAAGGATTGGCCCTTTGGCATATCGGCTAGAGCTACCGCCCGAGCTAGAAAATCTCCATGATGTGTTCCATGTATCTTTGCTTCGGAAGGCACTGTTGCGGCCTGAACAATACATCCCCACAACTGATGGTAAGGTGGCGTCCGACAGATCTGTGCAATTGGAGCCGGTACGAATCGTTGATAATAAGATAAGAACCTTGCGCCGCAAAAGTGTGCCTCTGGTAAAAGTGCTATGGTCTAATCATGGGAAGGAAGAATTTACTTGGGAGCCGGTGGACTTGATGCAGAAGCAAAACCTGGAGCTGTTCTCCCAAGGTAACATTTTATAGCGCATAATATTTTGTACTTGCATCCCCATAGCCCTATCCTGATTTCGGGGATGAAATCTTTTATTTTGTTTATAGGATTTGTAACGTCCCAATTCACGCTAGGCCCCTCGCACAAGTTTTGAGTCAAGAGACTTGACTCGGGCTCGGGACGCATTGGCAAAAGGTGTCAAGTACGTTGAATGAAGTGTAGGGTTGAGTGATATCCAACGGATCGAAAGGAAATGGCCTAAGGGAAAATCGACGAGAATAGGAGTTGATACTCGCCGATCGACGGGTATCGGGAATGATACTCGCCGATCGACGGGTATCGGGAATGATACTCTCCGATTCGACGGGTATCGATGGTCGATACCCGCCGGATTCAGAACTACTGATTGAGAATTAGGCTAAGGGAAATTCGCCGAGTATCATTGTTGATACCCGACGAATTCGTCGAGAATGCCCGGCGATTCTCGCCGATCGTCGAGAATGCCTGGTGATACCCACCGATCGTCGAGTATCGCTGACTAATACTAAACGCACTCAATGCCAGGAATTTCTGATAAGTGGGCTAAGTGAAATTCGCCGGGTATCATTGTTGATACCAGACGAATTCGTCGAGAATGCCCGACAATTCTCGCCGATCGTCGAGAATGACGGTTGATTTCCGTCGAATTTGACTTGTGCGTTTTCTTCGCCCAGGCAGATTCGCCGGCTTGTACATGCGGACCGAACCGGACTTCGGGATTCATGCAGATGATGATTCCTTGGACCGGGTCACTTCAATATGACCCATTAGGGGAGGTCCAATGGGGCGTTGACACGTGGCGGAAGGATTTAACCTAATACATCGGTTTATAAGAGGAGACAAAGCCAAACCCTAGCCATCCTTGCCGATCGTTCTTGCCGTCATCGTGGACCTCGCGAATCCGACAGAGCCGCGGGAAGCAGTCAGAGCTCCTGGAGGCGGCCTTCTCTCCTTCTCTCTCTCCTTCCTTTGCCGTGAAGAACAACTGCACCAAGCAAGAGATGCCGCAAAGAAGGATGACTAGATCCACGGCCGGAAATGATTGTACCGCTGGAATTGAGGTGAGCTTCCTCCCCTCTCCCTTGGTGCTAGATTTGTAGTTAATATTCTAGGAGAGATATCGACTCCTTAGAGTCTTGAAGGTGAGGAGGAGATTTCTTAGGAAAAAGACATGCCTAGGTCGTTTTCTAGGCTTAGTCCCCTCCAACCTCTTCATTCTTCAAAGTGAAAATGAGAGAGTGATTCGTGGAGAAATATGGCTTCGTGAGGGTGAATAAGGGTGGATGATTTTCTGGAGGAGTTTTTGGGAGATTGGTGCAAGGAGGAATATGAACGGATGCCGTTCATCTCGCCTTAAGATGCGTGCAGAAATCTGTTTTCTGCACGCAGCGACCTTCGTGGCCAATTCAGGGGGTGTTATGGTAATATCTCAGTTTTTGACTAAACACGAAAGTCGTTGCCCTCGAAATTAGCTTTCTAACAAGTGGTTGCACGTTTCCAAACGATAGTTGTAGCCACGGGAAAGTCAGTTCGAATCTGCTGCAATTGGGGGAAATTCTACCCAGGAAATCTGTATCCTGTACGCAGCAGGCTTCGAGTGAGTTTCTGGTGTGATGCAATCAAATCTGGGCTTTCAAATAAACACGAAAGTTCTAGCCCTTGAAATTATCTTTCCAACGAGTGGTTACACGCACTTGGCGGATTTCTGTAGTCTCGGGAATCCTTGGTCGAAGTTGCTGCCCGGATTAAGGCTGCACCTAAATTCTGGGTTGTGTAACGTGGAATGCGATTTGGTGGAATTTAATGTTGCGATCCAACTCGAGGCTTGGGTGAACTCTTTCGACATAATCATCATAGTGATATGATAAGTTGAGGTTATAAATCTGAATTCGTATAACGAGTTGTGGACAAGTTTAATTGAAGGAAAGAGCTTGATATAAATGGGTAGTTATAAATTGATAGATATATAAATGATTTAACTATGGCCATGATGTATGTTTAATGGATAAAAGGGAATTAGTAATCCAATGCTTAGAGTATCGTATCCCTACGGGTAGAATTGTGGAAGTAACAAGTGCGGTGTTGACCGTCATTAGTTGGAATGAGATTGAGATGAGTAAAGTTGGACGGTTGGGCTTGGCCCTCGGTGTTCACGTCCCGAAGCTCCTTCGGCATTTGATGGATGGTTGGGCTTGGTCCTCGGTGTTCACGTCTCGAGGCTCCTTCCATGCCACGATATTTTGGAACTGCATGTGGTGTGAGTCGACACGTGGTGTCGTAATCCTGGGTTAAGGATAGTGTGGCAGGTCTACGGGCTCGCCAATCGTCACACTGATGGGAGTTGACAGCTTGACCTTGGACGGTTGGGCTTGGTCCTCGGTGTTCACGTCCCGAGGCTCCTTTCGTGCCAAGTGAACGGGTTGGCTTGGTCCTCGTGTTCATTTTCGAGGCTCCTTCCATGTCACGCATAGGCCAGTTCGGGGCTAGGATCTTGGTGCTCATTTACCCAAGAGAACCCGCTGAGCCGTAGTACGAATGTGAGCTCCGCTGTTGTGTTCTTAACGTTGAGGCGTACGGAGGCCTAGGCCAGGTAGTGTGGAGAAAAGCCTAGTAGTCGAGATGCCCGCTCTACTGTAACCGTTTGGCCACGACGGTTGACGCCTGAGAGGTTAGCTACCTGCTCGAATAGTGGGAACTATAAGTCTGTGTCGACATAGTGATTGCATGTGCTTGATCATGGGTGTGTCATTGCATTGCATACATAGCATTGCACTTCATTACATACACAAGACCCTCATCGTATAAGTTTGTATGGTCACTCTTATACGATGAGTTACTTATTGCTGAACGACCCTCAACTTATATGCTTGTATGGGCATCCATATAAGGTTAGTTACTTACTGTTATAACATTATACTCTCTTATTGCTGTAGATGGTAGAATTGTAGAATAAGAGCTTGTTCATTTATACACTACTTTTATTGCTACCTATGATTTGCATACTTACTTCACCTGCTTATACTACTGTTTTATATATATTGTACCTGTTCCTTTCTCCTCCCGGTGCCGAGGAGTCGACGGGGGAGCGGATGTGAAGCCACTTAGTCTTTATGACTAACGGTTGCTACGTCTTCCTTTTTAGGAGGAAACCCGACAGGTGGAGCAGCAGGTTATGCAGCTGGACAGCTAGGCCAGGACGACAGGGCCTGAGGGGACGGTACCGTCGCTACCGTCGGTTACAGATGTGAGTGAGAGAGATTTTGTTGTAGCTCTTCGGGGCAATTATATTTAAGTACTCTGATTATGTAGAAGCTTGGTTAGCTTCTCTTTTGCTGTACTTATGGACTTATACTTGGTTTGGGATGACTTCTTTTATTATTATGGTTAGGTTGGCATTTATATGTTGATATTGGTTGAAGCCGGCAGGATAGGCGTCTTGTGGTACAGGCTGACCCGAGTGTTAGTGTTACCGCAAGGCAGCTGTTCTGGGCATAAGACCCCTCTCGTGCCGTGTTCTGTGTTCCGGGAGGGGGGTCTTACACATTGTGACACGGGCGTGTCGGTGGCCGTGTTAGAGGCCATGTTCTGGTCGGGAATTTCTGGTGACGGAGAATGAGTGACACGTCCATGCACACGGCCATGTTTTAACCCGTGTTCGGCCCAGATTTTCTATTTTCAGCATAAATCGTGGCCGTCTGTTTCCTTGGCTTGGAATCCAAGGGCTGGGGTTTTTCCTGATGGGGTTTAACCCGGGAATAGGGTTAGAAAACCCTTATTTTTCATTTGAGTTCTCTCTCTAAGTTCTAGAGAGAAGGGAGAGCAAGGAGGACGAAGAGGAGCTAGATCCGATCACCGGCGGAGCTTCGGAGCTCCAAATCGCGAGCCGACATTGGATCCGCAGAGGCAAGGAGATTGCGGTGTTTTCCATCCGCATATATTTCCATGGCACCAAGGAAGAACGCTAGGGTAACGATTATCATCCTAGGACATGTGAAGTCCTCTTTTCCTTTGCATAGGAAGTCCTCTCACGCGAGTGTGCGATGAGTTGAGGCGTTCCCTTGGGTAGATATGTAAAGTCCCCCTTATGTAGAGTCCGTATGCGAAAATGGACATAGGCATGTTGTGTGAAGCCTATCCGGACATGTTGGTCTTTATAGGTGATGTTGCATTGCATAATAACCGGAGAAGACTCCAGGTGAATGTTTGCTTTTCGGGTTTTCTATGAGGTAGATTGCAACAGGGAGCCTTGGGGACTAACTCCAAGGTGCACCCGGAAAACTGGGCAAATGCGGGATGTTGCCAACATGGTGGCCGGGGAGCCAACTTGAACATAACCAGGTTATGTGTATTATGTGATGGAAATGGGACTCGGGGAGTCTTGACCTGCGCATATGGCTTAAATTGTCGTTGCGGTATGAGCACGGGTCAGGCGGAACCGTACCCAATATATGTCGTTCGGCGAAATCATTGGCATAGATGAGGGTATTTGGCGGTCTATGGCTTAAATTGACGTGACCAATGCAAGGGAGACAAAATGCTCATGTGGTTAACCGTCCAAGGGACGGTGGTGAGACGGGAACGTTTATGGCTTAAATTGACGTGACGTTTGCTGGTTCGCCGTGAATGTGCCCTGAGTGCATGGGGTGTGTGGCCGTGCATGCCTGCACCTGTGTTATAGTGTGTGTGTGTTTACACTATACCTCTTGTTTATGCTAACAAAATACAGGGAAGAGCATTGCCGCCCCGAGTTGGGGGCGGGGTCGTTATAATTTGGTCAGCATAGCTGACCGTTGCTTTTTTTTACCACCGTGCGGTGGATTGTTGCTTGCAGGTGTTGCGGAGCCGAGTGGAAAATAGCGGGCTAAATCCCAAGTTGCTGTGCCGGCCCTCGAAGGCCAAGTTTTGAGTGTTTTCTTTTGTACTCATGTATGACCGGCCTGCGTGCCGAGGTTTGGAAGACACTTTTATTAAGCAAACTCTTGTAAGGCCATGAGGCCATTGTTTGTCATATTATACATTCCTATAGATCTTTTGTAATGGACATTCATTCTTTGGCTGGGTTCTTTTATCTTGCAACTTAATAATTTGCCTCCGCTAGGTGCTCTGTGTAGGATGTTGTGATTGGTTGAATGATTTCAATAAGTAACCAACCGGTCTGTCCGTAGTATATGGCGTCGGGCCCCGGCCGGACCTACTGTTATTATGCTTTGTGACAGATAAGGGTGTTACACTCCATCTATGCCAACGGTAAGTACCACGTACCTTAGGTCTCTTTAACCGAACCCCATAGAGCAGGTATGGTTCCGCCTAACCCGTTGCTCACACCGCAACGTCAATTTAAGCCATATGCGTGGGTCAAGCTTCCCCGAGTACAAAACTGATCACATAAATATTACAAAACCTAGTTATATGCAAGGTCGTTCCCATTCAATAGAGATGGCAGAATCACGCTTCTGCCCAGTTTTCTTGGTGCACCTTGGAGTTAGTCCCCAAGGCTCCCTGCTGTAATCTACCATGTATAAAACCCCAAAAAAACCACCAGCACAGACTATTCTCCGGCTATTCATACATAATGAAACATCACCGATCCAGACCAACTTGTCCGGGTAGGCTTCACAAACCATGCCTATGTCCGTACTTCGATTCTGGACTCTACATGCAAAACAACGGGGAGTATTCATGTCTACCCGAAGGAATACCTCACACTCACCGCATACTCGCGAGAGAGGGCTTCCTACGCAAAAAGAAAAGAGGACTTCACATGTCAAAGAAGAGAATCGTTATCCTTATGTTTCTCTTTGGCGCCATGAAGATCTAGATGGATGAAAAGCATCGCAACGGCCTCGCCTCCGTAGATCTGGACTCGGCTTGAGATTTTGGGCTCCGAAGCTCCACCGGCAGCCGGATCTCTCCTCCTCCTTCCTTGCTCTCCCCTCTACCTAGGCTTTAGAAAGAGAAAGTTTGAAGTGGAAGGAGGGTTTCAAACCCTATTTCCGGTCTTAACTCAGTAAGGTCAGCCCTGAGCCCTTGGATCCCAAAAGAAGGAAACGAACAGCCACGATTCGCACTTAAAATCAATTTACTGGGCTGAACACGGGTTGTGACACGCCCGTGTCCAAGTCCTTGTTCCATACTCATCGTAACCTAGAAAATTTAGAACAGGACACGGCCTGTGACATGGCTTGTGACACGCCCGTGTCACCCATAGCCACGCCCGTGTCATGGGTTGTGTGCCTTAATCGACGCTGAAACCGTCGCATCCTGAACAGGACACAGGGTTAGACACGCCTGTGTCATAATTGACACGCCCGTGTCAGACAGTACACGCATGTGTTATAGGGCATGTTCCTCAATCGACACAGGACCAAAAACATCCCGAAAAGGACACGGCCCTGTGACACGCCCATGTCACAGGCCGTGTGCCAAACACGCCCGTGTCCTAGGCCGTTTAACTTACTCGACACAGCCCGGCAAACAACTCGAGCAGGACACATCCCTAGACACGCCTGTGTCTACGGCCGTGTTCTCGAACTCCTAGGATCGTCGACTGCTTTTCATCGACCACGCAGAAAAATCGTCCAACCCAAGCATGACACGGCCCTGGACATGCCCGTGTACCGTACTGTGTGTCCCTTAACAGGCTCCAACTTCTCCTTAGCATGCTGCCCGTTTCTCTTTTGAGTTTCGGGGCATTACACGGTTACTGTTAAGGAGTAGCAACAAAGAAATCACATGCATTCTTGGTGGAGTTCCAAGAAAAGATTTAGGCATTTTAGAATACTTCTAAAATTTCCAAATCTACACGCCGTGGATTTAGAAACTTCTGAAACAATGAATATTATCGGCAACCTAGCTCTAATACCACTGTTGGGTTTTACTAGACGGCACAACATTTGTGCGCGCAGCATAAAATAGAGAACAAGAAAACCCAAAGTGTTCGGATTAGCAATATTCATGAATCAAGAAGTAAAACTTGTTATAAATAAAATTACCTTTGTGGGATTTGAAAGATAAATCTATGGAGAGTTAATCACCTAGAGGGGGTGAATATGTGTCTTTTAAATTTCTTAGTCACTTATATTAAATGTTCAGCAGATACTTGAAAAATAAACTTTCACAAGAACACAACACAAGCAATCCATAGAATATAGCACAAGCAATCTACATTACCTAGAGAATTTATAGTGGTTCCCCTATCTAGGGTACATCCACTTTCCCCCTTCTTCCTCACTAGCAATGTGCTAGATAATGTTATTTGTCCTCCTCTTCAAATCAGATCAACAGATCTAATAGACTCAGTTTCTGATAAGAAACCTATACATTAGACCCACAGGTCCTACCTCAGAGATCCACCCAATCTCCTACCTCAGGTCCCTCAAGAATCCTACCTCAGCCTTTATAACACTGGCTTACAACTCAGTGATCCCACACAAATCACCTACCTCACCACTTATAAATTAGTCTTACAACTCAGAGATTAAATCTCCTACCCACTCAGATCTCAAAGTGTTCTTACAAAATTAAGAGGTAAATAATTTCAAAAAATAGCAATTCTGTGATCTGACTTATCTGAGAATTCAGATTCTTCAATTCAGCAATAAAGGATAGATTCTTGATAAGCAGGCTGGCTGAAATAATTCTTCTCTGGATCTGAAATGTTCTTGATGATGATCGGCTTGATTTCTTTGAAGAACTTGTAGAACAGATCCACATTAATCCTCTGATCAACTTTTTTAAAGGATCAGGAGACTTTCTTAAAGACCTGCATCTTCCTTCTTTTTCTTGGAGTTGTCGCCCTCCTCTGACTTAGAAGAAATTAGAATGAGAGAAATGATTGATCGATTTTTCTGATTGTCTAATCCATCCCGTTCTGTGTAGATTACCCCTATATTTATAGCCTTCACTGGTTGTTGGCTTCTGATTGATGACATCATCATATGACATCATACTTAAAAAATTTCCTTCAAATGGATTCTGGTGAGATATCAAGTCACTGTAGCTGACATGAAACTTCTGACTTGACTTGACACTGAGTTGTGTTGACTCTGTTCAACTTCAGGATCAAAAGTGTCGAGAAGTCCAAAGTGTCTCGACACAATATTACTTAGTGTTCTTAGAAGGTGTCGAGACATCTTAGCAGTCTCGACACAATATTAGTGAGTAAAATTTTCAGTCTGAACTTGAAGGTGTCAAGACAGTTGACTTGTCTCGACACAACTGTCGACTGTGTCGATATCTTTAAATCTGCACTGTGTCGAGACAGTTGAATTGTCTCGACACTTCTGTCTATCGGGTGTCGACACTTGTTTTAATTCTTCACTATGTCGAGACAGTTGAATTGTCTCGACATTTCAGTCTGTCGGGTGTCGACATCTTTAAGTCTATACTTCTGTCTTCAATGTGTCGAGACAGTTGTATTGTCTCGATACAACTATCTTAAGGTGTCGAGATATTTAACTTGTCTCGACACTGCTGACTTGATCTTCAAAGTGTCGAGATAACAAACTTGTCTCGACACTACTCCTACAAAGGTGTCGATATAGTTGAAGTGTATCGACACTTTTGTACTTAGCCATTTCTCTACACTGCAACTTGCTAGGTGTTGAATGTTCTTACTTTACTCAGCACTTTTAGTTGTATGGCATTTAGTGAACTTGCTTCACTCGATGCTTTTGGACTTAGGACTTTTTCTGCCTTTCCAGTAAGCTTCTTTGGGCCTATCTGTCAATATAACTTGGAGCACCTATCCATTCAATATGACATAGGCAAACTGCATGCATGAACTGAAACATACATCAAATACATACTTGTGTATATCATTGAGTTGAAAGGGCTTCTTCAAATCAAGTACATTGTTTCCAATATACCCAACAATCTTCCCCTATTTAGAGAAGTCATAACCCAAATTCAATGATATACACCACAATACCAAAATATGATAATTAAGATATACATGAAAAGTGCTGAACAAAATTATAAAGAACACATCAATGATAACATAGATATAACAAAGTGAAACCAAACTTTTCATTCCAATTTGTTAAAAGATTACACTTTTCAATTTTTACAATGTTCTTAAAAAAAATTACATAGCTCCTAAAAAATATATTATAAGATTATTCTTGCTCTTTGATGACAATGTGTTTTCCTGATTTTACTTTAGCTTTAACTTCAGGCACCTTGTCATCAAAAACCTTCTTCTTTCCCTTGGCATCCTTGGCTCTAGAGATCTCTTCTTGCTTGAGCATTTGCCTTTCAAGATAATGATAAGGCTTGGGGAAGTACTTGATGGGTTCAATAGAATCGGGATCTTCCCTGCCTTAGGATCATTTCTGAATTTATAAATGATCTCCTGCTACTTTGTATGCTTGACTCATTCTTATTCCGAATACCATTGTCCCCTGTCAGCTGTATTATTATTCACTACTTTCAATGCAGTGAGTATAATAGATCTAGAAGTTGGACTCCAATGCTCAAATCTGGCTTTTCTCCAGCCTGCTCCCTGAATCTTTTCTTAGATAATTGAGCTTTTTTTTCTTTGATCAATGCAGAAGCAGTCATCTCCACCTCCTCACATACTAAATTCTGAATCGGCGGTGGAGGACTATACAGGGACTGTATTGTAGTTTGAATGGCCTCAAAATGAGCTGGTTGGCAGCCAGACTCAGTAGTTTGATCTTCATCATACCTTAAGGGATGAAAGCCTAGAGTTTCTCTAATGCTATTTGAGTTCCAAATAGCATGCTCAGAGATTGAATTTTTCATTACTCTCTCCCCCTTTATGATTTCTATTTCTACATGATCCCTTAAGTCATTCTTATGAAATTTTACTTGACCCTCTAGATGGGTAATCCCTGAGGACAAATGATTCTTTTCTTTGAGCAAGTGTTCATCAAGTTCTTTGCAAGAAACCTTGATATCCTGAATCGCAAAGGCTGAGTAAGTAGATAGTTGAGTTTTAATATCTTTGGAGGTAGAGGTTATCTTGGTCTCCAAAGCAGTAGTTTGCTCAGCTATCTTTACCAGTGTAGTATCATGCATTACCATCATGTTCTCATTCATTCTAGTCTTGTTTTCCAGGACATAACCTTGTTTAACAGCTATTTCATCTTTAGTTTTCTTTGACTCCTCCTGATGTTTAGCAAGGTAGACTACAACATGTGCTCTTCTTTAGAAGAATTCAGCAATATCCTTTTTCAATAAGTTGACCTCAAATCTAATGGATTTGATTTCCTGAGCTGGCTAGAACTACAACTCTTTATTGCTTTCATCTACATATTTTTCCAATTGATTCCTTTGTTGATCTAGCATTATCTGCATTTGAACTAGAAGTGAACTTAAATCCATAGGAGGAGTAGGTGTTGTTCAAGACTAAATGGTCTTCTTATACCTTCTACTCCTCTTTTTGAGTTCAGTTAATTTTCTTTTCTTTATCTGAGAGGCTTCTTCCTCCTGAAATTCTGAAGAACTAACTACTTCAATAGATGTAGGCTCTTTAGCTCCTTCGGTATTTGGGGCCAGATCTGTTGTCTCCCCCTCAACAGTTGCATCACCTTTATCAAGATTATTTTCTTTAGGAACAAGATCCTTTGGAAGAGTAGTCATATCCCCCTAGATATCAACATCTTTATTCAGAAAGATTTCTTCCTCAGTCTCCTTGGAGGCTACATCCTCAATCTCCCTATCAGGCATTTCCTATTTAGGAACCTCTACTTATTCCAGAATAGTATCTAGCTCCTGTACTACTTCCATTACTATTGTTTTGACAGTATCCAAATCAATATCTGGTAGAAAATTGAGGTTCTCCCCCTCACTTGGATCCCTAGATGGGATTGTCTCCACCTGCATCTGATCACCAGTAGCAGGAGAGATCCTTGGAGATTTTTCAGGTGTTGTATCATCATGTTTATTTGAGTTGGAGCTTCCCAGGTCTTAAGATTCACTGGAAGATTCTTCTTCCACAATCACTGCTTTCTTCTTTTTCTCCTTCTCCTTCTCTACTATAGGTGTTTCCTTGGAGAGTACTCTATCCCACCTTGCTAGTATTCTCATGTCCATTCTTCTCATGTGATTGATCTTAGATCCAATCTTGAGATTAAGACTGTCAGGAATGGCTTGTGCAAAGTAGAGGCTTAAAATTCTGCCCATATTGGGCTTCTTAATGCTCTCTGCTATTTTATTAAAGACAATTTTGCTCCAGTTTGTCTTTACTTTGAAGATTATTCTTGTCATCAGCTCAAACAATTGAGAAGAAATTCTGTCATGTGCACATGTTTTGTATAGCCGCACTTTCCCTATAATATCAGACAAAATTTACCTTGTGTATTCATTCCCTTCACCAGGGTGTAACGACCCCATCCGTTAAATGACGTATAGTAGAAGGTCCGGTCGGGGCCCCACACTATATGCCACAAACAGACGGTGAGGTCACAGGATAATACCAAACCATATGAATCCTAACTCAGAGCATTCTAGCGGAAGCTTTAAGTTACAACTTTGAACTCTCAACCGGAATGTCCAATATATAAACCACCTTTATATATAACCATGGAATGTACAACAAAGGTTTGGCCTTAAGTCCTTACAGTTCCTCTTTACATACAACATGTTTTACAAACCTCGGCGCGCAGGCCGGCCATACATGAGTAAAAGAGAACAGCCAAAACATTTGCTTAGCCTTCAAGGGCTAGCCGCAGCAGCAGCAACAACAACAGTAGGGCTTCAGCCCATCACTTACCACTTGGCTCTCCAGCACCTGCACGGGAACAATCCACCCAACCGGTGGTAAACAATGCAACGGTCAGCATTCAGCTGACCCAATTATAACAATCCTACCCCTTTCTCGGGGCATGAGCATTCTTTCCCTGCAAGCATGGCATCATCAAATAGCAACTATGTGCGCGCAGGCACATTCAAGCCATCACAACTATCGGCCACACGGCCCGACAGTCCGTGCACTCACGGCACATTCTTGGTGTACCGGAATACCAGGGTCAACACCACCGTCTACATGGTATTTGAGCATTCTAGTCTTTCCGGCGCGCGGGCCTAAGACTCTCATTAGGCGCTCCAACAAAACCTATAACAAGGCTTCCAAGTCGGACGGACCTAACGCAGGTACGGATCAGCCACCCCCCGTTGCTCAAGTCGTCGTGCCACCTCGAATACGGAAGTATCCATGGCTATTTATAGGCGCGGGTCGGTTTCACCTTTCCTGTTCGGCAATCTGCCTTTTCATCGAGTTGCAGCCCAACGGCTCAACTGCTCACAAAGTGGCATCACACGGCTACAAGAGTTGCATCCAACCCTCTTCATTTCCTGGACATCGTCCAGTACTTCCTGCCGCACCAAGCAACAGGTAGGAACAAGGCATCACAAGCCATAATCACGGAGCCTTCTCCGATATGCAAACAAGCATCACCAATCCAGAACATATCCAGATGGGCTTCACACAGCATGCCTAGAGCCGTACTCCAATTCCGGCCTCTAACAAGGGGGACTTCACATATCTACCCCAAGGGACACCACAACCCACCGCACACTTGCGGGGAAGGGTTTTCCCTATGCAATGCAGAAAAGAAGGACTTCACATGTCCAAGGAGGGAGATCGTTACCCTTGTCGATCTCTTCGGAGCCATCGAAAACTAGCCGGTGAGAAAGAACCGCAGCAGCCTTGCCTTCACAACGCCGGCTTCGGATCACGAATCGGACCACGGGAACTCCGCCGGTGGCTTGCTCTCCTCCTCCTTCTTCTTCCTCCTTTCTCTCTTCCTTAAGCACAAATGAAGAATGACTTCTTCCTTGACGAATTAAATCCAGCCAGGAATCACCTGAGCCCTTGGATCTAAAGAGAGAATCTGAACGGCCACGATCTGCCCAAAAAACCAATTTTTTGGCTGACACGGCCTGTGACACGCCCGTGTCACAGGCCGTGTACCCTTAAGCGGCACACGCAGTTTGAACCGACTGCAAAACACGGGCATCGACACGCCCGTGTCGAACCTGACACGCCCGTGTCAAACATGAGACACGCCCGTGTCAAACCTGCTTCATCGAGCTGCACCCAGTACACGGGTCGGAACACGGCATCGGACACGCCCGTGTCCCACCTGACACGCCCGTGTTCACGGCCGTGTTCAAGGCCGTGTACTATTCTGACTCGAACAGGCCAATTTCGAAATTTAATTCGAACACGCCCTGGGACACGCCCGTGTCGGAGGCCGTGTCCCAGGCTCGACGATCGTCGACTCCCAATCGTCGACTAACCTGAACACACCCTGGGACACGCCCGTGTCCCAGGCCGTGTACCCCCGACACGCCCTGGGACACGCCCGTGTCCCAGGCCGTGTAAAATTTCCTGTACCTCAAAAATCATTTTGAGTCCTTTGGGGTCTTTTTGGGGTGTTACAACCCTCCCCCCCTTAACAAAATTTTGTCCCGAAATTTGCACGGTAAGGAAACAAGAACCAGCAATGCTAGAACTCTGTTATACAAAAAGTACACGGTCTACAGTTTATACAAATAACTCGGGAAACTCAGCTCGCATGGTCTTCTCTCGCTCCCATGTTAGCTCTTCACGGCCACAATTGTCCCATCGGACCTTGACCATCCCGATCACTTTGTTCCGCAACTGTTTCTCGGCTCGATCCTCGATCCGAATGGGTCTAACCCTCGTCGTTAGCCCATAGTCGACCGGTACCCGATCATTCTCCACTACTTGAGCTGGATCCTTCACCGCCTTACGAAGGACTGAGATGTGAAATACATCATGTAATCCACCCAAGTCTGCTGAAAGTGCTAGTCGATAAGCAGCTTCCCCAACTCACTCCACCACCTCAAATGGACCAAGATACCTCGGACTTAGCTTTTTCAAACGCCGAATCCTGGACACGCCTTTGAAGGGTTTGATCTTCAAATATACCCAATCACCCACCGCGAACTCCACGTTCCGGTGTTTGGCATTGTAGTACTTTGCTTGACGATCTTGGGCTATCAATAGCCTCTCCCGAATAGAGCGTATGAGCGAGGTCGCTTCTTCGACTTCCTTTTTCCCATTCAGCTTAAATTCGCCTGCTTCTGCCCAAGCTAACGGTGTACGGCATTTCCGACCATACAACGCCTCAAATGGTGCCATACCAATACTTGCTTGGTAGCTATTATTATAGGCAAATTCAACAAGAAATATATAATCTTCCCATCTCTTACCAAAGTCTAGCGCGCACATGCGGAGCATGTCCTCCATCGTCCTGTTGGTTCGTTCAGTCTGGCCATCCGTTTGGGGATGAAAGGCCGTACTAAACGCTAACTTTGTACCCAACATTTGATGAACGAGCCGCCAATCATTCGATGTGAACCGCCCATCACGGTCACTAACGATGCTCCGAGGAACACCGTGCAGTCGAACAACCTGCTCCACATAAAGCTTGGCCAAGGTTTCCACTGAATCGTCTCTTCTGTTTGGAAGGAAGTGCGCCACTTTTGTCAACCGGTCCACAATCACCCAGATTGAATCATGACCGCGTTGAGATCTCAGCAACCTGTGCACGAAATCCATCGAAATATCATCGAACTTCCACTCTGGAATAGGTAACGACTTCAGGAAACCGCCAGGCTTCTGGCATTCTGCTTTCACTAACGCACAAGTATTGCATTCAGCCACATAACGTGCGACATCTTTCTTTAGTCCGGGCCACCAGAACAGCTTTTTCATATCTCTGTACATCTTTGTGCTCCCTGGGTGAACTGAGTACTTTGCAAAGTGAGCTTCGTACATCAACTCTTCCCTCAATTTACCCACACTTGGGATGCACACTCGACCATTTCTTCGTAATAAACCGTTATCCCAAGAGAATTGGTCATCCGGCCCATCTTTAGCATAGCGCTGGAGACTTTCATCAAGCTCCGTTGCTCGCCGAACTCTGTCCGTAAGGTCATATTGCACCTCCGTCCAGTTCAAGCTTGCATCGGTTGACGCACCCTTGTCAACGCAAGATATCTCCAATGCTTCCAATTCCTGGATCAAACGCTGATCATGCCTCTGCAACCAGCTTGCCCGTACCGGAGTCTTCCGACTCAAAGCATCAGCGACCACATTTCCCTTCCCGGGAGTATAGTGAATCTCGAAGGTGTAGTCCCCGAGGAACTCCATCCATCTTCGTTGTCGCATATTCAGATCCTTCTGATCCAACAAATACTTTAGGCTTTTGTGATCCGTATAGATATCCACTTTAACGCCATATAGATAGTGCCTCCACAACTTGAGCGCAAAGATTACCGCCGCCAACTCCAAATCATGGACGGGGTAATTTCGCTCATGCACTTTCAACTGACGCGAGCCATAAGCAATCACTTTACCAAACTGCAGAAGAACGCAGCCTAAGCCGCTCCCAGATGCATCACTATAACAAGGCTTCCAAGTCGGACGGACCTAACGCAGGTACGGATCAGCCACCCCCCGTTGCTCAAGTCGTCGTGCCACCTCGAATACGGAAGTATCCATGGCTATTTATAGGCGCGGGTCGGTTTCACCTTTCCTGTTCGGCAATCTGCCTTTTCATCGAGTTGCAGCCCAACGGCTCAACTGCTCACAAAGTGGCATCACACGGCTACAAGAGTTGCATCCAACCCTCTTCATTTCCTGGACATCGTCCAGTACTTCCTGCCGCACCAAGCAACAGGTAGGAACAAGGCATCACAAGCCATAATCACGGAGCCTTCTCCGATATGCAAACAAGCATCACCAATCCAGAACATATCCAGATGGGCTTCACACAGCATGCCTAGAGCCGTACTCCAATTCCGGCCTCTAACAAGGGGGACTTCACATATCTACCCTAAGGGACACCACAACCCACCGCACACTTGCGGGGAAGGGTTTTCCCTATGCAATGCAGAAAAGAAGGACTTCACATGTCCAAGGAGGGAGATCGTTACCCTTGTCGATCTCTTCGGAGCCATCGAAAACTAGCCGGTGAGAAAGAACCGCAGCAGCCTTGCCTTCACAACGCCGGCTTCGGATCACGAATCGGACCACGGGAACTCCGCCGGTGGCTTGCTCTCCTCCTCCTTCTTCTTCCTCCTTTCTCTCTTCCTTAAGCACAAATGAAGAATGACTTCTTCCTTGACGAATTAAATCCAGCCAGGAATCACCTGAGCCCTTGGATCTAAAGAGAGAATCTGAACGGCCACGATCTGCCCAAAAAACCAATTTTTTGGCTGACACGGCCTGTGACACGCCCGTGTCACAGACCGTGTACCCTTAAGCGGCACACGCAGTTTGAACCGACTGCAAAACACGGGCATCGACACGCCCGTGTCGAACCTGACACGCCCGTGTCAAACCTGAGACACGCCCGTGTCAAACCTGCTTCATCGAGCTGCACCCAGTACACGGGTCGGAACACGGCATCGGACACGCCCGTGTCCCACCTGACACGCCCGTGTTCACGGCCGTGTTCAAGGCCGTGTACTATTCTGACACGAACAGGCCAATTTCGAAATTTAATTCGAACACGCCCTGGGACACGCCCGTGTCGGAGGCCGTGTCCCAGGCTCGACGATCGTCGACTCCCAATCGTCGACTAACCTGAACACGCCCTGGGACACGCCCGTGTCCCAGGCCGTGTACCCCCGACACGCCCTGGGACACGCCCGTGTCCCAGGCCGTGTAAAATTTCCTGTACCTCAAAAATCATTTTGAGTCCTTTGGGGTCTTTTTGGGGTGTTACACAGGGTGCTTCCAATCTTTGTGGTTGGGTCCAATCCACATGAAAGTGAGGGTTAGATCTAATATACTCTAGAGGTGGTGAATATAGTATTTGTGAGTAATTAAAATCTTTTGCTGAATAGTATAACTTGTTTCTAAACTCGGATGCTATATCACAGCACAGCAGATTAAACTAATGAAAATCAGAGAATCCTAACTATCACAGGAACAACAAGAACAAAAGAAAAAGGCAACCAGACAACACAAGAATTTTATAGTGGTTCCCCAACCTGGGTACATCCACTCTTCTACCACCATGGTAGGAATACACTCAGGTTTTTGTTCAGGTGACTGCCACCAATGAGCTTTTGGTAAGGTGCTCAAAAACAAAACCTAAAGTCTTTTGGTATGGAGACTTGCAACTAGGAATCACTTTTGAAAGGAGTAGAGAACCCTTTTTACAGAGGGGGTAAGAGAGTGATGATGTCTTCTCTTTCTCAAGTATTCAACTAAGAAGATAGTGTGGATTTGATGGTGGCAAAAGCTCCCCCTGAAATACTGAATTTGTTCAGGGTGAAAGGAACTTTGCTTTAGGGTGACAGGCCTTCAAGCTTTCAACTTCAACCAGAAGAACTTCAGGAACTCTTTTATAGATGCAGTAGTTATTGTCCTTTGAAATTTCCTGAGAGGATGACAAAAGAAGAAGACTCTTGCTTTAAATGATTGTTCTTCTTTTTCTGAAATCTATTCTTCTTCTGGTCTAGCAGATCTTTATTTCTAGTGCTTTGTTATCAAGAGAGAGCGAGAGCAGAGAGAATCCTTATTGTGAGATAATAGTTTTCTACTCTTCCTGACTGGTTTTCTGTATATCAGTATCAGTTGTGTGTTGTTCGCTCTCTTGCAGGAAGAAGGAGAATCTATGTTTTTATATTTTAGATATAAACGTCCATTTGAATTTTGGAATCCTTTCTATATTCAATGCTGACGGCCAGAGAATATTTTGCAGTGATTAATTTCCCCAACTGTCCCTTTGGAAAACGGCAGGCAATAATCCTGATGAAGACCATAATTAATGCCCTTATCTAAAGATAATATTCAGAGAATATTAGAGCATTAATTACTCAGGAATCATTGCAATATAATAGGAACAGAAAAGGGAAACAACCAAGTCTGTATTCGTCGACCTGAGTCCATAGTTCGTCGATCTGAGGTCCAAGTTCGTCAACCTCAGAATTGCTGACTACTGCTTGACAACTTTCTTATTCTCAGCACCAAGTTCGTCGATCTGATGTCCAAGATCGTCGACCTGAGACCTGACAACTGAGTTCATTTAGCTGAGGTCCAAGATCGTCGACCAGAGTTTTGATTCTGGACTTGGACTGTTTTCTGTTGCTGAGTGTTGAAACTTCATTTTGGAGATGAGTGTGATGTTCTCTGGTGTTGAGTGTTGAATCATCACTTTGGCGCTGAGTGTGATGTTCTCTGGCATTAAGTGTTGAATCATCATTCTAGCATTGAGTGTGATGTTCTCTGGTGTTGAGTGTTGAAACATCTGATTAGTCGATCTGGGATCAGAGAACAGAGTTCATCTAGCTTATGTTCTAAATTTATCGACGGAAATTTGACTTAGAAGTGTTGTCACTTTGTCCAGAGTTCGTCAATCTGAGAACCAAGTTTGTCGAGCTCAGCTTAGAGAATTGTCTATGAGTTCGTCAAGCTGAGCACGATTTTCATCGACCTAAGATCGACGAAAATAGAGCTCTTTTCCTAAGTCTTGAATTTTCTCTAAGTCTTGAGTCTCTGACAGTGTTGGAGGTTGGTCCCTAGTATTGTTGACTCTAAGGACTAGACCTAGACTCTAGGACACAACCATGACCCTGGCTATACATGTTGGGTCATATCCTGACTTAGTGAACCTAGCCCAAATCCAACTAGGGATCCAACAATCTCCCCTCTTTGGGTGAGGTCACTAATTACAAACTCGATGATAAAAAGAAATGTACAAAGCAAGAAAATATATATCTGGCAGAGAATGAAATAATATATATGCAGCAGATATATTTACACAGTTAGATTTGTATCATAGAATACTTTTTTTGAAAGTATACCATACACATAGGAGTTCAGGCTTTATTTCTTCTGTTTCTCTGCTCCTTTGCTTTTATCTCCAGGCTGAGTAAAGATGATTTCCCTGACAGGATTAGCAGCTTCTTTCTTTGACATGTACATATCTGCTGCTCCAATCATTGTCAGGGTGGAGTTTCTGGTTACTACAGCCTCTGGGTGTATATCCATGTACTCTGCAGGATCAAACACTATCTTGCTCACTTGAAGTTTATCAAGCTCTTTTTCTCTGTATGAAGACATAGTTGTGAACTTTGTTGGATCTTTACCCTCTTCTCTGGCCTTCTTTATTTGTGACATACTAATCAACTCTTGGAGCCTAGCCATCCTGAAGTTGGGATCAATATCCTGACTAACAGATAATTGATCATCTTGTGGGGGCAGCAGGGTAACAGGCTTGAATTGAGTGGATTGTGCTTGGAAATTTGTTACTTTTTGGGTTTCATCACTCTGAGTATACAGAGACTTTGGAGGAGCAGTCTCACTATATTTTCTTTTAGACATATGGGATTCTGTGTTCCTTCTTTGTTGAGCTTGCTGTCTGGGAGGTGAGAACTCTGGTTTCTGATAAACTACCTCCCTTATTTGCTCTGTAGAGCTGACATTCCTTTGCTGGCTGCTTCCTTAAGAATGATGCCTAGATGGCCTTTCCTGTCTTTGATATGTTTTGGTGAAGGATGTAGACTTGAAAGGTGCATATGTACCTTAAGAGGTATTTCCTGAAGCACCAGCAGTAGGAGGAGGAGGAGGAGGAGGACCTCTCTTGAATTTCTTTGGGGGAGGACAATATCTTCTGCTCTTCTTCCTTGCCTTTTGTTCATTTTTAGACAGCCACATCCAAGCAGGCATACCCTTGTATGGAGTTATGTTCTGCAGAATGTAATAGGGTGTGTAATTTGCTGGATTGGGTTTTGGGGCAGGAGGTGGAGGAGCTTTCCTTTTATTTGAAACTATCTTCTTCTTTGGGTCCTCATCAGAATCATCATCATCATCATCATCAGAAGGCTGAGGATTATGATACATGGCATCAATCTCTCTCAATGTGTCATCAAAAGCTGTTGTCTTTTCTGTATTTGAAGGAACTGGGAGGGAAACTGGAGAACTATGTACATCAGTGCTTTGAGCAGCTAATTTATTTTCTTCCTCAATATCAGCCAAGACCAATGAAGCTAGATCAGGCATTGGAGAATCATCCATAATATACACTGGTGTTATAGGGGATGAGATGGTGGGGGAAGCAGCTCTGGGAAGAGGCTCAGGAGCTGCAAAAGTGGCTTTGAGCCAAATTGGTGTGGTATATGGAACTATAGCCATAGATGGCTTAGTATTACTTGTTGGTACATCTTCTGCCATAACTTCTTCTTGTACTTCTTCTATTATAACTTCTTATGTTGCTACATCTTCTGTTACAACTTCTGTGTCCATATCCATATCACAAGATTCTGCTGGTGCTGCATCTTCTGCTACAACTGGTGCTACTTCTTCATCAAGTATCTCCCCCTGCCTTGTTTTAGGAGGAACTGAAGCCTGGCCCCCAAATGAAGAGGGAGCAGTAATTAAAGCAGTAATTTGAGCAGCAAGAGAGGAGATAGAGGCAGCAAGAGGAGATATAGCCTCTGCTATGAGTGTTTTTAGGAGGGGTGTGAGGAGGGTAATGAGTGGGGAGACAAGGGAGGGATCCAAGTGTGGAGAGGTAGATGTTGTGGCAGTGGTTGGTTGAGTGGATATGGTAGGTGCTGGGGGTGTTAGAGGTGGAGGTGGGATTTGAGTGGTAGGGGAGAGTCATTTGGAGGAGAGGGAGTGTGTAGTGGGGATGATAAAAGGTTGAACGATGGGAGTGATGATATATTGGTTTGGGGATATCATAAATATGATGTGGAAGAGGAGATTGGGGTGGTGAGGGTATAGATGTATCAGGCTGGGGGGATGGAGTATTGGAGGGAATGTTTGTTGGAGAGGCAGGAAGTTGGGATGCTGGAGGTGTAAAGGTAAGGACTGTAGTGGTAGTGGAAGGTGGGCTTGGTTGTGTTGCTGGTTGGGATAGAACCAGAGTAGTTGGAGGTGGTGGAGGGGTGGAATGGATATATTCAATGGGGTGGGGAGTAGCTGGGAAAGCCCTAGTACTTTCAGAAGTTATGGTGGAAGAGGAAGGAGCCTTGGTTGGCATAGTGATTGTCCTCTCCCACTTGCTAAATAGAGCACAAGTGAGTCTCTTACTAGCATTAATGAATATGGTCGGGGAGACCAGTGATTCAGCAGCCTTTTCCTTGAGGAAGATCCCTAGGATCCTTCCAAAGCAAACCTCCTTTTTGTTGTTCTTCTTTCTAATAAGATCAAATAAGATTTGTGCCCAGTTCACTGTCCTTTTATTCACTATGGCACACATGACCAGGAACTGATTCCTGGTGAGATAGTCATGTGTAGTTTGCTTCCCTAGCAGCACCTTCCCCATAATGTCGGAAAGAAACTTGTATTCTGTAGACAAATGTTTCTAAAGCAATTTATTGGGGGTTTGTCCCGAATACCCCATCATGCTAAGCACCATGTCAAATTCCTCTGAATTGATATCTAATTCTTCATCACCATTTCTCAATCCAAAAATTTCAGTTAAAACATCGGGGGTAAGAGAAATAGTAGTACCTGCGATTGTTCCGGACATCGTATTGACCTCTGTAGAAGCTGTGTAAACTCATTCCCTGATCTCTGTTCCTGATATCGTCATGCGGGTGGAGAGCACAGTCTTCATAAGGTTGTCTTCAGGTAACTATAGAATATTCAGGAAGATGGGGTCTGAGTACTGAAAAGATTCGAATTCCAGATCGAATCCAATATCAAACTTCATTACAATTAGAGTTCCTGTGGGAATCGCCATGAAAGTACGTGCAAGAGAAAACGAGGATCAAGTGCAAGAGAACTGAAAGCGCGGGACGGAGGTCGAAGAAAACCTAAATATAAGGTTTTCCGGAATATGAAACGACAAACTCCGTTCCACTAAAAGAAATAGTTCTTCGATCTGAGGTCGACGAAATAATTTATAGTTAAATAATTCGTCGATCTCAGTCTGAAGGGTTGAAGACATTTCGCCGAGCTCCATTCGACGAAAATTTTCTAAAGTAGGTTCGTCGATCTCAGGTCGACGAAACTAACTTAATTAATAGGGAGTTCGTCGATCTCAGGTCGACGAAATCTTAGGAGTTCTTCGAGTGCAGACAGAAACTAAACTAAGTCTTCTCCATTGATCATTCCAAGCTGATTTACAAAGAATAAGCGATTTCTTTCATCCAAGGGCTTGGTGAGAATATCATCTTTTTGCAAATCAGTGTAGATATAGACAAGCTTAATTTTTTTTTGTCAACACACTCTCTAATGAAATGATACCTAATGTCTATATGTTTAGTCCTACTGTGATGGACTGGATTTTGTGCTATTGTTATAGCACTTGTGTTATCACATAAGAGAGTTGAATTATTTAAGTTGAACCCATAGTCCAGGAGTTGGTTTTGAATCCACAGCATCTAGGAGCAACAACTACCAGCTGCAATATATTCTGCTTCAGCAGTTGATGTGGACACAGATGATTGCTTCTTGCAAAACCAGGACACTAATCTCATACCAAGGACTAGAAAGTTCCTGAGGTACTCTTTTTGTCTACTCTACATCCAGCAAAGTCAGCATCTGAGTATTAAGTTAACTCAAACTCTGACTCAGTAGGATATTAGAGGCCTAGACTAGGACAACCCTTTATATATCTTAAAATCCTTTTTATAAAAATTAGATGTGATTCTTTAGGGTTCACCTGGAACCTAGCACAAAGGCATGTGGAAAACATGATATCAGGTCTTCTAGTTGTAAGATATAGTAGGGATCCAACAATGCCCCTATATAATTTCTGATCCACAGGTTTCCCATGTGCATCAGAGTCTATTACAGCATTTGTAGCCATAGGTGTTTTCTTTGCTGAGGCATCAGCCATCCCAAACTTATTAATAAGCTCTTTGGAATATTTAGCCTGGGAAATGAAGATGCCATCAGGGAGCTGCTTCATTTGGATACCAAAGAAGTAGGAGAGCTCACTCATGCTACTCATCTCAAATTTTGAATGCATGAGGTCAGAGAACCTCTTGCATAATTTGGGATCAGTAGACCCAAATATAATGTCATCCCATATATTTATACTAACAAGGTTTGTTCTTTATGATGTCTAGTGAACAATGTTTTATCTACAATTTCTCTAATGAATTTATGCTCTATCAAAAATCTAGCTAAAGTCTCATACCAAGCTCTTGGATCTTTCTTTAGACCATAAAGGGCTTTATGCAATTTAAAAACATGATATGGATGAGTTGGAGAGATGAAACCTGGAGGTTGTTCAACATAAACCTCTTCCTTTAGCACTCCATTCAGAAAGGCACTCTTCACATCCATCTGATAGACTTTGAACTTCTTGTAGGCAGCATAGGCAAGAAATATTCTGATTGTCTCCAATCTTACAACTAGTGCAAATGTTTGGTCTTAGTCTATTCTCCCTTCTTTCCTATAACCTTGAGCAACAAGCCTAGCCTTGTTTCTCACAATTATACCTTGGGCATCTAGTTTGTTTCTGTATACCCATTTGGTTCCAATAACTGGGTAGTCTTAGGGTCTTTGAACCAAATCTCAAACTCTACATCTCTCAAACTGGTTGAGTTCCTCTTGCATAGCAATGATCCATTGGGGATCTTGCTCAGCATCTTTTATGGTTTGAGGTTCAACTTGAGAGAGGAAACAGGCATGCATCAAGTCTTGGTTAAGTTGATGCCTTGTATGTACACCTTCTGTTATGTCTCCAATCACTTGGGATCTAGGGTGATCTCTAAGTATGACAAGATCATTTGGTGGAGTTGGTTCAGCAACAGTTATTGGATTTAATTCCTCCTGTGGAATTACATCAACTGTTGAAGGAAGTTGAACTTCTTCCACAGTTTCGTCAACACTATCAGCTTTTGCTACTGATTATGGAGGAGGATGTGATTTAGCCTCTGGGGTAAGGTCTAGATCATCCAAGTTCTCACACAAATTAGATACCTGCAAAGTACTATTGGTAGAAATGTTTTTCTCCTTGTAAAACATGTTAGCTTAATCAAATGTAACATGAACTGATTCCTCAATTTTTAGGGTTGATTTATTAAATATCCTATAAGCTTTGCTTACTTGGGAATATCCTAGAAAAATTCCCTCTTCAGCCTTAGCTTCAAACTTTCTAATATATCTCGTGTCATTATTATTTATATAACATACACAGCCAAATACTTTAAAATAAGTGATTTTAGGTTTCTTCCCTTTAAGCAATTCATTGGGATTCCTATTCTTTAGTTTATGTATCAGACTTCTGTTCAGTAGATAGTTTGTTGTGCTTACAGCCTCAGCCCAAAAGGATAGGGGCATATAGGCATCTGCAAGTAATGTTCCTGCAGCTTCAATGAGTGTCCTATTTTTCCTTTCAGCTACCCCATTTTGTTGGGGAGTTCTAGGAGCTAAGAAGCAGTGCCCAATACCATCCTTCTCACAGAACTCATGCATAAGAAGAGAGTCAAACTCTATACCATGATCACTTCTGATCAATGCAACATGAGTAGAGTACTCAATCTGTATGGACTTAAGAAAATCTGTAAGAACCTTAAAGGTATCTGACTTAGCCTCAGAAAAAACACCCAAGTGAACCTTGAGAAGTCATCCACTATGACTAAGGTGTAGGATTTCCCTCCCAGGCTTTGTACATCTATGGGTCCAAAGAGATCCATGTATAGCAAGTACAATATCCTAGGTGAATCACTTTTATTTACTGATTTAAAACTAGATTTAGTTTGCTTGCCTTGTTGACAAGCCCTGCAGAGGCCTTCCTTCTTATAGGGGCCAGAAGGTAAACCTCTCATAAGGTTATCTTTAGATAGCCTAGCAATGTTTTTCATATTAACATGCCCTAGTCTTTTATTCCATAAATCATTCTGATTACTTATAATGTTAAGTAAGCATATATCTGAATTTGCAGATAGAAAATTCATTATATATATGTTTCCTTGTCTATTCCTCATTAAAACAGTTTGTTTTTCTTTATTAGAAATAATACAGGCAGTTGAGTTGAAGTGTACCTGATAACTTTCATCACATAATTTACTTATGGAAATGAGGTTATGCTTGAGTCCTCTTACATAGGTTACCTTATTGAATGTGACTGCTCCATTCCTTATTTGTCCATAGCCTTCAGATTGCCCACACTTTGAGTCTCAAAAGATTACCTTTGGTCCAAGCTTGGACTTATAGTTGAGTAGACTTTCCTTATTCCCAGTCATGTGCTTGGAGCAACCACTATCCAGGTACCATACTTGATTTACAGCTGGACAGCTCTTCATCTGCAAACAAAATAGTTAGTTGTTCTTGACCCAGGTAACCTTGGGTCCTGGTTGATTTACATAACTGTAACTGGAAATATAAGACCATTCAGGTTGATTTTTGTAACCTTTAAGATGATATCTTCTTAGTGGTATTATCCATTGACTAAAAGGATTAATGTTACTTTTAGAATTTAGGTTTCTGTTGTTAGGATCTGGGATCAACGATTTCTGGTTGGATCGTCGATCTGAGCTCGGCGATATTGGATGAGATCGTCGATCTCTGCTCGAAGAATGAAGGTATTCATTCTTGGGGTACCAAAATCGTCGATCTCTTGTCAAAGAACAATACTGATATCGTCGATCATTGATCGAAGATTGATTATTACTGAAGTTTGCGTTCAGAAATCGTCGTTCTGAGTTCGACGATTTGTTCATGTATCGTCGACCTGAGTTCGACGATAACTGCTGAACATTGTTATTTTTCTTATTCTTCTGTTTTTTAAGTTTGTTCTTAGTTTCAATTTGTTTAAGGACTTCATTAACCTTATTGACTTGTTCAGTGTTTTTCTCTCCTTTATCAGAAACAAAATTTACAGGTTTAGAAAGTTGATTCTTTTGAATTAGTATTGGTTCACTGGATGAAGCTCCTAACCCTAATCTACAGTTATTAGTTCTAGTATTTAATGTACTGGTTATATCTAACAGACTTAAACTTCTGCCATTTAATGTTTCCTCAAGTATCTTAGCTTTGCTAAGTTCAGATTTCAGAAAGATGATTTGTTCATTTGTAGACTTTAGTTCATTAGATAGGCTAGCATTTTCAGAAATGATTTCATCTTGATCTTTTAATTTTTCTCTGAGAAGTTTGATTTTCTTCTCAGAGCTTATCAAATCTAAGCATAAATTTTTAAATTAAAATTTAAATTGATCAGATTCAAAATCATAAGAGGTTAATACCTGATCTTAGCCTGACAGGCTTTCTTCATTATCAGATTCATCTGTATCTAATCTGCTACTGTTGGCATAAATTTCCATGAGGCAAAATTCCTTTGCCTTTGCCTCCTCTTCTTCTTTACTGGAACTTGAAGATGAAGATTCATCTTCTGTTTCACTCCAGCTTTCAGCTACAAAGCATTTATCCTTCTTCTTATATTTTCTGGAAGAAGGCATGTTGTTGTGCTGTCTTCTTGTGTCCTTCTCTATTCTCTTCTCCTTCTTCTGATTTTCTGTACACTCAGAGATGAAGTGTCCAGGTTTCCTACAGCCAAAGCAAATCACTTCTTTAGTAGGGATTTTATCATACCTTGGCTTGTCATCTTATTTGGATGACTTTCTCCTGAAGTCTTTCCTTGCCATCTTGTAGAATCTTTTGGCAAGCAAGCTCATCTGATCTTCATTTATGGATGGAGTCTCAGTCTCCTCAGCAGCCTTGAATGCAAGGTTGTGCTCCTTCCTTGCTGGTGGAGGTGTTCTTTGCTCAGCTGCTTTCCTGGACTTGATAAGCTATTCATAGGACTTTTACTTTCCTAAAAGAGATTCAGTAGAAATGTCATTTAGGCTCCTGACCTCCTTGATGGCCCAGATCCTTGAATCCTATGAGCTTGGAAAGCACATGAGGATTTTGTCATTCACCTCTGTGAGGGTGATGTCCTTGTTTATGGTCTTTAGCTCATTGATGATTGGGCTTAACCTGATGTATATATCAGCTACTGTCTCAGCTTCCTCCTTGTTGAAGTTCTCATATTGGGATATAAGGTTTGATCTTCTGTCTTTTCTCTCATCAGCAGATCCAGCCACCATTTGGTTCAAGGAGTCCCTAATGGCCTTAGCTGATGAGCACTCAGCAACCTTTTGAAAGATTTCATCAGCCATTGTTTGAGCCAGTATGTTCATGGCTCTAGCATCAGCTACCTTTGCCTTTTTCTATGCATTTGTCCATCCAAGGGGTGGGACTACACTCATGTAAGTTGATGTAGATGGAGTTGAAGCTACTAGAGTTGGTGGTCCTTTTAAGATAGTATTAAAAATATCTTCATAAATAGAATTCATATATAACTTTATTCTTGCCTTCCAGATGGCAAACTTGTTCAGGTTGCTCACTTGAGGTCTGGTGATTGCATAATCTTTGTTCTTGGCCATGTTGTCTATGTGAATCTAATAAAAATATAAAGAGATCTAACTTAGGATCTTTGGTACAAGGGTTAACTTGTACAACCAAAATAACTCCCCTCTGATACCAATTGAAAGTGAGGGTTAGATCTAATATACTCTAGAGGGGGGGTGAATAGAGTATTTGTGAGTAATTAAAATCTTTTGTTGAATAGTATAACTTGTTTAAAATCTCAGATGATGTATTACAGCACAGCAGATTCAACTAATGAAAATCAGAGAATCCTAACTATCACAGGCACAGCAAGAATAAAAGAAAAAGGCAACCAGACAACACAAGAATTTTATAGTGGTTCCCCAACCTGGGTACATCCACTCTTCTACCACCCTGGTAGGAATCCACTCAGGTTTTTGTTCAGGTGACTGCCACCAATGAGCTTTTGGTAAGGTGCTCAAAAACAAAACCTCAAGCCTTTGGTTAGGAGACTTGCAACCAGGAATCACTTTTGAAGGGAGTAGAGAACCCTTTTTACAGAGGGGGTGAGAGAGTGATTATGTCTTCTCTTTCTCAAGTATTCAACTGAGAAGACAATGTGGATTTGATGGTTGCAAAAGCTCCCCCTGAAATACTGAATTTATTCAGGGTGAAAAGAACTTTGCTTTAGGGTGATAGGCCTTCAAGCTTTCAACTTCAACCAGAAGAACTTCAGGAACTCTTTTACAGATACAGTTGTTGTTGTCCTTTGAAATTTCCTGAGAGGATGAAAAAAGAAGAAGACTCTTAATTTAAATGATTGTGCTTCTTTTTCTGAAATCTATTCTTCTTCTGGTCTAGCAGATCTTTCTTTCTAGTGCTTTGTTGTCAAGAGAGAGCGAGAGCAGAGAGAATCCTTATTGCGAGATAATAGTGTTCTACTCTTCCTGACTAGTTTTCTGTATATCAGTATCAGTTGTGTGTTGTCTGCTCTCTTGCAGGAAGAAGGAGAATCTATGTTTTTATATTTTCGATATAAACGTCCATTTGAAATTTGAAATCCGTTTTGCATTCAATGCTGACGGTTAGAGAATATTTTGCATAGATTGATTTCCCCAACTGTCCCTTTGGAAAACGGCAGGAAATAATCCTGATGAAGACCACAATTAATGCTCTTGTCTAACGGTAATATTCATAGAATATTAGAGCATTAAATACTCAGGAATCATTGCAATATAATAGGAACAGAAAAGAGAAACATCCAAGTCTGGATTCATCGACCTGAGTCCATAGTTCGTCGATCAAAGGTCGAAGTTCGTCGACCTCAGAATGGCTGACTGCTGCTTGACAACTTTCCTATTCTCTGCACCAAGTTCGTCGATCTGAAGTCAAAGATCGTCGACCTGAGACCTGACAACTGAGTTCATCTCGCTGAGGTCCAAGATCGTCGACCTGAGTTTTGATTCTAGACTTAGACTGTTTTCAGGTGCTAGAGTGTTGAAACATCATTTTGGAGTTGAGTGTGATGTTCTCTGGTGTTGAGTGTTGAATCATCATTCTGGCGCTGAGTGTGATGTTCTCTAGCGTTGAGTGTTGAATCATCATTTTGGCATTGAGTGTGATGTTCTCTGGTGTTGAGTGTTGAAACATCTGATTAGTCGATATGGGATTAGAGAACAGAGTTCGTCTAGCTTATGTTCTATGTTTATCGACTGAAGTTTGACTTAGAAGTGGTTCCACTTTGTCTAGAGTTCGTCGATCTGAGAACCAAGTTTGTCGAGCTCAGCTTAGAGAATTGTTTATGAGTTCGTCGAGCTAAGCATGACTTTCGTCGACCTGAGATCGATGAAAATAGAGCTCTTTTCCTAAGTCTTGAATTTTCTCTAAGTCTTGAGTCTCTGGCAGTGTTGGAGGTTGGTCCCTAGTATTGTTGACTCTAAAGACAAGACCTAGACTCTAGGACACAACCATGACCCTGGATATACATGTTGGGTCATATCCTGACTTAGTGAACCTAGCCAAATCCAACTAGGGACCCAACACCACACCATTCCAAAGCTTCTACAGTCTTGACAGTATCTAGGTCATCTTCTTGATCAATTCTTGGAAAGTAAAATATCTTGGCTAATATTCTGGTTGTGATTTTGACCTTTGTTCCATTAACTTTAGACGTAATCTTTTCAGTGTTTGAATTGAGATGAGCATTTGAGAAGAATTCTGAAACTTCTCGTTTCCAGACATTTGAAGGTTCTGAAAGCAGATATTCCAATCCTGCTTTATTTATTAGGGTTATTACATTCGTAATTTCTTCAGACGCTGAGTCGAATCCATTTTGAACTAGTTCATAACCTTCAAAGATGTTATTATCATTCTTGGGTGCCAAGAGAGTGGAGAGAAATGGTTGACAAGTGTCGACTGAT
This sequence comes from Platanthera zijinensis, assembly GCA_039513925.1. Lineage (NCBI taxonomy): Eukaryota > Viridiplantae > Streptophyta > Magnoliopsida > Asparagales > Orchidaceae > Platanthera > Platanthera zijinensis. The sequence goes on from CM077088.1 coordinate 169,611,036, forward strand.
CTTGATTCTAGGGCTCGACACTCAGGAATCAAAAGTTCATAATATCAAGAAAGCGTAGTCAACTTCTACTCTCACAGCCTATTTATAGTCTAATCTTTTCTGAAGACGAAAGGGCGCGCTCCATTTAGACTGTTCTAATTTTTGTAGGTAAAGACCTAGTGTCGACACAGGGAAAAATTATTTGTTGAGATATGTCGACACAAGTTGACACTAGGATAATGTCTCTCGACATATACCTTAGGGTCTCGATACTTACTTTGGTGTCTCGACACATTGCAGTATGCAATGTCGACACATTTTCTATTGTCTCGACACATTGCAGTATACAGTCTCGACACAATTTCTGGTGTCTCGACACAACTTTTGACTTAACTAAAGTTTTATCTCCTGATCTATAAAATCTTGATACTTAGATGTTTTTACTTGATATTTAATTAAGTAACCTTAATTTATGGTTAATATTTTATTCTTATTTTCATTAGTCTTTAAGTATTCATTAATTATTCCATATCTAACATGCGAAGTTCAAACTTAAAGAAATAAAATTTCTCTTCATCTAGGTGCTTAATGAAAATATCAGCAATCTGTCTATTTGTAGAACAAATTCTAGATTAATGTCCTCCTTTTCTACATGCTCCCTAATAAAGTGATATCTAATTTCAATATGTTTTGTTCTACTATGTGACACAGGATTATTTGCAATTGAAATGGCACTAGTAGAATCACAATACAATGGAGTTTTACTTAGTTGAATGTTATAGTCTTATAATTGATGCTTAATCCAAAGCTATTGTGCACAGCAACTTCCAGCTCAAATATACTCAGATTTAGCCGTGGATATTGCTACACTTGTTTGCTTTTTTACTGATCCATGATACTAGCCTTCTTCCAAGGAATTGACATGAACCTGAAGTATTTTTCTTGTCTTCTTTACAACCTGCATAATCTGCATCTGAAAAGCCTGTTAGTTCAAAATCACTATTCTTGGGATACCATAGGCCAAGATTAGGTGTTCCATTTATATATCTTAATATTCTTTTGACTATTGTATAGTGAGATTCCTTAGGGAAAGCTTGATACCTAGCACAGATATAGGTAGCATACATTATGTCTGGTCTACTGGCTATTAGATAAAGTAGTGATCCAACTATGCCCTATATAAGGTGATATCAACTAGCTTGCTAGCACCATCCTTGTCTAAAGACATACTGGACCCCATAGGAGTTCTCATAAAAGTGGTTGTTTCCATGTAATACTTCTTGATTAACTCCTTGGTGAACTTAGACTGACTAATGAAATGTCTATCTATAGTTTGCTTAACTTGGATTCCCAAGAAAAACTTGAGTTCACCCATACTACTCTTTTCAAACTTACCTTGCATAAGTTTGTCAAACTTAGTGCAAAGTGACTCATCCAAAGAACCAAATATAATGGCATCTACATATATTTGTACTAAGATGGTCTTGCCTTTGACTTCCCTTAGGAATAGTGATTTTTCTATTTTCCTTCTTGAGAATTTATTCTCCTGAAGGAATTTAGACAGAGTCTCATACCAATCCCTTGGGGCTAGTTTTAACTCGTAGAGAGCTTTTAATAAAAGATAAACATAATTAGGATGAGTTGAGTAAATAAAACCTGATGGTTGCACAATATAGACCCTTTCTTTGAGGTTAATATTAAGGAAGGCTGACTTCACATCCATTTGGTACACCTTAAATCCTTTGTTGGTTGCATATGCCAGGAAGAGTCTAATAGCTTCCAATGTAGCAACTGGTGCAAAGGTTTGATTAAAGTCTATACCCTCTTCTTGTCTATAGACCTTTGTAACCAGTCTAGCCTTATTTCTGACTATAACACCATTCTCATTCAGTTAGTTCCTTTAGATCCACTTGGTTCCCTTTATTTTATAGTCATCTGGTCTGGGAACCAGCTTCCAGACTTTACATCTCTTGAACTAGTTCAATTATTCCTGCATAACCCCTATCCAAAATGGGTCTAAATTGGCTTCTTCAAACTTCTTTGGTTCTATTTGAGATAGAAAACATGAGTACATTACAGTGTTGTGATGTCTACTTCTTGTGGTCACACCATGAGCTGCATCTCCAATGATCAGTTCCCTTGGATGATCCCTTAGATGTCTGATAATAACTAGTAATGTGCCATCTTCTCTTTGAACAGCTTCATCTTATTGCTGAGTCTCTTCTTCTGATTGTTCCTGTGTAAGTTCTTCCTCAATAATGTTGACTCCATCTTGTATACTTTGGCTTGCTAGAACTGAGTCTTCTAATGACAGCTTCTTTAGCTTCAAGTCTTCTCCTATTGTGCTTGATGTACTTGGCTTATTATTGTAATAGATCAAACTTTCATCAAATACAACATGAACAAACTCCTCTACAACTTGATCCCTCAAGTTGTAGACCCTATAGGCCTTACTGTGGTTACTATAACCAACAAATATGCCTTCATAGGACTTCTCAGCAAATTTAGTTATGTATGTCTTCCCATTATTTAGGACAAAACACATACATCCAAAGGTTCTGAAGTAGGCCAAGTTTAGTTTTCTGCCCTTCATTAGTTCATAAGGAGTATTATTCAAGCTTTTATTGATTGAAGCTCTATTAAGAACATGATATTCTGTGTTAATAGCTTTGGCCCATAAATATTTTGGGAGAGAAGAATCACTCAGCATGGTTCTTCCAGCTTCAATGAGAGTCCTATTCATTCTCTCAGCAATCCCATCTTCTTGGGGTGTTCTTGGAGAGGAAAACTCTTGCTGAATCCCAAGTTCTTCACAAATCTATATCATGCATTCAGATTGAAACTCAGTTCCATGATCACTTCTGATTCTGACCACAGAACTATTCAATTCATTCTATATTTATTTGAAAAATGTCTTGAAGACAACAGCAGTTTTAGACTTTTCCTTAAAAAGAAAACCCAAGTAAATCTTGAATAGTCATCAAAGACCACAAAGGTGTAGACTTTCCTTCCTAGACGATGAACTGGAATAGGACCAAATAAGTCTATATGCAAGAGGTATAAACACCTCACAGAGTCTTTGGATTAAATGCTTTTAAAAGAAGTTTTGTCTGCTTACCTTTTTGTCATGTTGAGTAAATGCTTTCCTTAGAGCATTTAATGTTAGGATCATTCCTAACTAACTCTTTACTGAATAACTTGCTTATGGTCTTATAGTTCATATGAGCTAACATCTTGTGTCATTTAACATAGTGTGGGACTTTCTTATTTGCAACAAGACATATGGGAGAGTCTGAATTTAGACAAAGAAAATTTAAACAATACACATTCCCACACCTAGTGCTTGTCAAGATGACCTCTTGATCACTTGACCTTTTTATTAGGTACTCATCCTTATGGCATGAAATGCCATAGCCAAGATCATAAAGTTGGCTTATGCTTATAAGTTTGTGATACAACCCTTCCACATAAGCTACTTTAGTGAAAGTGACTAAGCCATTTGAGATCTTACCATAACCTCTAGTAATCCCTTTGTGAGCTCCACCAAAGATCACCTTTGGTCCATTTTTCACTAGAATAAATTCCCTCAAGTTGCTCCTTGTTCTAGTCATATGTATGGAACATCCACTATCTAAGTACCAGATAGGCCTATCTCTGGTTCTTAGACATACCTGTAAAATAAAGATTTATTTATCCTTAGGAACCCAAATTGTTTTGGGCCCTAGGTGTTTGTTAGTTGGGGCTCTATTCAGACCACCTGAAAATTTCTTAGTTGGGTACATTTTTTACCCATAAGACACAATGTGATTGAACCAAAACTCTAAGGCAAAGTGTCCAATCTTTCCACAATACCAGCACTCATATCTTTTGTATCTCATCTTTGGAGGAACAGTTGGAAATTTATGCTAACATTCCTTAGGATAGGAATCAGCAAACTTCACAGTTGTATTTTGATTGGGAGAAAAATGGTTATTTTGCCTCTCAGTCACAACAATCCTCCTTGGAGAAAGCATATTAGGAATAGATTTCCTATTCACATATGAGTTTGGTCAAACTGGTCCAGACTTTTGGATTTCTTTTCTCTTAGTCTGAAACATAAGTTGTGGAATGACTGGACCCTTTTGTCCAGTCAGCTTTTTCGCCTCTCCTTCTCTTAGGTTTAACATAACCAAGTCCACTTCCAGGAGTTCCTAAGAAGGTATCTATAATAGGGAGTACAGTCTTAGGTTTGGAAAACAACTGAACAAGTTTTTTCTCATTCTGTAGTTTGAGTTCCAACTCCTGAATGGTTGCTTCTTTTTATTTTAGCAACATGATTTGATCATCAATGATCTTAGTTAGCTTAGCCAACTTTGAATTTTGAAGACCAATCTTCTGAGTAGCCATCTCATGATAGTACTCAAGACCTCTTAGTGATGCAATCTTGATAGCTTGTTCTTTTACAAGCTTTTTGCTCATTACAAGAGCCTCTAGCCGTTTTCAAAATTTAACTGTGAACTGCTGCAGTTCAGTCTCAAAGTTGGACTTATGTGACTCAAAATTTGAGTTACATGAGTCTGACTCATCCCTAGTCTCATAAACAGAAGTTTTAGAACAAATAGAATTGTCATAGATTACCTAAGTATCCTGAGAGTCAAGAATTTCTGTTTCTGGATCATTCGATAATGCCATCAAATTAACCTCCACATCATCTTAAGAGTAACCATGGAGTGAAGAAGTTGTGGAGTTATTGACCTTGTATATGGCCTCTGATGAATTTCTCTTCACTGGAGAACAGTCCAATATGTGCATGTTCTTCTTCTGATTCAATTGAATCGTATCACTATCAGATAAAGTTTTTGGCTTATTTGTCATTAGACCCTTTTCTGATTTCTTGCCTTTATAGAACTTTTTCCTTGGACTTCCTGTTCTCTTTTCTTTTTACTGGACAGTCAGCAATTACATGTCCAGGCCTGTTACAGTAATAACAAATAATGTCAGTCTTAACTTATTTGTTCTGGTTTGAATCATACCTGACCACAGATTTGTTTCTGTGTTTGTCTTTGTTTTTGATGGAACTTGGACCAGATGATGTCTTCTTGTTCCATTGCTTCTTTCTTCTCATCATCTTCTTGAATTGCCTAGTGAACAATGCCAATTCACTATCTGACAATTCTTCTGATGAAGAACTAGTCCCAGTGCTAACTGTATCATCATCCCTTCTTGGTGATGATGGAATTTCTTTTCTAGCCTTCTTTGATGTGTTAACTTTGAAAGCCATAGATCTAGTCTGATTTAAACTTTTAGCAGATTCATCTTCAGCTTTTCTAGAATTTAACTGAACCTCATGTGATAATAGCTTACCATACAAATACTGGGATAACATGTTCCTCAGATTTCCCATTTCTCTTACAACATAAATCTTTATGTCTCATTCTTTGTTTAGGGAACTCAGAAACTTGTCATTTAGCTTATAGTTTGAAAATTCTCTGTACTAATTCTTTAAGTCATTAACTATTTTAAAGAACTTTTCATAATAAAGTTCTATAGAATCAGTCTTCCCTTGCCTAAATGCCTCATACTGTTGGTTGAGTAGAGACTTTCTATCATCTCTGACTTCTTCTATGCTTTCCATATAGACTATTATAGTGTTTCTCATCTCCTTGAATGTTTTATAGTGTAATAAGTTCTGAAAGATTGAATTATCTATTGCACTGTAAATTATGTTTTGTTCTCTTTTATACATGGTGGAAAGAACCACCTCGTCCTTTGTCATCTCAGACGGTTTGTATATTTGCATCAAAGACAGATACTTTCATGAGAATATATCTTCCTTCTTGAACTGTGACAAAGATTCTTGGATCTGATGTGTCCATAAACAATCTCACCATTTGCTTCCAAATAACAAAGTTATCCTTTGTACATATAGGAAGCTTCATTGAACTGAGTTCTCTGTATGATTCTGAAGCCATGAGATCTAATATTTTTCAACCACCCTTAGGATCTTTTTCTGAATGTTAGGTCTTTCTTTGAATAACCTCCCTCTGATATCACTTGAAAGATAAATCTATGGGTAGTTAATCATCTAGATGGGTGGTGAATAGGTGTCTTTTAAATTTCTTTGTCACTTATATTAAATGTTCAGCAGATACTTGAAAAGTAAACTTTCACAAGAACACATAAAAAGCAATCCACAAATACAGCACAAGCAATCCACAGTACACAGAGAATTTATAGTGGTTCCCCTATCTAGGGTACATCCACTTTCCCCCTTCTTCCTCACTAACAATGTTCTAGATAAGGTTATATCTCCTCCTCTTCAACTCAGATCAAAAGATCCTACAGGCTAAGTTTTTGATAAGAAACCTATAACTCAGACCCATTGGTCCTACCTCAGAGCACCCAATCTCCTACCTCAGGTCCCTGGAGAACCTTACCTTAAACTTTATAAGTCTTATACCTTAGTGATCCCACACAAATAACCTACCTATGGTCCCTCAAGAACCCTACATCAACGTTTATAACACGGGCTTACAACTCAGTGATCCCACACAAATCACCTACCTCAGCCTTTATAAACTAGGCTTACAACTCAGATATTAAATCTCCTACCCACTCAAATCTCAAAGAGTTCTTACAAAATTAAGAGGTAAATAATTTCAGAAAACAGTAATTCTGTGATCTGACTTATCTGAGAATTCAAATTCTTCAATTCTACAACAAAGGATAGATTTTTGGTAAGCAGGCTGGCTGAAATAATTCTTCTCTAGATCTGCAATGCTCTTGATGATGATCGGCTTGATTTCTTTGAATAACTTGTAGAACAGATCCACCTTTATCCACTGATCAACTTGTTGAAAGGATCAGAAGACTTTCTTGAAGACCAACATCTTCCTTCTTTTTCTTAGAGTTGTCGCCCTCCTCTGACTTAGAAGAAATTAGAATGAGAGAAATGATTGATCAATTTTTCTGATTGTTTAATCCATCCCATTATGTGTAGATGACCCCTCTATTTATAGCCTTCACTGGTTGTTGGCTTCTGATTGATGACCTCATACTTCAAAATTTCCTTCAAACGGATTTTAATGAGATACCAAGTCACTGTAGCTGACATGACACTTCTGACTTGACTTAACACTGAGCTGTGTTGATTCTATTCAATTTTAGGATCAAAAGTGTCGAGAAGTCCAAAGTATCTCGACACAATATTACTTAATGTTATTAGAAGGTGTCGAGAAATCTTAGTAGTCTCGACACAATATTACTTAGTAGAATTTTTTGTTTGAACTTCAAGGTGTCGAGACAGTTGACTTGTCTCGACACAACTGTCGACTGTGTCGATATCTTAAAATCTGCACCGTGTCGAGACAGTTGAATTTTCTCGACACTTCTGTTTGTCGGGTGTCGATACTTGTTTTAATTCTTCACTATGTCGAGATAGTTTAATTGTCTCGACATTTCAGTCTGTCAGGTGTCGACATCTTTAAGTCTACACTTCAGTCTTCATTGTGTCGAGACAGTTGTATTGTCTCGACACTACTGTCTTAAGGTGTCGAGATATCTGACTTGTCTCGACACTTCGTACTTGATCTTCAAAGTATCGAGATAACTGTCTTGTCTCGACACTACTCCTGCAAATATGTCGACATAGTTGAAGTGTGTCGACACTTTTGTACTTAGCCATTTCTTTGCCCTATAACTTGTTAGGCGTTGACTGTCCTGACTTCACTTAGCACTTTTAGCTGTATGGTGTTGACTGAACTTGCTTCACTCGACGCTTTTGGACTTAGGCAATTTTCTACATTTCCAGTCAGCTTCTTTGGTTCCATCTGTCAATATAAATTGGACCACCTGTACAATCAATATGACATAGGCTAACCTGCATGCATGAACTGAAACATACATCAAATACATACTTGTGTATATCATCAAGTTGAAAGGGCTTCTTCAAATCAAGTACATTTTTTCTAATGTACCCAATAGGATTTAGTCGATAATCAACCTAGATTCTCCAGAAAATTCAGCTGGACACTTAGCGGCTCGAGTCTTGAGCGTAGAAAGTATATCTGCGCCTCTACACGAAATCCACATGATCGGGAGAACCCGCAGCCACTTGTCAAAGAAGCACTAGGTCGGGAGAGGACACTCAACATCTCCACAGACCGTTAGATCTTTTGTAGGAGAGGCAGCGACGACACTCTCCGGGATCAGATCAGCGATTGCAACGGCAAAAAGCAGAACGGCTTCCATCGGGATCCTAAGGCTTCCGTCTTTTCATACAGTACGGCTCATGTGCTTAGATAGAATGAACAGTAAGTAGTGTAAGAAGAAACCCTAAAGACTTCTATTTATACCCAAGGAATAAACAGAACAGTTCCTGTCTCTATTGGCAGACCCACACTTAGAATTCGGAATTTCGGCCAGACAACGCTTGTCTCGACAAATCATCGAGTATCTATAACATACACGACGAATCATCGAGTATCATAACATACTCGACTAATCGTCAAGTATCTAAAGGATACACGATGAATTCAACGCCATCCTTAGCTGAATCAATGCTTGACTCTACGAAGGTGTTGAGTGGACTCAACGCTCTCAACGCTTTCTGCGCCATACTCGATGAATCGTCGAATGGCATTGAGTACACTCAATCCACTCAATGCCAAAAGCCAGATTCATCGAATGGCGTTGAGTGAGCACAATACACTCAATGCCTAAATGCCAGATTCATTAAGTAAACCCTTTACTCGATGAAGGCATTGAGTGAACTCAACGCACTCAATGCCTGAGACTCAGACTCATCAAAATAACTCCTTGACTCAACGAATCATCAAGTTTAGTCAACACACTTAACGCTTAAGTGTCATACTCATCGAATCAATACCTTGACTCAATGAATCATTGAATACACTCAACGCTGCCACTCGCCGAGTTAACGCTTAATTCGATGAAGGCGTTGAGTGGTCTCAATGCACTCGACGATTTTAGCCTGATTGTGGAAAATCTTTTCAACACATCATATGAGCCAAACCATACAAATCCAATCTCCCAATTTCCCCACAATCTTATGTATGACCCTGATAGCTCATACTGAGGCTCTGTTTGGGAGGACTTATTTTCACCGGTCAAGCGGCCATGACCGCATGAACCGGGACTTAAATAAGCCCCAGTTCATGCGGTCATGGCCGCTTGATCGGTGAAAATAAGTCCTCCCAAATGGAGCCTGAGTTGGTAGTGAGGCCACATGCTTGATCACTTCCAGATCATAATGGTAACACCAACTTCTTCCAAGCATCCCACAGTGTGGTTGTTGGTTCCATTGCTCACAATGATCTAGATTTGAATAAGTCAAATATTTCAATGAGCATACACAATGGTATATTTAATACATGTTCAAGTTCATACATACAGGTTTGTCCTAGTAACAATGATGGGATAAGTAGTCTAAGTGGCTTAGTCAGGTAATCACTAACCTAAAGTGTGGATATACAGAAATCTGTCTAAGTCCACAGGCATTGAGTGAAGGCTACTCACTCAACTCCATATTACTTATAGCACTGAGTGGTGCATATATAGTCAAACCCAAAGTAATGGCAGGCTCGAAAAGTGGCTAAGTCCACAGGCGTTGAGTGAAGTTAACTCACTCAATGCCATACAACAAAAGGCTGTGAGATAGACTAATGCAGTAATAGCCTAAGTAGAAATGAGCAGAAATGTGGCTAAGTCCACAGGCGTTGAGTGTAGCTCACTCAGTCAATGCCATAACTTCATAATCGTTGAGTATAGCTCAGTTAGTCAATGCCACAGGAAAACTATGAATATTTACAAAGTCCATAGGCATTGAGTGAGGCAAGCTCACTCAGCACCATGTGATAATGTGTTGACTTATTCTCAAAGTGAGTGTTCCTTTATAGACATAAAAATTTGGCTATGTCCAAATGCATTGAGTGTAGCTCACTCACTCAATGCCAGATAACAGAAGTGTCTACAAAGTAGTTCGGCATTGAGTGGAGCTTACTCACTCAATGCCAAGTAGCATTAAATCTGGCCAAGGCAAAAAGCATTGAGTGAGTCATGCTCACTCAACGCTCTCAAGGCCAAGCATGCAGAAGCAACTGAAGAATATGCAAAGGAAAAAAGCGTTGTGTGGGGCTTGCTCACTCAACGCTGTCAACGCCCAGATAGACAGATTTCTGTCTAAGTATTTTCGCGCTGAGTGAGGCTTGCTCACTCAACGCCAATTCTACTGATACTCGATTTTGGCCAAGTACACAGGTGCTGACATCAGCAAAATCGACAAAGTCAACTTATTTCAAATCAAGTATGAAGAGCTATAGAATACGACAAACTCTACCGGGAAGCAACTGTATGTCTTCTTCCGTTAAAACAAGGTGCAGCTGGAAGCTGCAGGTGGGCCCCACTAATCTCTAAAAGTTGTTGATCGTCGAACTATAAAAGGAAGAGATGAGCCAAGATGCAAGACAACTTTTATGGAATTATCAATTTCAAAAGGTAGCAGTCGGATTTCATCTCTCTCGCCATTATCGTCGAGAAAGAGCTTGAAGTATTCCTGTAGGAATGAAAATTTCAGAGAGTTGTTGCTTCTTCATCTGCTTCAGCATAATCATAAAGGTTTCTGATAGAGGAAGAAAGTAGAGCCATCATTATCCAGTGGGCTCAGTTGGCTGATTTAAGAACACAAGTTCACCTTCTTCTTCAGCAAGATCAGAATCTTCATTTTGAGTTTCTTCCAGCAAAATTTCTATATGTTGTTGTAAAGCAAGATAGTGTTGAGATAACTCAGCCCTAGCTTTTGACACAGAGAAATTTCCCTGTGTCAAAACATTCAAATACTCATCATTTTGTGGGATCCAACTTGATCTGAGTTTGTATGGCCACAGGCCTGAGTTAAGGCAATATTGCTTAAGTAGTAGGAGACTGGAGCTCTCTGAGTTGTAGGATCCAACTAGATCTTAGTTATAGGGCCACTGGCCTGAGGTAGGGCAACTTGCCTGAGTTATAGGAGAGTGTAACTCTCTGAGGTAGGATCCCTTGGATCTGTGGTAGGACTGTCCTCCTAGCCCGAGTGTAGGGCCTTTGGCCTGAGTTAGGTGATCAGCTGATCACTGAGTTGAAGGCTCTTGTGGCTGAGCTGTAAGTCTTAGAGGCGATTGAGAGATCCTGAGGGATCTGAGGTGTAAGCTCCTTGGAGCAGTTTTTTTGTAGAAGTGCCTTGACCATAGGAAGATGGCAAGGTGGGAGGAGAGTGGATGTACCCACAAGTTAGGGAACCACTATAAATCTGTGTGTGCTTCTCTGTATTGTTTTCTTTTTATAGGTCCTTGAAAGCAAACTACTGTCAACACATTTAGTGCTAAAGGAAAAACTAAAAAGAGAATAATAACTGTGAAATAACCTATTCACCACCCCCCCATAGGTTGCAAGATACCTTGAAAACAAAGAATTTCAAGTGGTATCAGAGGGAGGTTGCTCAAAAGGATCTAACCATCTAAGTGATTCTCTAAGGTAGCTACAGACAGTCCTTATGGGTTCAGGAGTGAACTACAAGGAGCTAGTTTCCATGAAGCTTCCTATCTACAGGAAAGAAGGTTTTGGAATCTAGAAGGAAAGGGTTAGGTTTTTCATAGAAGCAGCTGGCCCTAGAATCATCATAATATTTAAGGAAGGACCTTTCATCCCTATGAAAGTGTCTGTTCTTGTTGCAAATATCCAGACTCCCAAGACATATGCTGATATGACAAAGGATAAAGTCATTCTTGCCACCATGGACAAGAGGGCTCAGAACATCATTGTCAGTGCAATTGATGTTTCTACTCTTCAGAATCTGATTCACTATACAAATGCAAAAGAAATGTAGGACACTCTTGTGATCTACATGGATGGCACATAGGAAGTCAGGGATAATAGAAAGTCCATGCTCAACAAGGAGTATGAAGCTTTCAGACAGTCCAAGGTAGAACACATAACCACCTGCTATGAAAAATTGTTTAGGATAGTGAATGAACTAAGGACCTATGGAATGATCTTTAATCATTATGAGCTAAATTATAAGTTCCTTAGGTCTCTCACAAGAGACTGGGACACAAAAATTTGTGTCATCGGAGAAGTGGCCAAGATGGGTGACACTCATCCCCACACCCTATTTGGTAAACTACTCTCATATGAGATGCATTTAACTGTCAGGAAAGATGAAGAGACTAATTGCAAGTCTCAAGCCAAAGAGAAGTCTATGGATTTCAAAGCTGAAGCCACCAAAAAAGTAGGAGGAAGACCCCATCTCCTCCAAGAAGACCAGTAGATTCAGACTGCTCTGAATCAAAAGCATCAGACATCAGCATGTCTGATAAGGACTTTGCTGTCTTCTCCAGGCAACTCATAGGTTGATGAAGAAGCACTGGAAGAGCAGACCCTCCTTCCCAGCACATAACTGGAAGAAATCCTCCAAGGAGGACGGGTATGGATGTAAACCTAGTAAATACAATTCTACTAATATTATTTGTTGTTACTGCTACAAGCCAGGGCATGTCATTACTAATTTCCAAGTGAAGAGAAGGGGGGATAGTGAGAAGAAATCTCCCCAAAAGCACAAGGACAAGAAAGAAAAGTACTTTGTGGCTAAGAAAGAGAAAAGATGGACAGACTCATCATAATTTGAGTCTGAAGAAGAGGAAGGCTACATTGGGCTAGTTGCTGCTACTGCTAAAGATAAAGCTATTACAGCAGGAGAAGTCTATCCTCCAGTGAGGATAGGAATCAGGGCCCCTCTAACACTATTAGATGGTGACTCAGAGGTGGATGAAGATGCCCATAGCTACAGAGGGTTGATGGCAATGACTAATGAAGAGGGCAGTCAAGATCAGCCTGGTCAAAGTAAGGTACATTCCCTATCCAGTTCTGTGTCTAGGTACAAACTCTCCTATCTGTCTAGTGGCAAATGAGAAAGCCTCTTATAGTGTCCTATGGCACAAAAGGCTAACCCATATAAATTATAAGACTATTGGTAAGCTCTTTAGTCAAGAGCTAGTTAGTAATTGTCCCGATGTGAAGTGATCCAAGGAGGGCATATGTTCTGCTTGTCAAAAGGGCAAGCAGACAAAAGCTTCCTTCAAGGGCATTGGGACCAAAGATTCTGTGAGGTGCCTATACCTCCTGTATATGGACTTGTTTGGTCCTATGCCAGTTCATTGTCTTGGTAGGAAGCTCTACACCCTTGTGGTGGTTGATGACTTTTCAAACTTTGCTTGGGTGTTCTTCCTCAAGAGAAAAAATGAAACCCTTGATATCTTCATTAAGTTTGTCGAGCAAATTCAGAATGACTTCAACAGCTCTGTGGTCAAAATCAAAAGTGACCATGGGACTGAATTCCAATCAGATAACATGACAAGGTTCTGTGAAAAGTATGGGATTCATCAAGAATTCTCTTCACCAAGAACACCCCAGCAAAATGGGATTGTTAAGAGGAAAATTAGAACTCTCATGGAGGCTAAAAGGACCCTACTTAATGGCATATCTCTCCCAGAATATTTTTGGGCTGAGGCAGTCAACACTGCATGTCATGTCCTCAATAGAGCCTCTATCACCAAGTGGTACAAGAAACTCCCTATGAGATCTTAAAAGGCAGAAAACCAAACCTGAGTTATCTCAGAATCTTTGGTAGTAAGTGTAATGTGCATAATAATGGAAAGTCCTATATAACTAAGTCTGTTGCCAAGTCCTTTGATGGGATTTGTGTTGGGTATAGTAACCATAGCAAAGCTTATAGGATCTATAACTTTAAAAGCCAAATTGTAGAAGAGTCTATATATGTAGTCCTTGATGAGTCTTCCATGATCTACAGTGAGCTACCAAGCTCCTCTTCTAGTACTGTAGATACAGAAATGTTGGTGGAAAAGCTAGCCATCAAAGATGCAGCTCCAGTGATGCAAGGTGAATTGGATATTCCAGAAGGTCCACCAGACACACTTGGAGCAGATGAAGATCAACAAAGAGCTATTCCTGAAGCTATTGCTGAAATAAGATTGCCTCCTACAATCAGACATTTGAGAGACCATCATGCACACCAAATCATTGGTGAAGCTAGCCAAGGCATAGTAATTAGAAGCAAGAATCTGAATACAACTATAAATGCTAGTTTCCTGTCATAGGTGGAGCCAAAGAAGTTTGAAGAAGCCAACATTGATCAATTTTTGATATTGGCTATGTAAAAGGAACTGAACCAATTCAAAATATGCAAGGTCTGGAAGCTGGTTCCTAGACCACAAGGACATAATGTCATTGGAGTCAAGTGGATCTACATGAATAAGCTTGATGAAAATGGCATTATAATCAAGAACAAAGCAAGACTAGTGGCTAAGGGTACAGGTAAGAAGAGGGTATTGATTTTGATCGAACTTTTACCCATGTAGTAAGATTGGAGGCCATCAGACTGTTCCTTATATATGCTGCACGCAAGGGATTCAAAGTATACTAGATGGATGTAAAGTCAGTGTTCCTAAATGGTGACTTAAGATTAGAAGTCTATGTTAAGCAGCCTCCAGGTTTTGTTATTTCTAACTCTGTCAATTCTATTAATAGACTTAGGAAAGCTCTATATGGGCAAAAATAAGCCCCGAGAGCCTGGTATGAAACCTTGTATAGGTTCCTCATTGAGAACAAATTCTCAAGGGGAAAGATAGACAAGACCCTATTCCTAAGGGAATCTAAGGATAAGATCATCCTAGTCCAGATCTATGTAGATGATATCATCTTTGGATCTACTTATGACAACCTCTGTAGGAAGTTTGCTAAACTTATGCAGGGGAAGTTTGAGATGAGCAGTATGGGTGAACTTAAGTTCTTCTTGGGTCTCCAAGTAAGACAGATTGATGATGGCTTGTCCATATCCCAGTATGTGTTCACTAGGGTGTTAATAAAGAAATTTGACATGGAGAATTTGTAACGCCCCCAGTTTTTCTGTGTTTTGTTTTATTGTTGTTTGGCGTTACGATGGCGCATTTCCGGTCTTTTGTTATTGTTAGAGCATGGTCTTAGCTCTTTAGGTTCCGTGAGTGGCCTATTTATAGCCTGTTTGCAAGATTCCCCAGCTAGCTGGAGTCTGTTTTGGTGACTCGGCTGAGCATCTCAGGGAATGCTTGTGCTTTGGCTTCGGGAGGTGGTAGCCCAAGTTTTGATTGTCGGATGTTGCTTTCAAATTCGTCGTTGTTTTAGTAGCTTGAGTGTTTAGCTACGGTGCGAGTTCCATTGAAATCCGAGATGATTTGTTTTCGCGTCGTTTAGATGTTTGTTAGCCGATAGTGGCTACCTTTTATGTGTGCATATATGTATAATTTCTTATGAAGGGTAAGGGTGGCTATTATATTATTAACTTAGGTTGAATTTGATGTTGCTAGCAGGGGGGCTCGGGCCTAATCAGTTAGACTGATTTCATAAGCTTAGGGTTATATGTGTATGTATGCATATATATATATATATATATATATATATATATATATATATATATATATATATATATATATATATTATAAGGGTAGTTTTTTATTTATGCTAGCTAAAGGTGGCAGTTTGGGGAGCTGCAGATGTGGTTGTTTATACTTGTTTATTGACATAGTCAGCTAGTGCCTAGGCTAGATTCTTTTTTAATTATAGGTTAAAGTCAGTGGAGGTCTTATTAGAAGGCTCCAGCTGTTCTCTTCTTCCCCATTTCCCGACCTAGCTTCAGCTGGTTAGCTTCCAGCGGAAGGTTCGAGCGGGAGGCGGAGGACCTGTTGCTTTGGCCACCGGTTAGCTGATGATTTTGGGCTTGTTTTGCTCGGGTAACAGTAGATTTGAGCTGCTCTCGCTGAGAAATTTCTTCCTAGGTATGTAATTTAGCTTTTCGGGCTATCTATAGGAGCTAGGGTTCTGGTGGGTTCTTCTTCTTCTTCTTCTCTAAAGCTCTAGTTTTTCCTCTATAGGTAGTTGGAGGTGCATACTTTCCCTTATTGGTGTTGCAGCTGCTTCTTCCTGCCAGATTTCAGGCAAGCAATTACTTGCCCTTGCATTTTTTTGTCCCTTCTTTTACCTTGTTAGGTTGTTGTAGGTAACTAGAGTTCTTTTTTTTACTTCTAGTAGCTAGGCCAGCAGCATTCCCTTGCTCCAGCCATTTATTTATTCAGCTTTAGGAATGTCCAGATCGAGCCTATTTAGTTCTTTTTTTCCTTCCTCTTGTTCTCGGTTTGGTGTCCAGGTATCTTGCTGGAGTTAGAGCTTAGCTTAGTATAGTGGTATACTTAAGCTTAGGCTGCGGTGGATTGGGTAGGAGGAGTAGCAGAGAGAGTTGGAATTAATTTTCCAACTCTCTTGTTAGAAAGCGTTAAGTGGGCTGGGGTCAGGATAGCTCCAAGTTTTCTGAATTTTTAGGCTAAGTCAAAAGCGTTGAGTTAGTGTACCTCACTCGACGCCTAGACTGTTAGGCTTCTGGCGTTAAGTGTGGTGCACTCACTCAACACCATGGTCGTTTTTGTGGTTAAGTCATTTGGCATTGAGTGAGTCGACCTCACTCAACGTCGTGGCTATTTTGGCATTGAGTGTGGTGGACTCACTCAACGCCAAAGCCAGTTTTTGCGGTTAAGTCATTTGGCATTGAGTGAGTCGACCTCACTCAACACCATGGCTGTTTTGGCGTTGAGTGTGGTGGACTCACTCAACTCCAAAGCCAGTTTTTGCGGTTAAGTCATTTGGCGTTGAGTGAGTCGACCTCACTCAACGTCGTGGCTATTTTGGCATTTAGTGTGGTGGACTCACTCAACGCCAAAGCCTGTTTTTGCGGTTAAGTCATTTGGTGTTGAGTGAGTTGACCTCACTCAACGCCGTGGCTATTTTGGCGTTGAGTGTAGTGGACTCACTCTACGCCAAGCCTGTTTTTGCGGTTAAGTCATTTTGCATTGAGTGAGACGATCTCACTCAACGCCGTGGCTGTTTTGGCATTGAGTGTGGTGGACTCACTCAATGCCAAAGCCTGTTTTTGTGGTTAAGTCATTTGGCGTTGAGTGAGTCGACCTCACTCAGCGTCATGGTTGTTTTGGCGTTGAGTATGGTGGACTCACTCAACGCGAAAGCCTGTTTTTGCGGTTAAGTCATTTGTCATTGAGTGAGTCGACCTCACTCAATATCGTAGCTGTTTTGGCATTTAGTGTGGTGGACTCACTCAATGCCAAAGCCTGTTGTTGCGGTTAGGTTATTTGGCATTGAGTGGGTGGACCTCACTCAACGTCGAAGTTGTTTGGCGTTTAGTGTGGTGAACCCACTAAACGCCATGGCTAGGCTTTTGTGGCTAAGTTCCTTGCATTGAGTGGGTGACCCCACTCAACGTCGTGGTTAGTGTTTGGTGCTTAGTAACCCACTCAGCGCCGCATAGAGTGAACTCAACGCTTTTGCCTTGGGTTATGTTTTCATTTAGGAAGTATGGCTTTTTCCTTAGGGGGGTGTTGGGTGTTCGGCTAGTTTTTGCATGCCGACTCGTGGATTATGGTAGGTGGTGTGGTTTTGTGGGCTCTGTAAGGGGTGAATTGTGTGTGTTTAGTTGTGGCCACCACAACCTAGGCCGTGTTGGCATGGTATGGTTGGGTGTGTGGACCCTGTAGCTGCCACCGGTTGTTTTCACCCTAGAGTGTTTTTGTTTTTAGGTCTGGTTGTTTGTGAGGGTTGTGCCGCCCACTCGGACCCAAGGTTTTCACCACGACCAATAATTCACAAAGATTAGGACTGTTAGTTCCTTTCCTTTCTAGTGGTTATTCCTTTTGACATAGGTATGCCTTGGTGCTGTTGTAGGTGCTTAGTAGAGCATGTTGCTATTTATGGTCACACTTGGTGTACTTTTCCTGCTCTTTGGACAGTGTTTCTTCTTACTTCATGTCTTTTCTTCTTCTAATAGCGTTTTGTTGCAGGGCTGGTAAACCCCTTCTTTGAATCTAATGCTCCACTTCCTTTGATTTTTTTTACTTGCTGAGGTGTTCTTTGTTTTGAATGCCTTAGGTTCAGGTTGTAGCAAGTTAGGCGGCTAGTGCTCTTGTGGAGCTTGTTTGTGGCCTCCTGGGTAGCTGAGGTTGTTGTTCCTCATCTAGTGAGGTAGTTTTTCTTCCTTTCTGTATAGATATGCATACTCCCCAATGGGTTCGTGTCAGGTTGTTGACGCCCACTAGTGGCTTACTTATGTTGCTGGGTATGAATTAAAACTGTTACTTTTGCCTATTTGAGGTTGTTCACTTGTTTCTGGGAAGGTTTTATGCTAGGTTGCATGTTAGGTATTTTAAAACTGAAAAATATTATTACATGTATCTCATGCACATCATGTTTACAAAACTAAAGCACTTTTTTTCCTTAAGCATAAAGACTATCTTTTTATATATATACTACACTAACCTTAGAGTCGTGTATACCATGAGTCTTCCCTCAGGGACACTTATGCTCCTTTAGGATGTCAAAACAACTTAACCAAAGTATTTTCCACTGCGTATAAATATATCTTTAAGTGTGGATTAGCTGATCCACTGTGCCGAGGGATACAGCCATTAAATATAACTGGCTTTCTTTCATAATAAGCTATGGTTTTCTTAAAATCTAAAGTCTTGAGTTTTTCCTGAATGTTTGCAGTTATCCCCTGTACGATGTGGCATCACGACATGTATTTTCTCTTGCTTTGATACGATTTAATCGTTGGGAAAATGCGGGTCGTGACCGTTAGTATCAGATGGAGGTTTCTTGATAATTGGTCGGGCAACATTTCCCTTGATTGCGTTGTTAGTTTAGCATCATATCATACAAACACCGATATGTAATCAGCACGTCTTGGATAAAGCATGAACACTACACTCATAAGTGTTTACCCGGAAGATCGCTATTCTGATTCTCCCTTAAGAATAGTCAAGGATCCGTTTCTTGACCGCGTAATCGCGAGACCGTAGCAATCAGCAAGCCGTTTTTCCGTCTGAGATTCGCCGGTCTTTTTATTGAAGACCGCGTAGCTGCGCGGTTAAAAGCTTGCCTTCTTTCTTCTCTTGCTGTGCATCCTGTCACCGCTGCCTTCTCTCCTGTAACCCTGGGCAGCCGGTGATTCTAGAACCTGCCCGCTCGGGCAGGGCCCCGAGCCTATAAATAGGCATGAACAGTACTCTCTAGGCATCACGAATCGAATCCTCAAGCTCGCCGTCTGTGGCAGCGATCTCGAATCCTTTGCCGAGCGGGTTACTGTCTGATCGGGTGCTCCATGGTAACCGCTGTAATCGCTTCATTTATGACAACCGAAAAGCCCGTCGCAGGAGTGGTTTTTAGCCGCGACGGGCAAACTATGATGTCGCCGCTTCCGGCGTCCCCCCCCCCCCCTTTGTCTCCTTTTCATTTAACCGCTAGTAACCGACAACTCGGAGTTCCACTTTTACCGTTTTCTCTCTTGTAGGTTCTCCAGCGACCAAGAGACATTCTCAACATGAACAATAAGCATGAAAAAGTTTACAGGGCGTATTATGTAGTATGGGATGCATAATATGTGTTTATATATGGATCCACAATAGGAGGAAACATGTGTGGGTTATGTAGTATGGGATGCATAACCTAACCACATGAATGCGGCTAGCATGTTTTCTTTTTTTTGTTGCATGGAAATGTTATGTAGTATGGGATGCATAACATTTTCATGTGTACTCCGCCCCTGGCATGTATTAAGGCCTTTCTTTAGAATGCATAGCACAACAGGCATAGCATAACATTTCTAAGCACAACGTGCCAAGCAAAAGATTTGCATGCTAACATTTGTACACACATGGTTTTGAGTCAAAAAGAATACAAATTAATGCATTCATGGTCTAAGCACATGAGTTAGAATGGTTGTGATAAACAATCCTAGGTTAAGCATAACATCATTATTGTAAAAAAATCACAGAGCAAGTTTAGAAGTTAGAGTTCATATTTAAGTATGTTTGTTTGTACCGGGTAGTTTTGTTCTAGCAGTTTGGCTAGGTTTTAAGTCGTGCTAATACGATTATAGGATGGCGAGGCATCCTTCGACGAGATCGACTCCCCAATCTGAGGGTGAGTCTTCCAGAGCGCAAATCGAGGCATTGCTTTTAAGTCTGCGGCAGAGTAATGAAGCCTTATCAAGGCAAGTGATGGGTATGCAGACTCAGATCCAGTCTCTGTTAGCAATTGTGGCAGGACAGCCTCTGAGAGTGACGGACCCTACTATAGGTGTAGTTGTTCCTATTCTTCCTGCTCCCCTGGTACCTCCTGTTGTGCTGCCCCCGAAGATGACATTCATATCACACTTCCAGCGACTTGGACCACCTACTTATGATGGGAAGGCAGACTTTATGGTTTTGGATGATTGGCTTATAGCCATCGAGGAGATGTTCTTCTATTTTGGAGTTACCCCCAATCAGAGGGTGATGATCGCCGCCTATCAGCTTAAGGGATTGGCAAAGAGTTAGTGGCTGAGAGAGAAGGAGAGCTTGAAAGAGGGATGCTCTTGGGAGACCTTAAAGGAACTGTTGTTAAGGAAGTTTCTGCCTTCAGTCGAGTGCGACCGCTTGGTGAATGATTTCCTACATTTGAATCAGAGGCAGCTCACAGTTACGGAGTACGAAATAGAATTCAGCAAACTGAGCCAGTTTTCCCCCAGCTTGGTGAGTTCCGAAGCTGATAGAGTTAAGCGATTTTTTGGTGGCTTGAGAAGTGTTGTTCAGCAGTTAGCTGTTGCTCATGGGGCAGTAAGTTATGCTGGTGTGGTAGAAGCTGCTTTGAAGGTGGAGGCCATTAAAGATGTTAAGCAAAGAGGGCATCAGGTGAGAAAAGATAAAAGGAAAGCTGTTGAAGGAAAGAGCCCCCAGGTATCCAGTGCATCTTCAAGAAAGAAGAGTAAGGAGGTTTGTAGCTTCTGTGGCCGGCCGGACATCCCGTGGAGAAATGTTTCAAGAGGTTGGCAGCTCAGGAAAAGGAGCAGGTGCATGTGATTCAAGGAGCTCCCAGGAAAGATTTATTCTATTCTGCGTGTAAGCGGCCAGGGCATGATGTTGCCCATTGTTGGGGAAAGGATAAGAGTAAGGTAAGAGGTTGTTTTCTTTTCGGTCAGGAAGGGTACATCAAGGCTTAGTGCCCCCAGCTCCAGCCGGTGTTCAAGCCAGTATCACTCGAGGCGTTACCACTGCCTTAGCGGGTGGACAAAGGCAAGGTAAAGTTGAATGTAATTTCTTTAGAGGAAGCGCAGACTTCGACACAGGTCATTTCAGGTTAGATTTCTCCCTAGCCTAACTGTTTTGTTTCTAGTATAGCTTTAGCCTTTATTTTTCTTAGTTGCGTCTGCCATCTTATAGGAAGATTTAAGGTGAGAAACCACTGAGCGCGTATTCTCTTTGACTCTGGCGATGCCCACTCCTTTGTGGCTAGAGCCTTTGTAGAGCATTATCGCTTGGGTCTAGAGCGAGTTAGTGATGCCTTTTGCATCAAGTTTCCTTCCGGTGATTCCGTGATTTCAGATCAGGGTATTCAGGATTATTCAATTTTGTTGGGAGATTTTCTAGCGAAGGCAGATTTGAAGGTTATTGACCTGGGAGACTTCGATGTTCTCTTAGGCATGGACTGGTTGTCCAGTTATGATGCAGTTGTCCAGTGTAAGGGTAAGCGCTTAGATTTCGTTAAGGACGACGGTCATCCTGGGAGTGTTTATGCTGATCCGCACCAGGATGCTCCAGTCATTTCTTCAGTATGTGTTCAGAAGCTGATTGATTCTGATTGCTTTGTCTGTTTTGTCTCAGTAGTGGGGACTGTTGTTAGTGTACCGCGTTTGGAGGAGATTCCTATGGTGTGCGAGTTTTCGGATGTTTTCCCTGGAGATCTTCCTGGTCTTCCACCTGATCGAGATGTTGAGTTTGTGGTAGACTTGGAGCCAGGTACATGTCCTATTGCGAAGGCGGCGTACCGGATGGCCCTGCGAGAGCTGGAGGAGTTGCGTATCCAGCTGGATGAGCTGTTTGCGAAGGGTTTTATAAGGCCGAGTTCGTCTCCTTGGGGTGCGCATGTTCTGTTTGTAAAGTAGAAAGACAATTCGATGAGGCTTTGCGTCGAATATAGAGAGCTGAACAAGGTTACTATCAACAACAGGTACCCTCTGCCACGGATTGACGATTTGTTTGATCAGTTGCGCGGTAGCACAGTATTCTCCAAGATTGAACTTCAATCTTGCTACCATCAGCTTAGGATCCGTGAGTCTAACATTCTGCGGATAGCTTTTCGATCTTGGTATGGGCATTTTGAATTTTTGGTCATGTCGTTTGGTTTAACCAACGCGCCCTCAGCTTTTATGGATTTGATGAACCGAGTGTTCAAGAATTTCCTGGATAAGTTCGTGGTCGTGTTTATAGACGATGTTCTGATTTATTCCTACAATGCGGAGGAGCACGACCAGCATCTGCGTTTGGTTTTATCTGCCTTGAGGGACCACAAGCTATTCGCCAAGATGAGCAAGTGCGAGTTTTGGTTGCCTCAGGTTTCTTTTCTGGGCCATGTGGTGAATAAGAGTGGGATTTCAGTTGACCCAAAAAAGATCGCTGCTGTGATGGATTTGAGTAGGCCAGGCACACCCAAGGAGATTAGGAGCTTCTTGGGGTTGGCCGGCTACTACAAGAGATTCGTGGAGTGTTTTCCTACCCTGGCTGCACCTTTGACTAGATTGACTCAGAAGAACGCAGCTTTTGTTTGGAGCGAGAAGTGCGAGGAATCCTTCCTGGAGCTCAAGGACAGATTGTGCAGTGCCCCTGTTTTGACCCTGCCTACTGAGGGTATGGAGTATGATGTTTATGTCGATGTGTCGCATGTTGGTCTTGGTTGCGTGTTGATGTAAGGCGGGAAAGTGATTGCGTACGGTCGAGAGAGCTGAAGACTAATGAGAGGAACTACCCTATGCATGACCTGGAGTTTGCAGTCGTGATTTATGCGCTGAAGTTGTGGAGACATCTGCTTTATGGCGTGCAGTGCAAAATTTTTACTGATCACAAGATCTTAAAGTACGTATTCACCCAGAAGGAATTTAATCTGCTCCAGCGGCGATGGTTGGAGTATGTGGCCGACTACGATGTTGAAATCCAGTATCATCCAGGCAAGGCCAATGTGGTGGCCGACACCCTGAGTCGGAAGTCAGGAAAGATTTTTGGTCTCTCCGCCAAGCTTTTAGTAGAGGAGTTTCTTTTGATGGGCATTTCTGTGGGAAGCAGCGATTTGCAGAGTAGTTTGGCAGTGGCAGAACCTTCATGGATTGCGCTGATGAGACAGCATCAGAAGGATTATCCTGATCTTTTGCATTTGTATCTTCGAGCTGAGAAAGGTGAATTGCCAGATTTTTCTATTGATGATGCGGGTACCTTACGGTACCACAGAAGGTTTTGCATCCCCGCCGTAGGAGATATCCGGGTGATGGTGTGTAGGGAAGCCCATGGATCTAGTGTTGCCTACAATCCAGGATCTCCTAAGATGTATCATGATTTAAAGCAGATTGCCTGGTGGTATGGGATGAAGGGAGACATAGCCAGATTTGTTTCTAAGTGCCACACTTGTAAGCGTGTGAAAGCCGATCATGGAAGGCCTGGTGGCAAGCTAACTCCCTTGGAGATTTCTACTTGGAAGTGGGAGAGCATCTCGATGGATTTCATTACAGGCTTACCGAGATCTCCTAGGGGGCATGATTCAGTTTGGGTGATCGTGGACAGATTGACGAAGTGTGCTCACTTCGTACCGTTTAAGATCGACTATCCGATGAGGAAGATAGCAAAGCTATATTTGAATGAGGTCATCCGGTTGCACGGTGTGCCGGTCAGCATTATTTCAGACCGAGACTCCCGATTTACATCTCGCTTCTGGAAGAGCCTGCAAGAGGGTTTGGGTACGGATTTTAGATATTCTACTGTTTATCACCCGCAGAATAATGGCTAGACAGAGCAAGTCAATAAGATATATGAAGACATGATCCGATGTTATATTCTAGACCACGGAGGAGTGTGGGATGAGCGTTTGTGGCTTATGGAGTTTGTGTATAACAACATTTATCAAGAAAGCTTGCAAATGGCTCATTTTGAAGCATTGTATGGGAAGCACTGCAGGACTCCCTTGTTTTGGGTTGAGGTTGGCGAGGGACCGCTGTTGGGTCCAGAGGCGCTCGAGGAGATGGAAATTGTTGTGAAGCTTATTCGGGAGAAGCTTTGGATAGCTCGGGAGAGATATGAGAAGAATGCCAACCGGCGAAGATCTAGCTTGGAATTTATTGTGGGGGACTTGGTATTTCTAAAGGTTTCCCCGATGATTGGAATCAAGAGGTTTGTAAAGAACCGAAAGTTGGACCCGAGGTATGTGGGGCCATTTCAGATTGTTGAGCGGATCGGTGTGGTAGCTTATATGCTGGACTTGCCCGCAAATTTTCCTGGCGTACATGATTATTTTCACATTAGCCAGCTGCGGAAATGTGTGAAGAGTGACAGGCAGGTTTTGGATTTTGTGTTACAATTGGAGCCAAATCTTTCTTATGTGAAGATGCTTGTCCGCATTCTGGAGGCTCAGGATCACGTGTTGCGGAGGAAAACAATTCCTATGGTTAAGATTTTGTGGAGAAATCAGAGGGTGGAAAGCGCGAATTGGGAGCTAGAGTCGGCAATAAGGAAGGCTTACCTTCATCTGTTTCCCTAACTTGTGTCTGGTATGTTTGCACTCTTTCTTGTTATGGCTTTTGTTTGGCTATTTCTTTTCCCTTTTGCTAGAAGGTTCGTCTGTAAAGTTTCGAGGCAAAACTTTCTTTTAGGGGGAGCGGCTGTAATGCCCCCGGTTTTTTGTGTTTTGTTTGATTGTTGTTCGGCATTACGATGGCGCATTTCCGGTCTTTTGTTGTTGTTAGAGCATGGTCTTAGCTATTTAGGTTCCTTGACTGGCCAATTTGTAGCCTGTTTGCAAGATTCCCCAGCTAGCCAGAGTCTGTTTTGGTGACTCAGCTGAGCCTCTCAGGGAATGCTTGTGTTTTGGCTTCGGGAGGTGGTAGCCCGAGTTTTGATCGTCGGATGTTATTTTCGACTTCGTCGTTGATTTCGTAGCTCGGGAGCATTGTATGGGAGGCACTGCAGGACTCTCTTGTTTTGGGCTGAGGTTGGCGAGAGACCGCTGTTGGGTCCAGAGGCGCTCGAGGAGATGGAAATTGTTGTGAAGCTTATTCGGGATAAAATTCGGATAGCCAAGGAGAGATATGAGAAGAACGCCAACCGGCGTAGATCTAGGTTGGAATTTGCTGTGGGGGAATTGTTATTTCTAAAGGTTTCCCCGATGATTGGAATCAAGAGGTTTGGAAAGAACCGAAAGTTGGACCCGAGGTATGAGGGGCCATTTAAGATTGTTGAGCGGATCGGTGTGGTAGCTTAGGCTGGACTTGCCCGCGAATTTTCCTGGCGTGAACGATTTTTTTCACATTAGCTAGCTGCGGAAATGTGTGCGGAGTGACAGGCAGGTTTTGGATTTTGTGCCACAATGGTGCCAAATCATTCTTATGTGGAGATGCCTGTCCGCATTATGGTGGCTCAGGATCGCGTGTTGCGGAGGAAAACAATTCCTATGGTTAAGATTGTGTGGACAAATCAGAGTGGCGCAGCAGAAGCGTGGTGGGCCCATAACCCACAGGTCGGAGGATCAAAACCTCCCTCTAATACCAACTGTCACGACCCGCATTTTCCCAACGATTAAATCGTATCAGAGCAAGAGAAAATACGTGTCGTGATGCCACGTCGTACATGGGATAACTGCACACGTTCAGGCAAAAATCCAGAATTTAGATTTTAAGAAAACCATAGCTTATTATGAAAGAAAGCCAGTTATATTTAATGGTTGTATCCCTTGGCACAGTGGATCAGCTAGTCCACACTTAAAGATATATTTATACGCAACGGAAAATACTTTGATTAAGTTGTTTTGACATCCTAAAGGAGCATAAGTGTCCCTGAGGGACGACTCATGGTATGCACGACTCTAAGGTTGGTGTAGTATATATATAAAAAGATAGTCTTTACGCTTAAGGAAAAAAAGTGCTTTAGTTTTGTAAACAAGATGTGCATGAGATACATGTAGTAATATTTTAGGGTTTTAAAATACCTAACATGCAACCTAGCATAAAACCTTCCCAGAAACAAGTGAATAAACTCAAATAGGCAAAAGTAGTAGTTTTAGTTCATACCCAGCAACATAAGTAAGCCATCAGTGGGCATCAACAACCTGACACGAACCCACTGGTGAGTATGCATGTCTATACAGAATGGAAGAAAAACTACCTCACCAGATGAGGAACAACAACCTCAGCTACCCAGGAGGCCACAAGCAAGCTCCACAAGAGCACTAGCCGCCTAACTGGCTACAACCTGAACCTGAGGCATTCAAAACAAAGAACACCTAAACAAGTAAATGAAAATCAAAGGAAGTGGAACATTAGATTCAAAGAAGGGGTTTACTAGCCCTGCAATAAAATGCTATCAGTAGAAGAAAAGGCATGACAGTAAGAAGAAACACTGTCAAAAGAGCAGTAAAAGTACACCAAGTGTGAACATAAATAGCAACATGCTCTGCTAAGCACCTGCAACAGCACCAAGGCATACCTATGCCAAAAGGAATATCCACTAGAAAGGAAAGGAATTAACAGTCCTAATCTTTGTGAATTATTGGTCGTGGTGAAAACCTTGGGTCAGAGTGGGCGGCACAGCCCTCACCAATAACCAGACCCAAAAACAAAAAAACTCCAAGGTGAAAACAACTGGTGGCAGCTACAGGGTCCACACACCTAACCATACCAGCCCAACATGGCCTAGGTGGTGGTGGCTATAACTCAGTACACACAACTCACCCCTTACATAGCCCACAAAACCACACCACCTGCCATAATCCACGAGTCGGCATGCAAAAACTAGCCAAACACCCCCCCCAAAGGAAAAAAGACACACTAACAGTCCTAAAGTAAAACTTAACTGAAGGCAAAAGCGTCGAGTTCACTCTATGCGACGCTTAGTGGGTTACTGTTGGTACCCTAGTTTGGATTTGAGTTAAGTCTTCTCAACTAGTTTCTTGACCCAAGATTTATCTATGGTCAAAGGTTAAATTTAGGTTAGATCCTATCAGTTGTGTAGAGTTATTGCTTATCCAGTTGATAATCTGGGTAAGTGTTTTTTAGTTTGACTATGGTCGAACACCGCTCGACTATCATCTATCAGTTGATCGACTATCGTCTACCAGTTGATCAACTATCGTTAGACAGCAGATCGACTATCTCTGAGTTAGCTCATCTCTGTTAGCTCGACGATCTGTGGTCTCAGTATCGTCGATCGTCGAGTCCTGCTCGACTTTTTCTGTCCCGACAGATTTTTTGTAGGTCGACTATCTGTTCTGATAGTTCGACTATCTGCTCTGATAGTTCGACGATCGTTGAGATTCATTCGACTATATTTTTGTCTACATTTAGAGATATTGTACTCTTTCTCTTCTGTGAATTATTTCTCATTTATCTAGCTTATTTTATTAAATGATTATTTCATTGATTTTATGCTTACATATCAAGGAAATCTTTGCCTCATTCTTTATGTATAAGTCAAGTTCTATCTGACAAAGTCTTTTGTCCTATTAGTTGAAAAATCTATGTGCTTTATCTGCCATGCTGTCCTTTATAGCCGTTAGACACAGATGTCTTTCTCTGGTCGTAAAGAGTTTGTTTTTGATGTGACTTTCTCTAATATCTTTTGGACTTACAGAATGGATAAGCAGCTTCTAAGAAAGCTTTATTTCTTTATAAAATGTCCTTCTGCAGGCTATTTGTACTATGTGTTATTTGCAGCCCAGATTGCAGATCTCAGAAGAAGACAAGTTTCAAATCAAGAGAAAGTTAGAAGTCGTTACAAAGGCTGATATATAAAGAGCTAATGAGAGAAGTTAATATGAGAGATATACAGAAAAATCCAGAAATACAGATATTCAGATATACAAAGATTCAACAATAAGAACAAGTTTAGAACAACTCTCTTCAAAGTTCTCTTCTTCAATCCTGAGTCCATCCTGCTCACAGGAACATTCATACTCAGAGCTTCAAGAAGAAGATGAAAGAAAAGCTGTTGAAGAAGAACAACCATTTCATATAAATAGTCTTATTCAAGCTGCTCCTTCAAGAACTTCAAGACTAAAGATCTTCTCTATCAAGAGTTCTAAAGTGATCCTGCACCCTGAAGCAAGGCTTCTTCCTGGATATTCTATAAGCTAGGGGAGCTTTGATTCATTCAGAGCTTTCTGTAGCTCAGTGCAATCCACTAGCTTCTCTAATTTTGTTTAATAATAGAGAAGACATTCTAACTCTCTCAACCTCCTGTACAAAGGGTTATTACTCCCTTCAAAAGTGAACCTTGGTGGCAGGGCACCTGAACAAAACCTGTGTTGGATTTTGAGCTCCTGATCAAAAGCTCAAAGGGTTTACTTGATCTACCTGAATCAGATCAGTTGGTGGCAGGGCACCTGAACAAAAACCTATAGTGGATTCCTACCAGGGTGGTAGAAGAGTGGATGTACCTATTGAGAGGGAACCACTATAAATCTTCTTGTGTTGTCTGTGTTGCTTATTTTAATTATTGCACTGTGGCTGTGAGTAGAATTAACTAGGACTGCAAGCTGCTGTGTTAGGACTAAAGATTAAACTGTAATTACAGTTAACTTTCTCTTATGCACCTCACTTTGTGTTAAGCTCTAGGGTTTCATATATCTATATACTTATTCCGCAAATTTACTATAAGGGAGTTGAGTAGATTCTCATATTTTTGAATACTCTATTCACCCCCCCCCCCTCTAGAGTTGTATCTATCCTCACTTTCAATTGGTATCAGTAGGAGGTTGACTGACTGTACAGTCTAACACCTGAGTCACAAGATCTAGATAGATACCAAGTTTATAGATATTCACTTCATGGCCCAGTACAAGGATTATTATAGCACTAGACCTCCAGTATGCAACTTAGCTAAGTTCAGCATCTGAAAGGCAAGAATCAAACTGTATATGAATTCTATTGATGAAGATATGTTTTCTTCTATTTTGACAGGACCACCAACACGACCTGCTACAACTACTGCTACAACTTCAATAAATCTGAGTGCAGTGCCACCTCCTGACTATAATGATGTTTATAAGAAAGCAAAGATAGCTCATGCAAACGCTATGAACATTCTGGCTCAGACCATGTCTGATGAAACTTTTCAGAAAGTGGCTGATTGCACTTCAGCAAAAGCCATGTGGGACTCACTGAACCACATTGTAGCTGGTTCAGCTGATGAGAGGAAGGACAAGAGGTCCAACCTCACATCCCAATATGAGAATTTCAAGAAAACTGAAGCAGAATCAGTTGATGCAATGTACACCAGGCTATGCTCCAACATCAATGAGCTGAGAACCCTTGATAAAGAGATCACATTGAAGGAAGTCAATGCCAAAATATTTATGTTCTTCCCCAGCACATGGGATCTCAGGATCTGGCCCATCAAAGAGTCCAGAAGTACAACTGAGATTTCAACTGAAGCTCTCCTTGGCAAGCTCAAATCATTTGAGCAAGTACTGGAGACAAGGGAAGCTGAAGCTGAAGCCAAGACTCCCACTCCTACCAGGAAAGAGCAAACTCTTGCTCTAAAGGCTGCTGATGCATCTGAAGGAAGCCAATCAAATGAGGAGCTAATGGCACTCTTTGCAAAAAGGTTTCTCAAAATGGGCAGAAAGACTTCAGAAAGAAGTCTTCAAGATATGAAGACAAGCAAAGGTATGACAGAACACCAGCTAAACAACTTATATGTTATGGCTGCAGGAAACCTGGACACATTTTACCTGAGTGTCCAGAGGAAAAGAACAAGGAGAAGAGAAAAGAAAAAGAATATCAGAAGAACAATTCCAAGTCCTCCTCCTACAAAAACAAGAAGAAGGAGAAAGGATTTGTTGCTGAAACCTTGAGTGATACTGATGAGGAATCTTCCTCCTCAAGCTACAGTGAAGATGAGGAAGAGAAGAAGGCAAAAAAAATTTGCCTAATGGAAATTTATGCCTGCAGCAATCATTCAACTGCAGAGAGTTCTGATGAAGAAGAAATGCCTATTGAAGATCAGGTATTGTCTTCTTATGATTTTACTTCTGTTGAATTTAGATTTGAATTTAAATCTCCATGTTTAGATTTAATTAGCTCAGAGAAGGAGATTAAGGAGCTTAGAAATAGGATAGCTGAATCAGAATTCCTATCTAGTGAAAATGCTAGGCTAGAAGCTGAACTCACTAGATCTACTGAAGAAATCAAATTTCTTAAAACTGAACTAGCCAAATCTAAAAGATTAGAAGAATCTCCTAATGGTAGAAGTCTTAAGCTGCTAGAGATTACTAGCATGTCAAACACTAGGACAGGTAACAATAAGCTAGGCTTAGGAGCTTCACCAAGTGAACCCCCCATGGTTCTGAAAAACCATCTTTCCACCCCAGTAAACTTTATTTCAGCTGATGGAATAAAGAATACTGAGCAAGTAAATCAAGTTAACAAAGCTTTAAATAAGGCTAAGAGAGAAAAGAGAAAACAGAAATTTAAAGAAATACAAAAATCATTAAACTATGCTCGACGATCGCAGGCCCAATGGTCGACCGATACTCGACGATCTGGTCATCGATCATAGAACGTTGATCGATGATCTGAACATGATTTTCAAAATAATAATCAGAAACTTAGAAACACTAAGGTAAATAGAAACACTAGGTTCATTGACCCATCAACTGCATGGAGTATTCCACCTAAGAGATCATATCCCTTAGGATATAAACCTCAGCCTGCTTATTCTTTCATTTCAAGTTTTAATTATGTGAAGAATAATGGACCCAAGGTTGTCTGGGTCCACAATGTCTAATTGTCTGTTTTGCAGGTGAAGACCTATCCAATTACTAAAGACAAATGGTATTTGGATAGTGGTTGTTCCAAACATATGACAGGAAACAAAAACAATCTGTCAAGCTTCAAGGCCAAGCTTGGACCAAAGGTGATCTTTGGTGATTCCAACTGTGGTCAAACAGAAGGATATGGTAAGTTTACCATTGGAGCAGTGACATTCAAAAGGGTTGCATATGTAACTGGGCTGAAGCACAACTTAATCTCAGTAAGCCAGTTATGTGATGCGGGTTATCAGGTATCATTCACTAACACTCTTTGCAATATTACTTTAAATAGTAATGTAGTGTTAGTAGGCATTAGACAGGGTAACATTTACTTAGTAGATTTTAATTCAACTCAATCTGAAATCTGCCTGTTTAATGAAGTAACCAATAATAACACCTTATGGCATAAAAGGCTTAGCCATGTTAACCTTAAGAATATATCTAGGTTATCTAAATACAACCTTGTTAGAGGTTTACCTTCTTGCCCCTACAAGAAGGAAAGTCTATGCAGGGCTTGTCAATTAGGCAAGCAAACCAAAAATTCTTTCAAATCTGCAAATAAGAGTGATTCACCTAGAATCCTGTATTTATTGCACTTGGACCTTTTTGGCCGAATAAAAGTACAGAGTCTAGGAGGGAAATTTTACACTTTAGTGATTATAGATGATTTCTCTAGGTTCACTTGGGTGTTCTTTTTGAGAACTAAGGCTGATAACTTCAAAGTTCTTACAGACTTTCTGTTATGTGTGCAGACTGAGTATTCTACTCATGTTGTCTTGATTCAGAAGTGATCATGGTACTGAGTTTGAGTCTCTTCTCATGCAAGAATTCTGTGAGAAAGAAGGTATCAAACATAGCTTCTCTGCTCCTAGAACTCCTCAACAAAATGGGATAGTGGAAAGGAAAAATAGAACTCTAATTGAAGCTGCAGGAACATTGTTGGCAGATGCTAACATGCCTCTCTCTTATTGGGCAGAAGCTGTTAGCACAGCTAATTATGTTTTGAACAGAAGTCTAATACATAAGCTTAAGGGTAAAACTCCTTATGAATTACTTGAAGGAAAGAAACCTAAAATTAGCTATTTTAGAGTCTTTGGTTGTGTAGTGTACATTCACAATAACAATAAAGAATACCTTAGAAAGTTTGAACCAAAAGCTTCAATGGGAATTTTTCTTGGATATTCCCAAGTAAGCAAAGCTTATAGGGTGTTTAACAAATCAACTTTAAAAATAGAAGAGTCTGTGCATGTTTTCTTTGATGAGTCAAAAATGTTTTACAAGGAGAAGGAAACTTCTCCTTCCTCAAACTATTTGCAGGTACCAGAGTTATGCAAGGATCTCACCCAAGAGATTCACCCTCTATCAACTCTTCATATCACTAATTCAGACAGTGATGAATACACTGTGGAAGCAGTTGCTATACCACCAACAGTTAATCCTATTCCACAAGAGGAATTAATCCAAACTATTATTGAAGATCACATCCCACCTACTGATCTTGTCGCACTTAAAGATCATCCTACATCTCAAGTGATTGGTGACATATCAGCTGGTGTGCAAACAAGACATAAATTAAGACAGGATGTGATGCATGCTTGTTTCCTTTCATAAATTGAGCCCCTCACCATAAAAGATGCTGAGCTAGATCCCCACTGGATCCTTGTTATGCAAGAGGAGCTTAATCAATTTGAAAGATGTAAAGTATGGACTTTGGTTCCAAGACCAAAAGGCCAACTGATCATAGGCACCAAGTGGGTGTTCAGAAACAAGTTGGATGCCCAAGGAACTATTATGAGGAACAAAGCTAGGCCTGTAGCTCAGGGCTATAGACAGGAGGAAGGTATAGACTATGACCAAACCTTTTCCCCTGTTGCAAGGCTAGAGGCAATAAGGATCTTTCTAGCCTATGCGCCTATATGAAGTTTAAGGTTTTTCAAATGGATGTTAAAATTGCATTCCTTAATGGTGAGCTAAAGGAAGAGGTGTTTGTTGAACAACCTCCTGGGTTTGTTTTTTCAACTCAACCCTCATTTGTTTATAAGTTGCAAAAAGCTCTTTATGGACTTAAGCAAGCACCCAGAGCCTGGTATGAGACTCTAGCTAGTTTCCTATTAGAGCACAACTTTGTTAGGGGAGTAGTTGATAGAACCCTTTTTGTTAAGCATCACAAGGACACAATCCTGTTAGTTCAAGTCTATGTGGATGATATTATCTTTGGTTCCACTGATCCCAAACTATGCCAAAGGTTCTCAGACCTGATGCACTCTAAGTTTGAGATGAGTAGTATGGGTGAGCTGTCTAACTTTCTTGGTCTCCAAGTAAAGCAAGATGTTGATGGCATCTTCATCTCCCAATCCAAATATGCCAAGGAATTGGTAAAGAAATTTGGGATGGCTGATGCTTCAGCAATGCATACACCCATGGCTACAAATGTAGTTATAGATTCTGATGATAAGGGTAAGCCAGTTGATCAGAAAAACTATAGGGCCATTGTTGGTTCCCTATTGTATTTAACTGTAAGTAGACCTAACATAATGTTTGCCACATGCCTATATGCTAGATTCCAGGTCAACCCTAAGGAATCTCATTTGATTCTTCTCAAGAGAATTTTGAGATACCTGAAGGGATGTCCAAATTTAGGACTGTGGTACCCAGCTGAATCAGAATTAGAGTTAATTGGATACTTTGATTCTGACTATGCTGGTTGTGGAGTTGACAGGAAAAGTACCTCAGGGACATGTCAGTTCCTGGGAGAGAGATTAGTTTCTTAGTTCTGCAAGAAACAGGCTTCTGTCTCAACTTCAACTGCAGAGGCTGAATATATAGCAGCTACTAGTTATTGTTCACAGATCCTGTGGATTCAAAACCAGCTTTTGGATTATGGGTACACACACAAGAACACAAAAATCATGTGTGACAGTACCAGTGTTATTTCCATAGCACAAAATCCTGTGCACCACTCTAGGACCAAGCACATTTAGATTAGACACCATTTTCTAAGAGATTGTGTGGAAAAGCACAAAATCAGTCTTGAGTTCATATCCACTGACCTTCAGAGAGGTGATATTTTCACCAAGCCCTTAGATGAACAGAAGCATCTGTTCTTTTTGAATCAACTAGGTATGATAAATGGAATAGACCAAGTGTAATTTCTGCCTATGTTGAAATCTGCTCGAATATCGTCGAATGTCGTTTGACCATAGTCGAACAGGTTGAGCCTATCATCGACCTATGGTTGATGACGGCTCGATTGTTTGTGAAGATAGAAATATTCGATCGATAGCTCGACTACTTTGCTTCAGGAAACGATTGTCGAACGATCGATCGACCATCGTTTCTAGTATCTGTTGAAATAGGACGATGATTGTTGTTTAAATATAAACCGATGGTCGACCTAGGTTAATAGATCGTGCTTTTTGTAGTCGATAGAGCTCGTCATTTCATATTCCTCATTCCTGCTTGAAAGGTTTGACTTGAGCTCTGCCCCGCGCTTTCTGCTTTCGTCTCTCTCGTCTTCCCCAACCAAATCCATGGCGATTGATCCAGCTCTGCTGACCGTTATGAAGTTTGATGCCGGCTTTAGCGTCGATTTTGATTTTTTCATTGCCTGCGATGCCGATATTCTCGATATACTACAGTTATGCAAAGATCAAGGACTGGAGAAGCTTATGTCTACAAGGATTAAGATAAATATTCCAGAAATAAAAGAACGGGTCTATACATCGTCTTCCAGCGACGAATCGATGACAGGGACTATCGGCGGCGAGGAGGTAATTTTTACTCCTGCCGTCTTAACTGAGATTTTTGGTTTAATCAATGGTCAAGAAGAGTATGAGCAAGATACTCAGGAGTATAGCAGGATGTTATTTGAGCTAGGACATGCTGAAGTCATTCCTTCCAAGTTGTTGAAGATAAGCTTCCCGATGAAGATCAAGTTCTTGGCAGAACTAGTAGGGAAAGTGATGTTGGGAAAGCACTCTGCACACGATAACATTACCAGGCAGCAATTTGCCTTAATGTGTGCTATTGCTAACAGGAAAGCAATAAATTGGGCTGGAATAGTTTTTGATTTAATCAAGAAAAAGAACTCAAAGAAAGAGGTAACCCTTGGAAGGGTGATTGGGATATTTCTGAGAGAGAAATATCCTCAGCTGTTGGGAACAGTCTCAACATCAATCAATGCAAGCAAGAAGATGGATCCCACTCTGTTCATCAAGTGGAGAAGGAATATCCAGAAGCCTTCACCTGTTGGGGTTGCTCCTGTTCCATCTGAGAACACAAGGACAGTAACAGTCACTCCCCACCTAATTGAAGAAGGCTCTTCCATTTCCCCCATTCCATCTACATCTGCATTGCCATCCACTTCTATTGCAGTACCATTTACATCCAATGTTATTCTCCATGCATCACCACCAGCATCTCCGACTCCTTTACACCTTGCTGGGATTTCAAATCTTAGCATTGATCTGTTGGTTACTGAGACACTTCCAACTCCACCTCAGTCACCAATTTCACCTCAAGATCATATTGATCTTCATGCATCTGCATCTCCATAACCAGTTCACAATGTATCTCATCAGGAGACAATCATCCCTGATGCTCATCCATCTGTAGTGATTCCCCCATCTACATCTTTTGAAATCACACCAGCTTTCATTGCAAGCATCATGGAGCTTATTACTCCTTCAATCAAATCAATGATTGAAGCAGCAATTGCCCCTCTTGTTTCCTCCATTTCATCTCTTACATCCTCCATTACAGCCCTCTCAAATTCTGCTGAGCCCTCTTCTCTTAGGGGCCTGAGTTCAGTACCCACTGAAGTCAGGCAGGGGGAGATGTTCCAGGAAGATGTCTCAGGACTTCCACTGGTCATTCTTTCAGCTGAAGTTCCAGAAGATACACCATAAGATGAAATTCATACAGCTGCAGATTCAGAAATTACAATATCAGTTACAGTTGCAGTTCCAGATACAGCTGAAGTTATAGCTGAAATTCAAGACATAGTTGTTGCTCCAGAAGCTCAAGTTATAACTGAGGCTGAATTTGCTTTTAGAGTCTGTTTTGAAGAATCATCTACTCCTATTGTTGCCATGTACTTAGAAGGAGACATTACCTCCTACCTAGACGACTTATGGGAGTTAGGAAATTCTGCATGTAATACAATTACTCATTTCACTAACCTGTTGACTGACATGTTAACTTGTGAATACCTTAAAGGGATGTTTCTATACCATTTAGACAATTTTTGTGTCCCTTGGGCTACAGATCAAGCTTAAGATGTTCAAGAACCTGCTCCAGAACTTGCTGCAGAAGAACTGGTCTCCAAGACAGTTACAGATGTATCAGAAGAGAAATCAACTGTCTGGGATTATACTCCAGGATTAGACCTGGATTTCTATTGGCTCAGGATGCCATGGAAGAAGAAAAAGAAAAGGCTGCTTTAAAAGCCAAAGCAAAAGCTGTTCAAGATATCATTGATCCATATGACCAACCTCAGTCATCTCATTCTGATGATGAGGAAGATTCAGAGGATTCTGAAGGAACCGAGAAAAGGAAAATTGCTCAAAGGAAAAGGAAAGCTCAAGCTCCTCCTCCTCCAAATCCAGAGAATGACATCCCTTATTACATATTGAAAGGGATTGACCCCAAGTCTAAGGACTTCCAACATTGGATGTGATTGTCTAGAAACCAGCAGAAGAAGAGGAAGAAGAGCAAAAGATATGATACTCCAGCTCCCAAATGGACTCCTAGAGGTCCTCCTCCTCCTCCTAGTGCAGGAGATTCAGGGAATGTATCTTCTAATCCCTCAGCTCCTCCAGCCAGATTTACCTTTTCTCAGGCCAATCAGAGAAGAGAAAACCCAGGTTACCAGGGTAGACCCCATTCAGGCCAGCAAAGACAAGTAGCTGGACCTAAAGAGCAGGTGAAGGAGATGACTTACCAGAAACCAACATTTTCTCCTCCTCCTTCACCTAAAAGAAAAGTTTCACCTTCTAAGGAGAGCAAAATTTCTTCCCTCCAAAAAGCCAACTCAGATTAAGCAAGTAGATTCAAAAGGAAAAAAGAGTAATTTACTCTGACAAGTCAAGCAATAAATTTGCAGAGGTTGGTCCACCATCATCTCTTGTTATTCAAGAAGACATAGAACCAGCTGCAGGTCTGTTAGACCTTTCTACAAAGTTCAAGACTATAAAGCCTCTAGATCCAGCTGATGAAAATGCTTATGAAAACCAAGAGCTTAATCCTGAGTTCAGGATGGCCAGATTTCTTGAGTTAGTTGGATCAGCCCAAATTAGAAAAGCTAAAGCTGAAGGCAAAGACATAACAGGCTTAACAACTATGTCAAAGTTCAGAGAAAATGAACTAGACAGATTTCAAGTCAGAGCAGAAGTTTTTGATGCC
Organism: Platanthera zijinensis; assembly: GCA_039513925.1. NCBI lineage: Eukaryota > Viridiplantae > Streptophyta > Magnoliopsida > Asparagales > Orchidaceae > Platanthera > Platanthera zijinensis. Next base: position 169,648,383 of record CM077088.1, read on the forward strand.
TCAAAATTTATGGAAAAGCATCCAGAGGCTGTTGTGCCCAGAGCAAGAGAATATAAGATTATTGGAGAATAGGACTTGAAGATTTCAAAGAAGGATGCTCTTGATCCCAAAAGTAAAATTTCCTTCATGTTTCTTTCTCTTCTAAACCAGACTCTGATATTATATAAATTTACTTGTATTGACAGTCTGTTTTGCTTGATTGTTTGATTTTATGTTTAATATGAAATGCTGCTTATTGATATGATATGATACACTTTGATCCTAACATGTTATTGTTGTTTTTATATCTATTTATAGCATTCTTTTTGTTTTGAGAGACTTGACCCAAATAGGGGGAGAATGTTGGTACCCTAGTTTGGATTTGAGTTAAGTCTTCTCAATTAGTTTCTTGACCCAAGATTTATCTATGGTCAAAGGTTAGATTTAGGTTAGATCTTATCAGTTGTGTAGAGTTGTTGCTTATCCAGTTGATAATCTGGGTAAGTGTTTTTTAGTTCGACTATGGTCGAACGCCGCTCGACTATTGTCTATTAGTTGATCGACTATTGTCTATCAGTTGATCGACTATCGTCAGACAGCAGATCAACTATCTCTGAGTTAGCTCATCTCTGTTAGCTCGACGATCTGTGGTCTCAGTATCGTCGATCGTCGAGTCCTGCTCGACTTTTTCTATCCCGACAGATTTTTTGAAGGTCGACTATCTGTTCTGATAGTTCGAATATCTGCTCTGATTGTTCGACGATCGTTGAGATTCGTTCGACTATCTTTTTGTCTGCATTAAGAGATATTGTATTCCTTCTCCTCTGTGATTTATTTCTTATTTATATGGCTTATTTTATTAAAGATTATGAAAGTCCACCTAGTGCCAACTAGCTTCACCTATGGGGGGGAATAGGTGTCTTGCAGCGTATTTGTGGAATTAAAATTATACCTGCACAAGAAAACAAAACAACACAGCACGGACAGGACACAAGTAATTTATAGTGGTTCCCCGATTTGGGTACGTCCACTTTCCCCCTTCGACCTATCTCCCAACCAGGGACGACTCGGTCACTTCACCAACAGGATTGAAATCCAATCCTTTCACTAACGGAAGGAACCCTTCCACACGTAGGAGTCACCACTCCCACAACACGGGTTGCACTCAACCCTTACAACTAGAGACCAATTGGTCCTTTACAAAGAAATTGAAAATAGCTTGTAAGAAAAACAAACAACGTATGGAGACTATGGTGTCCCTCTTCGTTCGACGACGTGTTCTTGAAGTCAACGAAGAGTCCACAACCCTAGATCTCACTTGGATTGAACCTTCCCGAAACCGGTGGCGGCTTGGAGTGGCGGATAGGTTCACGGAATAAGCGGCGGCGATGGAGAGCTGTTGCCGTGCAATCGAGATTCAAACTTCGTAGCAAAGGAAGCAAGGTCTTCTAACGGTCACACTAGGATCGGTCGTCTCGATCGATTCGGAAGGGGAAGGTTTTTCCCGATCAACGAATCAAGAGACAAGGGATCTCTGGTTAGACGCGTGAGACGCTATGCTAGCCTAAGCTTCTGTCGCCGGAGATCTGGAAGAACTTGAGATCAACAGCGGCGACGAACTGCTCGAGGGATGAGATGGTCGGCGGAGCAAGATCGCGAACTAGGTCACGTCGGCGGCTGTTCTTTTTGAATTCGCGTATCTGGTTGTTCTACTGTTTATACATACGGAGGTATATATATATTAGGTTAAGTATATGACCGTTGTGGGTCCCACCAGCGATAAGACCTAAGTCCGGTTCGAAATACCGCACGTAACGTGGACCGGTCCAAAAAGAATCAGAAAGTTGCCCAAGTCAAATTCGGCGAGAATCGTAGGTGATTCTCGACGAATCGGCGAGAATCACCAACGATTCTTGCCGAATCCTACTTAGCCGAATTCTGGCTGCGCTGATATAGAAGCCGGGGAGAAACGTCGGGAATCACACTTGATTCTCGCCGAATCGTCGAGAATGCAAAGTCATTCTCGACGAATCGGCGAGAATCACATAGTGATTCTCGACGATTCTGCCTTAGAGAAATTTCTGGCGGTGTCGAGACTGCCGGCTCCAACCGGCGAGAATCAGCTAGTGATTCTTGGTGACTCGGCGAGAATCATAAGTGATTCTCGCCGATTCGGCGAGAATCAGTGATTCTCGTCGATTTTTACTTAGGCGATTTCTCCTCTTTCTTTCCGTGAGCTGGTATTTGGCCCAACCTTGCTCCTTGTCTGCTCTTGCTTTATCATAGCCCTGTACTTGAAATTAAGTACACCCCAATAGAGAGAGTACACGTAGGCCAACTCACTGATCTGCTCAACGAGGGATTACGTCGCGCAGACCCGTGTATATTGACCCACTGTACCCTGACATTGGTGTGTACTTAGCGTGGAATAACTGCAAGCACAACTTAAAAGATTTCATCAAACACATTGTTTATTTACCTTAGCTTGTTCAGGGGCTTCTTCAAATCAGGTACATACTGTGGATACAATACCCAACAATCTCCCCCTATTTGAAGAAGCCTAAACCCTACAAGCTAAGGTGAATAGAGCATATAGAAATGAAAATCATAAACTTAAAATTGAGTTGAGAGAGATATTCATTACCAATTTCTTGAGAGCAAACTTGGAGCAACCTTAGCCTTAGCCGAGAGGGTAATCTCCCCCTTTTCGGCTTCTGCAAATCTGGGTCTGGTGCATTTGACACCATGCTCCCCCTCAGTTCTTGCACCTATGCTTTACACTTGAGTTCCTGGCAGATGCTCCCCCTAGATGCACGAGCCAGGAGCTTCTGTAGTCTTCATTCCTCATAGTTGAGCATCCCCAATTCAGTTTTGAAGAGACTGAACTTGGCCTCGTCTAAGGGCTTTGTTAAAATATCTGCAATCTGCTTGTCCGTGGGGACATAGCAGAGAGAGATGTCCTTGTTCTCCATGTGCTCCCGAATGAAGTGGTAGCGCACTTCAATATGCTTCATTCTACTGTAACAAAAATGTGTCCAAGATAATACTCTTTGATACAGGACTCCATTTTTCGTTCCTCACATCATCCTCCTTCAATCTGATCTTCTTTTCAGCTTGCGTTTCCCTAGATGTCCCTTCTTGAATCAGGTGTTCAATTTGAGTATCCCATTGTAGATAGTACTTCATTTGTTCCAGATACTTGTTCCAATCCATTCTTGGAACATCTTCTGTCTAGCTCCCATCATGTTTACGGGAGCCTAGACTGCCCTGCACCAAAGAGTGTTACCTTACCTTAGGAGCCCAATATGTATTGGGTCCTAGGTTCTTGTTAGCATAAAAACACGAGTGCCTTCCCTCAGAAATCCTGTCAGGAAGACTACCTCTGCCCAGAGGAGGTGGAAACGCCCTTGCCCTTGATACAGAGGGGTTATGCCAACAATCTATGGCAAAGTGACCCACCTTGCCATAGCACCAACATGTGTGAATGTTGTATCTCCGTTTCAGACCTGACCCGGTGACTGAGGTAGTCAAGGACCTAGGTCTAAGCGGGATAGAGCCAGATCTGCTCTCAAAATTGCCTCTTCCATCGTGACACTTGGAAGGGTGGAAGGAAGGCATGTAGTGAGCGTCATGAGGCCTGGGAGGTGGTGCCTTCCTTTCAGTCAGCACCCTTTCAGAGTCCCCATGAGCACTAACTGCATGACTTCTAACCCCCCCCCCCCCTTTTATGTCCTAGGGTGGTGAGAGGAGCATTGAGAGCTGATATCAGTAGATTCATGCAGAGTTGGGGCTGTGTCCGAGAATACAAAGGGTTCAGAACGAGCCTTAGGCATTCTCTCGAGGGTGGCCATGACAGCCCTTGCATTATGGGTGTTTCCACATGAGGGCAGATCACCCTTGCAGTGACCACGGTTGTTCCTGTGATCATACCTGTAGGCATGATGAGTACCTTTCCTTCCTGGAGTGGGGGGTCTAAATATTGTTTCCCCATTTCTCCATGAATTGATAATTCGGGAGATCCACCCATTTTCTTCCTTTCTTTTGATAGCATCAACCTTGGAAAAGTTGGATACTATCCTCTTCTCATTCTCTAGACTACTCTCTAGATCTGAGATTTTAGAGTCCTTAACCTTATTGGATGCCAATTGGAGAACCAATAAGATTTTCAGCCGAGCAATCTCCTGAGCTTGCTCCTCAACAATCAGGTTGCTTTTTTGAAGGACACTCTTCAGGGCATCAGGATTTTTTGGTGGGCAATCATCCAAAATATTCCTGTCTTCAGGAACATGAGGAAGAGAGGGGCAAGGTGAAGAAGTTACCTGGTCCTGACTTAGCTGATCAGGAATAGTGTTAGGACTGACCGGGGCAGCTGAGTCATCCTCAGCTGAGCAGTCTTCATCAACTTCCTCCTCAGTCTCTGATAAGGACACAGGAGCCCTGATACTGAGAAATTGGTCATCACTTTCTTCTTCAGAAATGCTGACCCCCATATATGCCTCATCCTCTTGCTGACGACTTATCCCTGTTCTGTCTGATCCCTCCATGAGGTCTGATACAGTTTGCCACAAGGACTTGGCCGTCTTACACTTTTCAAGTCTTGACCGGGAAGGTCCAGTCCAGACATCCAAGATGATTTTACGAATCATTTTATCCAAGTTGAAAAGAGAGAATTCAATCTCAGACATTTCAGTAGTCTCCTTGGGGATCTGCATATCCTTTCATGAGCAGGAGGCCTTCATGGGAATGAACAGACCCTCTTCCAAGATGATTGATGCGCGAGTGTCGATGGCCTCCAAATAAAAGGATACCCTCATCTTCTAGATGGGATAATAGTCCTTTGTGCACACGGGGAGTTTTAGCGGAGAGATCCCATAAACCAGCTCCATGCTTGTGACACTAGTGGCAGGATTCTACTCAAGGTGTGAACCTTTTTGATGAGCAACCTCCCTCTGATACCACTTGAAAGTCCACCTAGTGCCAACTAGCTTCACCTATGGGGGGTAATAGGTGTCTTGCAGCGTATTTGCGGAATTAAAATTGTACCTGCACAAGAAAACAAAACAACACAGCACAGACAGGACACAAGCAATTTATAGTGGTTCCCCGATTTGGGTACGTCCACTTTCCCCCTTCAACCTATCCCCCAACTAGGGATGACTCGGTCACTTCACCAACAGGATTGAAATCCAATCCTTTCACTAACGGAAGGAACCCTTCCACACGTAGGAGTCACCACTCCCACAACACGGGTTGCACTCAACCCTTACAACTAGAGACCAATTGGTCCTTTACAAAGAAATTGAAAATAGCTTGTAAGAAATAAAAACAACGTATGGAGACTATGGTGTCCCTCTTCGTTCGACGACGTGTTCTTGAAGTCAATGAAGAGTCCACAACCCTAGATCTCACTTGGATTGAACCTTCCCGAAACCGGCGGCGGCTTGGAGCGGCGGCTAGGTTCACGGAATAAGCGGCGGCGATGGAGAGCTGCTGCCGTGCAATCGAGATTCAAACTTTGTAGCAAAGGAAGCAAGGTCTTCCAACGGTCACACTAGGATCGGTCGTCTCGATCGATTCGGAAGGGGAAGGTTTTTCCCGATCAACGAATCAAGAGACAAGGGATCTCTGGTTAGACGCGTGAGACGTTATGCTAGCCTAAGCTTCTATCGCCGGAGATCTGGAAGAACTTGAGATCAACAGCGGCGATGAACTGCTCGAGGACGGAGACGGTCGGCGGAGCAAGATCGCGAACTAGGTCACGTCGGCGGCTGTTCTTTTTGAATTCGCGTCTCTAATTGTTCTACTGTTCATACATACGGAGGTATATATATATTAGGTTAAGTATATGACCGTTGTGGGTCCCACCAGCGATAAGACCTAAGTCCGGTTCGAAATACCGCAGGTAACGTGGATCGGTCCAGAAAGAATCGGAAAATTGCCCAAGTCAAATTCGGCGAGAATCGTAGGTGATTCTCGACGAATCGGCGAGAATCACCAACGATTCTCGTCGAATCCTACTTAGCCAAATTCTGGCTGCGCTGATATAGAAGCCGGGGAGAAACGTCAGGAATCACACTTGATTCTCGCCGAATCGTCGAGAATGCAAAGTCATTCTCGACGAATCGGCGAGAATCACTTAGTGATTCTCGACGATTCTGCCTTAGAGAAATTTCTGGCGGTGTCGAGACTGTCGGCTCCAACCGGCGAGAATCAGCTAGTGATTCTTGGCGACTCGGCGAGAATCATAAGTGATTCTCGCCGATTCGGCGAGAATCACATAGTGATTCTCGTCGATTTTTACTTAGGCGATTTCTCCTCTTTCTTTCCGTGAGCTGGTCTTTGGCCCAACCTTGCTCCTTGTCTGCTCTTGCTTTATCATAGCCCTGTACTTGAAATTAAGTACACCCCAATAGAGAGAGTACACGTAGGCCAACACACTGGTCTGCTCAACGAGGGATTACGTCGCGCAGACCCGTATATATTGACCCACTGCACCCTGACATTGGTGTGTACTTAGCGTGGAATAACTGCAAGCACAACTTAAAAGATTTCATCAAACACATTGTCTATTTACCTTAGCTTGTTCAGGGGCTTCTTCAAATCAGGTACATTGTGGATACAATACCCAACAGATTATTTCTTTGATTTTATGCTTATATATCAAGGCAATCTTTGCCTCATTCTTTATGCATAAGTCAAGTTCTATCTGACAAAGTCTTTTTTCTTATTAGTTGACAAATCTTTTTGTTTTATCTGCCATGCTGTCCTTTATAGCCGTTAGACACAGATGTCTTTCTCTGGCCGTAAACTATTTATTTTTGATGTGACTTTCTCTAATATCTTTTGGACTTGCAGAATGGATAAGCAGCTTCTAAGAAAGCTTTATTTCTTTATAGAATGTCCTTCTGCAGGATATTTGTACTATGTGTTATTTGCAGCCAAGATTGCAGATCTCAGAAGAAGACAAGATTCAAATCAAGAGAAAGTTAGAAGCCGTTACAATAGATGATATATAAAGAGCTAGTGAGAGAAGTTAATTTGAGAGATATACAAAAAATCCCGAAATATAGATATTCAGATATACACAGATTCAACAACAGGAACAAGTGTAGAACAACTCTCTTCAGAGTTCTCTTCTTCAATCTTGAGTTCATCCTGCTCACAGGAACATTCATACTCAGAGCTTCAGGAATAAGAAGAAGAAAAAAAAGCTGTTGAAGAAGAACAACCATTCCATATCAAGAGTCTTCTTCAAGTTGCTCCTTCAAGAACTTCAAGACTATAGATCTTCTCTGTCAAGAGTTCTAAAGAGATCCTGCACCCTGAAGTAAGGCTTCTTCCTGGATATTCTCTAAGCCTGGGGGAGCTTTGATTCCTTCAGACCTTCTTATAGCTCAGTGCAATCCACTAGCTTCTCTAATTTTTTTAACAATAGAGAAGACATTCTAACTCTCTCAACCTCCTGTACAAAGGGTTATTACTCCCTTCAAAAGTTAACCTTGGTGGCAGGGCACCTGAGAAAAAACCTGTGTTGGATTTTGAGCTCCTGATCCAAAGCTCAAAGGGTTTACTTGATCTACCTGAATCAGATCAGTTGGTGGTAGGGCACCTGAACAAAAACCTGTAATAGATTCCTACCAGGGTGGTAGAAGAGTGGATGTACCTATTGAGAGGGAACCACTATAAATCTTCTTGTGTTGTCTGTGTTGCTTATTTTAATTATTGCACTATGGCTGTGAGTAGAATTAACTAGGACTGTTAGCTGCTGTGTTAGGACTAAAGCTTAAACTGTAATTACAGTTAGCTTTCTCTTGTGCACCTCACTTTGTGTTAGGCTCTAGGGTTTCATATATCTATATACTTATTCCACCAATTAACTCTAAGGGAGTTGAGTAGATTCTCATATTTTTGAATACTCTATTCACCCCCCCCCCCTCTAGAGTTGTATCTATCCTCACTTTCAGTTACTTAGCACCAAGCACTAACCACGGCGTTGAGTGGGGTCACCCACTCAATGCAAGGAACTTAGCCGCAAAAATCCTAGCCATGGAGTTGAGTGGGTTTACCACACTCAATGCCAAACAGCTTTGGCGTTGAGTGAGGTCAACCCACTCAACGCCAAATAACCTCACTCAAATAGCCGATCATGGAAGGCCTGGTGGCAAGCTGACTACCTTGGAGATTCCAACTTGGAAGTGGGAGAGAATCTCGATGGATTTCATTATAGGCTTACCGAGATCTCTTAGGGGGCATGATTCAGTTTGGGTGATCGTGGACAGATTGACGAAGTGTGATCACTTCGTACTGTTTAAGATCGACTATCCGAGGATGAAGATCGCTGAGCTATATTTGAATGATTTCATCCGGTGTACGGTGTGCCAGTCAGCATTATTTCAGACCGAGACTCCCGGTTTACATCTCGCTTCTGGAAGAGCCTGCAAGAGGGTTTGGGTACAGATTTGAGATATTCTACTGCTTCTCACCCGCAGACTAATGGTCAGACAGAGCGAGTCAATCAGATAGTGGAGGACATGATCTGATGCTATATTCTAGACCACGGAGTAGCGTGGGATGAGTGTTTGTGGCTTATGAGTTTGCGTATAACAACAGTTATTAAGAAAGCTTGCAAATGGCTCCTTTTGAAGCATTGTATGGGAGGTGCTACAGAACTCCCTTATTTTGGGCTGAGGTTGGCGAGGGACCGCTGTTGGGTCCAGAGGTGCTCGAGGAGATGGAAATTATTGTGAAGCTTATTCGGGAGAAGCTTCGGATAGCCCAGCAGAGATATGAGAAGAACGCCAACCGGCGGAGATCTAGCTTGGAATTTGTTGTGGGGGAGTTGGTATTTCTAAAGGTTTCCACGATGACTGGAATCAAGAGGTTTGGAAAGAACCGAAAGTTGGACCCGAGGTATGTGGGCCATTTAAGATTGCTGAGCGGATCGGTGTGGCAGCTTATAGGCTGGACTTGCCCGTGAATTTTCCTGGCATGCACGATGTTTTTTACGTTAGCCAGCTGCGGAAATGTGTGAAGAGTGACAGGAAGGTTTTGGATTCTGTGCCACAATTTGAGCCAAATCTTTCTTATATGGAGATTCCTGTCCGCATTCTGGAGGCTCAGGATTGCGTGGTGCGGAGGAAAAGAATTCCTATGGTTAAGATTTTGTGGAGAAATCAGGGTGTTGAAAGAGCGACTTGGGAGCTAGAGTCGGCGATGAGGAAGGCTTACCCTCATCTATTTCCCTGACTTGTGCCTGGTATGTTTGCACTCTTTCTTTTTATGGCTTTTGTTTGGCTATTTCTTTTCCCTTTTGCTAGAAGGGTTGTGTGTAAAGTTTCGAGGCGAAACTTTCTTTTAGGGGGAGTGGCTGTAACGCCCCTGGTTTTTCTGTGTTTTGTTTAATTGTTGTTTGGTGTTACGAAGGCGTGTTTCCTGTCTTTTGTTGTTGTTAGAGCATGGTTTTAGCTCTTTAGGTGCCTTGAGTGGCCTATTTGTAGCCTGTTCTAGAGATTTCCCAGCTAGCCGGAGTCTGTATTGGTGACTCAGCTGAGCCTCTAAGGGAATGCTTGTGCTTTGGCTTCGGGAGGTGGTAGCCCGAGTTTTGATCGTCGGATGTTGTTTTTGACTTCGCTGTTGTTTTTGTAGCTTGGCTGTTTAGCTACGGTGCGAGTTTCGTTGAAATCCGAGATGATTTGTTTTCGCGTCGTTTCGACGTTTGCTAGCCGGTAGTGGCAACCTTTTATGTGTGCATATATGTATAATTTCTTATGAAGGCTTAGGGTGGCTATTATGTTATTATCTTATGTTGAATTTGATGTTGCTAGCAGGTGGGCTCGGGCCTAATCAGTTAGACTGATTTAATAAGCTTAGGGTTATATGTGTATGTTTGCATAAATATATATATATATTTTTTTTATATAAGGAACGTTTTTTTATTTATGCTAGCTAAAGGTGGCGGTTTGGGGAGCTGCAGCTGTGGCTGCTTGTATTTGTTTATTGACATAGTCAGCTAGTGCCTAGGCTAGATTTTTTTAATTATAGGTTAAAGTGAGTGGTGGTCTTATTAGAAGGCTTCAGCTGTTCTCTTCTTCCCCATTTCCCGAGCTAGCTTCAGCTGGTTAGCTTCCAGCGGAAGGTTCGAGCGGGAGGGGGAGGACCTGCTGCTTTGGCCGCCGGTTAGCTGTGGATTTATGGCTTGTTTCGCTCGGTAACAACAGATTTAAGCTTCTCTCGCCGAGATCTTGCTTCCTAGGTATGTAATTTAGCTTTTTGGGTTGTCTATAGGAGCTAGGGTTCTTGTGGGTTCTTCTTCTTCTTCTCTAAACCTCCAGTTTTTCCTCTATAGGTAGTTGGAGGTGCAGATTTTCCTCTATTTGTATTGCAGCTGCTTCTTCCTGCCGGATTTCAGGCAAGCGGCTCCTTGCACTTGCATTTTTTGTCCCTTCTTTTACCTTGTTAGGTTGTTGTAGGTAGATGGAGTTATTTTTTTTGCTTCTAGGAACTAGGGCAGTAGCATTCCCTTGCTCCAGCTATTTATTTATTCGGCTTTAGGAATGTCCAGATCGAGCCTATTTTTTCCTTCCTCTTGTTCTCGGTTTGGTGTCCAGGTATCTTGCTGGAGTTAGAGCTTAGCTTAGTTTAGTGGTAGACTTAAGCTTAGGTTGTAGTTGATTGGGTAGGAGGAGTAGCAGAGAGAGTTGGAATTAATTTTCCAACTCTCTGGTTAGAAAGCGTTCAGTGGGCTGGGGTCGGGATAGCTCCAGGTTTTCTGAATTTTTAGGCTAAGTCAAAATCATTGAGTGAGTGTACCTCACTCAACGCCTAGACTGTTAGGCTTCTGGCATTGAGTGTGGTGCACTCACTCAACGCCATGGTCGTTTTTGCGGTTAAGTCATTTGGCGTTGAGTGAGTCGACCTCACTAAACGTCGTGGCTGTTTTGGCGTTGAGTCCGGTGGACTCACTCAACGACAAAGCCTGTTTTTGCCGTTAAGTCATTTGGCGTTGAGTGAGTGGACCTTACTCAATGTCGTGGTTGTTTTGGCGGTGAGTGTGGTGGACTCACTCAACGCCATAGCCTGTTTTTCCAGTTAAGTCATTTGGCATTGAGTGAGTCGACCTCACTCAATGTCGTGGATGTTTTGGCATTGAGTGTGGTGGACTCACTCAACGCCAAAGCCTGTTTTTGCGGTTAAGTCATTTGGCATTGAGTGAGTCGACCTCACTCAACGCCGTGGCAGTTTTGGCGTTGAGTGTGGTGGACTCACTCAACGCCAAAGCCTGTTTTTGCGGTTAAGTCATTTGGCATTGAGTGAGTCAACCTCACTCAACGTCGTGGCTATTTTGGCATTGAGTGTGGTGGACTCACTCAACGCCAAAACCTGTTTTTGCGGTTAAGTCATTTGGCGTTGAGTGACTCGACCTCACTCAACGTCGTGGCTGTTTTGGTGTTGAGTGTGGTGGACTCACTCAACACCAAAGCCTATTTTTGCGGTTAAGTCATTTGGCGTTGAGTAAGTCGACCTCACTCAACGTCGTGGCTGTTTTGGCATTGAGTGTCGTGGACTCACTCAACGCCAAAGCCTGTTGCTGCGATTAGGTTATTTGGCGTTGAGTGGGTGGACCTCACTTAACGCCGAAGCTATTTGGCATTGAGTGTGGTGAACCCACTCAATGCCATGTCTAGGCTTTTTGTGGCTATGTTCCTTGCGTTGAGTGGGTGACCCCACTCAACGTTATGGTTAGTGCTTGGTGCTGAGTAACCCACTCAGCGATGTGTAGAGTGAACTCGACGCTTTTGCCTTGGGTTATGTTTTCCTTTAGGACTATTAGTATGGCTTTTTCTTTAGGGGGGTGTTTGGTGTTTGGCTAGTTTTTGCATGCCGAATCGTGGATTATGGCAGGTGGTGTGGTTTTGTAGGCTCAATAAGGGGTGAATTGTGTGTGTTGAGTTGTGTCCACCACCACCTAGGCCGTGTTGGGCTGGTATGGTTGGGTGTGTGGACCCTGTAGCTGCCACCGGTTGTTTTCACCCTGGAGTGTTTTTGTTTTTGGGTCTGGTTGTTGGTGAGGTGTGCCGCCAACTCCGACCCAAGGTTTTCACCACGGCCAATAATTCACAAAGATTAGGACTGTTAGTTCCTTTCCTTTCTAGTGGCTATTCCTTTTGGCATAAGTATGCCTTGGTGCTACTGCAGGTGCTTAGCAGAGCATGTTGTTATTTATGTTCACACTTGGTGTACTTTTACTGCTCTTTGGACAGTGTTTCTTCTTACTTTCATGCCTTTTCTTCTACTGATAGCATTTTGTTGTAGGGCTGGTAAACCCCTTCTTTGAATCTAATGCTCCACTTCCTTTGATTTTCTTTTACTTGCTGAGGTGCTTTTTGTTTTGAATGCCTCAGGGTCAGGTTGTAGCAAGTTAGGCATCTAGTGCTCTTATAGAGCTTGCTTGTAGCCTCCTGGGTAGTTGAGGCTATTGTTCCTCATCTGGTGAGGTAGTTTTTCTTCCTTTCTGTATAGACATGCATACTCACCAGTGGGTTTGTGTCGGGTTGTTGACGCCCACTGGTGGCTTACTTATGTTGTTGGGTATGAACTAAAACTGCTACTTTTGCCTATTTGAGTTTGGTCACTTGTTTTTGGGAAGGTTTTATGCTAGGTTGCATGTTAGGTATTTTAAAACCCTAAAATATTACTACATGTATCTTATGCACATCATGTTTACAAAACTAAAGCACTTTTTTTTTCCTTAAGCATAAAGACTATCTTTTTATATATATACTACACCAACCTTAGAGTCGTGCATACCATGAGTCGTCCCTCGGGGACACTTATGCTCCTTTAGGATGTCAAAACAACTTAATCAAAGTATTTTTCGCTGCGTATAAATATATCTTTAAGTATGGACTAGCTGATCCACTGTGCCGAGGGATACGGCCATTAAATATTACTGACTTTCTTTCATAATAAGCTATGTTTTCTTAAAATCTAAAGTCTGGAGTTTTGCCTGAACGTGTGCTGTTATCCCCTGTACGACGTGGCATCACGACACATATTTTCTCTTGCTCTGATATGATTTAATTGTTGGGAAAATGCGGGTCATGACAGAATTTCTCTACCATAAGAACTCTCATGGGGTCAAATATGCATATAGGCAAGGATGAAGCAGGGAAGCCTGTTGATGAGACCTTATATAGAGGGATAATTGGCTCCCTTCTTTATCTTACTGCAAGTAGGCCAAACATCATGTTTGCTACATGTGTGTGTGTGCTAGGTATCAGGCTTGCCCTAAAGAATCTCACTACTCTACTACAAAGAGAATTTTGAGGTATCTTAAGGGCACACAAGATCTTGGCATATGGTACCCTAGGAATGGGGAGTTTGAACTAACAGGCTCCTCAGATGCAGATTTTGTAGGCTGCAAAGAGGACAAGAAGAGCACTTATGACACCTGTCAACTATTGGGTGGAAGACTAGTGTCTTGGAGAAGCAAGAAGCAAACCAGTGTTGCAATATCAACTACAAAATCAGAATACATCTCAGCAGGTAGTTGTTGTGCTTAGTTATTGTAGATCCAGCATCAGCTCCAGGACTACAACATCCGGATAAGTAGAAGCCCCCTATTTTGTGATTCTACTAGTGCAATATCAATTGCTAGGAATCTTGTTTCTCACTGCAGGACAAAGAATATTGAGGTAAGATACCATTTAATTAAGGAACATGTTGAATGTGAAGACATCACCCATGAGTTTGTCCCAATAGACAAGCAAGTGGTTGACATCTTCACTAAGCCACCAGATGAAGCAAAGTTTAACACCTTCAAGTTTGAGTTGGGTATGTTAAACCTAGTATAGCTTCAGTTGCTCCTTAAATTGTTGCAGGCCATATTATGTCTTGTAGATGGAATTGCCCTTCAATAGATTGAAGACATTTCAAGTGGTGTACCTTCAATGGTATCATGTTCAAGTGTTGTCCAGACTAGTGCAGACTATTCTGTCTACCAAGAAACATGTCATATGCTGCTTCAATTGAGGGGGAGCATGTCCAGCACTACTCTAAGTACTCTCAAGATGTTCAAACTACTGCCTATGAGAAATCAAAGAGGGGGAGCAGAATATCCTCCCTGGCTATTTACAGAAGTCAAAATGAGGGAGAAGGACTTTGAAAGAAGTATCAAATTCATAAGACAGGAGGAAAAGGATACAAGTGGTATCAAATCCATCAAAAATAGGTAGCAGCTATTTAGGGGGAGCAGGTACAGGTATGCCTTGTAGACAAGGAAGTTTACTATAACTTATCTTCTTATCATATCTTTTCCTACTGTATTACTGCAATTTGTTAGTGTATGTCATTGACTAATATATTTGGTGGAGAGTTTTGACTTTTTCAAATAGGGGGAGATTATTGGGTCCATTGCTCATAATGTTCTAGATTTGAAGAAGTCAAATATGTTAATGAGCATAGACAATGGTATATTTAATACATGTTCAAGTTCATACATGCAGGTTTGTCCTAGTAACAATGATGGGACAAGTATCCTAAGTGGCTTAGTCAGGTAATCACTCACCTAAGGTGTGGATAGATAGTAATTTGTCTAAGTCTGCATGCGTTGAGTGAAGTCTACTCACTCAACGCTAGATGACTTATAGCGCTGAGTTGTGCCTATATAGTCAAAGCCAAAGTAATGGCAGGCTGGAAAATTGGCTATGTCCACAGGCATTGAGTGAAGTTGACTCACTCAATGCCATACAATAAAAGGCTGTGAGACAGGCTAATGCTGTAATAGCCTATGTAGAAATGAGCAAAAATGTGGCTATGTCCATAGGCATTGAGTGTAGCTCACTCACTCAACGGCATAGCTTCATAATCATTGAGTATAGCTCAGTCAGTCAACGCCACAGGAAAACTGTGAATATTTACCAAGTACACGGGCATTGAGTGAGGCAAGCTCACTCGATGCCATGTGATAATACATTGACTAATTCTCAAAGGGAGTGTTCCTTTTTAGACACAGGCATTTGGCTAAGTACAAATGTGTTGAGTGTAGCTCACTCACTCAATTCTAGATAACAGAAGTGTCTGTTAAGTAGTTCGGCGTTAAGTGGAGCTTACTCACTCAATGCCAAGTAGCAGTAAATCTGGCCAAGGCAAAAAGCGTTGAGTGAGGCATGCTCACTCAACGCTCTCAATGCCAAGCATGTAGAAGCTGCTGAAGAATATGCTAAGGCAAAAAGCGTTGAGTGGGGCTTGCTCACTCAACACTGTCAATTCCTAGATAGACAGATTTCTATCTAAGTATTTTGGTGCTGAGTGAGGCTTGCTCACTCAACGCCTATTCTACTGATACTTGATTTTGGCCAAGTCCACAGGTTCTGACGTCAGCGAAATCGAAAAAGTCAACTGATTTCAAATCAAGTACGAAGAAGCTACAGAACACGATAAACTCTGTCGAGAAGCTACTGTACGTCTTCTTCCGTTAAAGCAAGGTGCAGCTGGAAGCTGTAAGTGGGCCCCACTGATCTCTAAGAGCGGTTGATCGGCGAACAATAAAAGTAAGAGATGAGCCAATACACAAGACAACTTTTAGGGCATTATCAATTTCAAAAGGTAGCAACCGGATTTCATCTCTCTCGCCATTATCGCCGAGAAAGAGCTTGAAGTCTTCCTGTAGGAACAAAAAGTTCATAGAGTTGTTGCTTCTTCATCTGCTACAGCATAATCAGAAAGGTTTCAGATAGAGGAAGAAAGTAGAGCCATCATTATCCAGTGGGCTCATTTGGCTGATTGAAGAATAGAAGTTCACCTTCTTCCTCAATAAGATCAGAATCTTCATTCTGAGTTTCTTCCAGCAGAATTTATACCTGCTGCTGTGAAGCAAGATAGTGTTAAGATAACTCAGCCCTAAATTTTGACACAAAGAAATTTCCCTGTATCAAAACATTTAAATACTCATCTTTCTGTTGGATCCAAGTGGATCTGAGTTCGTTGGGCCACTGGCCTGAGGTAAGGCAATATTGCCTGAGTAGTAGGAGAGTGAAGCTCTCTGAGTTTTAGGATCAAACTGGATCTAAGCTGTAGGGCCATTGTCCTGAGGTAGGGCAACTTGCCTGAGTTGTAGGAGATTGTAACTCTCTGAGGTAGGATCCCTTAGATCTCAGGTAGGGCTGTCCTCCCAACCTGAGTATCGAGCCTTTGGCCTGAGGTAGGTGATCAGCTGATCACTGAGTTGTAGGCCCTTGTGGCTGAGCTGTAAATCTTGGAGGTGACTGATAGATCCCGAGGGATCTGAGGTGTAAGCTCCTTGGAGCAGTGTTCTGGAGAAGTGTATTTACCAATAGGAAGTTGGCAAGGTGGTAGGAGAGTAGATGTACCCACAAGTTGGGGAACCATTATATATCTGTGTGTTCTTCTCTATATTGTTTTCTTTGTGCAGGTCCTTGGAAGCAAACTACTTCCAACATATTTAGTGCTAAAGGCAAAACTAAAAAGAGAATAATAACAGTGAAACAACCTATTCACCCCCCTAGGTTGTGAGCTACCTTGAAACAAAGACTTTTAGTGGCTTCTCACCTTCTACCTCGATGGCGTAGTCGACCAAGAAATCAGTCACCACTTGTGCCTTGATGAAGAGCCGCGACACAAAAGTGATATCAAACTCACTCAGCTCGATGGACCACTTGGCCAACCGACACGAGTGCTTCACTCCTTCGAAAATCTTGCGCATGGGGTGGTCCGACACTACCTTGATCGAATGATCCTGAAAGTACGGCCTAAGCTTCCTTGCCGAGATGATAAAGGAGAAGGCTAACTTCTTCAAGATGGGGTAACAGAGCTCAGCCTTCTTCATGATTCTGCTAACGTAGTAGATGGGTAACTGCTTCTTCCCAAAAAAGGAGCTTATGGCCTCCGACCCTACCCCGAGATACAAAGATATATCCTCCCCCTCCTTTGGGATTTGAAGGAGCGTCTCTCGGGAGAGTTGTCCCTTCATTGCCTAGAAAGTTTCCTCGCATTCCTGTGTCCACTCAAACTTCTGGTTTCCCCGCAGCACCTTGAAGGAAGGTGCACAATTCTCCCCAGCCCGGGAGAGAAACCTACTTAGCTTGACGAGCTTACCCATCAGGAATTGAACCTACTTAATGTTATGAGGTGATTCAAAGTCCATTATGGCCTTTACCTTATCGGGGTTAGGCTCTACCCCTGCTGGGGTTAGAAGAAGGCCAAGGAACTTTCCTCATCTTGCCCCAATGACTCACTTCAAGGAGTTTAGCCGCATCTTGTATTTCCATAAGGTGGCGTACGTTTCTTCCAAGTCAAGAAGATGGGAGTCCACCCCCTACTCTTAACCATGAGGTCGTCAACATAGACCTCCAGATTCTACCCCCTCTGATTTCGGAAAACCCGGTCTATCATGCGTCGATATGTAGCTCTCGCATTCTTTGGACCCAAGGGAATCATATTATAGTTGAATCATCCCTCCCTTGTGATGAAAGATAAATCTTTGACATCGGGGGGGGGGGGGTGCATTCAAATCTGATGGTAACCTGAAAAGCATCCAAAAAACTCATAATAGAAAAACCGACGGTTGAATCAACCAGCGCGTCGATCTGAGGCAGGGGGTAAAAATCCTTATGGCTTGATTAATTCAAAAGTGAAAAGACTAAACACATTATCCACCTCCCATATGCTTTTCTTACCATTCCCACGTTAGAGAACCAGCCTGGATACTAGATCTCCGATACAAAACCTGCCTCGAGGAGCATCTTTATCTCCTAACGAATGGGCTCCTCTAGCTTTGTGTTGATGGTCCTCACCTTCTAGCGAATGGGGCATGCCATAGGGTCGAGATTTAGATGTTTGCATGTCACGTTCACGTCGATACCAGACATGTCTATCGCGCTCTAAGAGAATACGTCAATGTTCTTTTGGATGCACTCATGCATCCTCTCTTGATCTTCAGGGCTCAAGCGGTCGTTGATCCTCACCCGCTCTGCCTTCTGATAACTCTAATTATTTCCTATTTTTATTATGCTATTTTCTAAATAATAGTTAGATATTATATTACTTTTATAATAATAAGTTTATAATTAACTTATTTCTTTATTTTTTATTTATTTATTTCTAATAAATTAATTATTAAATTTTGTAGGGCTAATTTACAAAATGTTTGGAGCAAAATGGGAGATTTCACATTTACTGGCCTAGACACGCCCTTTGACACGCCCTACCTGGGAGTGACACAGGGGCGTGAGACACAAAAATCATGTCTGCAGCAGAAGATCGTCAACCCGCGCCTGAAGATCGTCGACCGGCCCAGACACGCACGTGTCGATATATTACACGCTCATATCACACTTACACGGGGCGTGCCAGCCAGTGGAATGACCATTGAACTTGCCACATCAGATTAAATTCACACGCCTGGGTCACGGGCGTGACCCAAGGCGTGTCACGGGCGTTTCCAGCCAATTATTCTTTCGTTCCAGCCGTTACCGCCAGAAGATGTTGCAGCTAGATACGCCCCTAGTCACGGGCGTTACAGGGGGGGTGACGCCTCCATAAAAACAGTTATTCCCGTCGTTTTCAGCTTCCCACGGTTTTACAGAAACATACTTGACACACCCTAGGTCACGGGCGTGACCTAGGGGCGTGACCCGTCAGTTAACAGATTTTGGCGGTTTCTCTTGACTCCTTCAACTTCTTCTAAGGCACCTAGCTCAGCATTGGCTAGGGAGGGGAAGAGCTGTAGTATCTTCCGGGTATGAGGTGGGACCTCCTCACTGGTGCCTTCGGTCTAGTTCTTCGCCTCGATTGTGATCCTAAGGAGTAAGCGTGAGCTGCCCCAGTAGTTCCGAGCTTTAGGAGGAATCGACCTTGTTGGTTCCAACATTTTTGGTGCGGTGAACGTGGATCAGCAGCTTGTGCGAAGAACGAAGGTTACCTCATGGCGGGAGATGCAGGAGGAAGAAGACGAGGGGTCCCGAGCCAGGGGGGTACGTCGGGAGGGCATAGTTCATGTCGTCCATCGGAGGGATCATGGACATGCTGAAGCAGCTCGCACAGAGAGGGGAGTGCGAGAAAACCCCCCCCCCCCCTCCCCAGGTGCCGGATCACGCACTCCGCGAGGGAGTTGAGCCGGCACGGATAGGTGAGGACGCATCCGGGAGGCGACCGGGAAAGGAAGTGGAGGCGGAAGGAATTCGGCGAGAGGTGGAAGGAAGGGAGCTCTTCCATAGCCCGGCGAGTGTCGTCGCGCCCGTGGGGCTAGTCGCGCGAGTAGACCTGGCGAGACCACCGGTGAGAGGATCTCCCTTCTGTGAGTTGGTCCTCTCGGTACCCATTCCAGAAGGGTTCCGCGAGCCGTAGATGACCTACTACGTGGGGAAGGATGATCCCCTCCAACACATGCAATGGTTTGAAGATGCGGTCTCCATCAGACCTATGACAGACGCCTTCAAGTGCTGCCTCTTCGCCATCACTTTGAAGGATAAGGCCAGGGACTGGTTCCATCAACTCCCCGTGCGTCTATTTATTGCTTCGAAGACCTGAGCAGAAGCTTCCAGCTGCGCTACTCGACCTCGAAGAAGAGGAAGAAGAACCCGGAGTCCATCTTCCTGATCAAGCAGAAGGCAGACGAGTCTTTGGCTCAGTACATGGATCGTTTCTAGGAGGAGATCCTAGACATCCAGGAGGTGCCTGGTTTCGCCCTCCAGATGGCCTTCATCGTGGGGTTGAGGGAAGGCTTCTTCAAGATGAGCCTAACCCGGAAGACACCCTTGTCCTTTGAGGGATTGATGGAGAAGGCAGCAAAGGAGATAGCCATGGAGGCGGCAAACCCGGCATTTGCGAGGAAGTTAGCAAGTTTGACGAAGGGGGAGCAAAGAGAGTAGGGAGGAACAAGGCAGCAAGAGGTAAGGAGAAGGGAGGAGCCAAGGGGGCCCGTGCACCCAGAGTTGGGCTGGAGGCAACCGGGAGGCCCAGTTCAAGGACCAGGAAGGGGTCCTCCGCAGGGGGGAAGAAACTTTTATCCGGGACCAGGGAGATTTCATCTGCTAGGGTGGGGGCATGGCCCAAGGCCGCTCCCACCTCCGCCTCAGCAAGCTATGGCCATTGGCCAAGGGAGAGGAAGAGGAAGAGAGTGTGGGAGAGCGATTGTGGGGAGGAGGAGGAACCCCCAAGAAGGGAGAATGGGGGAGAGTTCTGCCATATGCGACTTATTCCATGACGAGGAGGCCATGCGACGGCCACGTGCCCGGAGTTCTTGAGTTGAAGAGGTAGAGGAGGAGAAGACCAAAGGCCACCAGTGCAGATAGTGGAGATGCTAGGAGACGCGGAGGGGATCGATGTGTGGATCGGTCGGACACAGGAGATCGAGGAGGGATTGGGGTGATTCATGGGGGGTGGGGATCGAGGCTGTAACGCCCCGCCTTTTCAGCGATTATTTTTATTCTCGTTTGGCGTTACGATGATGCGTTTCCGTGGCTTGTGCCATGTGTGGAGTATGGTTTAGCTCCTTAGAACTGAGTGCCCTGTTTGGTAGCCTGTTGGCAAGATCTCCCTAGCAAACCGAGTCGTTTTGGTGACCCGGCGTGGCCTCTCGGGGGGATGTTTGTGTTTGGCTTTGTTTGGGCATAACTCGAGTTCTGTTCGTCGAAAGTTAATTTCGACTTCGCCGTTGTGTTCGTAGCGTGGGTATTTAGCTACGGTGCGAATTTCGTCGAATTCCGAGGTGAATCGGTTTTCGCGTCAATTTGGTGCTTTATGTAATTTTGTAATTAATTATATAATTATATAATTATATATATATATATTTTTAGAATGAAAGCCCCCATCATCTTCTTCCCCGTAAAAAGAAAACCGCCGTCCTTGTACGAGAGAAACGAGTAACCGCCGAGCCTTCCCTTCGGACGCCGATTCCCGGAGCGTTTGTGGACGGAATTCGATTCCGAGAGTGGATACGGATTGCTCTCGTCGAGACCTTCATTCCTGCGGTAAGAAATTCGATTTTCGTGGAGTTTTGGAAGGATTGGAATTTTCAGTTTTGGTAAGTTTTCCGTCATTAATGGCCGAGTCTTTGTTCTAGGTGTTGCGGCCGTCTTGATCCGTGCGAAGAGGAGGAAAGCAGTCCAAAGCTTCGCTGAGATTTGAGGCAAGTGGTATTCTTGCCCTTGCCAAGTGTTTTCTTTGATTTTATTTGCTGAAATTGAAATCCCGGTTAGCCCAGGTTAGAGGCCTTGTTGTTCTCGTTTTCTTGCTAACTATAGGGCTTAGTTCTTCCTACTGAAACCCCCCCTATGTTGTGATGTTTGGAATCCAAATTGTCGGCGCGAAGCCGTTGTTTTCCTTTAATTTTGATTGATGCTCTGGTTCGGGCGTAGCAGAGAGGGAGAGTTAGGAGGGGGGTGTGGTTGCCAATTTCCTTCGTTATGGTATTATTTGAATGGTTAGGCATAGTTTATATGGTAGTAGCGTGAGACGTGATAGTTGTCTACTGCTTCTGCAGTGGCGTGAGTCGTGTGCGCGTTCCGGTGTCGTTCGGAAAATTCCAAACGGTACAGGTTTGCCGCGCACGGTCATTAACCTTTAGGGCGCACGACCACTGGTCGTGTGCCTCTATTCGTGCGCGTATAAATTTCAGTTTCCAAAGTTCTGTCTCGGGCAATCGCACGAGCGCTGGCAACAGTGCGCACGACCACTGATCGTGCGACACTGATCGTGCGCAGTTGCTAGGTTTTCTGTCAGGTTTCCAGGTTCGTTTCGCACGATCATCAGCCGATGAGTGCGCACGACCACTGATCGTGCGTCACTGATCGTGCGCTTTGTATATTTTCTTTTGATAGGCGAATTTAGATGGTTTCGAGTGCGGGAGTTTAGATACTCAAGTGGCAGGCAATTACTTGAGTTCTGGATCTTCTGCCTTGGTCGTTCGACTGCCGTCGAGCTCCGTTTTCTTTAGTGGGTTTGTGGGTAGTAACTTAATTTTGGCGGCGAGTGAGGCTAGCTCACTCAAGGCCAAAGTTTAGGTAGGCACTGAGTGGGTTGCACTCAATGCCTAGTCGTGTTGGTTTATTTCAACACTCTTCCTTTACCTTGTATTTCGTTTCCGAGTGGATTTTTTCCAGTTGTATTTCTGGGTTTTCCTTGTCGGCCGTTTTCTTTATTTTCCTAAAGGCCGAATCGTGGGTCGTGGATAGTAGTGGTGGTTGTAGCTCTTTATGGGGGTGGAGTTGTGTGGTATAGCCAAGGCCACCCATGGATTTCTTGCTCCAGGTACGGGCTGGGCATGTCGGGTGGAAGGTCCCTTGTGTTTTCACGTGTTGACCCTCGAGCTTTTGACTTGGACATGGTGGATTGGGGGACTGCGTTTGCCTTCGATCCGGTTCCTCGTTGTTGTTTTGCTACTATCACTTCCCGCAGATTAGGGTGTTAGAAGTTTCTTCTTTGGTAGTGTTGCAGCATTTTGGCTCTTGGTAGTCTAGTAGGCCCTGCAGGATGTTGTTCCTGGGCTGGGTCGTTGCTGTTTCTTTGCACGTTGTGCATTTCTTGTTGTCCTGTTTTGGACAGTTGTGACTCTTTCTACTGCATGTTTTCTGTTATTTTGTCCTTTTGGTTGACTCTTTCATGCAGTTTTACCTTGATTTTTGCTTGCTGAGGTATTCTGTTTTCTTTTGGAATACCCCAGGTTCTGAGCTGTAGCCAGTTTGGTGGCTAGTTGGAGGTGTTGTTGTTGGTGGACTCCCGGACTTTGGAGTTTTGTTTACCTTGTTTGTGAGGTTGTTTTCAGTACTTTCTTACAGACATATATGTGTGCTGGTGGGTTCGTGTCAGGTTGTTGGCGCCCACTAGTTTTTACCTTGTACTAGATATATACTATTGCTGCTACCATTTATTTTTCTGGAGATAGTCTACTTGCTTTGAGAAGGTTTTATGCTAGGTTGCTAGTTATTTTTAAACTATAATTATTATTATAAATGAAGCTCATGATCAGCATGTTTTATAAACTTAATCACTATTTTCCAAATCACGTACGAAAACCGTTTTTCTTATATATATTATATAAACTAAGTGTAGTGTCTTGCATAGCATGAGTGGTTCTCTTGGGACCCTTATGCGCTCTTTAGGGTGTAAAACCTAATTAAAGTAATTTTCCGCAGCGTTTAAATATAGTTTTCTTTTGTGGACTAGATGATCCACTGAGCCGAGGGATACGGACTCTAAACATAACTGATTTTCTATTCATTAAGCACATGATTTTCTTGCATAAAGATTGTAGTTGGATTTGCCTGAGCGTCAGCAGTTATCCCCTGCTTGACGTGGCATCATGACGCGTGTTTTCTCTTACTCTGATAACTCTTAATTCGGAGAAAATGCGGGTTGTGACAGTTGGTATCAGAGGGAGGTTGCTTGACAAGTTAGTTGGGCAACCTTCCTTGGATGCTGTTAGTAGTTCAGCATCATGTCATTCACACACCGATATGTCATCAGCACGTCTTGGCAAAGGCACGAACACTACACTCATAGCATAACATGAAGTATACGGGGCATATTATGTAGTATGGGATGCATAATATGTGTTCGTATATGGATCCACCATAGGGGCTACATGTGAGGGTTATGTAGTATGGGATGCATAACCTCACCACATGACTGCGACTAGCACGTTTCTTTTTTGTTGCATGGAAATGTTATGTAGTATGGGATGCATAACATTTTCATGTGTACGCCGCTCATATCATGCATTAGGGCCTTCTTTTTATAATGCATAGCACAATCATGCATATCATATCATTGCATAAGCACAACGCGCTGAGCTAAAGATTTGCAGGATGACATATGTACACACATAAGTTTTCAAACTAACATAAGTTCATGCATCCGATCTAGGCACAAGAGTTAGTGAGGTGGTGGTTAACCATCCTAGGTTAGGGCATATCATCTAATTATTGTGAAGAAGATAAACTCTCAGAGCAAGTTTAGCAGCTTTAAGTCTATACCTACATATGTATTGTCTGTACTGGTAGTCGGTTCTAGTCGTGGGTTTTGGTTCTGCTTTGCGTTGTATTGATTTTTTTAGGATGGCTAGGCGTCCTGCGACTCGATCGACTCCCCTGTCTGAGGGTGAATCTTCTGGAGCTCGGAACGATGCGGTGATCGAGGGTCTGCATCAGAGTAGCGAAGCTATGGGGAGGCAGTTGGAGGAAGTGTAAGCCCAGATTCAGTCTTTGGTGGCAGTTGTGGCAGGGCAGGCTCAGGGTGCGCAAGTTCCTGCAGGGGGGTTAGCTGTTCCTCCTCCTCCTGCACCCTTGAGGCCTCCAGTGGTGGTGCCAGCAGAGATGGCCTTCATCTCGCAGTTTCAGAGGCTGAGCCCTCCCACTTATGATGGGAAGGCAGATTTCATGGTGATAGACGATTGGCTGATCTCCATGGAGGAGATGTTCTCGTACTCAGGGATTGCAGATGATCAGAGGGTGATGATAGCCTCCTATCAGCTTAAAGGACTGGCTAAGAGTTGGTGGCTGAGAGAGAAGGAGAGCTTAGTGGCTGGATGCTCTTGGGAAGTGTTCAAGGAGATGCTGTTGAGGAAGTTCTTACCCTCGGTCGAGCGTGACCGACTCATGAATGATTTCCTCTATCTGAAGCAAAGGCAGCTCACGGTGGGTGAGTATGAGATAGAGTTTAGTAAGTTGAGCCGTTTTGCCCCTGGATTGGTCAGCGTGGAGGCTGATCGAGTTAAGCGATTCCTCGGTGGTTTGAGGAGTGAGGTGCAGCAGTTGGCCAGTGCTTATGGGTCAGTGACTTATGCTGGAGTTGTAGAGGCTGCTCTTAAGGTTGAGGCCATTGAGACGGCGAAGAGCAGAGGCCAGTAGTTGAGGAAGGATAAGAGGAAGTTGGTAGAGGAGAAGAAACCCCTGGTACCCGATACTGTTCCGGGAAAGAGGAGCAGGGTGGTGTGCAGTTTTTGTGGCCGGTCAGGCCATCCTGTTGAGAGGTGTTTCAAGAAGGCGGCAGCTCAGAAGAAGGAGCAGGTTCATGCTATTCAGGGTGCTCCTGGGAGAGATGTCTCCTGTTCAGTTTGCAAGCGATCCGGGCATGATGCAGCCCAGTGTTGGTCCAGGGTTAGAGTCTGCTATCAGTGTGGGCAGAAGGGTCACGTTAAGTCGAGGTGTCCTCAGGTCCAGTCAGCTCTTCCTGCAGTTCCATTACAGGCATTACCTCCACCTCAGCATGTGGACAAGGGAAAAGGGAAGCTGAACGTGATTTCTTCCGAGGAGGCTCAGACTTCGACCCAGGTGATCTCAGGTTAGTAGTTGGTTGTTTTTCTTTCTAGCCTGGTAGTTTAGTTGCTAGATTATTTGCGGTACTATTGTGCTAGTTCCTTAGCTTTGTGCGTTCCTATAGGGAAATTTAAGGTGCGGAACCGCTGGGCGCGTGTTCTGTTTGACTCCGGTGCTACCCACTCGTTCGTGGCTAGAGCCTTTGTGGAGCGTCATCGGTTGTCTCTAGATCGTGTTCGGGATTCCTTCCATGTCAAGTTTCCCTCTGGTGAATCTGTGTTATCAGATTTGGGTATTTTGGATTGCCCGGTTTTGTTGGGGGATTTTCTTGCGAAGGCGGATCTGAAGATGATTGATCTAGAGGACTTCGATGTCATTTTGGGCATGGACTGGCTCTCTCGGTATGATGCGGTCATTCAGTGCAAGGGAAAGCGCTTGGACTTCATCAGGGACGACGGTCAGCCCGGCAGCGTGTATGCTGATCCATGTCAGGATTCTCCTGTTCTCTCTGCGGTATGTGTTCAGAGATTGTTTCTTTCTGATTGTTGTGTTTGTATAGTCTCGGCGGTTGGAACCGTTGTTAGCGTGCCACGCTTGGAGGAGATTCCTATTGTTCGTGGTTTCGCCGATGTTTTTCCTGATGATCTTCCTGGTATCCCTCCTGAGCGGGATGTGGAGTTTGTTATTGATTTGGAGCCGGGTACGCGTCCTATTGCTAAGGCGCCGTACCGGATGGCCCCTCGTGAGCTAGAGGAGTTGCGAATTCAGTTAGATGAGTTATTGGCTAAAGGTTTTATCAGGCAGAGTTCGTCGCCTTGGGGTGCTCCTGTTTTGTTCGTAAAGAAGAAAGATGGGTCGATGCGGCTTTGCATCGACTATAGAGAGTTGAACAAGGTCACTATCAAGAACAGGTACCCTCTGCCGAGGATCGATGATTTATTTGACCAGTTGCGTGGTAGCATGGTGTTCTCCAAGATCGATCTTCGTTCGGGCTATCATCAGCTCAGGATCCGTGAGGCAGATATTCCACGGACTGCGTTTAGGTCGAGGCATGGGCACTTTGAGTTTCTGGTGACGTCGTTTGGTCTGACCAACGCACCATCAGCCTTCGTGGATATGATGAACCGGGTGTTCAAGATTTCCTAGACAAGTTCGTTGTGGTCTTCATTGATGACGTGTTGTTTTATTCTCGCAGTGCTGAGGAGCACGAGCAGCATTTGCATTTGGTCCTATCAGAGTTGAGGAACCACAAGTTATTCGCCAAGTTGAGCAAGTGCGAATTTTGGTTGCCTCAGGTTTCTTTTCTAGGCCACGTGGTGAACAAGGATGGGATCTCGGTTGACCCAGAAAAGATTGCAGCAGTGACGGATTGGAGTAGGCCGAATACTCCTAAGGAGATCAGAAGTTTCTTAGGGTTGGCTGGCTATTACAGGAGATTCGTGGAGGGTTTCTCTTCTCTAGCCGCACCATTGACCAAGCTGACTCAGAAGAATGTGGCTTTTGTTTGGAGCGAGAAGTGCGAAGAAGCTTTTCAGGAGTTAAAGAGGAGATTGTGTACTGCTCCCGTTCTGACCCTACCTACTGAGGGCGTGGATTATGATGTATATGTGGATGCTTCGCATATAGGTCTGGGATGTGTATTAATGCAGGATAGAAAAGTAATTGCTTATGGGTCAAGGCAGTTGAAAACTCATGAGCGGAATTATCCTACGCATGACCTTGAGTTTGCAGCGGTTATCTATGCGTTGAAGTTGTGGAGGCACTTACTTTATGGGGCTCAGTGCAAGATTTTTACTGACCATAAGAGCCTGAAGTACGTGTTCACGCAGAAGGAGTTGAATCTGCGTCAGCGGCGGTGGCTTGAGTATGTGGCGGATTATGATGTGGAAATCCAGTATCATCCGGGCAAGGCCAATGTGGTGGCCGACGCCCTGAGCCGAAAGACGGGAAAGATCTTTAACCTCTCCGCCGATCGATTAGTTGAGGAGTTCCTCCTTATGGATATTTCAGTGGGATGCTGTAGTTTGCAGAGTAGCTTATCAGTGGAAGAGCCGTCCTGGATTTCTTTGACTAGATTGCATCAGAAGGACGATCCGGATCTGTTGCACCTTCTTACCAGGACAGAGAAGGGAGAGTTGCCAGATTTTTCTATTGATGATGCGGGTACTTTGAAGTACCGCGGCAGGTTTTGCGTTCCCGCTGTTGGGGACATTAAGAGTATGATTTGCAGTGAGGCTCATGGTTCCAGCGTTGCCTACCATCCAGGATCTACGAAGATGTACCGTGACTTAAAGCAAATTGCTTGGTGGTATGGTATGAAAGGAGATATAGCCCGATATGTTGCTGAGTGTCACACTTGCAAGCGTGTGAAGGCCGATCATGGAAGGCCTGGTGGTAAGTTGACTCCGCTAGAGATCCCGACTTGGAAGTGGGAGAGTATATCTATGGACTTCATTACGGGTTTGCCAAAATCCCCGAGAGGATTTGATTCTGTTTGGGTTATAGTGGATAGATTGACGAAGTGTGCTCACTTCGTGCCTTATAAGATTGATTACCCGATGAAGAAGATAGCGGAGTTGTACTTGAATGAAGTCATCCGACTCCACGGTGTGCCAGTTAGCATCATTTCTGATCGAGACTCCCAGTTTACTTCTCGTTTTTGGCAGAGTCTGCAGGAGGGTTTGGGTACGGATCTGAGGTATTCTACTGCGTACCACCCTCAGACCAATGGGCAGACGGAGCGGGTCAATCAGATTGTTGAGGATATGATCTGGTGCTATATTTTAGACCACGGTGGAGCGTGGGATGAGCGTCTGCGACTCATGGAATTTGCTTACAATAACAGTTATCAGGAAAGCTTGCAGATGGCTCCGTTCGAAGCCTTATATGGGAGGCGCTGTAGGACTCCGTTGTTTTGGGCTGAGGCTGGTGAGAAGCCTTTGTTGGGTCCTGATGCTCTAGAAGAGATGGAAGTCGCCGTGAAGCTTATTCGGGAGAAGCTTCGTTTAGCCCAGGAGAGGTATGAAAAGAACGCCAATCGGCGTAGGTCTGCTTTGGAATTTTCAGTAGGGGATCATGTATACCTCAAGGTTTCTCCAATGGTTGGTGTGAAGAGATTTGGTAAAAATCGGAAATTGGACCTAAGGTATGTGGGCCCGTTTGAGGTCTTGGAGCGGATTGGTGTGTCTGCATATAGATTGGATTTGCCAGCGAACTTCCCTGGTGTTCATAATGTTTTTCATGTTAGCCAATTGCGGAAGTGTGTGCGCAGCAGTGGGCAACTCTTGGATGTTGTGCCCCAGTTAGAGCCCAACCTCTCTTTCGTTGAAGTGCCAATTCGTATTTTGGATTCTCAGGAGCATGTGCTGCGAAAGAAGTCCATACCGATGGTGAAAATTCTATGGAAAAATCAGGATTTGGAGAGCGCGACTTGGGAGCTAGAGTCGGCCATGAGGAGGGCGTACCCTCACCTGTTTCTCTGATTTGATCGGTATGTTTCCCTTTGTAACTTCTGTTTGTTACTTTTTCCTACTTTTGTAGGAGGGTTGTGCGTAAAGTTTCGGGACGAAACTTTCTTTTAGGGGGAGTGACTGTAACGCCCCGCCTTTTCAGCGATTATTTTTATTCTCGTTTGGCGTTACGATGACGTGTTTCCGTGGCTTGTGCCATGTGTGGAGTATGGTTTAGCTCCTTAGAACTGAGTGCCCTGTTTGGTAGCCTGTTGGCAAGATCTCCCTAGCAAACCGAGTCGTTTTGGTGACCCGGCGTGGCCTCTCGGGGGGATGTTTGTGTTTGGCTTTGTTTGGGCATAACTCGAGTTCTGTTCGTCGAAAGTTAATTTCGACTTCGCCGTTGTGTTCGTAGCGTGGGTATTTAGCTACGGTGCGAATTTCGTCGAATTCCGAGGTGAATCGGTTTTTCGCGTCAATTTGGTGCTTTATGTAATTTTGTAATTAATTATATAATTATATAATTATATATATATATATATTTAGAATGAAAGCCCCCATCATCTTCTTCCCCGTAAAAAGAAAACCGCCGGTCCTTGTACGAGAGAAACGAGTAACCGCCGAGCCTTCCCTTCGGACGCCGATTCCCGGAGCGTTTGTGGACGGAATTCGATTCCGAGAGTGGATACGGATTGCTCTCGTCGAGACCTTCATTCCTGCGGTAAGAAATTCGATTTTCATGGAGTTTTGGAAGGATTGGAATTTTCAGTTTTGTAAGTTTTCCGCCATTAATGGCCGAGTCTTTGTTCTAGGTGTTGCGGCCGTCTTGATCCGTGCGAAGAGGAGGAAAGCAGTCCAAAGCTTCGCTGAGATTTGAGGCAAGTGGTATTCTTGCCCTTGCCAAGTGTTTTCTTTGATTTTATTTGCTGAAATTGAAATCCCGGTTAGCCCAGGTTAGAGGCCTTGTTGTTCTCGTTTTCTTGCTAACTATAGGGCTTAGTTCTTCCTACTGAAACCCCCCCCTATGTTGTGATGTTTGGAATCCAAATTGTCGGCGCGAAGCCGTTGTTTTCCTTTAATTTTGATTGATGCTCTGGTTCGGGCGTAGCAGAGAGGGAGAGTTAGGAGGGGGTGTGGTTGCCAATTTCCTTCGTTATGGTATTATTCGAATGGTTAGGCATAGTTTATATGGTAGTAGCGTGAGACGTGATAGTTGTCTACTGCTTCTGCAGTGGCGTGAGTCGTGTGCGCGTTCCGGTGTCGTTCAGAAAATTCCAAACGGTACAGGTTTGCCGCGCACGGTCATTAACCTTTAGGGCGCACGACCACTGGTCGTGTGCCTCTGTTCGTGCGCGTATAAATTTCAGTTTCCAAAGTTCTGTCTCGGGCAATCGCACGAGCGCTGGCAACAGTGCGCACGACCACTGATCGTGCGACACTGATCGTGCGCAGTTGCTAGGTTTTCTGTCAGGTTTCCAGGTTCGTTTCGCACGATCATCAGCCGATGAGTGCGCACGACCACTGATCGTGCGTCACTGATCGTGCGCTTTGTATATTTTCTTTTGATAGGCGAATTTAGATGGTTTCGAGTGCGGGAGTTTAGATACTCAAGTGGCAGGCAATTACTTGAGTTCTGGATCTTCTGCCTTGGTCGTTCGACTGCCGTCGAGCTCCGTTTTCTTTAGTGGGTTTGTGGGTAGTAACTTAATTTTGGCGGCGAGTGAGGCTAGCTCACTCAAGGCCAAAGTTTAGGTAGGCACTGAGTGGGTTGCACTCAACGCCTAGTCGTGTTGGTTTATTTCAACACTCTTCCTTTACCTTGTATTTCGTTTCCGAGTGGATTTTTTCCAGTTGTATTTCTGGGTTTTCCTTGTCGGTCGTTTTCTTTATTTTCCTAAAGGCCGAATCGTGGGTCGTGGATAGTAGTGGTGGTTGTAGCTCTTTATGGGGGTGGAGTTGTGTGATATAGCCAAGGCCACCCATGGATTTCTTGCTCCAGGTACGGGCTGGGCATGTCGGGTGGAAGGTCCCTTGTGTTTTCACGTGTTGACCCTCGAGCTTTTGACTTGGACATGGTGGATTGGGGGACTGCGTTTGCCTTCGATCCGGTTCCTCGTTGTTGTTTTGCTACTATCACTTCCCGCAGATTAGGGTGTTAGAAGTTTCTTCTTTGGTAGTGTTGCAGCATTTTGGCTCTTGGTAGTCTAGTAGGCCCTGCAGGATGTTGTTCCTGGGCTGGGTCGTTGCTGTTTCTTTGCACATTGTGCATTTCTTGTTGTCCTGTTTTGGACAGTTGTGACTCTTTCTACTGCATGTTTTCTGTTATTTTGTCCTTTTGGTTGACTCTTTCATGCAGTTTTACCTTGATTTTTGCTTGCTGAGGTATTCTGTTTTCTTTTGGAATACCCCAGGTTCTGAGCTGTAGCCAGTTTGGTGGCTAGTTGGAGGTGTTGTTGTTGGTGGACTCCCGACTTTGGAGTTTTGTTTACCTTGTTTGTGAGGTTGTTTTCAGTACTTTCTTACAGACATATATGTGTGCTGGTGGGTTCGTGTCAGGTTGTTGGCGCCCACTAGTAGTTTTTTACCTTGTACTAGATATATACTATTGCTGCTACCATTTATTTTTCTGGAGATAGTCTACTTGCTTTGAGAAGGTTTTATGCTAGGTTGCTAGTTATTTTTAAACTATAATTATTATTATAAATGAAGCTCATGATCAGCATGTTTTATAAACTTAATCACTATTTTCCAAATCACGTACGAAAACCGTTTTCTTATATATATTATATAAACTAAGTGTAGTGTCTTGCATAGCATGAGTGGTTCTCTTGGGACCCTTATGCGCTCTTTAGGGTGTAAAACCTAATTAAAGTAATTTTCCGCAGCGTTTAAATATAGTTTTCTTTTGTGGACTAGATGATCCACTGAGCCGAGGGATACGGACTCTAAACATAACTGATTTTCTATTCATTAAGCACATGATTTTCTTGCATAAAGATTGTAGTTGGATTTGCCTGAGCGTCAGCAGTTATCCCCTGCTTGACGTGGCATCATGACGCGTGTTTTCTCTTACTCTGATAACTCTTAATTCGGAGAAAATGCGGGTTGTGACAGAGGCCACCCATAAGGCCATTCTTCACACTCTGTATCGTCGGAGCGTTGCCTCGAGGTCGCAAGCCCCACCCCCAGATTAGAAAATCACCTTTTCCAGAAGGGACCTACCAGATCACGAGGACCCTTTCTGCGACGCGCTGGTAATCCGGACCGTCTTTGAGAACTTCACGGTGTCCCAAATTTTGGTGGACAACGGGAGTTCCGTCAATGTGATCTTCAAGAAGGCATTCAATGAGATGAGGGTGGAGGCCCGAAGGGTGTTGGTGGCGGATGGGCCATTGTTTGAATTCTCGGGGGAGAGGAAGGAGGTCGAGGGAGGAGTAGGACTTCAGGTGACGCTGGGGGGGCTGTCCAGGAACTGTCGTTTCGTGATAGTGGATGCCCCTAGCAGCTATAATGCGATCTTCAGGCGCCCTTTGATCAACGCCTTTAGGTGTGTACCATCCTCGTTCCATCAGTGCTTGAAGCTTATATCGGGAGAAACCCATATCAGGGTAAGGGGGGATCCAAAGGCGGCTCGGGAGTGCTACGTGACGGCGGTCAACACCATCTCATGGAAGGGGGATGTAGAGGAGCTGGATAAAAAGATGGCTGGAGGAGAGGAGTTGGAGAGTGAAGGAGGAGGTGAAAGGGGCATTGCGGGGGAGCCAGCAATGGCAGGAGAGCAGGTGGCCGGAGGAAAGGAGCTGGTGAGAGATGAAGCAAGGGTGGAGGGAAGTCTTGTAGCAGAGGTGGAGATGGCTGGAGGAGAGGATTTGGAGAGTGAAGGAGGAGGTGAAAGAGGCATTGCGGGGGAGCCAGCAATGGCAGGAGAGCAAGTGGCTGGGGAGCGGGAGCGTAGGGGGAATGAAGGAAGTATTGGGGAAAAGAAGAGAAAGAGGGCATCACCAGAGGGGGACCTTGGAAGAGAGAAAGGGAGGGCCCAGGAGAGGGTAGCTACTGTAGAAGGCTTGGGAGTAGAGTACGGGGAAAAGGATCTGGAGGAGGATCTGAGGGAGCCAGAGGAAGAAGAACCTTCAAGGTTGAGGGCGGCTGTGGAAGTTCTAGAGGTGGAGATCCTCACAAAGGACGGAAGGAAGGAAAAGATAAAGATCAGCGGAGAG
This sequence comes from Platanthera zijinensis, assembly GCA_039513925.1. Lineage (NCBI taxonomy): Eukaryota > Viridiplantae > Streptophyta > Magnoliopsida > Asparagales > Orchidaceae > Platanthera > Platanthera zijinensis. Next base: position 169,681,302 of record CM077088.1, read on the forward strand.
GTCACTCCCAAAGACCAGGAGGAGATCCGGAGGTGCATGCAAGAGAAAATCGACGTCTTCGCTTGGAGCGCAGTGGACATGCCAGGGTTCGACGCGGACGTGACATGCCTCTGTCTCAACCTTGACCCCAAGGTCCGTCCCATCCAACAGAAAAAGAGGGCCATCGCCTCCAAGATGGCCAGACCTATCAGAGAAGAGGTGGAGAAGCTGCTCCAGGCGGGATTCATATCTGCCAACAGGTATCCGGGGTGGGTGAACAATGTTGTAATGGTAAAAAAGGGGGAGGGGAAATGGAGGATGTGTATTGATTTCTCTCTTTTAAATAAAGCCTTCCCTAAGGATTGTTACCCCCTGCCTCGAATCGACGCGCTGGTTGACTCAGCCGTCGGCTTCTCACTAATGAGTTTTTTAGAAGCTTTTTCAGGGTACCATCAGATTCGCATGAACCCTCAGGACGTCAAGGACATCACCTTCATCACGGAGGATGGGTGCTTCAGTTATAACATGATGCCCTTCGGGCTAAAAAATGCGGGAGCAACGTATCAAAGGATGATGGACCGGATTTTTCGAGAGCAGAAGGGGCGAAACCTCGAGGTCTATGTGGATGACTTGATGGTTAAGAGTCGGTACCTCGGGTCCCATGTCTTGGACTTGCAGGAGACGTTTACAACTGTAAGGAAGTATAAGATGAGGCTTAACCCTTTGAAATGTGTATTCGGAGCCGGCAGGGGAAGTTTTTGGGACACCTCCTTACTCCTGCGAGGGTGGAACCCAATCCTGATAAGGTAAAAGTGATACTAGAGCTGGGATCTCCTAAGTATGTCAAGGAGGTCCAGCGTCTTACGTGCAAGCTAGCAGGGTTGAGCAGGTTCCTCTCTAGAGCAGGAGAGAGATGCTCCTCCTTCTTTCGAACTCTAAGGGGGGAAGGGAGTTCGAGTGGACCTTACAATGCGAAAAGGCCTTTGCAGCTCTAAAACAGCAGCTTACCCAGACGCCGCTACTTCAAGGGCCGAGGGAAGGGGAGAGTTTGTTCCTTTATTTGGGGGTAGGGACGGGGGCGATTAGCTCGGTCCTCGTCCGAGAGGAAGGAAAGAAGCAATTCCCCATTTATTATGTAAGCAGGGTCCTCAAAAAGGCAGAGATGAAATATCTCATCCTAGAAAAGCTGGCCTTCGCTCTCATCGTGTCGGCCCGGAAGCTCATACCATACTTCCAAGCTCATGCCATTCAGGTTGTGACGGATCACCCTCTTCGCCGCATCCTCGAGGGGGTCGAGCACTCTGGAAGATTGGCCAAGTGGTCGATCGAACTCAGTGAATTCGACCTCTCCTACGTCCCTCGAGAGGCTATTAAAGCACAGGTAGTGGCAGATTTCTTGGCAGATTATGCGATAGAGGCCGAGGAGGTGGAGGTATCTCCCGGGGCAGCTTGGGAGATGTTGGTGGATGGAGCTTCTGGTAAGAATTCTTTTGGGGGAGGGGTCATCTTGACGAGTCCAGAGGGGACTAGGATCGAGCAAGCCTTGAAGATACACTTCACTCTCACGAACAATCAAGCCGAGTACGAAGCAATCATCGTCGGGCTTCGGCTGGCTAGGGAGTTGGGCATATAGGATATCAGGGTCTTCACGGACTCCTTGGTGGTGGCAAGACACATCAACGGAGAGTTCGAGGTGAGGGAACCGACCCTCAAGTAGTTCCTGGTAAAGATAAAGGGTATCGTTGGGCAGTTTCATAGCTTCTCCATCCAGCACGTTCCTCGGGAAGAGAGTGCTAAGGCAGACTTACTCGCAAAGCATGGTCCTCGGGCCGGAGGGACTATGACCGAACTCTTCAGGCCTTCCATTGAAGAAGGGGAGATAATGGAGGTCGACCAGGAGGTGTCTTGGATGGATCCTTTTGTGATCTTCTTGGCGTCGGGACATCTACCCGAGAGGGATCTCGAGAGGAAGCGGATTAGGTACAAGTCAGCTTATTATCTATTGAAGGAAGGAGTACTTTACCGAAAAACATTGTCCGGATTGCTAGCCCGGTGTGTATCCGAGAAGGAAGCATCAAAGGTATTGGAGGAGGTCCATTCAGGGGAATGCGGAAACCACTCAGGGAGTCGGACTTTGGAAGGGAGGGTACTAAGGCACGGCTATTTCTGGCCTACCCTCCGGAAAGATGCGGAGGAGCTTGCTAAGAGGTGTAGAAAGTGTCAGGAGTTTGCTCCCTTGCATCTCCTCCCAGCACAGAGGTTGCGAACGATCACCTCTCCATGGCCCTTCGCCATATGGGGACTGGACCTAGTGGGGCCGTTTCCTCAAGCTAGCGGTCAGAGGAGGTTCCTACTGGTCATGGTGGATTACTTTTCTAAATGACTGGAGGTGAAGTCTTTGGCGTAGGTGACATCGCAAGTGGTCAAGAACTTTGTGTGGGGAGAGATTATTTGCTGGCATGGGCTCCCTTTGGCCATAGTCACCGACAATGGGCGACAGTTCACCAGCAGGGAGTTTGTAGAATTTTGTGTGCAGCTTGGCATAGACCTTCGCTTTGCCTCGGTTCATCACCCTCAAAGAAACGGACAGGTGAAAGCAGCAAATAAGATCATTGTGAATCTCTTAAAGAAGAAAGTGGAGAACTTGAGGGGGAGCTGGGTGGAACAACTCCCCTCCGTCTGTGGGCTCTGCGAACTACTCCGAATACGGCCATAGGAGAGACGCCTTTCAAGCTCTCCCATGGCTCGGAGGCCGTCATACCTGTGGAGTTTTAGGTTGAATCTCCCAGGGTAACAGCAGCAAGGGAGGGAGATGAAAGGTGGCAGGTCGATAATGGAGAGGAGCAGAGGCTTTCACTCGACCTCGTGGAGGAGCTCCGGGAGCTAGTGTCACAACCCGCATTTTCTCCGAATTAAGAATTATCAGAGTAAGAGAAAACACGCGTCATGATGCCACGTCAAGCAGGGGATAACTGCTGACGCTCAGGCAAATCCAACTACAATCTTTATGCAAGGAAATCATGTGCTTAATGAATAGAAAAATCAGTTATGTTTAGAGTCCGTATCCCTCGGCTCAGTGGATCATCTAGTCCACAAAAGACAACTATATTTAAACGCTGCGGAAAAATACTTTGATTAGGTTTTACACCCTAAAGAGCGCATAAGGGTCCCAAGAGAACCACTCATACTATGCAAGACACTACACTTAGTTTATATAGTATATATAAGAAAACGGTTTTCGTACGTGATTTGAAAAGTAGTGATTAAGTTTACAAAACATGCTGATCATGAGCTTCATTTATAATAGTAATTATAGTTTAAAAATAACTAGCAACCTAGCATAAAACCTTCTCAAAGCAAGTAGACTATCTCCAGAAAGTAAATGGTAGCAGCAATAGTATATACCTAGTACAAGGTAAAAACTACTAGTGGGCACCAACAACCTGACACGAACCCACCAGCACACATATATGTCTGTAAGAAAGTACTGAAAACAACCTCACAAACAAGGTAAACAGAACTCCAAAGGTCCGGAAGTCCACCAACAACACCACCTCCAACTAGCCACCAGACTGGCTACAGCTCAGAACCTGGGGTATTCCAAAAGAAAACAGAATACCTCAGCAAGCAAAAATCAAGGTAAAACTGCATGAAAGAGTCAACCAAAGGACAAAATAACAGAAAACATGCAGTAGAAAGAGTCACAACTGTCCAAACAGGACCACAAGAAATGCACAACGTGCAAAGAAACAGCAATGATCCAGCCCAGGAACCACATCCTGCAGGGCCTACTAGGCTACCAAGAGCCAGAATGCTACAAACTACCAAAGAAGAAACTTCTAACACCCTAATCTGCGGGAAGTGATAGTAGCAAAAACAACAACGAGGAACCGGATCGAAGGCAAACGCAGTCCCCCAATCCACCATGTCCAAGTCAAAAGCTCGAGGGTCAACACGTGAAAACACAAGGGACCTTCCACCCGACATGCCCAGCCCGTACCTGGAGCAAGAAATCCATGGGTGGCCTTGGCTATATCACACAACTCCACCCCCATAAAGAGCTACAACCACCACTACTATTCACGACCCACGATTCGGCCTTTAGGAAAATTAAAGAAAACGGCCGACAAGGAAAACCCAGAAATACAACTGGAAAATCCACTCGGAAACGAAATACAAGGTAAGGGAAGAGTGTTGAAATAAACCAACACGACTAGGCGTTGAGTGAAACGCACTCAGTGCCTACCTAAACCTTGGCGTTGAGTGAGCTAGCCTCACTTGCCGCCAAAGTAATACCACTACCCACAAGCCCACTAAAGAAAATGGAGCTCGACGACAGTCGAACGACCAAGGCAGAAGATCCAGAACTCGAGTAGTTGCTTGCCACTTGAGTATCTAAACTCCCGCACTCGAAACCATCTAAATTCGCTTATCAACAGAAAATATACAAAGCGCACGATCAGTGTCGCACGATCAGTGGTCGTGCGCACTCATCGGCTGATGATCGTGCGAAACGAACCTGGAAAACCTGACAGAAAACCTAGCAACTGCGCACGATCAGTGTCGCACGATCAGTGGTCGTGCGCACTGATGTCAGCGCTCGTGCGATTGCCCGAGACAGAACTTTGGAAACTGAAGTTTATACGCGCACGAACAGAGGCACACGACCAGTGGTCGTGCGCCCTAAAGGTTGATGACCGTGCGCGGTCAACCTGCACCGTTTGGAATTTCCCGAACGACACCGGAACGCGCACACGACTCATGCCACTGTAGTAGCAGTAGACAACTCTCAACGCCGCACGCTACTACCATTCAAACTATGCCTAACCATTCGAATAATATCTTAACGAAGGAAATTGGCAACCACACCCCCCCCCCCTCCTAACTTTCCCTCTCGGCTAAGCCCGAACCAGAGCAACATTCAAAAATAAAGGAAAACAGCGGCTCCACGCCGACAATTTGGATTCCAAACACCACAACATAGGGGGGGTTTCAGTAGGAAGAACTAAGCCCTATAGTTAGCAAGAAAATGAGAACAACAAGGCCTCTAACCTGGGCTAACAGGGATTTCAATTTCAGCAAATAAAATCAAAGAAAACACTTGGCAAGGGCAAGAATACCACTTGCCTCAAATCTCAGCGAAGCTTTGGACTGCTTTCCTCTTCTTCGCACGGATCAAAATGGCCGCAACACCTAGAACAAAGATTTGGCAATTAATGGCGGAAAACTTCCAAAACCGAAAATTCCAATCCTTCCAAAGCTCCACGAAAATCGAATTTCTTACCGCAGGAATGAAGGTCTCGACGAGAGCAATCCGTATCCACTCTCGGAATCGAATTCCGTCCACAAACGCTCCGGGAATCGGAGTCCGAAGGGAAGGCTCGGCGGTTACTCGTTTCTCTCGTACAAGGCCGGCGGTTTTCTATCGTGAAGAAGATGAAGATCGGCTCCTATCATTCTAATACTATATATATATATATATAATTATATAATTATATTATTAATTACAAAATTACATAAAGCACCAAATCGACTCGAAAACCGATTCACCTCGGAATTCGACGAAATTCGCACCGTAGCTAAATATCCACGCTACGAACACAACGGCGAAGTCGAAATTAACTTTCGACGAACAGAACTCGAGTTACACCCAAACGAAGCCAAACACAAACATCCCCCCGAGAGGCCTCACCGGTCACCAAAACGACTTGGTTTGCTAGGGAGATCTTGCCAACAGGCTACCAAACAGGGCACTCAGTTCTAAGGAGCTAAACCATACTCCACACATGGCACAAGCCACGGAAACGCGTCATCGTAACGCCAAACGAGAATAAAAATAATCGCTGAAAAAAACGGGGCGTTACAGTCACTCCCCCTAAAAGAAAGTTTCGTCCCGAAACTTTACGCACAACCCTCCTACAAAAGAAGGACAAGTAACAAACAGAAGTTACAAAGGGAAACATACCGATCAAATCAGAGAAACAGGTGAGGGTACGCCCTTCTCATGGCCGACTCTAGCTCCCAAGTCGCGCTCTCCAAATCCTGATTCTTCCATAGAATTTTCACCATCGGTATGGACTTCTTTCGCAGCACACGCTCCTGAGTATCCAAAATACGAACTGGCACCTCAACGAAAGAGAGGTTGGGCTCTAACTGGGGCACAACATCCAAGAGTTGCCCACTGCTGCGCACACACTTCCGCAATTGGCTAACATGAAAAACATTATGAACACCAGGGAAGTTCGCTGGCAAATCCAATCTATAAGCAGACACACCAATCCGCTCCAAAACCTCAAACGGGCCCACATACCTTGGGTCCAATTTCAGGTTTTTACCAAATCTCTTTACACCAACCATTGGAGAAACCTTGAGGTATACATGATCCCCTACTAAAAACTCCAAGGCAGACCTACGCCGATTGGCGTTCTTTTCATATCTCTCCTGGGCTAAACGAAGCTTCTCCCGAATAAGCTTCACGGCGACTTCCATCTCTTCCAGAGCATCAGGACCCAACAAAGGCTTCTCACCAGCCTCAGCCCAAAACAACGGAGTCCTACAGCGCCTCCCATACAAAGCTTCAAACGGAGCCATCTGCAAGCTTTCCTGATAACTGTTATTATAAGCAAATTCCATGAGTCGCAGACGCTCATCCCACGCTCCACCGTGGTCTAAAATATAGCACCGGATCATATCCTCAACAATCTGATTGACCCGCTCCGTCTGCCCATTGGTCTGAGGGTGGTACACAGTAGAATACCTCAGATCCGTACCCAAACCCTCCTGCAGACTCTGCCAAAAATGAGAAGTAAACCGGGAGTCTCGATCAGAAATGATGCTAACCGGCACACCGTGGAGTCGGACGACTTCATTCAAGTACAACTCCGCTATCTTCTTCATCGGGTAATCAATCTTATAAGGCACGAAGTGAGCACACTTTGTCAATTTATCCACTATAACCCAAACAGAATCAAATCCTCTCTGGGATTTTGGCAAACCCGTAATGAAGTCCATTGATATACTCTCCCACTTCCAAGTCGGGATATCTAGCAGAGTCAACTTACCACCGGGCCTTCCATGATCGGCCTTCACACGCTTGCAAGTGTGACACTTAGCAACATATCGGGCTATATCTCCTTTCATACCATACCACCAAGCAATTTGCTTTAAGTCACGGTACATCTTCGTAGATCCTGGATGGTAGGCAACGCTGGAACCATGAGCCTCACTGCAAATCATACTCTTAATGTCCCCAACAGCGGGAACGCAAAACCTGCCGCGGTACTTCAAAGTACCCGCATCATCAATAGAAAAATCTGGCAACTCTCCCTTCTCTGTCCTGGTAAAAAGGTGCAACAGATCCGGATCGTCCTTCTGATGCAGTCTAGTCAAAGAAATCCAGGACGGCTCTTCCACTGATAAGCTACTCTGCAAACTACAACATCCCACTGAAATATCCATAAGGAGGAACTCCTCAACTAATCGATCGGCGGAGAGGTTAAAGATCTTTCCCGTCTTTCGGCTCAGGGCGTCGGCCACCACATTGGCCTTGCCCGGATGATACTGGATTTCCACATCATAATCCGCCACATACTCAAGCCACCGCCGCTGACGCAGATTCAACTCCTTCTGCGTGAACACGTACTTCAGGCTCTTATGGTCAGTAAAAATCTTGCACTGAGCCCCATAAAGTAAGTGCCTCCACAACTTCAACGCATAGATAACCGCTGCAAACTCAAGGTCATGCATAGGATAATTCCGCTCATGAGTTTTCAACTGCCTTGACCCATAAGCAATTACTTTTCCATCCTGCATTAATACGCATCCCAGTCCTATATGCGAAGCATCCACATACACATCATAATCCACGCCCTCAGTAGGAAGGGTCAGAACGGGAGCAGTACACAATCTCCTCTTTAACTCCTGAAAAGCTTCTTCGCACTTCTCGCTCCAAACAAATGCCACATTCTTCTGAGTCAGCTTGGTCAACGGTGCGGCTAGAGAAGAGAAACCCTCCACGAATCTCCTGTAATAGCCAGCCAACCCTAAGAAACTTCTGATCTCCTTAGGAGTATTCGGCCTACTCCAATCCGTCACTGCTGCAATCTTTTCTGGGTCAACCGAGATCCCATCCTTGTTCACCACGTGGCCTAGAAAAGAAACCTGAGGCAACCAAAATTCGCACTTGCTCAACTTGGCGAATAACTTGTGGCTCCTTAACTCTGATAGGACCAAACGCAAATGCTGCTCGTGCTCCTCAGCACTGCGAGAATAAACCAACACGTCATCAATGAAGACCACAACGAACTTGTCTAGGAAATCCTTGAACACCTTGTTCATCATATCCATGAAGGCTGATGGTGCGTTGGTCAGACCAAACGACATCACCAAAAACTCAAAGTGCCCATGCCTCGACCTAAACGCAGTCCGTGGAATATCTGCCTCACGGATCCTGAGCTGATGATAGCCCGAACGAAGATCGATATTGGAGAACACCGTGCTACCATGCAACTGGTCAAATAAATCATCGATCCTCGGCAGAGGGTACCTGTTCTTGATAGTGACCTTGTTCAACTCTCTATAGTCGATGCAAAGCCGCATCGACCCATCTTTCTTCTTTACGAACAAAACAGGAGCACCCCAAGGCGACGAACTCTGCCTGATAAAACCTTTAGCCAACAACTCGTCTAACTGAATCCGCAACTCCTCTAACTCACGAGGGGCCATCCGGTACGGCGCCTTGGCAATAGGACGCGTACCCGGCTCCAAATCAATAACAAACTCCACATCCCGCTCAGGAGGGATACCAGGAAGATCATCAGGAAAAACATCGGCGAAACCACGAACAATAGGAATCTCCTCCAAGCGTGGCACGCTATCAATGGTTCCAACCGCCGAGACTAAACAAACACAACAATCAGAAAGAAACAATCTCTGAACACATACCGCAGAGAGAACAGGAGAATCCTGACACGGAGCAGCATACACGCTGCCGGGCTGACCGTCGTCCCTGATGAAGTCCAAGCGCTTTCCTTTGCACTGAATGACCGCATCATACCGAGAGAGCCAGTCCATGCCCAAAATTACATCGAAGTCCTCTAGATCAATCATCTTCAGATCCGCCTTCGCAAGAAAATCCCCCAACAAAACCGGGCAATCCAAAATACCCAAATCTGACAACACAGATTCACCAGAGGGAAACTTGACACGGAAGGAATCCCGAACACGATCTAGAGACAACCGATGACGCTCCACAAAGGCTCTAGCCACGAACGAGTGGGTAGCGCCGGAGTCAAACAGAACACGCGCCCAGCGGTTCTTCACTTTAAATTTCCCTATAGGAACGCACAAAGCTAAGGAACTAGCACAACAGTACCGCAAATAAACTAGCAACTAAACTACCAGGCTAGAAAGAAAACAACAAACTACTAACCTGAGATCACCTGGGCCGAAGTCTGAGCCTCCTCGGAAGAAATCACGTTCAGCTTCCCTTTTCCCTTGTCCACACGCTGAGGTGGAGGTAATGCCTGCAATGGAACTGCAGGAAGAGCTGACTGGACCTGAGGACACCTCGACTTAACGTGACCCTTCTGCCCACACTGATAGCAGACTCTATCCCTGGACCAACACTGGGCTGCATCATGCCCGGATCGCTTGCAAACTGAACAGGAGACATCTCTCCCAGGAGCACCCTGAATAGCATGAACCTGCTCCTTCTTCTGAGCTGCCGCCTTCTTGAAACACCTCTCAACAGGATGGCCTGACCGGCCACAAAAACTGCACACCACCCTGCTCCTCTTTCCCGGAACAGCATCGGGTACCAGGGGTTTCTTCTCCTCTACCAACTTCCTCTTATCCTTCCTCAACTGCTGGCCTCTGCTCTTCGCCGTCTCAATGGCCTCAACCTTAAGAGCAGCCTCTACAACTCCAGCATAAGTCACTGACCCATAAGCACTGGCCAACTGCTGCACCTCACTCCTCAAACCACCGAGAAATTGCTTAACTAGATCAGCCTCAACGCTGACCAATCCAGGGGCAAAACGGCTCAACTTACTAAACTTTATCTCATACTCACCCACCGTGAGCTGCCTTTGCTTCAGATAGAGGAAATCATTCATGAGGCGGTCACGCTTGACCGAGGGTAAGAACTTCCTCAACAGCATCTCCTTGAACACTTCCCAAGAGCATCCGGCTACCAGGCTCTCCTTCTCTCTCAGCCACCAACTCTTAGCCAAACCTTTAAGCTGATAGGCGGCTATCATCACCCTCTGATCATCTGAAATCCCTGAGTACGAGAACATCTCCTCCATGGAGATCAGCCAGTCATCTATCACCATGAAGTCTGCCTTCCCATCATAAGTGGGAGGGCTCAGCCTCTGAAACTGCGAGATGAAAGCCATCTCTGCTGGCACCACCACTGGAGGCCTCAAGGGTGCAGGAGGAGGAGGAACAGCTAACCCCCCGCAGGAACTTGCGCACCCTGAGCCTGCCCTGCCACAACTGCCACCAAAGACTGAATCTGGGCTTGCACCTCCTCCAACTGCCTACCCATAGCTTCGCTACTCTGACGCAGACCCTCGATCACCGCATCGTTCTGAGCTCCAGAAGATTCACCCTCAGACAGGGGAGTCGATCGAGTCGCAGGACGCCTAGCCATCCTAAAAATCAATACAACGCAAATCAGATCCAAATCCCATGACTAGAACCGACTACCAGTACAGACAATACATATGTAGATATAGACTTAAAGCTGCTAAACTTGCTCTGAGAGTTTATCTTCTTCACAATAATTAGATGATATGCCCTATCCTAGGATGGTTAACCACCACCTCACCAACTCTTGTGCCTAGATCGGATGCATGAACTTATGTTAGTTTGAAAATTTATGTGTGTACATATGTCATCCTGCAAATCTTTAGCTCGGCGCGTTGTGCTTATGCAATGTTATGATATGCATGATTGTGTTATGCATTCTAAAAAGGCCCTAATGCATGATATGAGCGGCGTACACATGAAAATGTTATGCATCCCATACTACATAACATTTCCATGCAACGAAAAAGAAACGCGCTAGTCGCAGTCATGTGGTGAGGTTATGCATCCCATACTACATAACCCTCACATGTAGCCCCTATGGTGGATCCATATACGAACACATATTATGCATCCCATACTACATAATATGCCCCGTATACTTCATGTTATGCTATGAGTGTAGTGTTCGTGCTTTTGCCAAGACGTGCTGATGATATATCGGTGTGTGAATGACATGATGCTGAACTACTAAAAGCATCCAAGGAAGGTTGCCCAACTAACTTGTCAAGCAACCTCCCTCTGATACCAACTGTCACAACCCGCATTTTCTCCGAATTAAGAATTATCAGAGTAAGAGAAAACACGCGTCATGATGCCACGTCAAGCAGGGGATAACTGCTGACGCTCAGGCAAATCCAACTACAATCTTTATGCAAGGAAATCATGTGCTTAATGAATAGAAAAATCAGTTATGTTTAGAGTCCGTATCCCTCGGCTCAGTGGATCATCTAGTCCACAAAAGACAACTATATTTAAACGCTGCGGAAAAATACTTTGATTAGGTTTTACACCCTAAAGAGCGCATAAGGGTCCCAAGAGAACCACTCATACTATGCAAGACACTACACTTAGTTTATATAGTATATATAAGAAAACGGTTTTCGTACGTGATTTGGAAAGTAGTGATTAAGTTTACAAAACATGCTGATCATGAGCTTCATTTATAATAGTAATTATAGTTTAAAAATAACTAGCAACCTAGCATAAAACCTTCTCAAAGCAAGTAGACTATCTCCAGAAAGTAAATGGTAGCAGCAATAGTATATACCTAGTACAAGGTAAAAACTACTAGTGGGCACCAACAACCTGACACGAACCCACCAGCACACATATATGTCTGTAAGAAAGTACTGAAAACAACCTCACAAACAAGGTAAACAAAACTCCAAAGGTCCGGAAGTCCACCAACAACACCACCTCCAACTAGCCACCAGACTGGCTACACCTCAGAACCTGGGGTATTCCAAAAGAAAACAGAATACCTCAGCAAGCAAAAATCAAGGTAAAACTGCATGAAAGAGTCAACCAAAGGACAAAATAACAGAAAACATGCAGTAGAAAGAGTCACAACTGTCCAAACAGGACCACAAGAAATGCACAACGTGCAAAGAAACAGCAACGATCCAGCCCAGGAACCACATCCTGCAGGGCCTACTAGGCTACCAAGATCCAGAATGCTGCAAACTACCAAAGAAGAAACTTCTAACACCCTAATCTGCGGGAAGTGATAGTAGCAAAAACAACAACGAGGAACCGGATCGAAGGCAAACGCAGTCCCCCAATCCACCATGTCCAAGTCAAAAGCTCGAGGGTCAACACGTGAAAACACAAGGGACCTTCCACCCGACATGCCCAGCCCGTACCTGGAGCAAGAAATCCATGGGTGGCCTTGGCTATATCACACAACTCCACCCCCATAAAGAGCTACAACCACCACTATTATTCACGACCCACGATTCGGCCTTTAGAAAAATTAAAGAAAACGGCCGATAAGGAAAACCCAGAAATACAACTGGAAAATCCACTCGGAAACGAAATACAAGGTAAAGGAAGAGTGTTGAAATAAACCAACACGACTAGGCGTTGAGTGAAACGCACTCAGTGCCTACCTAAACCTTGGCGTTGAGTGAGCTAGCCTCACTTGCCGCCAAAGTAATACCACTACCCACAAGCCCACTAAAGAAAATGAAGCTCGACGACAGTCGAACGACCAAGGCAGAAGATCCAGAACTCGAGTAGTTGCTTGCCACTTGAGTATCTAAACTCCCGCACTCGAAACCATCTAAATTCGCTTATCAACAGAAAATATACAAAGCGCACGATCAGTGTCGCACGATCAGTGGTCGTGCGCACTCATCGGCTGATGATCGTGCGAAACGAACCTGGAAAACCTGACAGAAAACCTAGCAACTGCGCACGATCAGTGTCGCACGATCAGTGGTCGTGCGCACTGATGTCAGTGCTCGTGCGATTGCCCGAGACAGAACTTTGGAAACTGAAGTTTATACGCGCACGAACAGAGGCACACGACCAGTGGTCGTGCGCCCTAAAGGTTGATGACCGTGCGCGGTCAACCTGCACCGTTTGGAATTTCCCGAACGACACCGGAACGCGCACACGACTCACGCCACTGTAGTAGCAGTAGACAACTCTCAACGCCGCACGCTACTACCATTCAAACTATGCCTAACCATTCGAATAATATCTTAACGAAGGAAATTGGCAACCACACCCCCCCCCCCTCCTAACTTTCCCTCTCGGCTAAGCCCGAACCAGAGCAACATTCAAAAATAAAGGAAAACAGCGGCTCCACGCCGACAATTTGGATTCCAAACACCACAATATAGGGGGGTTTCAGTAGGAAGAACTAAGCCCTATAAGTAGCAAGAAAATGAGAACAACAAGGCCTCTAACCTGGGCTAACCGGGATTTCAATTTCAGCAAATAAAATCAAAGAAAACACTTGGCAAGGGCAAGAATACCACTTGCCTCAAATCTCAGCAAAGCTTTGGACTGCTTTCCTCCTCTTCGCACGGATCAAAATGGCCGCAACACCTAGAACAAAGATTTGGCCATTAATGGCGGAAAACTTCCAAAACCGAAAATTCCAATCCTTCCAAAGCTCCACGAAAATCGAATTTCTTACCGCAGGAATGAAGGTCTCGACGAGAGCAATCCGTATCCACTCTCGGAATCGAATTCCGTCCACAAACGCTCCGGGAATCGGCGTCCGAAGGGAAGGCTCGGCGGTTACTCGTTTCTCTCGTACAAGGCCGGCGATTTTCTATCGTGAAGAAGATGAAGATCGGCTCCTATCATTCTAATACTATATATATATATATAATTATATAATTATATTATTAATTACAAAATTACATAAAGCACCAAATCGACTCGAAAACTGATTCACCTCGGAATTCGACGAAATTCGCACCGTAGCTAAATATCCACGCTACGAACACAACGGCGAAGTCGAAATTAACTTTCGACGAATAGAACTCGAGTTACACCCAAACGAAGCCAAACACAAACATCCCCCCGAGAGGCCTCACCGGTCACCAAAACGACTCGGTTTGCTAGGGAGATCTTGCCAACAGGCTACCAAACAGGGCACTCAGTTCTAAGGAGCTAAACCATACTCCACACATGGCACAAGCCACGGAAACGCGTCATCGTAACGCCAAACGAGAATAAAAATAATCGCTGAAAAAAACGGGGCGTTACAGCTAGCATCAATCTGACAGGAGTAGGTCAAGCGCCGGATGTCCAGGTACATTGATAAGCACATCCGGATCAAGCAATTTAAAAAGGGGGACTTGGTCCTCAAGAAGGAGGATGCCGCAGGCAGGGGGGGCTCGGTAGGAAAGCTCAACCCCAATTGGGAGGGTCCCTTCATTATAAAAGAAGTTTTGAAGTCAGGGGGGTATCACCTCCAGGATGTGGATGGGGTACCCCTGAATCGCACCCGCAGCGGTAATGATCTGAAGCGTTTCTATCCATAATTATATTTTTTCCTCGGAATATGCATGAGTATGACTTTAATGATCTTACTTTTTGGATGTGTCATGATTTCCTAGAACAATGCACCTATGGGCGTCCTTCTTAGAAGACGGTGGTTGGAGGAGAAAGAGGAGAGGAGACCCCGAGCAGACCCGCTGACTAGACTCTCATCAAGCTGGCAGGGTTATAGGCTCATTCGGCGGTTAGAGGAGAAAGAGGAGAGGAGACCCTGAGCAGACCCGCTGACCAGGCTCTCATCAAGCTGGCAGGGTTGTAGGCTCACTCGACGGTTGGAGGAGAAAGAGGAGAGGAGACCCCGAGCAGACCCGCTGACCAGGCTCTCATCAAGCTGGCAGGGTTGTAGGCTCACTCGACGGTTGGAGGAGAGAGGAGAGGAGACCCCGAGCAGACCCGCTGACCAGTCTCTCATCAAGCTGGCAGGGCTGTAGGCTCACTCGGCGGTTGGAGGAGAAAGAGGAGAGGAGACCCCGAGAAGACCCGCTGACCAGGCTCTCATCAAGCTGGCAGGGTTATAGGCTCACTCGACGGTTGGAGGAGAAAGAAGAGAGGAGACCCCGAGCAGACCCGCTGACAAGGCTCTCATCAAGCTGGCAGGGCTATAGGCTAACTCGGCGGTTGGAGGAGAAAGAGGAGAGGAGACCCCGAGCAGACCCGCTGACCAGGCTCTCATCAAGCTGGAAGGGTTGTAGGCTCACTCGGCGGTTGGAGGAGAAAGAGGAGAGGATACCCCGAGCAGACCTGCTGACCAGGCTCTAATCAAGCTGGCAGGGCTGTAGGCTCACTCGGCGGTTGGAGGAGAAAGAGGAGAGGAGACCCCGAGCAGACCCGCTGACAAGACTCTCATCAAGCTGGCAGGGCTGTAGGCTCACTCGGCGGTTGGAGGAGAAAGAGGAGAGGAGACCCCGAGCAGACCTGCTGACCAAGCTCTCATCAAGCTGGCAGGGCCAAAGGCTCACTTCGGCGGTTGGAGGAGAGAGGAGAGGAGACCCCGAGCAGACCCGCTGACCAGGCTCTCATCAAGCTGGCAGGGCTGTAGGCTCACTCGGCGGTTGGAGGAGAATGAGGAGAGGAGACCTCGAGCAGACCCGCTGACCAGGCTCTCATAAAGCTGGCAGGGTTGTAGGCTCACTCGGCGGTTGGAGGAGAAAGAGGAGAGGAGACCCCGAGTAGACCTGCTGACCAGGCTCTCATCAAGCTAGCAGGGTTGTAGGCTCACTCGGCAGTTGGAGGAGAAAGAGGAGAGGAGACTGTCACAACCCGCATTTTCTCCGAATTAAGAATTATCAGAGTAAGAGAAAACGCGCGTCATGATGCCACGTCAAGCAGGGGATAACTGCTGACGCTCAGGCAAAAACCAACTACAACCTTTATTCAAGAAAATTGTGCGCTTAATGAATAGAAAATCAGTTATGTTTAGAGTCCGTATCCCTCGGCTCAGTGGATCATCTAGTCCACAAAAGAAAACTATATTTAAACGCTGCGGAAAATACTTTAATTAGGTTTTACACCCTAAAGAGCGCATAAGGGTCCCAAGAGAACCACTCATACTATGCAAGACACTACACTCAGTTTATATAATATATATAAGAAAACGGTTTTCATACGTGATTTGGAAAGTAGTGTTTAAGTTTGCAAAACATGCTGATCATGAGATTTATTTACAATAGCATTTATAGTTTGAAAATACCTAGCAACCTAGCATAAATCCTCTCAAAGCAAGTAGACTATCTCCAGAAAATGGTAGCAGCAATAGTATATATATCTATTACAAGGTAAAAAACTACTAGTGGGCGCCAACAACCTGACACGAACCCACTAGCACATATATATGTCTGTAAGAAAGTACTGAAAACTACCTCACTAACAAGGAAAACAAAACTTCAAAGTCGGGAGTCCACCAACAACACCACCTACTAGCCACCAGACTGGCTACAGCTCCGAACCTGAGGCATTCCAAAAGAAAACAGAATACCTCAGCAAGCAAAATCAAGGTAAAAACAACTGCATGTAAGAGTCAACCAAAAGGACAAGTAACTGAAAACATGCAGAAGAAAGAGTCACAACTGCCCAAAACAGGACATCAGGAAATGCACAACGTGCAAAGAAACAGCAACAACCCAGCCCAGGAACCACATCCTGCAGGGCCTACTAGGCTGCCAAGAGCCTAAAATGCTGCAAAACTACCACGGAAGAAACTTCTAACACCCTAAACTGTGGGAAGTGATAGTAGCAAAACAACAACGAGGAACCGGATCGAAGGCAAACGCAGTCCTCCAATCCACCATGTCCAAGTCAAAAGCTCGAGGGTCAAAACGTGAAAACACAAGGGATCTTCCCACCCGAAATGCCCAGCCCGTACCTGGAGCAAGAAATCCATGGGTGGCCTTGGCTATATCACAAAACTCCACCCCCATAAAGAGCTATAACCACCACTACTATCCACGACCCACGATTCGGCCTCTAGGAAAATCAAGAAAACGGCCGACAAGGAAAAATCCAGATATACAACTGGAAATCCACTCGGAATTGAAATACAACGTAAAGGAAGAAATGTTGAAATGAACCAACACGACTAGGCGCTGAGTGAAACCCACTCAGTGCCTACCTAAACCTTGGCGTTGAGTGAGCTAGCCTCACTTGCCGCCAAAATAAAGTTACTACCCACAAAACCCACTAAGGAAAACGGGGCTCGACAATAGTCGAACGACCAAGGCAGAAGATCCAGAACTCGGGTAGTTACCTGCCACTTGAGTATCTAAACCCCCGCACTCGAAATCAGCTAAATTAGCCTAGCAAAAGGAAATATACAAAACGCACGGTCAGTGGCGCACGGTCAGTGGTCGTGCGCACTCATTGGCTGATGATCGTGCGAAACGAACCTGGAAACCTGACAGAAAACCTAGCAACTGCGCACGATCACTGTCGCACGATCACTGGTCGTGCGCGCTGTTGCCAGCGCTCGTGCGATTGCCCGAGACAGAACTTTGGAAAATGAAATTTATACGCGCACGAACAGAGGCACACGACCAGTGGTCGTGCGCCCTAAAGGCTGATGACCGTGCGCGGCAAACCTGTACCGTTTGGAATTTTCCGAACGACACCGGAACGCGCACACGACTCACGCCACTGCAGTAGCAGTAGACGACTATCAACTTCGCACGCTACTACCTTTCAAACTATGCCTAACCATTCGAATGATACCAAAACGAAGGAAATTGGCAACCACACCCCCTCCTAACTCTCCCACTCGGCTACGCCCGAACCGGAGCAACAATCAAAATTAAGGAAAAACAGCGGCTTCACGCCGACAATTTGGATTCCAAACATCACCACATAGGGGGGGGTTTCAGTAGGAAGAACTAAGCCCTATAGTTAGCAAGAAAAAAAAATGAGAATAACAAGGCCTCTAACCTAGGCTAACCGGGAGTTCAATTTCAGTAAATAAATTCGAAGAAAACACTTGGCAAGGGCAAGAATACCACTTGCCTCAATTCACAGCGAAGCTTTGGACTGATTTCCTCCTCTTCGCACGGATCAAAACGGCCGCAACACCTAGAACAAGGACTCGGCCATTAATGGCGGAAAACTCCAAAACCAAAAATTCCAATCCTTCGAAAACTCTACGAAAATCGAATTTCTTACCGCAGGAATGAAGGTCTCGACGAGAGCAATCCGAATCCACTCTCGGAATCGAATTCCGTCCACAAACGCTCCGGGAATCGGTGTCCGAAGGCAAGGCTCGGCGGTTATTTTCTCTCGTACAAAAGGGGGCCGGCGGTTTCTATCGTGAAGAAGATGAAGGAAGGGGCCGATCCTTTTCATTCTTTATATATATATATATAATTATATAATTATATAAGTAATTACAAAATTACCTAAAACACCAACTCGATGCGAAAACCGATTCACCTCGGAATTCGACGAAATTCGCACCGTAGCTAAATACCCACGCTACGAACACAACGGCGAAGTCGAAATTAACTTTCGACGAACAGAACACGAGTTATACCCAAGCAAAGCCAAACACAAACATCCCCCCGAGAGGCCACACCAGGTCACCAAAACGACTCGGTTGCTAGGGAGATCTTGCCAACAGGCTACCAAACAGGGCACTCAGTTCTAAGGAGCTAAACCATACTCCACACATGACACAAGCCACGGAAACGCGTCATCGTAACGCCAAATGAGAATAAAAATAATCGCTGAAAAGGCGGGGCGTTACAGTCACTCCCCCTAAAAGAAAGTTTCGTCCCGAAACTTTACGCACAGCCCTTCTACTAAAGAAGGAAAAGGTAACAAACAGAAGTTACAAAGGGAAACATACCGATCAAATCAGCGAAACAGGTGAGGGTACGCCCTCCTCATGGCCGGCTCTAGCTCCCAAGTCGCGCTCTCCAAATCCTGATTTTTCCATAGAACTTTCACCATCGGTATGGACTTCTTTCGCAGCACACGCTCCTGAGTATCCAAAATACGAACTGGCATCTCAACAAAAGAGAGGTTGGGCTCCAACTGGGGCACAACATCTAAGAGTTGCCCACTGCTGCGCACACATTTCCGCAATTGGCTAACATGAAAAACATTATGAACACCAGGGAAGTTCGCTGGCAAATCCAACCTATATGCCGACACACCAATCCGCTCCAAAATCTCGAACGGGCCCACAAACCTTGGGTCCAATTTCCGATTTTTACCAAATCTCTTCACACCAACCATTGGAGAAACCTTGAGGTATACATGATCCCCTACTAAAAACTCCAATGCGGACCTACGCCGATTGGCGTTCTTTTCATACCTCTCCTGGGCTAAACGAAGCTTTTCACGAATAAGCTTCACGGCAACTTCCATCTCTTCCAGAGCATCAGGACCCAACAAAGGCTTCTCACCAGCCTCAGCCCAAAACAACGGAGTCCTACAGCGCCTCCCATACAAGGCTTCGAACGGAGCCATCTGCAAGCTTTCCTGATAACTGTTATTGTAAGCAAATTCCATGAGTCGCAGTCGCTCATCCCACGCTCCACCGTGGTCTAAACATATAGCACCTGATCATATCCTCAACAATCTGATTGACCCGCTCCGTCTGCCCATTGGTCTGAGGGTGGTACGCAGTAGAATACCTCAAATCCGTACCCAAACCCTCTTGCAGACTCTGCCAAAAACGAGAAGTAAACCGGGAGTCTCGATCTGAAATGATGCTAACCGGCACACCGTGGAGTCGGATGACTTCGTTCAAGTACAACTCCGCTATCTTCTTCATCGAGTAATCAATCTTATAAGGCACGAAGTGAGCACACTTCGTCAATCTATCCACTATAACCCAAACAGAATCAAATCCTCTCGGGGATTTTGGCAAACCCGTAATGAAGTCCATTAGATATACTCTCCCACTTCCAAGTCGGGATATCTAGCGGAGTCAACTTACCACCAGGCCTTCCATGATCGGCCTTCACACGCTTGCAAGTGTGACACTCAGCAACATATCGGGCTATATCTCCTTTCATACCATACCACCAAGCAATTTGCTTTAAGTCACGGTACATCTTCGTAGATCCTGGATGGTAGGCAACGCTGGAACCATGAGCCTCACTGCAAATCATACTCTTAATGTTCCCAACAGCGGGAACGCAAAACCTGCCGCGGTACTTCAAGGTACCCGCATCATCAATAGAAAAATCTGGCAACTCTCCCTTCTCTGTCCTGGTAAAAAGGTGCAACAGATCCGGATCGTCCTTCTGATGCAGTCTAGTCAAAGAAATCCAGGACGGCTCTTCCACTGATAAGCTATTCTGCAAACTACAGCATCCCACTGAAATATCCATAAGGAGGAACTCCTCAACTAAACGATCGGCGGAGAGGTTAAAGATCTTTCCCGTCTTTCGGCTCAGGGCGTCGGCCACCACATTGGCCTTGCCCGGATGATACTGGATTTCCACATCATAATCCGCCACATACTCAAGCCACCGCCGCTGACGCAGATTCAACTCCTTCTGCGTGAACACGTACTTCAGGCTCTTATGGTCCGTAAAAATCTTGCACTGAGCCCCATAAAGTAAGTGCCTCCACAACTTCAACGCATAGATAACCGCTGCAAACTCAAGGTCATGCGTAGGATAATTCCGCTCATGAGTTTTCAACTGCCTTGACCCATAAGCAATTACTTTTCCGTCCTGCATTAATACGCATCCCAGACCGATATGCGAACGCATCCACATACACATCAAAATCTACGCCCTCAATAGGAAGGGTCAGAACGGGAGCAGTACACAATCTCCTCTTTAACTCCTGAAAAGCTTCTTCGCACTTCTCGCTCCAAACAAAAGCCACATTCTTCTGAGTCAGCTTGGTCAAAGGTGCGGCTAGAGAAGAGAAACCCTCCACGAATCTCCTGTAATAGCCAGCCAACCCTAAGAAACTTCTGATCTCCTTAGGAGTATTCGGCCTACTCCAATCCGTCACTGCTGCAATCTTTTCTGGATCAACCGAAATCCCATCCTTGTTCACCACGTGGCCTAGAAAAGAAACCTGAGGCAACCAAAATTCGCACTTGCTCAACTTGGCGAATAACTTGTGGTTCCTCAATTCTGATAGGACCAAACGCAAATGCTGCTCATGCTCCTCAGCACTGCGAGAATAAACTAGCACGTCATCAATGAAGACCACAACGAACTTGTCGAGAAATCCTTGAACACCCTGTTCATCATATCCATGAAGGCTGATGGTGCGTTGGTTAAACCAAACGACATCACCAGAAACTCAAAGTGCCCATGCCTCGACCTAAACGCAGTCCGTGGAATATCCGCCTCACGGATCCTGAGCTGATGATAGCCCGAACGAAGATCGATCTTGGAGAACACCGTGCTACCACGCAACTGGTCAAATAAATCATCGATCCTCGGCAGAGGGTACCTGTTCTTGATAGTGACCTTGTTCAACTCTCTATAGTCGATGCAAAGCCTCATCGACCCATCTTTCTTCTTTACGAACAAAACAGGAGCACCCCAAGGCGACGAACTCTGCCTGATAAAACCTTTAGCCAACAACTCATCTAACTGAATTCGCAACTCCTCTAACTCGCGAGGGGCCATCCGGTACGGCGCCTTAGCAATAGGACGCGTACCCGGCTCCAAATCAATAACAAACTCCACATCCCGCTCAGGAGGGATACCAGGAAGATCATCAGGAAAAACATCGGCGAAACCACGAACAATAGGAATCTCCTCCAAGCGTGGCCCGCTATCAACGGTTCCAACCGCCGATACTAAACAAACACAACTATCAGAAAGAAACAATCTCTGAACACATACCGCAGAGAGAACAGGAGAATCCTGACACGGATCAGCATACACGCTGCCGGGCTGACCGTCGTCCCTGATGAAGTCCAAGCGCTTTCCTTTGCACTGAATGACCGCATCATACCGAGAGAGCCAGTCCATGCCCAAAATGACATCGAAGTCCTCTAGATCAATCATCTTCAGATCCGCCTTCGCAAGAAAATCCCCCAACAAAACCGGGCAATCCAAAATACCCATATCTGACAACACAGATTCACCAGAGGGAAACTTGACACGGAAGGAATCCCGAACACGATCTAGAGACAACCGATGACGCTCCACAAAGGCTCTAGCCACGAACGAGTGGGTAGCGCCGGAGTCAAACAGAACACGCGCCCAACGGTTCTTCACCTTAAATTTCCCTATAGGAACGCACAAAGCTAAGGAACTAGCACAACAGTACCGCAAATAAACTAGCAACTAAACTACCAGGCTAGAAAGAAAGAAAAACAACAAACTACTAACCTGAGATCACCTGGGCCGAAGTCTGAGCCTCCTCGGAAGAAATCACGTTCAGCTTCCCTTTTCCCTTGTCCACACGCTGAGGTGGAGGTAATGCCTGCAATGGAACTGCAGGAAGAGCTGACTGGACCTGAGGACACCTCGACTTAACGTGACCCTTCTGCCCACACTGATAGCAGACTCTATCCCTGGACCAACACTGGACTGCATCATGCCCGGATCGCTTGCAAACTGAACAGGAGACATCTCTCCCAGGAGCACCCTGAATAGCATGAACCTGCTCCTTCTTCTGAGCTGCCGCCTTCTTGAAACACCTCTCAACAGGATGGCCTGACCGGCCACAAAAACTGCACACCACCCTGCTCCTCTTTCCCGGAACAGCATCGGGTACCAGGGGTTTCTTCTCCTCTACCAACTTCCTCTTATCCTTCCTCAACTGCTGGCCTCTGGTCTTCGCCGTCTCAATGGCCTCAACCTTAAGAGCAGCCTCTACAACTCCAGCATAAGTCACTGACCCATAAGCACTGGCCAATTGCTGCACCTCACTCCTCAAACCACCGAGGAAATGCTTAACTCGATCAGCCTCAACGCTGACCAATCCAGGGGCAAAACGGCTCAACTTACTAAACTCTATCTCATACTCACCCACCGTGAGCTGCCTTTGCTTCAGATAGAGGAAATCATTCATGAGGCGGTCACGCTCGACCGAGGGTAAGAACTTCCTCAACAGCATCTCCTTGAACACTTCCCAAGAGCATCCGGCTACCAGGCTCTCCTTCTCTCTCAGCCACCAACTCTTAGCCAAACCTTTAAGCTGATAGGCGGCTATCATCACCCTCTGATCATCTGAAATCCCTGAGTACGAGAACATCTCCTCCATGGAGATCAGCCAGTCGTCTATCACCATGAAGTCTGCCTTCCCATCATAAGTGGGAGGGCTCAGCCTCTGAAACTGCGAGATGAAGGCCATCTCTGCTGGCACCACCACTGGAGGCCTCAAGGGTGCAGGAGGAGGAGGAGGAACAGCTAACCCCCCCGCAGGAACTTGCGCACCCTGAGCCTGCCCTGCCACAACTGCCACCAAAGACTGAATCTGGGCTTGCACCTCCTCCAACTGCCTACCCATAGCTTCGCTACTCTGACGCAGACCCTCGATCACCGCATCGTTCTGAGCTCCAGAAGATTCACCCTCAGACAGGGGAGTCGATCGAGTCGCAGGACGCCTAGCCATCCTAAAAATCAATACAATGCAAATCAGATCCAAATCCCACGACTAGAACCGACTACCAGTACAGACAATACATATGTAGATATAGACTTAAAGCTGCTAAACTTGCTCTGAGAGTTTATCTTCTTCACAATAATTAGATGATATGCCCTATCCTAGGATGGTTAACCACCACCTCACCAACTCTTGTGCCTAGATCGGATGCATGAACTTATGTTAGTTTGAAAATTTATGTGTGTACATATGTCATCCTGCAAATCTTTAGCTCGGCGCGTTGTGCTTATGCAATGTTATGATATGCATGATTGTGTTATGTATTCTAAAAAGGCCCTAATGCATGATATGAGCGGCGTACACATGAAAATGTTATGCATCCCATACTACATAACATTTCCATGCAACGAAAAAGAAACGCGCTAGTCGCAGTCATGTGGTGAGGTTATGCATCCCATACTACATAACCCTTACATGTAGCCCCTATGGTGGATCCATATACGAACACATATTATGCATCCCATACTACATAATATGCCCCGTATACTTCATGTTATGCTATGAGTGTAGTGTTCGTGCTTTTGCCAAGACGTGCTGATGACATATCGGTGTGTGAATGACATGATGCTGAACTACTAAAAGCATCCAAGGAAGGTTGCCCAACTAACTTGTCAAGCAACCTCCCTCTGATACCAACTGTCACAACCCGCATTTTCTCCGAATTAAGAATTATCAGAGTAAGAGAAAACACGCGTCATGATGCCACGTCAAGCAGGGGATAACTGCTGACGCTCAGGCAAATCCAACTACAATCTTTATGCAAGGAAATCATGTGCTTAATGAATAGAAAAATCAGTTATGTTTAGAGTCCGTATCCCTCGGCTCAGTGGATCATCTAGTCCACAAAAGAAAACTATATTTAAACGCTGCAGAAAAATACTTTGATTAGGTTTTACACCCTAAAAAGCGCATAAGGGTCCCAAGAGAACCACTCATACTATGCAAGACACTACACTTAGTTTATATAGTATATATAAGAAAACGGTTTTCGTACGTGATTTGGAAAGTAGTGATTAAGTTTACAAAACATGCTGATCATGAGCTTCATTTATAATAGTAATTATAGTTTAAAAATAACTAGCAACCTAGCATAAAACCTTCTCAAAGCAAGTAGACTATCTCCAGAAAGTAAATGGTAGCAGCAATAGTATATACCTAGTACAAGGTAAAAACTACTAGTGGGCGCCAACAACCTGACACGAACCCACCAGCACACATATATGTCTGTAAGAAAGTACTAAAAACAACCTCACAAACAAGGTAAACAGAACTCCAAAGGTCCGGAAGTCCACCAACAACACCACCTCCAACTAGCCACCAGACTGGCTACAGCTCAGAACCTGGGGTATTCCAAAAGAAAACAGAATACCTCAGCAAGCAAAAATCAAGGTAAAACTGCATGAAAGAGTCAACCAAAGGACAAAATAACAGAAAACATGCAGTAGAAAGAGTCACAACTGTCCAAACAGGACACAAGAAATGCACAACGTGCAAAGAAACAGCAACGATCCAGCCCAGGAACCACATCCTGCAGGGCCTACTAGGCTACCAAGAGCCAGAATGCTGCAAACTACCAAAGAAGAAACTTCTAACACCCTAATCTGCGGGAAGTGATAGTAGCAAAAACAACAACGAGGAACCGGATCGAAGGCAAACGCAGTCCCCCAATCCACCATGTCCAAGTCAAAAGCTCGAGGGTCAACACGTGAAAACACAAGGGACCTTCCACCCGACATGCCCAGCCCGTACCTGGAGCAAGAAATCCATGGGTGGCCTTGGCTATATCACACAACTCCACCCCCATAAAGAGCTACAACCACCACTACTATTCACAACCCACGATTCGGCCTTTAGGAAAATTAAAGAAAACGGCCGACAAGGAAAACCCAGAAATACAACTGGAAAATCCACTCGGAAACGAAATACAAGGTAAAGGAAGAGTGTTGAAATAAACCAACACGACTAGGCGTTGAGTGAAACGCACTCAGTGCCTACCTAAACCTTGGTGTTGAGTGAGCTAGCCTCACTTGCCGCCAAAGTAATACCACTACCCACAAGCCCACTAAAGAAAATGAAGCTCGACGACAGTCGAACGACCAAGGCAGAAGATCCAGAACTCGAGTGGTTGCTTGCCACTTGAGTATCTAAACTCCCGCACTCGAAACCATCTAAATTCGCTTATCAACAGAAAATATACAAAGCGCACGATCAGTGTCGCACGATCAGTGGTCGTGCGCACTCATCGGCTGATGATCGTGCGAAACGAACCTGGAAAACCTGACAGAAAACCTAGCAACTGCGCACGATCAGTGTCGCACGATCAGTGGTCGTGCGCACTGATGTCAGCGCTCGTGCGATTGCCCGAGACAGAACTTTGGAAACTGAAGTTTATACGCGCACGAACAGAGGCACACGACCAGTGGTCGTGCGCCCTAAAGGTTGATGACCGTGCGCGGTCAACCTGCACCGTTTGGAATTTTCCGAACGACACCGGAACGCGCACACGACTCACGCCACTGTAGTAGCAGTAGACAACTCTCAACGCTTCGCACGCTACTACCATTCAAACTATGCCTAACCATTCGAATAATATCTTAACGAAGGAAATTGGCAACCACACCCCCCCTCCTAACTTTCCCTCTCGGCTAAGCCCGAACCAGAGCAACATTCAAAAATAAAGGAAAACAGCGGCTCCACGCCGACAATTTGGATTCCAAACACACCACAATATAGGGGGGGTTTAGTAGGAAGAACTAAGCCCTATAGTTAGCAAGAAAATGAGAACAACAAGGCCTCTAACCTGGGCTAACCGGGATTTCAATTTCAGCAAATAAAATCAAAGAAAACACTTAGCAAGGGCAAGAATACCACTTGCCTCAAATTCTCAGCGAAGCTTTGGACTGCTTTCCTCCTCTTCGCACGGATCAAAATGGCCGCAACACCTAGAACAAAGATTTGGCCATTAATGGCGGAAAACTTCCAAAACCGAAAATTCCAATCCTTCCAAAGCTCCACGAAAATCGAATTTCTTACCGCAGGAATGAAGGTCTCGACGAGAGCAATCCGTATCCACTCTCGGAATCGAATTCCGTCCACAAACGCTCCGGGAATCGGCGTCCGAAGGCAAGGCTCGGCGGTTACTCGTTTCTCTCGTACAAGGCCGGCGGATTTTCTATCGTGAAGAAGATGAAGGATCGGCGATCCTATCATTCTAATACTATATATATATATATAATTATATAATTATATTATTAATTACAAAATTACATAAAGCACCAAATCGACTCGAAAACCGATTCACCTCGGAATTCGACGAAATTCGCACCGTAGCTAAATATCCACGCTACGAACACAACGGCGAAGTCGAAATTAACTTTCGACGAACAGAACTCGAGTTACACCCAAACGAAGCCAAACACAAACATCCCCCGAGAGGCCTCACCGGTCACCAAAACGACTCGGTTTGCTAGGGAGATCTTGCCAACAGGCTACCAAACAGGGCACTCAGTTCTAAGGAGCTAAACCATACTCCACACATGGCACAAGCCACGGAAATGCGTCATCGTAATGCCAAACGAGAATAAAAATAATCGCTGAAAAAAACGGGGCGTTACAGCTAGCATCAATCTGACAGGAGTAGGTCAAGCGCCGGATGTCCAGGTACATTGATAAGCACATCCGGATCAAGCAATTTAAAAAGGGGGACTTGGTCCTCAAGAAGGAGGATGCCGCAGGCAGGGGGGCCTCGGTAGGAAAGCTCAACCCCAATTGGGAGGGTCCCTTCATTATAAAAGAAGTTTTGAAGTCAGGGGGTATCACCTCCAGGATGTGGATGGGGTACCCCTGAATCGCACCCGCAGCGGTAATGATCTGAAGCGTTTCTATCCATAATTATATTTTTTCCTCGGAATATGCATGAGTATGACTTTAATGATCTTACTTTTTGGATGTGTCATGATTTCCTAGAACAATGCACCTATGGGCGTCCTTCTTAGAAGACGGTGGTTGGAGGAGAAAGAGGAGAGGAGACCCCGAGCAGACCCGCTGACCAGACTCTCATCAAGCTGGCAGGGTTATAGGCTCATTCGGCGGTTAGAGGAGAAAGAGGAGAGGAGACCCTGAGCAGACCCGCTGACCAGGCTCTCATCAAGCTGGCAGGGTTGTAGGCTCACTCGACGGTTGGAGGAGAAAGAGGAGAGGAGACCCCGAGCAGACCCGCTGACCAGGCTCTCATCAAGCTGGCAGGGTTGTAGGCTCACTCGACGGTTGGAGGAGAGAGGAGAGGAGACCCCGAGCAGACCCGCTGACCAGTCTCTCATCAAGCTGGCAGGGCTGTAGGCTCACTCGGCGGTTGGAGGAGAAAGAGGAGAGGAGACCCCGAGAAGACCCGCTGACCAGGCTCTCATCAAGCTGGCAGGGTTGTAGGCTCACTCGACGGTTGGAGGAGAAAGAAGAGAGGAGACCCCGAGCAGACCCGCTGACAAGGCTCTCATCAAGCTGGCAGGGCTATAGGCTAACTCGGCGGTTGGAGGAGAAAGAGGAGAGGAGACCCCGAGCAGACCCGCTGACCAGGCTCTCATCAAGCTGGAAGGGTTGTAGGCTCACTCAGCGGTTGGAGGAGAAAGAGGAGAGGATACCCCGAGCAGACCCGCTGACCAGGCTCTAATCAAGCTGGCAGGGCTGTAGGCTCACTCGGAGGTTGGAGGAGAAAGAGGAGAGGAGACCCCGAGCAGACCCGCTGACAAGACTCTCATCAAGCTGGCAGGGCTGTAGGCTCACTCGGCGGTTGGAGGAGAAAGAGGAGAGGAGACCCCGAGCAGACCTGCTGACCAAGCTCTCATCAAGCTGGCAGGGCCAAAGGCTCACTCGGCGGTTGGAGGAGAGAGGAGAGGAGACCCCGAGCAGACCCGCTGACCAGGCTCTCATCAAGCTGGCAGGGCTGTAGGCTCACTCGGCGGTTGGAGGAGAATGAGGAGAGGAGACCTCGAGCAGACCCGCTGACCAGGCTCTCATAAAGCTGGCAGGGTTGTAGGCTCACTCGGCGGTTGGAGGAGAAAGAGGAGAGGAGACCCCGAGTAGACCTGCTAACCAGGCTTTCATCAAGCTGGCAGGGTTGTAGGCTCACTCGGCAGTTGGAGGAGAAAGAGGAGAGGAGACCCCGAGCAGACCCGCTGACCAGGCTCTCATCAAGCTGGCAGGGTTGTCGGCTCACTCGGCGGTTGGAGGAGAAAGAGGAGAGGAGACCCCGAGCAGACCCATTGACCAGGCTCTCATCAAGCTGCCAGGTCTGTAGGCTCACTCGGTGGTTGAAGGAGAAAGGAGAGGAGACCCCGAGCAGACCCGCTGACTAGGTTCTCATCAAGCTGGCAGGGTTGTCGGCTCACTCGGTGGTTGGAGGAGAAAGAGGAGAGGAGACCCCGAGCAGACCCGCTAACCAGGCTCTCATCAAGCTGGCAGGGCTGTAGGCTCACTCGGTGGTTAGAAACAATAACAAAAGGTGGATCAGGCACCTTCTGCGGAGTGGTTACCTCCTCCCCATCCCCACTTACCTTCTTACTCTACCGTGCTACAGTTTTCGTGAGCAAGGACTTGTTTCCATTTCAATACTGGATAGGGGCATAGAAGCTGCAGTTGGAGAGCATAAATGTCTTACGGCTGTAATTTGGGTTGGGTGTTTTCTGGAGGATGGTAACTGAGGTCTTGACATAGAAGATGATTAATCAGGGAAACACTGACCCTGGCTACTAACAAAAGGGGGGATACTTCAAGATGACTTCCTACATAAATAAAAAGAAGAGAGGGGGGGAATAATTGACCCCCCAGGTCCACTCACGCCGAGAGGAGCTGGTAGGCAGCGCGAGAGGAAGGAGAAGGTGTCCCAACGCTCGCGAGAGTGGCAGAAGCTCGCCAGCTCGCCCCTTGGGCCAGGTCTGCTTGTAACAGTCGGCGAGGGGAAAGACAACCCCCTCTCGCTTCCAAAGATCTCGAGGATCTCGCGAGCTGTCCAAGCGAGAGAAAAAGAAAAAAAGAGAGGAGGAAGAAAAGAAAAAGGCTAGCTTCTGGTGCGAGCAAATATATATATATATATATACACATGAATCATATTCGTGTTTTAATACATTACATTCCCAAATCAGGAGAGGCATTGTAATCATAGCAAAAAGGAAAGAAAAAGGTTGTTGTGCTCAAGGAGCCCTAGTCCTTCTCGCTCGCCGAAGATTCCTCGTCCTCACCATAAATCTCGGGCACGAGGTCCCGGGCGGTGATATCCTCGCAATCATCTTTAACTACACCCATCTCTCGCATCATCTTCAGGATGAGCTCGGCGGTCCGTATGTTGGCATCCCGGCAAAAGTCTTCGACCTCGTCGTGCGTATACTGCGCGGGAGGAGGTGGAGGGACCTGCGAGCGAGAGGTGAAGGCCTTTTTGAGCTGGGCATTCTCTGTTTTCAGCTCCTTCACCTCCGTCTCCAGCTCCTCCACTCGCGAGCGCAGCCTTTCAGCCGTCTCAGCATCCTACAAAAAGAACAGAACGTTAAATCTAGCGGGAGAGTTCCTGAGAAGGCCGGCTAAGTATCAACTCACCACTCCGCCACTAGCCTTGGAGAGAAGGCTCTCGGCCACCTCCAGTCGCTTGGTGAGATCCCCAGACTTCTCGCGCTCGACAGAAAGTTTTGTGTCTATCTCCTTCCAGCTTCGAGTGTTGTAAATTAGGCGGCGCGAGAGTCGATGAGAGAGCTCGAGGGTACGCAGCTGCGAGTGGGCCATCCAGAAGATGAGATCTCGCGTGGTGGCCGCGTAGAGTGCGTCAGGGGCGAGACACCCATAGAGGCCGAAGCCCAAGGAGAAGGCGTGGGCAGAAGACTCGGCTTGCTCTCTCCATGAGGGGAGAAGGGTAGAGATGGAGATCCGATGTGCCCCCTTATCCCAGATGAGCGAAGGCTTATTGGCACCGTCGGGGACAGACGGGCCCATGTTGAAGTTCAGGTGGGCGGATGGAGCAGGATACTGTAGAGGAGCCTCCCTGCGAGAAGGGGACCGGGGAGGTTGGTGAGAAGATCTCACAGGCGGTACGAGAGGGGCCGCGTCTTCAGAAAGCGAGACAGCCCTGTACGGAGAGGTTAAGGGAGGCGAGTGGGGAGATTCAGATCCCAGGGATATTGGGCTCAAGAATCCCGGCGTCGTTGTTGTGTCCGCAGGGACCTTGCCCTTCTCGGAAGGGAAGGAGACTACTTTCTTCAACTTCATCTTCAGCTTCTTTGAGGGGCAGAGGCGAGAGGGGGCCGAGTCCTCAGCCTCCCTCTTTCGGGGAGGAGGGGCCAATGAATCTTTGGCCGCCTCGGCCGCCATATTGGCGAGATCCACATCTTTAGATGGCTTGATATTACTTCTGTAGGGAGGGTGCACCGGCACGTTCCTTTCTCCTGGGAGAAGCGAGACAGAGTCAGGGAAAAGGCTCGGCGAGAGGAAAGTACTGAAGGCAAGAAAAAGACGAGGGGGTCGAGCATACCTTCTCCAGGGAGCACGGGGTGCAGTGAGGCGAGCCCCCGTCTCAAAAACCTGACCTCGAAGTTCTTCCCAGCGAGGTACTCGCAAAGAAGCTTGTCCGTTCCGCCAACCTGCAGAGTAACATAGAAGATTTCCGCGGGCGATACGAGCGTGAGAGGGACGCCGCCCAGGTTCCCGCGGATGAAGACGAAGCGGGTTAGCCAGTGATGATTCTTGTTTGGTGTCTCGAAGACTTTCAGATTCAGCCCAGTGAAGAAGGAGACCCCGTCTTGATTGGCGTGGTAGACGAACATCTTTCAGAAAACGGTGAGACTGAATTCTATTCTCTCTCGCCACATGTAGCACGCGAACGCGACGATAACCGAGATCGCGTTGGGGTTCAACTGGGCAGGCACGACGCCGAAGTACTTGAGAACTTGCTTCACCTCGGGCCTGAGGGGAAGTTGGAGCCCTGTCTCGAAGTGCGAGACGGGGAAGGCAAGCTCGTCTGGGTAGAATGTATTCACGCTCTCGCCAACCTTGGGAGGGCGTGACTCGTAGCCCTCCGGCAAGAAGTCGCTCCGGAAGGCCTCGTATTCATCGGTAGAGAGGCGACCGGGAGGGAAATCGCGGTCGGAGAATCTCTTCCCACAGCAGCTGCGGCCCTCACCATCCGCTGGCCTCCTTTTTCCCATAAGTGCGCGAGACAAAGGGGAAGTTGGTGAGTGGAGAACCAGCGAGAAGACACGAAGAACAGTAAAGAGGAAGGGTGAGGGGCCGGAGCGCGAGACGAGCTGAGGAAGGAGGGGGAGCCGCGGGCGGAAGTCTAGTAAAACACGCTTCCAGCCCTGGCAGCGGGGGTATTTATAGCCCTCATAAGTAGGAGGATAAGCGGATAGAGAACTACGCCAGGGAAGGGCAAGCGTCGGCCGACCCTTCTCTCTCCAAGCCTCGGGCGGAAGAACCCTAAGTTGGCCATCAGCCCAAGGAGGCGGTGAAAAGATTGATGCAGAGGAAAATAAAAGTAACAAAGGTTAAAAATTAGCATAAAAGAAGGTATTAACGCTGTCGCATCAATTAAACATGCAAATCACCAAATTGATAAATTTAATCCATCATAAAAACGGGTGGCAAGTTTGAAGAGCGCACAGCTGGCGTTATATAAGCAAATATTTTATTACAGAGACATGGCGAACGAAAGAGCTAAGAAGCGAGAGGCGAGAGGTGAAAGGAAAGAAGGCGGAGCTCTCGTCAATTCTTATCCCACCTCCATCGTCCTCTCCCGCGGCCTCTCACGCAGGGAGGACGATTGGGGAGGTGGAAGGCGCGAGCTGCCTCAACACCACTGCGGGCGAGACGGAGCTGTTGGTCGACGTCATCCAAGATTGCCTGAGGGTTCGTCTGGTCCACCTCAATGTCGGTGTCTATCTCCGAAGATAGGCGAGCGCATTCCACCTCTAGCCAGTCAATCCGGTGGTCTGCGGCTTGCTTCCCTTTTTCCAGCACTTGAATGATGCGCACGTGCTTCCGCAGCATCTCGGCCACCTTACGCTTCATCTCTATGGGGTCCGTGGGGTTGCCCAGGTAGTCCTCGATGTCATCTATAGGAGGAGGAGGCGAAGGGGATAGCTGCCTGGAGTAATCGTTGACCGGCGAGTCGGCAGCCAGTGAGTCCTCGACAGGGGTTCCACTCGCACCTATGGATGAGCCAAAGAGATAAAGCGGCAAGGAAAAAGCAGACGACAAGAAGAAGAGAGCAGGTGTCAGAGGTAGAGCCTCTTACCGAATCGGCAGGTAGAGCCCGATGTGGTAGAAGGATCATCCCTCCTCATCACGGGGGTGGTGGGGGGAGTGGAGGCTTAGGGCGAGAGAGGCCTGGAAGGAAGCTCCGAAATGTTGATGCGAATGGTCTCAGGACGATGAGGAGGCACCGAGATTTTCTGGGAAAAGGTAGCAAGTAAAAAAATGTGTGGTGCAAAGAGATCATAGCAGGCTTGAAAGACTTACCTCTTTTCCTTTGAGACTAGCTGGAGTGGGAGGTACATACCCCCTCGGAAAGGAGCGAGAAGGTTCTCCTGCCGGGAGGGGAGGCTCCGGAACTTTTGCATTTTTGGGGGGAGAGGTGGATGGCGGTTCCGAAGGAGAATCGCGCACGGGGATCTTGTTCAGACCCGCCGCCGTCGCCTTGTTCCGATGGCGCACTGCCGCGATGCGGAACCGAAAACTTTGACTGAGAGACATAGAGGCAGATGCTGGAAGAGGATGGAGGAAAGGTAACGGCCCCTTGCGGGGAGGCGATTTCCGTATTTATAGACTAGGCAAGGGGCCCACCAAAAGATTCCTCCCAATAAATTCGTCGTACTACCACGAGCCTCGGTTGAACTATCTTTCCGAGCTTGTAAACAACCTCGAAAAGAGCGGGGATTGTGTACAACCTCAGACTTACAGGCGAGCTAGAAAGCCCAGGCGAGAGGGCCCAAGCAACGAGAGCCGAGCGAGAGGGCTCAGGCGATAGGCACCAGGCGAGAGGTGCTAGGAGGCAGGGCATGGAGTGAGGTTCACTGCATTAAGAGGGATGGCCTAAGTGGAGTGTGGCCTCAGATAGGTGAATGCCGAGACGGGAAGCTTTCCCGGCGAGTAACCAGCTCACCGCGCGAGAGGACTCCAGGAGTGGAGCTCTCGCCCGGGGTAGCCCTCTCTCCATACGAGAGGACCCTATTGGGGAGTTCTCGCCAGGTGCCACTTTGGTTCAAGGCCGGTTCAGGTAGGGCCGGGCCTACCTTTTGGGCCCCAGGGGTGTTTTACCCTTTTACCCCGGGTGGTCTGCATTTAGCCCTTATGGACAGCGGAGTTTGGCTGTTGGCAGACCTAGCCAGGGATGTTCTGGTAATTTCAGGGCGGTGTAAATTGGTTATTTGCAGTCCCAGTTCAGAGGCCTATAAATAGACCGGTAAGGTGCCTTAGAAGGGCAAGCTTTCTTGACTCCTTCAACTTCTTCTAAGGCACCTAGCTCAGCATTGGCTAGGGAGGGGAAGAGCTTTATTCTCTTCCGGGTACGAGGTGGGACCTCCTCGCTGGAGCCTCCGGTCTAGTTCTTCGCCTCGAGTGTGATCCTAAGGGAGTAAGCGTGAGATGCCCCAGTAGTTCTGAGCTTTAGGAGGAATCGACCTTGTTGGTTCCAACATGTAGTTTGATGTTTTCTTTTATTGTATTTTACATTTCCTAGTATAGATTACTATTGTTGTTTCTCTTAATTCTAGTTGTTTTTATTTCAAGAATGTCTCTCTCTACCCTCTTTTGTAATTCCCTAATCATGATGAGTAGCTAACTTCCTTTAAGCACTTGATCATGATGAACCTTGGAATAAAATAAAATCTTTCCCTTTTTTATCAAATGTCTTGTTCTTAATTTTACTCGCTACGATTTATCTTTGATTTTTATTTCATCGAATTCATATTACGCGGATATGAGTTTCGATCTAAGATCCGTATCCTAAATGACCGAGAGGTTGCGAATACGAGGAGATCACTCAAAGATAAAAGGAGTTGAATGCACTCCTCGAGAGAGGACGACGTAAGTCTTCCGGATTGGAGTCAAATCCAATAGAGGGGTTCACCGCTTAAAGCAAGCTTAGGGGTTTTGACTGGCCGAAAGGTCTTAATCGATCAACCTAAGGTTAGTCAGAAGCATGAGGTCGACAGAGACGCTTTTGTACTTTAGGAACCTCCACGGTCGAGTGAGTAAATAAGAACTCGCATTACTTTATTTTTCAAGAAGATTTATTTTAGTCCAAGGGGATTCTAGATCAAGTGCTAGCTTTCTCATAATTGAATTTCTCTTCCGTAGTATAACGCTTCTTTTTCCGTCAACAAAAACCTAATTTTCTTCCGATAAGATAATAGTTTTCCTTGTGAGTACAAGTATTCGACATCCCCGAGTCGATATACGACACTTGATTCTATACTCTGAACGATAGGTATACTTGCCTCATCAATTGGAAACACGCGCTAGCGTGGAGAAAATATTCATCAAGTTTTTAGCGCCATTGCCGGGGACTTTTCTTTGTTGATATTTTGAAAGCAAGGAGCTATTAGTTTTATCATTTTACTTTTTGTTTCAAAAAGAAAAAAAAATTTACAAAAACAATTTTTTGTTTTATTTGAAAGTTTTATTATTAAATTTTTATAATTAAAATTTCTTGTGAAAGGGCTGTGCCGGGTTTTCATCCCACAATACCGCCTAGTACCTTGCGAACCCATCACTGGGTAGCCCTTGGGAAGTCCGGGAAATTTTATTTTATAAATTTTTATATCTTAAAACTTTTATCTTTTGTTTTGTTTTTGTGTATGACCGGAGTGAATCAGTCAAATCTACTTGATTTGGATTCGGAGATCGAGCAAAGCTTACGGAGACGCCTAAGACTCTGTGACCTCAATTCTCAAGATTTGGTTGAGTAATCCGTAGGTAACACTTTTTCTTCTTCACCATCTTCTTCTTCTTCTTCCGCTCAATTTTCTTCTAATTTGGGTAATCAAAATCCAAATATGGTCGAAGAACGGACTATATCCTACTATGACCGGCCAAATTTGGATGAGGCACAATCAAGTATTGTTCGACCCGCTATTGCGAACAATAATTTTGAATTGAAGCCAAACATCATTCAAATGGTACAGCAATCAGTACAATTTGATGGGCTTCAAGATGAGGACCCAAATGCACATATTTCTAACTTCTTAGAAATATGCGATACTTTTAAAATCAGCAGGGTTTCCGATGATGCCATTTGGCTAATACTTTTTCCTTTCTCTTTGCGCACCAAGGCTAAGCAGTGGTTGAGTTTTCTTCCAAGAGGCTCCATCACTACTTGGGCCGAGATGACGGAAAAATTTCTCACGAAATATTTTCCGCCCGCTAAAATGACCAAATTACGCAATGATATTACTTATTTCTCCCAAGTTGATACGGAAACGGTATATGATACTTGGGAGCGATTTAAGGAATTCGCTTCATCGTTGCCCGCATCATGCAATCCCCGATTAGTTGTAAGTGCAAACCTTCTATAATGGCCTCAATATACAAACGAGGCAACATATTGATGTCGCCACCGGTGGAACGTTAAATAGCAAGACACCGACGGCTGCCCAAGAACTTATAGAAGGTATGGCCATGAATACGTATCAGTGGAGTACACATCGGTCTCGTCCAGCAAAATTGGTCGGGATGTACGAAATAGATACGGTCTCTATTTTATCTCTCCAGGTTGAGAAACTACAAAAACAAATGAATGAGATGACTGCTTCCTCGTCCACACCTACCTGTGAGCCCCAATATTGGGAGCCTTCTACTATTGCCGAGCATATGGATTGCATGGGTAATCTGAATCGCCCACCTTATAATCCGGGTAATAATTTTTGTAATACCTATCACCCGGGTATAAGAAACCACCCCAACTTCTCTTGGAGTAATCCAGGGAACGTGGCTCGCCCACCTAACACCATTCCTCCCGGTTATTTTCCACCACAAGCTCCAAAAGCTCCCAATCTCGAGGAGTTGTTCACCAAATATACGACTACAAATGATGCCAACATCCGGAATCTCACCGGATCTCTTCGTAATTTGGAGACCCAAATTGGGAAAATCGCTAAAATGCTCTCCGATCGCCAACAAGGAGCACTACCGGGCAATACGGAGCCCAACCCAAAGGAGCAAGCTAAAGTCATCACTTTACAGAGTGGGAAGGAGGTAACCACTTCTATAATTCCGGTTGCAACTTCTCCAATTCCGGTTGATACGGAGGTAATAATTTCTTCATCTTCTCCTCCGATTAAGCCTTCTAGTTATAATAAACCAAAACCTTATCAACCACCTCTTCCCTATCCGTCTAGAATGCAAAAAGACCGGGAGGATGAGCATCACGGTAAATTTTTAGACATGTTTAAACAAATTCAAATTAATTTACCGTTTTGCGAAATAATTGCACAAATGCCGAAGTATACCAAGTAGCTCAAGGATCTTTTATCTAACAAAAAGAAACTTAAGGATATCTCTACGGTTCAATTGAACGCAGAGTGTTTGGCAGTTTTACTCAATAAATTACCTAAGAAATTACCTAATCCGGGTAGTTTCTCCATTCCTTATTTATTTGGCGATTTATTGGTAAAATGTGTGTTAGCCGATCTAGGCGCCTTCATCAATTTAATGCCTTATTATTTAGTGAAAAAGTTGGGATTAGGAGAGCCTAAGCCCACAAGAATGAGCATTCAATTGGCGTATCGGTCTGTCAAGCTCGCTACGGGGATCATTGAGGATGTGCTCGTCAAAGTCGATAAATTTATCTTTCCGGTATATTTTGTCATCTTTGACATCGAAGAGGACACCGAGGTACCAATCATTCTCGGTCGCCCTTTTCTAGCCACCTCGCGCGCTATTATAGACGTTAGTAATGGTAAACTTCTCCTTAGAGTCGGAGATGAAGAAGTTACCTTTACTATTGACTCGTCTATGAAAAATTCTCTTGCTAATGACGACTCATGTTATTACTTGGAGGCTTCTCCCGAAGAAGACTCCTTTCCTTTTTCTAAACTTACTTTATCATCTATTGATCATGAATCTGATTTTGAAAATTTAGATTTAATTGTTCATGAAAATAGTGATAATATTTCGATCACTCGCGCGCCTATTTTTGAAATTTTAGAAGTCGGTAGTGATCGTTTTCAAACTTCATATGATGAACCTCCTACTCTTGAACTAAAATAATTGCCTGATCATTTAGAATATTTATTTCTAGCGGAGGATTCTAAACTTCTCGTAATTGTGTCGGCCTACATGACCGATGATGAAAAAATAAATAATTTAATATTTTAAAACGTCATCGTCGCGTAATTGCGTGGAAAATCACGGATTTGAGAGGGATTAACCCCTCTTTTTGCACCCATAAAATTTTATTGGAAGAACACGCTCACAAAACTATTCAACCTCAATGCCGGCTAAATCCTAACATGAAGGAGGTAGTCAAGGCCGAGGTAATTAAATTATTAGATGCGGGCATCATCTATCCAATTTCGGATAGCTCTTGGGTGAGTCCGGTCCAAGTGGTGCCTAAGAAAGGAGGATTAACGGTAGTTCCTAATGATAAAAATGAATTAATTCCTACTCGAACCGTTACCGGATGGCGGGTGTGCATCGATTATCGCAAATTAAATGATGCAACCCGTAAGGATCATTTTCCTTTGTTGTTCATTGACCAAATCCTTGAACGGTTATCCGGGCACTCTTTTTATTATTTTCTTGATGGTCTTTCGGGATATTTTCAAATCCCAATTGCGCCCGAAGACCAAGAGAAAACAACCTTCACTTGTCCGTTTGGCACCTTCGCCTATCGAAGGATGCCCTTTGGTTTATGCAATGCGCCGGCAACCTTCCAAAAGTGCATGCTAGCGATCTTTGATGAACTAGTGGAGGATATCATGGAAGTCTTCATGGACGATTTCTCCGTCTTTGGAGATTCTTTTGATTTATGTTTAACAAATCTTTCCCGTGTACTCCAAAGATGTGAGGACACAAACCAAGTTTTAAATTGGGAGAAGTGTCATTTTATGGTGCGGGAAGGGTTGGTCTTAGGCCACAAAATTTCTAGCAAGGGCATAGAGGTAGAAAAATCCAAAATTGAAACTATAGAAAAGCTACCTCCCACCTCAAATGTTAAGGCCGTTCGTAGTTTCTTGGGGCACGTCGGCTTCTATCGCTGGTTTATTAAAGATTTTTCTAAAATAACTAAGCCCCTTACACACTTATTATAAAAAGATGCGCCATTTATTTTTGATGAAAATTGTTTGCGCGCATTTTCTCTTATTAAAGAAAAATTAATCAACGCTCCTATAATGATGGCTCCCAATTGGGAACTCCATTTGAGATAATGTGTGATGCTAGTAATTTTGCCATAGGTGCGGTTTTAGGACAACGCATAAATAAGAATTTTCATCCTATTTATTATGCGAGCAAAACAATAACTGCCGCACAAGAAAATTATACTACCACCGAAAAAGAATTATTAGCTGTTATATTCGCATTTGATAAATTTCGTTCCTACCTAACCTTGTCTAAAATTATTGTTTTTACCGATCATTCTGCTTTGCGATATTTACTAACAAAAACATATGCAAAGCCACGATTGATTACGTGGATCTTACTACTCCAAGAATTTGACTTGGAGATTCGTGACAAGAGAGGAGCGGAGAACTTGGCGGCTGATCATCTTTCGCGGTTGGAGAACCCCAATTTGGGGGAGCTCATAGAAGAGGACATTGATGACACTTTCCCCGAGGAGTGCCTTCTCACCATTCATAAGGTAATTACTCTCCCCTCTCCTTGGTTCGCCGATTTCGCAAACTACCTTGTTGCGAGATTTCTCTCGAATGGTTTTTCTTATCAAGAAAAGAAGAAATTCTTTTCTGATTTGAAAAGTTATTTTTGGGAGGATCCCTTTCTCTTTCGTGTTTGTGCGGACAAAGTAGTACAGAGATGTGTTTCTCATGAGGAAGGCGCCAAAATTTTAAAGAATTGTCATGAGGGACCCGCCGGTGGGCACTATAAAGCTAATCGGACAGCTCGGAAAGTTCTTGAAGCAGGCTTCTATTGGCCAAGCATCTTCAAGGATGCTCACGCCCATGTAAGTCGTTGTGAACAATGCCAACGCTCAGGTAATATTTCCCGCCGTGATGAAATGCCTTTAAATTCGTTTTTAGAAGTAGAAGTTTTTGACTTATGGGGGATCGACTTTGTTGGACCGCTACCAATATCCTATGGAAATAAATATATTTTGGTAGCGGTCGACTACGTGTCACGGTGGGCGGAAGCGCAAGCCTTTCCCACTAATGACGCCTGAGTCGTGACTCGATTTCTCAAAAAACTATTTTCACAATTTGGAGCACCGCGGGCAATAGTTAGTGATAGGGGCACACACTTTTGTAATGCACAATTTGCTAAAGTTTTATCTAAATACAACGTTATACATAGGTTAGCCACCCCCTATCACCCTCAAACAAGTGGCCAGGTAAAAGTAGTTAACCGTGAAATTAAATGTATACTAGAAAAAACGGTTTCTACTAGTAGAAAGGATTGGTCAGTCAAGCTTGATGATGCTCTATGGGCTTATCGGACCGCGTACAAGACCCTTATCGGTTGTACGTCGTATCGATTGGTCTATGGGAAAGCATGCCATCTACCGGTTGAGCTTGAACATCGTGCCTTTTGGGTACTTAAATTTTTAAATCTTGATGAAAATTTGTCCTCCGAGCTTCGTAAATTCAAACTTAACGAGCTCGATGAGTGGCGCTCCCTTGCTTATGAGAATAATAAACTCTATAAGGAGCGCACCAAATTTTATGATGATAAGAAAATTAAGCACCCAAAGGACTTCCAACCGGGAGACCAAGTCCTCATTTATAACTCGCGCTTGCGCTTATTTCCGGGTAAACTTAAGTCTTGTTGGTCCGGCCCCTTCATCGTAAAGGAGGTTTGGCCCTACGGGACGGTGCTTATTTCGCACCTAGAAGGAGGCAACTTTAAAGTAAATGGGCACCGGCTGAAATTATTTATTTCGGTTATTCTAGTAACGCACAATTGGACAACATAATGTTGTAAAATCCCTAGTTCGCGCGCACCACTATGGTCGAGCTCACCGACCATAAACAAAGCGCTCGTGGGAGGCATCCCACAGTTATCTTTTCGTTTTATTCTAATTTTCTTTTTAAGTTTTTACAGGTATAAAGGATATCGATGCATGGTGATCGGTTCGGAATGAGCATCAAGCATACGTGTTTCTTCATCTCGGTAAATTGTATTTTATTTTATTTTTATTTGGTTTTTTTTAAAAAAATATAATATAATATAATAAAAAAAACCAAAAAAAAATATAACTAGTAAAAATATATTTATAAAAGAAAAAGAAAAAATTTTCTATTTTTTTTCTCGTATACGCCCCTGTCACGGGCGTGACCTGTCTGTCACGGGCGTGTCCAGGGCGTGATTTGCCAAACCCACGGGAGGTCCCTCCTCCCTTGGGTTTCCCGTCCGTCTTTCGAAGATGACACGGGCGTGACCAATATAGGTCACGGGCGTGTCCTTCCCGTGTCGTAGGTATCCGAGGCATTGACCTAGTCTGCCTCGGATTCTCTGCGACGTGTCCGATTTGACTGACACGCCCCATAGTCACGCCCGTGACTCTGGGGCGTGTCCCCCGAATCCGAGGCAGTCCGTATCGGATTCCATTTCCCTTTGACCCGAGTTTGTCATGCCCTTTATCACGGGCGTGACAGGGGGCGTGACTGACCCGTGAGAGCCTATAAAAAGGCATTTTTCCCTTTCTCTTCTCTTCACACCTCCACCCTTCAAACCTCCTATTTTCAACTCCTTGTGGCTGAATTTCTTCCCACTTCCTCACTATACCTCGCCACCACCCTCGTTCCTCCACTTCTTCCTCCGAGTATCCCGCCGATCCTGCCTCGGCGGAGGCCATGCTCTTTTTTGCTAACGCCACCCAACAAGATCGAAGCGAGCGACTGCGCGCCAAACCGTTTGGCGTTTTCCGCATCTTGGACATGGCCATCCTTGCCACCTTCGGAGCGGCGGAGATAGTTCAAGGATTTCTATCCACCCAGGGATGGGCTCCCCTCTTCTCCATTTCTGAGCCTGCTTTCCTCGAGCTCACCATCAAGTTCTTGGCCTCTTTTGAGTTCCGTTAGGCAACGCAAGATGATTTCGTCATCTTTCGCATGGGTGGGATGATGCACCAACTCACCATCCGCCAACTCAAAGTCACCATGGGCTTTTGCTCGGAGACCTTTTCCACTTCCCCCGTCTACCTCGACCTAAACACTGATTTCCCTCCCGACTTCAACCTCCTCACTTTTTGGTCGGAAATCAGTAATGACGCCACCCCCTACACCCCAAAGAAATCCAAGGGTAGCCACCTCATCTCCCCGCTTTGCGCATTCTACACAGCCTTCTCACTTTCACTCTTTTCGGACGCGGCGATAGCCACGGCGTGGTGACTCGGGCGGACTTACTATACTTGTATAGTATGTTTTACCGGGTCCCACTCAACCTTGGTTACATGCTCGTCATTTTATTTCGGCACCAGGCCGAAAATGTGAGATTGGGGGCGGTGCACAGCGCGAATTTCATCACTTTCCTCGCCAAGCAGACCGGCATTTGGGATGCTCTTTTGCGGCTCACTTGCACGCAAATGCCGCAGCCTCTTCAGTTCCCGACCCTTCAGGCTCTCGGCCTAGCGAGACGACGTGAAGGCAAGTTTGAGGCTATTCCCCCGTTTGTTGGTTGCGGGGATCTTGATCTTGATCATGGTGCCGGTCCCAGCAGTACTCATCATTCCCCCCAGATTCCGCAACCACCGCTGCACTCTGCTCCAGCGCCTGAGCCTTCAAGTTTTTGGGATCAATAATTTGGATTGCTACATACTCGTATAGACCAGTTGCAAACCCATTTTGACAGTCGCTTCGCTTCTTTTGATGCGCGTTTTGCCGTGCTCGAGCGAAACCATACTTCTTCTATGGCGCATATTACCCGTGAGTTCGCGAACATGCGGACTTTCTATCAGGAGCACGAGGACGCTCTTGACCAGGAGTAGCTGCATTTTCATTTCTTTGGACTTGTAGAGAGTCACCTCTCTATATCTGTATCTTTATTTTATTTTCATGTACTTGTTTTTATTATGAAAAAATCTATAAAATATTATGTTTTGCTTTGCTACTCGCTTACATGTCTTTTGATGCTGGTTTGACATTCTCAGGGAAGTCTTCTTTTCTTGCCTTTTCTTAATTTTTACATTGGGGACAATGTATAGCTTAAGTATGGGGGAGGGATACTTCTCAAGCAAAATATAAAAAAATTCTTTTCAAAACTTAAAAAAATTATATTTCAAACAAAATTTTTAAAAACAAAATATAAAAAAAATTATTTAAAAATAATTAAAACTCAAAAAAATTATATATCAAAAATTTCAAAAAGTTTATTTTGTCTTGAATTATGTTTTTCAAAAAAATTAAAAAACCAAAAAATAAATATTTTAGAAAATCGAAAATTAAATTTCTTAGAAAGGACGTTTAGGATATCACCCCATCATACCTCCTAGTACCAGTGAGAACCCTTCACAGGGTATACCTCGGGAAGTCTAAGAAGTAACAAAAAAAATTAGGTTTAATTTTTAATTAGAGAAGTCATTATTTCTATATTTATTCACATGCAAAATTCTAGTAATTCAATTTTTTTTATAGTATTTAGAGAATTTTAATGTTTTAATTGAATTTTGAATTTTGGAGTAAAACTGTTGCCATACTGTGTTTCTAGTCAAATACACATGTAAGTAGAATTTTATGTAGATTTAAATATTCAGCATATAATTAGATTTTCATCTTTCTAAATGCGTGAAAATGTTTTATTTTACTTTTACTTTGAAAACCGGTAAAATCTAAAATAAGCTAGGTGAGTAAGTAGAAGTTTGCTAGAGAGATATTTCACGGACCAAGAGGGAGGTATTCTTTTTCAAAGTCTAGAACTTGCCCTCTAACTATTCTCAAGACTTTGCATAAGTTAGACTAATTAGCATAAATATGATTTAGGCACCTCTTTTGGCCAATTTGAGATTTTGTACCCGTACCTAAATTTTTTTATCTTTGTAAGCCATTTTGAGCCTATTTCTCTATTATTTTGTTTTAGCTTCACCAAGTATTTTACCAAAGCCTAAAAAGCAACCTAATTGCACACCTAAAACCAAGCTTGAACACAAATATACAAACAAAAGTCTGTGAGTAATTAGGAGCCTTTTCATTTTTGGTGACTCATTTCTTATAAAAAAAAGAGTTGATTTATTATTCTCTCCTCTTCAAAATAAAGAAAAAAATTATTAAGAAAATTATCATTAAAAAATGAAGAGGTAGAAAAAAATTTCAATATGATGAGAGAGTTAAAAAAATAAGAAAAGAAATAAAAGAATTAGGAATTTGGCTGCGTTCTTAAAGCCATAGCAAATTTTTATGTAAAAGCTTTCTCCAGGTTTTGGTGTGACTAAGCCATCGTTTTTATCTTTGACCACCCTCACCAAAAACCTAAGCCTGCATTTCAACCTAATTAAGTTCTATTGATTTATGTTTATAAGTTAGACTTGTGTCGTGGCGAGAGTGTGAAAGGGAAGGCCTATGGCCATCGACAATGATGGATTTCTTTGGAGGGTATCTTAATCTTCGTTTGTGTAATATTATCTTAGTACGCACGCTACACTCTCCCTAAAGATAATTTTAAGATTTACCGGATTTTTCATTTTAAAAGTAAAAATAATAGTGAAAACGCATTTTAAGAAAAATAAAAATCTAATTTGTATGCCAAGTAAGTCTTTCTATAAAAATAGCTACAAGCATAGGCATAAGACTTCGCATTTTACTCCTTAGGTTCAAATTTCTTTTCTAGCATTTAAAATTTTTCTACTCCCTATAGGAAGTTGTTTGCTCGGGACTAGCAAA
Organism: Platanthera zijinensis; assembly: GCA_039513925.1. Lineage (NCBI taxonomy): Eukaryota > Viridiplantae > Streptophyta > Magnoliopsida > Asparagales > Orchidaceae > Platanthera > Platanthera zijinensis. The sequence goes on from CM077088.1 coordinate 169,725,992, forward strand.
CGGATAAGTATGGGGGTATTTGATAACTCTAATTATTTCCTATTTTTATTATGCTATTTTCTAATTAATAGTTAGATATTATATTACTTTTATAATATTAAGTTTATAATTAACTTATTTCTTTATTTTATATTTATTTATTCTAATAAATTAATTTTTAATTTTGTAGGGCTAATTTACAAAATGTTTGGAGCAAAATGGGAGATTTCACATTTACTGGCCTAGACACGCCCTTTGGCATGCCCTACCTGGGCATGACATAGGGGCATGACACGCAAAAATCAAGTCTGCAGCAGAAGATCGTCGACCCGCGCCTGAAGATCATTGACCGGCCCAGACACGCCCGTGTCGATACATTACACGCCCGTGTCACACTTACACGGGGAGTGCCAGCCAGTGGAATGACCGTTGAACTTGCCACGTCAGATTAAATTCACACGCCCGGGTCACGGGCGTGACCAAGGGCGTGTTACGGGCATGACCAAGGGCGTGTTACGGGCATTTCCAGCCAATTATTCTTCTGTTCCAGCTGTTGCCGCCAGAATACGTTGCAGCTAGACACTCCCCTAGTCACGGGCATGACAGGGGGGCGTGACGCCTCCATAAAGACAGTTATTCCCGCTGTTTTCAGCTTCCCACAGTTTTATAGAAACATACTTGACACGCCCTAGGTCACGGGCGTGACCTAGGGGCGTGACCCGTCAGTTAACAGATTTTGGCGGTTTCTCTTCCAATGATCCCGGGGTTTCAAAATGACGGTTCTGAGCCTGACATGCCCTCGGTCACGGGCGTGACCTAGGGCGTGACCAAACAGAAATTTTTCCTATAAATTCAAGACAGCTTCAGATGCTCAGGAGTCGAATTTTGGGAGTTAGAGTCTTGTAGTTTGCTATTTTCTTTTGATGTATTTTACATTTCCTAGTATAGATTACTATTGTTGTTACTCTTAATTCTAGTTATTTTTATTTCAAGCATGTCTCTCTCTACCCTCTTTTGTAATTCCCTAATCATGATGAGTAGCTAACTTCCTTTTAGTACTTGATCATGATGAACCTTGGAATAAAATAAAATCTTCCCCTTCTTTTATCAAATGTCTTGTTCTTAATTTTACTCGCTACGATTTATCTTTGATTTTTATTTCATCGAATTCATATTACGCGGATATGAGTTTCGATCTATGATCTGTATCCTAAATGACCGAAAGGTTGCGGATACGAGGAGATCACTCAAAGATAAAAGGAGTTGAATGCACTCCTCGAGAGAAGACGACGTAAATCTTCCGGATTGGAGTCAAATCCAATAGAGGGGTTCATCGCCTAAAGCAAGCTTAGGGGTTTCGACTTGCCGAGAGGTCTTAATCGATCAACCTAAGGTTAGTCAGAAGCATGAGCTCAACAGAGACGCTTTTGTACTTTAGGAACCTGCACGGTCGAGTGAGTAAATAAGAACTCGCATTACTTTATTTTTCAAGAAGATTTATTTTAGTCCAAGGGGATTCTAGATCAAGTGCTAGCTTCCTCATAATCTAATTTCTCTTCCGTAGTATAATGCTTCTTTTTCCGTTCAACAAAAACCAAATTTTCTTCCGATAAGATAATAGTTTTCCTTGTGAGTACACGTATTCGATAGCCTCAAATCAATATTCAACACTTGATTCTATACTCCGAACGATAGGTATACTTGCCTCATCAATTGGAAACACGCGCTAGCATGGAGAAAATATTCATCACCTTCCTCGCCCTGGTGAAGACCTCCATCTCCACGACCTCCTCTGTCGGCTCCAACCGGGAATGCTCCCCTCCGATACTCGGCTCTCCCCCCTGCTCGAGCTCTTCCCCTTCTCCTACTTCCTCAACCTCCATCACCTCTAGCTGACTTCCCTACTGCTCCACTTCTCCACCCCCTTGGGCCTCTACCCCTGCTTCACCTTCTCCTTGCTCCTTCTCCACAGCTTTATCCTTGTCCTCCACTATGCTCATCTCACCCTCCTCTACAACCTCCTCCTGTGCCACCAGCTCCTTCTCCAATTCCTCTGCCTCCGCCATCCAAGATATGGTGTTGATAGCAGTCACATAGCACTGCCTTGCCACCTTTAGATCTCCCTGATCCGGACATGTACTCCTCCACTGTTAAACTTGAGACATTGATGGAATGAGGAGGGGACGCAACGAAAGGCATTGATGAGGGGGTTCCCAAAGATGGCATTGTAGCTTCTCGGAGCGTCAATAATGACGATCCGACAGTTCCTCGACACCCCCTCCCCCCCCCCCCCCCAGTGTCACGTGCAGTCCCACCCCTCCCTCAACTTCCTTCCTCTCCCCTGAGAACCCGAACAACAGTCAATCTTAGGCCAATACCCTCCGAACTTCCACCTTCATCTCATCGAATTCCTTCTTAAATATTATGTTCACAGAGCTCCCATTGTCCACCATAATCCTGGAGATCGTGAAGTTCTCTATGGCCGTCTAGATCACAAAGGCGTCGTAGAATGGTTCTTCGTAGTCTGGCATATCTTTTGACTAGAAGGTGATCTTTTCCTCATAAGAGGGAGTCAGGGAGGTCGAGGCGACGCTTCTCCTATACATGGTTTGGAAGCTCCCCTTACGAGTGGCCTCAATCCCCAATCCCTCGTGGATCACTCTAATCCCTCCTCGGGATTCCATATCCGCCCGGTCCTCGCGCATATCCTCTCCTCCTCCTGGTAGAACATCTTCGATCCTCACAGGCTACTACTGCTGTACTTTCCCCCTGGCCTCCCTCATCTCCAGAAACTCTGGGCAGGTGGACTTTGCGTGACCCTCCACTTGATGGAAGTCGCAGAAAGGCAACGCCACCCTGCCTTCTCTTTTACTTCCTCCTCCAATAGCTCCTCTTCTCTCTCCCCTTGCTCGGGCGATCTTCATCGCCTCCTACTATAGTGGGAGAGGGGCCCTCTGCCCCTGCCTCCAAGCCAGTAGATTAAACCTTCCCTGACCATGGAAGTTCTCCCCACCTTGGAATCCTCCCCCTGCCCCTGGGGGGGTCTTTCTTGAGGCCTCCAGGCCAACCGGTTATTCGGCTCCCTGCTCACCCAACCTTGGTGTTGCCCCTGGTGCCCCTGACCTCGCGGCTCTTCTCTCCTCCTCTCCTCCCCCTACTCTCTTTGCTTCCCTGCTCCTGGCTCCTTCACTTCCTCCTCTGCCAATTTGGCCAGCTTCTTGTCGAATGCTGGTTTGGCAGCCTCAATCTCTATCTCCTTCACCGCCCTCTCCATCAATTCTTCGAAAGAGAGGGTAGCACTCTTTTCAGCTCCATGCTGAAGAACCCAGATCTCAATCCTAGGGTAAACGCGAGCATCAGCATATACCCAGGGACCTCCTGAACTAGAAGGATATCCTCCCGGAACCGATCGACATAGTGTCCCAGTGTCTCCTACGGCTTCTGATTGATGGAGAACAAGCTCTCTGCCCCCTTCTTCCTCTTCTTCGACGTGGAGAACCTCAACAGGAACCCACGATGCAAATCTTCAAAGCAATAGATGGAACTTGCGGGAAGTTGATGAAACGGCATCCTCGAACCACTGAACATGTTGCGCTGGGTCATCCCTGCCCGTGTAGTAAGATATGTCTAGCTCTCTAAACCCGTCGGGGACCGGGGAAGAGACAATCAATTCACTAAAACGGCTCCCGCCCACAACCTGGCGAGAGGGCACATCTCGCTGCCTCGACTCGCTCACCCTATTAGCACTGGCCTGCCCAGGGAAGAGTTATCGCCCGGCGATATCCCTCTCTGTATTCTCCTCCGGAATATCCTTCCCGGGACACTGTTCGAGAGCGTTTTTGCCCAAAGAAGGGGCCATAACTACTAGAACTGGAGGCGTGGCTCACTCGTTTCTCGCGGCAAAAGCCAGATGGATGGTTTGCAAGACTTCACGCCTGAAGTCCTCCAACATCCCAAATGTCACCCCACGCATCGGAGGTGGAGAACCACCCGAGCCTACTCCCTCATCCTCCTCTAGCTATGAGACTTAGCCTGAGATTTTCTTGTATCTACTACGGTCAACGCTCACCACACAAGAAATGTTGGAACCAAAAACTTGCCCAAACGAGATTTCGGACCCTGGGGAGTAGCAAACACGTACTTCTCCCAAGCCCAGACCCTTGACCAGCCACAAGGAACGAAAGAGCTGACCCTAGGCTAAAACACAGAGGTCCCTTCACTAACCTAGAAGATCTTAGAGCGCTTCCCCTCCTTATTCATGTGCTGAGCTAATGATACCTCAGAAAGCGCTACAAGACTTCAGAAAATAAGAAAGCTTTACTTCTGATGTATCCTGTAGGTCTATTTATATATTCCAAAAAACCGGTCCGCCAACAGCATAGCTTCGCTGTTCAAAAGGGCTATATGCAGCCCAGCTAGGTCTGCTAACAGCATAACTCTGTTGTTCTGAGGAGCTAAATGCAGACCTATAAGGGCGTCAAGGTAATTTTACCTCTGAACCCTACAGGCGGGAGACCTTCCGCATACCTAGGCAGAAGCCTTTCTTCCTGCTTCACTTATCTGACCGAAACATCCCACGCCCAAGGAAATTTATAGGTACTGATGCGTTGAGAGCGAGAGCTACACTGAATGCCTTAACTCAGAAAGCGCCGAGAACATTGAGAGCGAGAGCTACACTCAACTCCTTAACTCAGAAAGCGCGGAGAGAGAGAGAGCTACGCTCAATGCCTTAACTCAGAAAGCACGGAGAGCTTTGAGAGCGAGAGTTACACTCAATGCCATAACTCAGAAAGCGCCGAGAGCGAGAGCTACACTCAACGCATTAACTCAGAAAGCGCTGAGAGCGTTGAGAGCGAGAGCTACACTCAATGTCTCAAGACAAAAAGCATTGAGAGTGTTGAGTAAAGGAGCTACACTCGACGTCTTAGGTCCAATGAGTTCTGCCCACTCCGGGGGCTTTCCGTCAACCCAGGCAGAAGCCTTTCTGCCTGCTCTAGCGAAAGGCTCTTGAATTACCTACCCTGGGGGAAAAACCCACTCAACGAATACGGGGTTGTACAACCATGACATTCATTCTTTCAATCTTCATAACTTCGTACTTTATTTTTTTACCATGCCCACCGTTGGCCTAAACAGTCCTAATGACGTAAAAAAATATCCAAATGCTAAATTCACTGCATAATTATTTGAAGCATAATAAAAGTATGAAAGTGCATAAAATCGACACTGTTGTTAGACTGAAATTGAACTAAATATATAATCCGGATTTGGTGGCCTAACAAATAAATGTATAAATAATCTTTCTTACTGAGCTAGTTGTTGAAAGTGTATTAGTATTATCCTCTTCACAGTTATTTCGATGTACCTAATTATGGTTATGTTTGTAACAAACTCTTTTGTTTTTGAATCACAAGTGTAAATATCTCCTCTATATATAGAGGGATCCTACCTTGGACATAATAAGAAGTTCTTTTTTTTATCTCCCAATTTCTTGTTGCTCTAATCCGGCTTCTATTTCAACATGGTATCAGAGCACAGGGGATCTCTTCGATCTTAGTTTTGGGTAGAGTCAGGCGATCTTCCTCAAGTCCGGTAATATTTCGACTATTTTCCAATCTAATGGCCCACCTTCCTGATGAATACGTCGCTTCTACCTCGGATACGGTTCAACGACCTTCAACGCATCAAGATTTCCGCGGCGGTGGACGGATGGCGCCTCTTCAATTACATCCTTCTTATTCTCCAGGAATGCTTCTTGTTTCTCAGCTTTTGCTCGGATCTATCAATTATATTCCCTAGAAACGTTCTATGGAAATTGCCCTCTCTTGCAAAAACAAGTTAGGCTTTGTTACTTGTTTAATTCAGAAACCTGTTGTTATGGATCCCTTTTCTCTCAATGGGAACAAACGAACAACATGGTCATTTCTTGGTTAATCAATGATGTTTCCAAAGACATTGGACAATCAATCATTCATAGCCCTACAATGGCCCTCATGTGGTCCAATTTGTCAAGAAGATTTGCTAACAACAACAGTTCCCGCCTCTATGGTCTCCGCAAGTCAATCTCTTCTTGTAGTCAAGAAAATTTAAGCATTAAAGATTACTACACGAAGATCAAGCAGCTATGGGATGAACTTGACACTATTACCTCTTTTCTGATTTGCACTTTTGATCTTCAATGCCAAGTGGTTAAGGCATGGATTGATCAATTAGAGGAACAAAAACTTATGCAGTTTCTAATGGGATTAAATGACAGTTTTAAACTAATCTGTTGCCAGATTATTCTTCTGAAACATCTTCCTTCTATCAAAGATGCCTACTCCATGATTAAACAAGAGGAACGCCAAATGACCATCTCTTCGATCCAATCTGTAGAGATCTCAATGCTGCATTTTACATTGTTCATCATTCCAATTCCCGTACAAACTGGACTACTGGATCCGATAGCAAATGTCAACTATGGTGCGACTACTGTCAAATGTTTGGCCACATCAAATAAAAATGCTTCAAACCTCACGGTTATCCTCAGAATTACAAAGGAAAGTCAAAGAAAAATCTGCTAAAAGGATCTACCCGATTGGAAGGCAATATTGCTATCTGTCCACAAAATTCTCAACCAACTCCTTCTGTTGCTTCATTGGATACTATATCTTCAGTTCCTCAACTCACTCCAGATCAAGTTACAAAGCTTCTTGCACTACTGCACTCGTCAAAATTATCAGAGCATCTATAACATATGGCAGGTATAAGCTATTATTTTTCCTCAAACCATAGCAGCAACAAGTGGGTTCTTGATAGCGGGGCAACTGATCACATAACCCATATGTTTCATCTTCTTCACGATCCATATCGATTAGTAAAACCATTGACTGTCTTCCTACCTGATGGTTCATCGACCAAAGTTACTCTCACCGACACAATTTATTTATCCAACAAAATTCTTTTGCAGAATGTTTTGTTTATCCCAGCTTTTACTCATAATCTGATCTCTGTCAGTAAACTGAGTAAAGATTCAAGTAAATCAATTATTTTTTATTCTGATGGCTGTAAAATTCAGGAGCATATGAAGAAGAATTGTGAAAGCCTTGGATTACAACAGGACGGCTTGTACTACCTTAATTCGGATATCAAGTCTACAGTTCGTCAACATTCTGAAGTCAACACTGCAAGGATTGACAAGTCTAGTCTGTGGCATCATCGCCTGGGTCACTTATCCACTGCCAAGCTTAGACATTTAGCCACTTGTCTTCTAGATTTACAAACTGTTACTTACTATGATTGTGTCATTTGTCCTTTAGCAAAACAGTCTAAATTGCCTTTTAATAAGAGTGTCTCTTTCTCAATAAAAGCATTTGATCTTGTTCATTGTGATGCATGGGGACCTTATAAGGTTGCTACTCATCATGTTTTAAATATTTTTTAACCATTGTTGCTGATTTTATTAGAAACACTTGGACTTTTTTGATGTGTTCTAAAGAAGAAGTACCCTCCCTTTTGATCTCATTTTTACAAATGGTCCATACTCAATTCAATGCATGTGTTAAAATTTGCTGAACTAATAATGGCTCAGAATTTTTTATTCACAAATTGAAATCTCTTTTTTTGGACAAAGGAATCATACATCAGAGTAGTTGTGCTTATACACATCAACAAAATGACATCGTTGAAAGGAAACACCATCACATACTTGAGATAGCTCGAGCTTTACGATTTCAAGCTAATCTGCCGCTTTGTTTCTGGGGGGAATGTGTCCTTACATTCACTCATTTGATCAACAAGATTCCATCCACAGTTCTTCATAATAAATCTCCCTTTGAAGTGTTGTTTAATAAAACACCCGTGTACGAGAACTTAAATATTTTTGGATGCTTATGTATTGCTTTGACCATCAGTTTTCAGAGAGATAAATTTGATCCCCATGCCCACAAATGTGTTTTCATTGGGTACCCACATGGTCAAAAGGGATATAAATTGTATGATCTTCTTACTCACAAAATTTTCATTAGTCGACATGTCAAATTTTGTGAACATTTGTTCCATTTTCATAAGCAAACTGACGGCACTTCACATTGCATACTCTTCATGATGAGGTGATTTTAGATCATCAAATAAATACTGATATCCCACCAAATAGAGTTCTGGACACTGATCTAGCACCATGCAATACAGGTCTGCGCCGATCTATGCGTTCTGTTACTGCTCCATATTGGCAGAAGGATTATATGTGTTCCTTGACTACTCTTTTTCCTCCAATCGGGTCCAAAGACTTATATAATTCTGATGAACCACAAACTTATCAACAGGCATATCAGATTTCTCATTGGCGAATTTCCATGGCCAAAGAAATCACTGCTTTGGAAAACAACAATACCTGCTATATTATTGACCTACCAGTTGGCAAACGAGCTATTAGTTGCAAGTGGATATAAAAAATTAAGTATAAATCAGACGGTTTGTTCGATCGATATAAAGCTCGCCTAGTTGTAAAGGGAATTACTCAAATCGAGGGCCTAGATTATTTAGATGCTTTTGCCCCTGTTGTTAAGATGACAACAGTTCGAAGCTTCCTTGTAGTAGCATCTTCCAAAGGCTGGCCAATTATTCAACTTGATGTTGATAATGCCTTCTTACACGTCGATCTAGTTGAGGAAGTGTATATGCATATTCCTCTAGGTTTCGCTATTTATGGAACCTACAAAACTCAAGTTTGTCGTCTGACTAAGTCCCTATATGGATTAAAACAGGTGCCTCGTGAATGGTTTGCTAAGTTATCCTCTACTATTGAAGCTATTGGATTTGTTCAATCTAAGAGTGATTATTCACTGTTTACTAGACAAACCAATACTGAGTTACGGCTCTTCTAATATACGTAGATGACATTATTGTGACTGAATCTTGCTCCAAAACTATTGTAGATTTTAAAACATTCCTCAATTCCAAATTCAAAATCAAGGATCTCGATAACTTGAATTATTTTTTGGGACTTGAAGCAGTTCGAGATGAGACAGGCATTTACTTAACTCAACAAAAGTATGCTCAAGACATTCTCAAGGAGGCTCAAATGATTAATTGCAAAATCAGTGACATTCCAATCGAACAAAATCACAAACTGAATGACATTGATGGGGAATAATTGGATGATCCTGTGTTGTAAAGGAAATTGGTGGGCAAACTTATATACCTAACCGTCACAAGACCTGATCTGACATATTCAATACATATCTTGAGTAAATTTATGAGCAAGCAACGACATCCTCATATGAACGTCGTACGAAAGGTGTTGTGATATATTCAAGGGAGCATCAGTCAAGGATTAGTATTCTCAGCCAACTCTGATCTAGAGTTAGAAGCTTTTTGTGATGTTGACTGGGCTAGTTGCCCTATGATGAGATGATCTATTTCAGGTTTTTGCATAAAACTTGAAGGTACTTTTATATCCTGGAAAACCAAAAAGCAGAATACGGTTTTTCAATCATCAGCTGAATACGAGTATCGTGTTATGGCTACTGTCTGCTGTGAATTGACATGGCTAATTCATCTTCTGGCTGATCTCCATGTTATTGATCTAACACCCATTCCATTACACTGCGACAATCAAGCGGTGTTATATATTGCCTCTAACCCAGTCCATCATGAATGAACAAAACACATAGAGTTGGATTGCCACCTTGTTCAGGAAAAGTTGCAAGCCAAAATGATTGCTCCCACCTACATCTCTACCAAACTTCAACTTGCTGATTTATTCACTAAGTCTATTGGCAGGATATCATTACAAAGTTTTCCTAGAAAGTTAGGCATTTGCAACTTATTGCAAATACCAACTTGATGGGGGTTGTTGAAAGTTAGTTAGTATTATCCTTTTCACAGTTAGTTCAATATACCTAATTATGATTATGTTTGTAACAAACTCTTTTGTTTTTGAATCACCAGTGTAAATATCTCCTCTATATATAGAGGGATCCTACCCTTGACATAATAAGAAGTTCTTTTTTTTTATCTCCCAATTTCTTGTTGCTCTATTCCGGCTTCTATTTCAACACTAGCACGGGAGAAATTCATTAAACTGTGCACTAATGTTTAAGAACCATTCAAAAACGAAACTAACGGAAACACAGAGTTAAAATCCCGATTATAAATTCGACTCATTCATATATTAATTTAGAGAACGCATTAATAATTGAATTATATAAACTACATCATTTTCAGACTTTTGTTTATTTCCTCTTCCAATGGCTGCCGTGAAATTTTTTGTGCATCACAAAACAGAAAAGCACAATATAAATTTTTAATCTGAATCGCATTTAAAGAATTGAACCAAAGCATATTAATGATTTGACGAAGGATTTGAGTTCTCAAACCTTTTTTTTGAAATGCAGATTTTGAAGCGGTGTAAATGTGATTTCCTATAATCAAAATCGAAGACAATAATATACGATAAGTAAGAGTTCAGAGAAAATAATGAAGAGGAAGAATGAGTTGTAAAATTATTTATGAGTACGATAAATAAAAATGTAATTAAGAGTGCTCATTGGAATCTATAATAATAAAAATTGTGAAACGTATAATTTCTCCAAATCTGAAATGAAAACTGAAACTAAAAATAGTTACGAACCTTTGACAACATCATAATTAGGAAAATCAAATAGGAAATACAAATCAAAAGGCTGATAAGTTTGTTGATAGTTCAGCTAATTAGGAAATACAATTTTTTAATAATACACAGATAAGAGATCTTCTTGATTTTTGACTTTCAGTTAATTATTGGATAGTTCAGAACAATCAAAAGACCAATAAGATTAAGGTTCTGTTTGGGGGGACTTATTTTCACCGGTCAAGCGGTTATGACTGCATGAACTCGACCTTATCGTAACCGCTTGAGCGGTGAAAATAAGTCCCCTCAAACGAAGCCTAAATTTCAGTAACTGAAAGAGTATAAGTGTTTAAACCGAATTTTCACCGGTCAAGCGATTATGACTGCATGAACTCGACCTTATCGTAACCGCTTGAGCGGTGAAAATAAGTCCCCTCAAACGAAGCCTAAATTTCAGTAACTGAAAGAGTATAAGTGTTGAAACCGAAAATCGTTCTCTTATGGAGTTCACCCTTGAAGAAGGGGTGATCGCACACCTACTTCTCCTCTATGAGCTGGAAAGCTAGGAAGAAGGAACTGGGATGGAAAAGGACCCAAGGGCTCGGCGAGGAGGACCCACCACACACCCGGAAGATCACAAAGCACTTCCCCTCCTTAACTAAGTGTCGGGATAAGGTACCTCAGGAAACCCTGGGGGGACTTTGGAGACAAGTAAGCATGCCTTCTGAGGTACCCCTTGGGTCCTATTTATAGATTTCTGAAAATAGCATGCAAATAGCCAACCTCAGTTGTTCTGAACGGCTATGTGCAGCCCACATGGGTCTTCCAATAGCGAGACTCCGGTATTCTAACTGACTATGGGCAGGCCAGAAGGGGAAAAATGGTAAAAAGTACCTCAAAGCAGATTGAGCGAGTCGCCCGCAATAGTCCCTACTCGGCAAGGGTGGCGAGTGCCTGATGGAGCTAGCACTCGACGCCTCAGCTTGGAACCCAGCGAGTATGGACTTGGCCCGCCCTACTCGCTCGTCGTGGGCTCGACGATCGGCTGAAGGTTCGTCGAACTGGGCTCGGTGAACCCCTGCGAGCTGTCCGGGTGCCGAGGCGAACTAACCGGGGCAGGGGTGTAGGATGATCTCAGCGCCAAGGCTGGGGAGCCAACAGAACTCGGCGCCCAGGCTGGGGCACCGACTGAACTCGGCGCCAAGGCTGGGGCACCGACTAAACTCGCCGCCAAGGCTGGGGCGTCGAGTGAACTCGGTGTCAGGGCACATCTGGCCCAGGGCTTAGGCGGGGCTTGACAGATCTGGCCCCTGCTGCCCCACTCGCCGGATACAGTGTTTTACACAATCCCCGCACTTTGCGAGGTTGGCACAAACTCGGAAAGAAACATCCAACCCCACAGGATTCAGCGAGTGTGGCAGGGCCTAAGGGAATCTCTCGGTAGGATCCAACGGTGGCTATATATACATGTGTTTCCATACCTGGCTGACCTTTGCCCTTCCCTTTACGGTAACCTTGTCAATATACCGCTCCCCAAAGAGGTCCTGGAGCAAGTGGCGCGATCCTTAGAGGAGACTGCATCTCGCGTCGCGGACCTGACCGACCTCAGTGCCCTGCCTCGCGACCTTGCCAGGTTTAGCTCGGCCAAAAAGGTGAAGCCTCTTCCAAAATATGTTGAGCCCATCTACATCTAGCTCCAGACAGCCCTGAATAATGGGGTCGGCTCCTCTACTCAACCGACTCCGCATCCCTGGGGGAAGGATGCCATCATTCCTCCTGTCGACCAGACCAGCCGGGGGCATAGCGGGGAAAAATCTGCACCGCGGGCTAAGAGCCCTCTCAGCAGCCCGCGAAATCAGGCGTCCAACGTGCATTTGCGGGCCTCGCTCCCCAGCTTCTGCGCCACAGGGCTAGACTTCAAAAGCTAAGGTCACCGACTCGCCATCCCTTTCAGCAGCATCTCGCCTTTGCGTCCGGGGTGGAAGGGACCGAGATCATCCCCACCCCCAGTTTTACTTGCCTTTCTCCAGAGGTTCCTTTCCATGGCTGTGGCAAGGTTCTGGGAAGTCCCCATCCTCATGTTGGCCTAGAGGAGAGGGATGTGCACGGTACTCCTTTAGCTTTATCAAATTTTGTTCTTCCCCGGCGGTACTCATCCCCTTTTACTGAATCTCGGCACTGTTTGTGCAAATCTAACTGTAGACTCCGAGGCCGACGAGTCTTCGGGCCAGACTCGGTACTCACCTCTTCCCTCCTCGCGCACCCTGGATGTCTTCCTAGATTCCGAGCTGGAGGGCCCTGAACGGTCGAGGCGAGAACAGCTGGTTCTCAAGAAGCTGGTGTGCGAGCTTCACGAGGTATGGAGAGACAACAACAGGCTGCAGCGAGAGTGCGCACGGCTTGCGGACATGGAGGGAGTCAGCCCGGCATTTGAGAAGGCGTCTTCCTCCCAGCTCCTGGATGAGATCGACGAGAGTTTTCAGACAGTCCACCGAAACCTGGGGCAACTCCGCGAGCTCCGCGCGCGGCAACCCAGGACAATAGGGTCACGAGACCGGGGTAGCTTGAGATGGCCCCCCTGATGGGCCTACCGATACTTGCCCATGCTCTCCCTGGCCCGCATGCACTGCTGGATTTTCATTTCTACTTTGGGCCTGATTTGGATCATGCATGTAATAATTTGGATAATAATTTTTCAATCATTATTAATATCTTTGAATATAATGATTAGCGTCCCATCGATCTCATCTCGCCATAGCACGAGGTTCGCTCGCAACGGTCGGCGAGCTGGAGGGGGCGAGTTGTGGTAGGCGTGCTGGTCTGTTCAGCCGGTTTGGTCCCAACTCTATCCCTCTATAAATAGGCCTCCCCACAGACCCCTATCACGCCTTTATTACATCTGTACTTTCTCTTTGCTTGTGTTCCCTGTCGCTTGTTTTCTTGATCTCAGCAGGCATAGGCAAAGGGAATCGCGACTCCGATGAGAGGGCTAAATGTGCTCGGCATTTTTCCGAGCACTGCTTTATTGAGGGGAACACCACGATGGAGGAGCTCGCCGAATGCGTGGCCGATTTCATCCCCTCCGGCTTCACAGCTCGCCTTCCTGCCGAGCACGAGGCCATCAATTCTTTATACCCAGAAGAACTCGCCTTCCCTATCTCGCACTTCGAGATGGGGTTGTGCCTGCCTCTTTGGAGAGAAATCTGCCAGATGCTGAAATACTACGGCGTGGTACCTGCATAGCTGAACCCGAATGCCATCGCTATGATGGTCGCGCTCGTCTGCTACCTCCGCCACGAGCGGATAGAGTTCAACTTGACGGTCTTCCGCAAGTTGTTCTCTTACAAGGCTATTACTGACGGGGTCACCTTCTTCGGCGGCACCCTTATATAAGTTCGCGAGGTCGCGAACAAGCATCATAACTGGATGATCTAGATCTTCTTCATCAAGCGTGATCTCGGCAATGTCCCCTTCTCGTCCTAATAGAAGGTCGAGGAGGTATACTGTCCCCCGTCGGTGTCGGGCAACGACACCGACCTCCAAAAATTTTTCCTCCACAAAGAATTCGAGGTCGCCTTCCTCCATCGAGGCCTCGACTCCTTTATACCCGTCCTCCCTGGTGAAGGTATGCTCAGATTCCTTTCCGCTTTTGCCGAGCTTGGCAGAGACAAAATTGACAAATATGACTAAGTCTTTTCTACAGGGGAACGGCTCATCCCCGAGAATCCTCCCTTTACAGACTCGGGGCTCTACTCTGACCCGCTCTAGCTCGTGCGATCGGCTGCTCTGGCCTGCCGAGAAAACACGGTGGCATCCCTACCCTCCTCTAGAAAGAAGCGGCTGGTCCTCGGGGGGCCGGACTCGTCCCGCTGGCCTCCGGACCGCAAGAAGTAGACGGCCAAGGTCGTCTCCCTGGGGGAGAGGCGGTCCCCTAAGTACATGGACCTGCCTGAGACCCCCCCCCCCCCCTCCCCCCGATGCCTCGCCGGAGAGCCCATTGAAGGAGTTATCGGGGAGGGATCACCGAGAGCGCGAGCCTCCCTCCCCTAAGGATGTAGGAGGATTGGTTCCCTACGAGTTGGGCCTGCCCAAGGAACACCCCCTATTCGGCATGAGGGAGAGGTGCAAGGATTCTACTGGCGAGCCGATGATCAAGTGGGATGGGGCAGCCCACCGGGTCTCCATTTCTACTCGTCATCCTTCTTGGGGTGCTCGCCAACCTCCCACCGGCCATGCCTACACACTCGGCTTCGGTCTTTACGGTCGTAACGGCGCCGAGGCCTATAGGAACATGACCCCTCGTCAGCTGGGTCACGAGAGTCTGCGGGCCCACTTGCTGTCCTTCGAGCTGCACCACATGATGGTGCGTCATGGCTTCAACCTCAGCCGGCTCCTGTCGAAGGCCGAGCAAGAGCGCGACGTCGAGAAGGACAAGGTCACCGATGCAACGAGGCGGTGCGATATTGCTGAGGACCTACTCGTAAAAGCTGCAGGCTGGTTGGTAAGTGTCGGCCATCCCTTTCCTTTTTTTACTTAGATGATTTTTCAGTATTGGTGCTTAGTCTTCAATCCTCAGGATGTCGAGGTCGTGCGCGAGTTGCAAAACCGCGCCTCTGGGTTGGAGGAGGAGGTCGCCCGGCTGCGGGTTCGCCTTGCCGAGCAAGAAACTCGCTCAGGCGAGCAGGGGATGCATGCTGCTGAACAGGAGACTCGCGCCGCCCAGCTGGAGGCCGAGGTTGAGCGGCTAAAGGAGCAGGATAGGGGGCTTCACGGCGAGCTCCTTTGGCAGGCGGAGCTTATTGTCCATGCGGGTGGTGGCAAGTCCCCCTACCCCTTCCAGAGGCCGTGGATCTTTGGCGAGAAGGAGGTTACGGAGCAGCTGCGAGTGAATTCAATTGAGTCCGCTGAGTGCCTTCTGGATGCCATGAGGTGTACGAGGATACTGGCAGAGGGTTGCAAAGAAGTCACAGTCTGGGACCTAATGCCAGTCCTATTCCTGTCGAGCATGCCTGGCGAGAAGGAGGATAACTTCGCCTCGCTCTTCGGGGAGATGGGAAAGAGCCAAGAGCACGGAGGCAGGGAAGGCCGCACATCCGGGGAGGAGGGTGAGAGCTGAGCCAATCTTTTTATTATTTTCTTCTTCTTCTTCCTCCCCTTTTTTGTAACCTCGCGCAGGAGAGTTCTGAGCATGTAACAGTCATAAAATGAAAATGAAAATTAAATTGTAAAGAATTTTTTCTATCTTCTTTTCTTCCTGGGTGATCTTTTGTTGAGTTTGCTTCTGTTGAGAGTATGCTGAGTTAGGATGCTTATTTCTGTTAGCCGAGGAGCGTCGGTAGTCGCTAGGTCCGCGAGTTCTCGACCTGCTTGTGGGTACTCGCCTCGCCTATGGGCGCTTGACTCGCCTGCAAGCGCTCGACTCGCCTGCCAGCGCTAGCCTCGCTTGCGAGTGCCTAACCCGTCTATGCGCTAGACCCCTCCCTCTTTCCTTGGGATCCTGAATGTTTTCACTTCTGGGTGCTACCATCAGACCAATTAGCTTGGCGGGAGCCTGACGGCGGTGTTTGAGCATCTTCCGGGCTTATTCCCCAAGTCATAACGACGTGCATCTTGACTCTCGGGGTCTAGGTAGACTCCCCCGAGTGACATCCAGCCCCTCCAGCTTGATGGGAGCCTGACAGCGGGATCTGCTCGAGGTCTGGGGAAGACTCCTCCGAGTGACTTCCAGCCCTGCTAGCCTGATGGGAGCCTGGAAGCAGGATCTGCTCGGGGTTTGTGGCAGACTCCTCCGAGTGACTTCCAGCCCTGCCAGCTTGATGGGAGCCTGGCAGCGGGATCTGCTCAGGGTCTTGGGAAAACTCCTCAGTGTGACTTCAAGCCCTATCAACTTGATGGGAGCCTGACAGTGGGATCTGCTCGGGGTCTGGGGCAGACTCCTCCAAGTGACTTCCAGCCCTGCCATCTTGATGGGAGCCTAGCAACGGGATCTGCTCGGGGTCTGGGGAAGACTCCTCCGAGTGACTTCTAGCCCTTCCAGCTTGATGGGAGCCTAGCAGCGGGATCAGCTCAGGGTCTAGCGCAGACTCCTCTGAGTGACTTCCAACCCTTCCAGCTTGATGGGAGCCTGGCAGCGGGATCTGCTCGGGGTTTGGGGCAGACTCCTCTGAGTGACTTCCAGCCCTGCCAGCTTGATGGGAGCGTGGCATCGGGATCTACTCAGGGTCTGGGGCAGACTCCTCTGAGTGACTTCCAACCCGGCCAGCTTGATGGGAGCCTGACAGTAGGATCTACTCGAGGTCTGGGGTGAACTATTGCATTCGCATAAGACATGTTATGAGCATAAGTACCTCAAGAAACTTTTATTCCGAAAAATAGAACTCTTACAGGATTCAAGGATAAAAACATTTCAAGTCGTCACCACTCCATGTGAGACCTAGGGTCTTGCCCTCTATATTCTTAAGGCGATACCGTCCTGACTTCAATGCCTCTTGCACTATATATGGCCCTTCCCAGTTGGGGTTGAGTTTCCCTACTGCGGCTGACCTCCTTGCAGCATCCACTTTTCTCAAGACCAAGTCCCCTTCCGTGAATTGTTGGACCCTGACGTGCTTGTCAAAGTACTTTGCCATTCTTCTTTTTACTTCCTCTTGCCTGATAGTAGAGAGGTCATGCAGCTCTTCAACCATATCGAGGGAGAGCCATAGCTCTTCTTCGTTCTCAGCTCTCCATTCCTACCTACCTTCTTCTACCAAGACAACCGAGGCGTTCGGACCTCGAACTCTATGGGGAGCACCGCCTCGCACCCATGGGAATATTTGAAGGGGGTATCTCCTGTGGTCGTGTTGGGCGTGGTTCTGAGGGCCCAAAGGACCGAGGGGATCTACTCCACCCAGTTACCTTTTAGGTTCTCTACCTTCTTTTTGAGGAGGTTGACGATGTTCTTGTTCGCTTCCTCCACCTGCCCATTGCTCCTAGGATGATGAACCAAGGCGAACCTGAGATCGATCCCGAGCTGCCTGAAAAAGCTGATGAACTCGGCATTGGCAAACTGAGGGCCATTGTTCGTGACAATGTCCTTGGGCAACCCGTGATGTCAGATGATCTCCCCCCATACAAAGTTCCTGATGACCTGGGAGGTCACCTTGGCCAATGCCTTAACTTCCAACCACTTGGAGAAATAATCGATCATCACTAGTGAAAACCTTCTCTGGCCGCTGGCCTGGGGGAAGGGTCCGACCAGGTCCATTCCCCAGATTGTAAATGGCCAGGGCACCGTGATACTCCTGAGGCGCTGGGCCAGTTGTAGCTAGAGGGGAGCAAATAGTTTGCACTTATGACATTACTTTGTGAACTTTGTCGCATCGTGGCCCTGGGTCAGTCAAAATAACCCTTGCCTTATGATCCTCCCTTCCAGGGTCTGGCTCCCAGAGTTGCTTCCACACTCCCCAGAGTGGACCTCCTCAAAAACCCTCAAGACCTCCCCCTCGGCCACACAACAAGCCAACATTCCCGAGAGGGTCTTTTGGAATAGCTGTCTGTCGCGCATGAGGTAGTATGTTGACTTATACTTGAGCTTCTTCCTGTCCATCCCCTCCGGATACTCCCCCGTGGACAAGAAGGTCGTGAATGGATCCATCCAGGAGGGGTTCTGCTCCACCTCCATCAACTCCTCCTCTTCGATCGATGGACGAAAGAGATCTGTGCTGGTGCCACCCACCCGGGGTCCATGCTTAGATAGCTGATCTGCTTGCTCACTCTTCTCTCGAGGGACATGCCGGATGGAAAAGGTCTGAAATGTCATGATGATCACCTTCATCTTTGCCAGGTAAAGCTGTAGAGTTGGCTCCCTTGCCTCAAATTCTTCGTTGATCTGGGAGGACACCACCATGGAGTCAGTGAGGACCTCCACATCATGCATCCCCAACTCCCTGGCTAGGCGGAGCCTCGCGATTACTGCCTCGTACTCGGCCTGATTGTTGGTGATGGGGAAGTTCACTACTACCGTTTGCTCAATCCTCATCCCCTGTGGACTCTCCAAGATCACCCCCACTCCCATGGAATGCCTTCCCGACGCGCCGTCCACCATCACCCTCCAAGGGACTTGGTGGTGGAGCTCCGCCTCCGCCACTTCCACCACATAATCTGCCAGGAAGTCGGCCATTGCTTGTGCCTTGATCGAAAGGCGAGGGACAAAGGAGATGTCAAATTCGCTCAACTCTACCGACCACTTGGCCAACCGGCCTGAGTGATACACCCCCTCGAAGATGTTGCGAAGGGGGTGGTCAATCACCACTCGGATCGAGTGTGCCTGGAAGTAGGGTCGAAGCCTCCGGGATGAAATGATGAGAGTAAAGGCCAGCTTTTCCAAGATGGGGTACCGAAGCTCTGCCTTCCTCAAGACCCGACTCACATAGTAAATTGGGAGTTGTTTCTTCCCCCTTCCCGAACCAAAATAGAGCTCAGGGCCTCCGTCCCGATCACTAGATACAAGGACAGGTCCTCCCCCTCCTTTGGCCCTTGAAGCAGGGGGGCCTGAGTAAGCAGCCTCTTCAAGGACTGGAATGCCTCTTCGCACTCCGAGTTCCACTCAAACTTCTGACCTCCCCTCAGATTCTTGAAGAAGGGAGAGCACTTCTCTCCAGCCCGGGAGAGGAACCTGCTCAACCCTGCTAGCTTCCTTGTCAATCGCTGCACTTCCTTGGCATTCCGTGGCAACCCAAACTCTATAATCGCCCTCACCTAGTCCGGGTTGGGCTCTATGCCAGTAGGGGTGAGGAGATGCCCTAGGAACTTGCCCCTACTCGCCCTAAAGATGCACTTCAAGGGGTTCAGTCTCATTTTATATTTACAGAGAGTGGAAAAAGTCTCTTCCAAGTCCCAGAGGTGAGAGTCGATGTCCAGGATCTTGATCATGAGGTCATCTACATACACCTCCAGGTTCCTCCCCTTATGCTCTCGGAAGACCCTGTCCATCATCTTCTGGAAGGTTACCCCTGCGTTTTTTAGCCCAAAGAGCATTATTTTATAATAATAGCATCCATCCCCTGTGATTAAGGAGACATCCTTGATGTCGGGACGGTGCATCCTGATCTGATGATAACCTGAAAAAGCATCTAGGAAACTCATTACAGGGAAACTGATGGCCGAATCAACCAGCACGTCGATCTGACGCAAGGGATAACAATCCTTAGGGCATGCTTTATTATGTAAAGATAAATCAACACACATCCTCCACCGGTCGTCTCCTTTTTTAACCATTACAACATTGGAGACCCAGCTGGGGTATTGGATCTCGGATACAAAGCCGACCTTGAGGAGCTTGGCCACCTCCTCCCGAATTGGCTCGGCCACCTTGTCCGTCATGGACCTCTTCTTCTACTGGATGGGGCGAGCCTCCGGATCCAGGTTGAGGCGATGGCAGGCCACGTCCGCATCAATCCCTGGCATCTCCGCGGCACTTCAGGCAAAGATGTCCACATTCTTCTGGATGAACTCCAGCACCCTGCCTTGAGCCTCTGGGTTCAGCCCTCCACTGACGCGGACCTTCTCCACCCTGCCTCCGAGGGTGAGAACCTCCATCTCCACCACCTCTTCCGCCGCCTCCAGACGATACTTATCTTCCCATTCTTCAACATCCTCCCCTCCGGGGGCGAGGACCTCCTCAGCTTCCATCACGGCCATTGCCTCGGCTGGCTCCCGGACTTCTTCCATCTCCTCCTCCCGAGGGCGGGTCACCTCTACCTCCATCTCCTCTTGGCCACCCTCCTGCTTCGCCTCTTCCATACTTCGCCTCTTCCATACTTCGCCCCATCTCCTCGGCACCCTTATTCCATAAGATGGAGTTCACGGCAGTGACGTAACACTCCCTTGCCATCTTAGGGTCTCTGCGGACCTGGACCTGGACCCCCTTGATGTGGAATTTTAGGCATTGGTTGAAGGACGAGGGGACGCAGTGGAAGGCGCTGATGAGGGTCCTCCTAAAGATAGCGGTGTAGCTGCTGGGGGCATCCACAATGATGAACTTACAAGTACGGGACTGCCCTCCCCCCCTAGCGTGACATGGAGTCCCACTCCATCTTCTACCTCCTTCCTCTCCCCTGAGAACCCGAACAAGGGTCCGTCCGAGGCAAGTACCCTCTTCACCTCCACCTTCATCGCATCAAACGCCTTCTTAAAAATGACGTTGACTGAGCTCCCATTATCGACGAGGATTTGGGCAATGGTGTAATTCACCTTAGTGTAGAGGGTTCAAACTTTTACAAATAGGGGGAGATTGTTGGGTATTGCATCAGCAATAACCCAGATTTGCATGAAGTCACCCTTGAACAAAGATGAATTAAGTTGTATTTGATATCTTGGTTTAAGTTGTGTGTTTGCAGATAATCATTGCTAAGTGTAGACCAATATCATTATACAGTGGGTCATGAACATAGGACCATATAGTGTAATCCCTCACTGTGTGATCCAAGGTGTTTACTCATGTGTAGCCTCTCAATTAGGATACACTTCATATTCAAGCACTTGGATCAAGAAATGAAGATTGGATTCTTGAAGAGTAAAGAAAATTTTCTAAGTCCAGAATTTATCTAAGTCCACCTCTCGAGAAGTCCATGACAGTTCTCGAGAAGTAGACTTAGTAGAACTCGAGAAGTTCCTTTAGTTCTCGAGAAGCCGAGACTAGTTCTCGAGAAACCTGTTTATAGTTCTTTAGAAGTAAGTCTAAGGTTATCGAGAAGTCCTGGCCTTTATTTCTCGAGTAGTCAGAGACAGTTACAAAATTATTCTAAGTCCCTCTCTCGAGAAGTCTATCTTAGTACTCGAGAACTTAGTCTCTAGTTCTCGAGAAGTCAGCATGTATATGATTTGGCTTTCGAGTAATAGTTCTCGAGAAGTCCAGTTAGTTCTCAAGTAGACTCAACGCCGTTTGTTCTCGAGTACTAGCTTAAGTCCAGACAGTCTAGTTCTCGAGAAGTCAGCCTGTTCTCGAGAACTCATTCATACTTCTCTAGAACTGCTGTCAATTTTTCTGAAAATTTCTCTCAAGTCCAGATCGATGGGTTTCAAATGAGACATCGTGATTGGTCCATGTGTCGTCATTAATGTTAAATCTAACCGTTATGGGAAATCCTATATAATGTCTTTTCATCAAGACTAACCCTAAGCGGAAAATGGTATTTGTTTATTATCGTGATCGGCCGTCTCTCTCTCTAAGAAGAACAGAAGTTTCAGTCGCCGCCGCCGCTCAACGTGAAGATCGACACTTCTGTTTTTGATCAAGAAAGGCTTGTTGTTCAAGGATATTTCATCTTCTCCTTGATCGAGTAGGTCTAAGATTTCTCAGATCAGATCTCTCAACTCTTCTTCAATATTTTCTGAGAAAGCCGCAATTTCAAGAAGAAGACCTAGAGTTGAATTTTTCCAGATCTGAGACAAATTTCTGTTTGTATTTATTTTTCAAATCTCTCTGTAAATTTTGTAGGAGATTAATCTCCAAGTTGTAGGAAGTTTTCATCTTCCGAGTGTAGATCCTTTTGAATCGAGATTGTAGGAACTTGGTTCCGAGGCGTAGGATTGGATTTCAATCCAAGATAGTTGAGTAGCCGAGTCTAGTGATTTACTAGATCGGTGAGGTAAAGTGGGCGTACCCAAGGTTGGGGAACTACTATAAATCTTCATGTCATTTGTGATTGCTTGATTGTGTGTGCATGTTCTTTAAAAATTTTATTCTGCATTTAGACACACAATTCACCTATTCACCCCCCTCTAGGTGATTTAGGTTGACAACTTAACTCTTTCAATTGGTATCAGAGGCAGGTTGGTCGTTAAAAGGTTAACACCTTGATCAATTTCCTCTCTAAGTTGTCTTTGAGAATTTTCAAGCAATGAACAAGGCTAAGGATTTTTCCAAGCTTCCCCTGTGCACAAAGAATAACTTTCTCATGTGAAAAGAGAGAATTAAATTTATCATGGAAGCTGTGGATCCCCGGATCTTCATGATTGTTGAAGAAGGTCCCCACATTCCTATGACTATCTCCACTATAGATCCAACCAAGGAGGTTCCAAAGAAGTTAATGGATCTAGATAAAGAAGAGATTGCACTTGTCTCTCTTGATAAGAAAACTAAAAATATTATAGCAAGTGCAGTCGATGACTCGATGTTGCAGAACCTAATTCACTGCCAATCTGCTAAGGAGATGTGGAAGTCACTAGTCACTCTGATGGAAGGTACTGAAGAAGTGAGGGATGATAGAAGATCCCTGTTGAACCAGAAGTACGAAGCCTTCAGGCAAGGGCCAAAGGATACTATTGCAGATACATTTGAGAACTTCTTTAAAATAGTCAATGGTCTCAGAGTATATGGCAGAGTCTTCACCAATGGAGAACTGAATGACAAGTTCCTAAGATCCTTAACGAAGGAATGGGACAATAAGGTCTGTGCTATCAGCGAATTTGTAAAGCTAGCTGAGACAGATCCTCAGAATCTCTTTGGGAAGCTGATGTCGTATGAGCTTCAACTCAACACGAGGAAAGCTGAAGAAGAGAAGAGCAGGTCTGCATCAAAAGAGAAGTCTGTTGCTTTAAAGGCAGACACCTCCAGGAAGTCAAAGGCTACCTCTCCAGCCCCAGCACAAGAAGTTAGTGAAGAATAAAACTCAGAGCCAAGTACCTCAGGATCTGAGCTATCTAAAGGAGAGTTCTCCTTACTCTCACGACAGTTCAAGAAATTCTTGAACTAGAAAAAGCAATGGAAGGGCAAGGATGCCTCTCACAGAAGATCACGACATGACGGTGATCGACACAGAAAAGGCTAGAGCAGCCACGATAGGTATGGTTCTAAATAGAACAAACACATTTAAACTGACATAGTTTGCTACTATTATAACAAGACAAGTCACGTCATAGCTGATTGCCCCCACAAGAAGAAGGAGGGTGGCAGGAGAGAAGAAAAGAAGTCCTCGTACAGCAGGAAGAGGACAGAGAAGAGCCTGATAGCCAAGAAGGGCAAGACTCTTAGTGACTCTGACTCATCTGAGTCAAGTGAAGAAGAGGAAGCCTACTTTGGACTTATGGCTCAATCAGACGAGGAACAAGAGCCCCAGTTCACTGGGGAGGTAAAATCTCACACCCCTCTTTCAGAATCTGAAGTTTCTGAGCATGATCATGAGGACAGCTCCTCTGACGATGAGTCTGAACTCATGGCCCAGTATAAGGAGTTGGTCATGGCTTACGACAAATGTCGAAAGGTCGTGAAAACTCAGGCAAAAGATATTAAGTCTCTAAAGGCCATAGAAAGCTCTCTAAGAGAGTAAGTCACTAACATGGACTCACTTCGAGAAGACTTAGATAATGTTGTTGATGAGTTCAACAAGGCTATCAAGCACCTTGATCTGAAGGATGAAATCATCAAAGGGTTGGAAGACTTACTAGAGGCAAAAAAGAAACTTGTTGAAGGTTTCTCTAAGCCAAAGGTAGTTCTTCCTCTCGTTGCTGAGTTCTCCGCTCAGGCCAAGGGTGCTGGGCTAGGCCATGTAGAAGCTCCTAGAAAATCTTCTAGGAGGAATAAGGCTCAGAGAAGGAATAAGGCCGCCAAGAAGGCCTTAGCCAAAGCAAAGGGGAAAGCCCCTCAAGATCAGTCTGTCTTTAAGAAAGTCATATTTCCAACAAATGAGTTTGATCTTGACTCATCCTACGGCCACTTGACCAGGCCTAATTATGTAGAGCCAAAGTCTCATTACCGAGTATGGACTTGCCCCAGAAACTTTGGTGAGAGTGTCTTTAAGGCACCTTATGTAGAAGTCTTTCTTCAGAGCTATGGCCCTTATGATCATGGTCATAACTTCAAGAAAGCACCAAAAGTAAAAAACCATTGTAGAAAAGCCTGTAATGGAGAAGTAATCATGTGATTGCCATCATCATGAAGCTTCTTCCTCCAAGAATGCTACACCTTCTTGACTAGCATCTTATAAGGTCAAGCAGGAGTTCTTAAGGCAAAGATACAACAGGTTCGACTGTTGGTGCTGTGGCAAAATTGGTCATTTTGTCATCGATTGTTAGTTTAATCCAAGAAATTTTGCAACTCCTAGAGTTGGCAACATGAGAATGACCACTCATGATGCTAATCCTCGTAGGGGGAGTGTTCTGACACGAGACCAAGGACCCAAACATGTTTGGGTTCCTAAGGCAAACTAATTATGATTGCAGGGATGTCCAAAGGCCACCAAAACGCCAATCTGGTATTTGGACAGTGGATGCTCTCGGCACATGACCGGGAAAAGAAGCCTACTTCAGAATTATTCTCCAGTGTTGAATGGACAAAAGGTCATCTTTGGAGGTTCAGACCGCGGGATAACTAAAGGCTATGGTATGATTACTAACGGTAGTGTATCCTTTTTAGATATAGCTTATGTGGAGGGATTGGAACACAATTTTATAAGCATAAGCCAACTATGCGACAAAGGATAGATAGTTGAATTCCATACTGACAAGTGCCTGATAAAGTCTGTTGACAATATGGAAACGATTCTATCTGGCACTCGAAGTGGGAATATATTTTGTTTAAATTTCATTTTTATAGATTCTTCTACACCAGTGTGTCTTTTGGCAAAAGATAGTGCGTCTCTTGGAACCAATGGCACAAGAGGTTAGCACCTATTAATTTTAAAACTATTAATAAATTATTCTCCCAGAACTTAGTACGTGATGCCATGAATGTCAAGTACGTCAAAGATAGACCTTGTCATGCATACATAAAAGGCAAGCAAACAAGGGCTACCTTTAGAAGCATTATTGACAAAAATTCAAGTAGATGTCTCCATCTACTTCATATGGACTTGTTTGGTCCACTACAAATTAGAAGCTTGGGAGGTAAGGAATATACATTAGTTATTGTTGATGATTACTCGCGCTTTGTGTGGGTGTTCTTTCTGAAACACAAGTCAGATACCTTCGACATCTTTACTAATTTTGTCAGGTAGGTTCAGAATGAATACAACTTTTCGTAGTCAAAATCAGAAGTAACAATGGAACAGAGTTCAAATCTAGGTCAATGACAGAATTCTGTGAAAGCCTAGGTATCTTTCATGAGTTTTCCTCTCCTCGCACTCCACAGCAAAATGGAGTAGCTGAGAGAAGGAACAGAACACTCATAGAGTCCTGCAGAACTATGTTGAGTGATGCTTCACCACCGAAATACTTCTGGGCTGAAGCCGTCAATACTACATGTCACGTGTAAAATCGAGCACTCATCAATAAGAATCATGATAAGACACCTTACGAACTTCTAAAAGGCAGGAAACCAACTATTTCATATTTTAGAATTTTTGCCTGTAAATGCTTCGTGTTTAACAATGGTAAGTATCATACTACCAAGTTTAGTGAGAAAAGTTTTGAAGGTATTTTTGTAGGTTATAGTAGCCATAGTAAGGCATAAAGGATTTTCAATAGAAAAACGCTGGTTGTAGAAGAATCCATATATGTTGTATTTGATGAGACGAGCTTGCTACAAAGCAAATCGTCTAGTGTGTTTGTTGAAGATGCAGGTACAAGGATTAAAGAGATCATCTTGGATGAACCGACTGAAGGTGAAAGAGAAAAGTTCTTTAAGATCACTACTTCAACCCCCATTGGAGAGGCAGATGATCAAGATGAAGAAAACATCCAAGTTGATGAAGTCACTCTAGTGGCTGAAGAAGTTCCAGATGCTAGAAACCTAGAGCTCAGACATCTGAAGGATCATCCATTGGACCAGATCATAGGAGATCCCCGGGATGGTGTCAAAACTCATCGAGGTACAACTGACGAGAATTTATATTTATGTTTTCTCTCACAGGTTAAACCAAAGAAGTTTGAGGAAGCCAACTCAGACGCATCATGGATCTTGGCCATGGAAGAAGAACTGAACCAGTTCAAGCGATACAAAGTTTGGAAACTAGTTCCTAGACCCAAAGGTAAGAATGTCATCAGAACGAAGTGGGTCTACCGGAACAAGTTGGATGAGGATGGAACAATCATAAAGAACAAGGCCAGACTCGTCGCCAAAGGATATCGTCAAGAAGAAGGGATCGACTTCGACCAAACATACGCTCTAGTGGAAAAGCTGGAGGCCATCAGACTGTTCCTAGCTTATGCTGCACTGAAGGGCTTCACTGTCTTCCAAATGGACGTGAAGTCCGCCTTCCTAGATGGTGACATAAAGGAAGATGTGTATGTGGAACAGCCCCCAGGTTTTGTTGATCCTAACTTTCCTGAGTATGTTTATTTGTTATCGAAAGCGCTGTACGGTTTAAAACAAGCTCCTCGAGCTTGGTATGAAACGCTATCTACCTTTCTCTTCGAGAACGAGTTCACAAGGGGAAAGATAGATAAGACATTATTTCTTAGGGAAATTAAAGGCAAGATTTTGCTAGTGCAAATCTATGTCGACGACATTATTTTTGGTTCTACAGACGACAACCTCTGCAAAAAGTTTTCTAAACTTATGCAAGGGAAGTTTTAAATGAGTAGTATGGGAGAGCTGAAGTATTTCTTAGGACTTCAGGTGAAACAATTTGAAGATGGAATTTTCATCTGACAGACGAAGTTCACCAAGGAGTTGATTAAGAAATTCGGAATGGAGAGTGCAACCTCTATGAGGACTCCAATGGCCTCAGCTATGTCTCTAGACAAGGATGAGAAAGGGAAACCTTTTGATGAAACAAAATACAGAAGCATAGTTGGATCCTTGCTCTACCTTACTGCCAGTAGACAAGACATAATGTTCTCTACATTTGTCTGTGCTAGATTCCAAGTGAACTGTAAGGAATCTCAATATGCTGCTGCAAAGCGAATCTTGAGATACATTAAAGGTACACTGAATCTTGGCTTATGGTACCCAAGAAGTAATGACAACGAACTAATTGGTTTCTCAGATGCAGACTTTGCAGGTAGCAAAGATGACAGGAAAAGCACTTCCGGGACATGTCAGTTCCTTATAAGAAGGCTTATCTCATGGAGCAGCAAAAAGCAAAATTGTGTCGCAATCTCAATGGTCGAGTCAGAGTATTTCTCTGCCGGCAGTTGTTGTGCACAATTGCTTTGGCTAAAGAACCAGCTAGAAGATTACAATATGAAGGTTAAAGACATTCCATTGTTCTGCAACTCCTCCAACACAATAGCAATTGCAAATAACCAAGTCTCGCACAGTCGGACAAAGCACATCGAGCTCAGATATCTCTTCATCCGGGAGTATGTGGAGCAAGGGGATGTGGATCTGCAGTACGTGCCAACAAATCGACAAGTTGCAGACATTTTCACAAAGCCGTTGGACGAGACCAAGTTCAATTTCTTCAAAACTGAACTTGGGATGTTGAACAAAGAAGGATGGGTCAAAGGGAATCAGTTCAAAGCTCAAGAATCGAGGAAACTTCAAAAAGGTCCGAAATTTCTTAAGTGGAAGGCAGTTCTCGAGAACTATTATTACTTCTCGAAAAGCATGAAATTAGTTCTCAAAAACTTCAAGTCCACTTCTCGAGAACAGAAAATCTTTCTCTCGAGAGGTACTGAAATTTCTCGAAACAAGTCATTTACTTCTCGAGAACTACAATAATACTTCTTGAGAACTACCCTACCTCTCGAGAATGCCATGTCAATTTTCAATTTCTGTCAATCTCTACTATTTTGAAAACCGCTCGATTTCTGCCTTAATCAAAGGGTTAATTTAGTTTAATTAGACATCTAATCGGCATTACTAGGGTTATATAAATATAAAACGTTAGAATCCCAAATTCAACCGACATTTCAAACTCGACTCTCTCGAAAACTCTTCGTCTTCCGCCGACCAGTGCTTCGATGCCGCCGCCTTCTCGCTCTCCGTCCTTCGCCGTCGTTCATCTCAATGACCCAACAGTTCAAAATCGGCGTCGACAGTGAGCTAGTAGTAGCAGGGATAACAAATCTTTCAGAGGATTTCAGAAATCTTCTTCTTCTCCTGGACACTACAGGTTTGACATTTGTTCTATCAGAACCTTGCAAGATTTTATTTCCTGAGGTAGAAGAGTTCTTCAGAAATGTTAAGATAAGGAGAAATGGCATTGTCCTGAAGTCAAAATTCAAGGGCATTAAAATTAAGTTGAGCCCGACCATAGTGTCCCGACTTCTCAGATTACCTCATGTAGATGATTTAGATGAAATAACAGGAGATGATAATGACAGAACATGTCATTTCTGTGGAGTTCCAGATGACATTACTTCTCTGAGGTGGACTTCTTTAAATGATGTTAGCAAACTTTTAGTAGACATTATTGGCAAAATTCTGTGGTGCAGAATAGGGTCAATAGGGTTTATTACAAATGACTTCTTCAATATCATGGCTGTCATAGTCTGCAGGAAAAGATTTCCTTATGATTTGATGATTTTTGATTTGATTAGAGACAGCATAAAAGAACCCAAATTTGCTAGGATAATCTCCTTGATGTTGCATGAGATTGATCCAACTGTCTTCAAGACTTCTAAAGGCACTCCAATCAATCACCTGAAGAAGATCTCCCTAGCCTCCATTCATAGATAGGAATTAAAGCGGAAGAATCCAAAGCAGCTGGCTAAAGAGATTGCAGCCCCTGCTAAAGAGGTCAGGACCCTACCTCCCTCCTCTCATAATGTTGCTAAACCATCTGGTGCAGCAACTGAGGGGTAGCCTACAGCCTCAGTTCCAGATGCAAGACTTCCTCCTCCTCCTCCAGCCAGATCACCAGCAAGTTCACCCATCAGAAGTCCTGTCAGGAGCCAAGTAAGATCTCCAACCAAGTCCCCAGAGGCAGACATTTCAGATAATACCATCTCAGATGAGCAAGTGCAAGAAACCCTCAAATCTACTGCTGAAGATATTGATAGTATGATCAAAGATCTGACTTTAGAAGAACCTCTTCCTTCTCTACACAAGGAAACTGCTGAAGAGCCATCAAAGGATCCTTCTCCATCACCAGTTCGATCTCCATCACCAGCACATACTCCATCTCCAATACCATCACCCAAGTCTCAAACTGCTCAATCCCCATCTGCTAAGAAAGATTTACCAGATACCATTCTTCTTTCTGATGAAGATAGAATTTCTCCAGAGCCTGTTGAAGCTCCTCTAAGAAAACTTGACTTCTCCATGCCTACTTTCCTTGATGAAGAAGGAGATGCAGTCACTCATACTATCAGATCTAAAAGTTTTGTAGTGATTGATGAGATTCCTCCATGGACTGTACCTCCTCCTGCTATTAATGTTGTTGCTGCCCCTATAAATTCAGATATTCTCAGTAAGATTGAAATCATGTTGGCTAACCAGAGGAAATATTTTGATGAATCTCTGAAGGTAGTCTAGGACAAAGTCACTTCTCTAGAAAAAGAGATGAGCAGAGGATTTGCAGAAATCCAGCATAACACAGACTCCATCAAAGCATTGTTTCAGATTGGTGGAAAAGTAATAGACCACACCATTACAAGTGTTGGTCAGGTAATGGACCAATCTGTAACTCTTGCTAACAATCAGATTCAGTTAGAGAAGAAAGCCCAGGAATATGTTATGAAAATCTGTGAAGAAGTGGGAACCTTCAAGGAAGATGCCATAGAAATACTATGTGTAGAATTCAGAAAGGGGGAGAGCCTGGTAAAAGAACATGTGGAAAAACTTGTGGATAAGTTTACTGCTGCTGCAAACTCAGCTTGGTCTGATAAGATAAATGAAATCAATAAGAATGTTTTAGAGCAAATTCAATCTGTGAAATTTCATACATATGACACCTCAGTCTGGATGCACAACCAAATATTCCCTATATTTCAGGTTGATCCTAATATCATTCCTCATAACCTGAATCCTCTTGCTGAAGGACAGTCCAGTCAGATGTCAGCTCAGATGCAACAATCTCAGATGCCCTGCTTCTCTCCTAGGCCAGAAGATAAGGATCCTCCTCCTACTTCCTATGACCAAGTATGGGATGACATTATCCCTCAAGGTTTACCTGAGATCCATGCCTCTAAGAAAAGGAATTATGGGGAAGGCCCCTCAACCAGCAAAAGTGTTCCCAAGACAGATTCTAGAGAAAAGAAAGGCACAAGAGTTTGCTGAAGTCTGGAGTCCTACCTTAAAGTCATTGATTCTTGATACTCTCAAGTTAGTTATGGATTATAATGAAAACAGGAGTCTCCACTACAGCTCCACTGAGTGGGAACTTTATGAGAAGTCCATGATTAAAAGAAGGATTTATGACAGAGAGTATGGCAAGAATAATCCCAAGGCTCCTCCAAAACCTCCAAGATACAACCCAAAGCTTTTCAGCTACAAGAGGAGATAACAGGAGAAGCATGACAGACAACATCAGAGCTAGAGATGATTTTTCTACTGATACTTGTTTTTGAGACTATGGAAGAAATGATGTTGAATTGGAAATCTAAAACATTATATATATACAATTTCTAGTTTTGCTAATTGTGTGTTTAATTTTTCTATCTTGTTATCGATTTCTATTCTTCATTTACAGTTCTTTATTTATTGGTGTAATTCACCTTAGTGTAGAGGGTTCAAATTTCTACAAATAGGAGGAGATTGTTTGGTATTGCATCCACAATAACCAAGATTTGCATGAAGTCACCCTTGAACTAAGATGAATTAAGTTGTATTTGATATCTTGGTTTAAGTTGTGTTTTTGCAGATCATCATTGCTAAGTGTAAACCAATGTCAGTCTACAGTGGGTCATGAACACAGGACAATACAATGTAATCCCTCACTGTGTGATCCAAGGTGTTGACTCATGTGTAGCCTCTCAATTGGGATACACTTCATATTCAAGCACTTGGATCAAGGAATGAAGATTGGATTTTTGAAGAGTAAAGAAAATTTTCTAAGTCAAGAATTTCTCTAAGTCCACCTCTCGAGAAGTCCATGACAGTTCTCGAGAAGTAGACTTAGCAGAACTCGAGAAATTCCTCTAGGTGTCGAGAAGCTCAGACTAGTTCTCGAGAAACCTGTCTATAGTTCTCGAGAAGCCAGTTTAAGGTTATCAAGAAGTCCCGGCCTTTATTTCTCGAGTATTAAGAGACAGCTACAAAATAATTCTAAGTCCCTCTCTCGATAAGTCTATCTTAGTTCTCGAGAACTTAGTCTTTAGTTCTCGAGAAGTCAGCATGGTTCTCGAGTATATGATTTGGCTTTCGAGTAATTTTTCTCGAGAAGTCTGGTTAGTTCTCAAGTAGACTCAACGTTGTTTGTTCTCGAGTACTAGCTTAAGTACAGACAGTCTAGTTCTCGAGAAGTCAGCCTGTTCTCGAGAACTCATTCATACTTCTCTAGAACTGCTGTCAATTTTTCTTAAAATTTCTCTCAAGTCCAGATCGACGGGTTTTTCAAATGAGACATCGTGATTGGTCAACGTGTCGTCATTAATGTTAATTCTAACCGTAGGGGAAATCATATATAATGTCTTTTTCATCAAGACTAACCCCAAGCGGAAAATCGTATTTGTCTATTATCATGATCGGTCGTCTCTCTCTCTAAGAAGAACAGAAGTTTCAGTCGCCGCCGCCGCTCAACGTGAAGATCGACACTTCTGTTTTTGATCAAGAAAGGCTTGCTGTTCAATAATATTTCATCTTCTCCTTGATCGAGTAGGTCTAAGATTTCTCACATCAGATCTCTCAACTCTTCTTCAATATTTTCTGAGAAAGCCGCAAGTTCAAGAAGAAGACCTAGAGTTGAATTTTTCCATATCTGAGATAAATTTCTGTTTGTATTTGTTTTTCAAATCTCTCTGTAAATTTTGTAGGAGATTAATCTCCAAGTTGTAGGAAGTTTTCATCTTCCGAGTGTAGATCCTTTTGGATCGAGATTGTAGGAACTTAGTTCTGAGTCGTAGGATTGGATTTCAATCCGAGATAGTGGAGTAGCCGAGTCAAGTGATTTACTAGATCGGTGAGGGAAAGTGGACGTACCCAAGGTTGGGGAACAACTATAAATCTTCTTGTCATCTGTGATTGCTTGATTGTGTGTGCAAGTTCTTTAAAATTTTTATTCCGCATTTAGACGCACAATTCACCTATTCACCCCCCTCTAGGTGATTTAGGTTGACTACTTAACTCTTTCAGAGGCGACACTCCTTCGATACATGGTATGGAGGCTTGTCTTGCGAGAATCCTCGACACCTGCCCCTCCGTGGATCATCCCGATCCTTTCCCTAGTCCCAACATCCACCCGGTCCTCACACCGATCCTCCTCCGAGCGTGGAAGGACCTCTTCGATCCGCACTTGTTGACGCTCCTACTGCTGTTGTTATTCCCTATTTCCTCTCATCACAAGGAACTCTGGGCACGTTGTCGTGGAGTGCCCTTCCTCCCAGTGGAAGTCACAGTAGGGCAACTCCACCCTAACATCCCTTCTTCTCCTCCGCACTGCTGTCCTTCTCTCCCCTATGGCTATGACCATGGCCTGCTCCTGGTCGGGAAGAGGCGGCCTCTGGGCCTATCTCCCGCCCTAAGGGTAAAACTTGCCTTATCCTCCCCGGCAATAGTCCCCTCCATGGAACCCTCTCCTCGCCCCCTGCTCTTGCCACTCGGGCCTCCACCCTAGCTAGTGATTCGGCTTCTAGCGCCCCCACCCGGGCTGCTGCTGTGGCTGCTGTTGTGGCTGCTCCCTTAGTCGAAGCTCGACTCTCCTCTCCTCCTGACCTCTGCCCCCTCTGGGCCTCTCCTCCTCCATAGACCACCTAGGTAGCCTCCGGGAAAACTCCGGGTTCGACGCCTCCCCGTAGACTTCTCTCGCCGCTCTCTCCATCAACTCCTCGTAGGAGAGGGGCGGGATCCTCTTCAACTCCATTCGGAAAAAACCTGCTGCAACCCCAGGGTGAAGGCCATCATCAGAGTGTGTCCCGAAATTTCATGAACCTGGGTAACCTCCTCCTGGAAGTGAGCCCCCAAAGGTATCGTTCACTCCCTGCTTGATGCAGAACATGGACTCCGACTCCCTCTTTCTCCTCTTGGAGGTGATGAACCTCAACATGAACCCCCGGCATAGGTCCTCGAAGCATTAGATGGAATTGGCCGGCAGTTGGTGGAAGCACTCCCTTGACTTCTCCTTCAAAGTGATGGCAAAGAGTCTGTACTTGAACCCATCCGACATCTGTCGGATCGATACCACGTCCTCAAACCACTTGACGTGCTAGACAGGGTCCCCCTTCCTGTTGTAGTGGGACATCTCGGGATCCCTGAAACCATCTAGGACCGGTGCAGAGGAGACGAACTCGTTGAAGGGGCTGTCTCCCCCCACTAGGCGAGCTGGAGGGTCTCGCGCCCCCATCTCGTCTAACCTGTCTCCACTCCCCGAACCTGGGAAAAGCACTCGCCTGGGGAGCTCTGCACCCCGGCCTTCCTCGGCGATCTACTTCCCTGCTCGCCTGGCGGGAGCAACCTCGCCGAGTGCCGGATCCGCGAGAACTGGAATCGTTGGAGTCGAGCACTCGGCATGCGCTGAAAGGAGGGAGTTATTCAGATCTACTCTAGAGGGAGGTGAATAGAGTGTTTAAAAACTTTTGGTTGATTTAAATCTATTCTATCAGAGTACTGAAAAATGATACCAATAAATATATAAGCAGAAGAACAACTAGAGAACTATTCCAAATATCACAGAAACTAGCAGGAGCAATAAGAAAAGGTACAACCAGACGACATAAGAAATTATAGTGGTTCCCCAAATCTGGGTACATCCACTCTTCTACCACCCTGGTAGGAATCACTCTCAGGT
Organism: Platanthera zijinensis; assembly: GCA_039513925.1. Taxonomy (NCBI): domain Eukaryota; kingdom Viridiplantae; phylum Streptophyta; class Magnoliopsida; order Asparagales; family Orchidaceae; genus Platanthera; species Platanthera zijinensis. The sequence continues at coordinate 169,760,312 of CM077088.1, forward strand.
TTTTGATCAGTTGACTGCCACCAAATTATATCTATTTCAAGGGAGATATTTCAACCCTTCTGACTTTTGATCAGGTGCCGGAAAACCAACTTGAAGTCTTTTGATCAGGTGACCTCATAACCAGGAATTACTTTTGAAGGGAGTAAAAACCATTTATACAGAGGGGGGGAGGAAAAGTTGAGTTGTCTTCTCTTTTCTTAAGCAAATGAGAGAAGACTTGAGAGTGATCCTGATGGAGTCAAGGCTTGTCCTATGATTTGAATTGTTCAGGAAATTAGAGCCTTGTACAAGGTGTAAGGATTTGAAATCCAGAAAGCTGAGACTGATTGAAGAGGATTTTCTCCACAAGCTTCCTGATTAAATTCTTGTTCTTGAAACTGAGAACTATTCTTCTTCTTTTTTTCTTGCAACCTTGAAAGTTATTTTTAAAAAATCGGTTAACTGCAACAAGAAGAAGTAATTCCAGAATAATAATTATCTCTGTCTTTTATTCTCTGAGTCCCATTCCTTTGAGTAATTCCAAACTAAGTTTGAAATCGTCCATATTGATTGACTACCGGAATCATGGGAACTTGAGCAACAGCTATAAGAGAATTAACTCGTTTCCTTAACTGTCCCAAGAAAGGCTGTATAATAACTCTGTGAAAACCAACAATTAATGCTTGCCAAGGAACGGCTATATTCAAAGAATATATTCAATAATCACTCAGACATATATAAGCAAAAGAATAAATAGACAATAAGAAAAAACAATAACTACAGGGAATAAAATGATGATCTGGCAGAAATCGTCGATCTGGTCCTGAGATCATCGAGCTTAAACATCCTCTATCATCGAATTGAGCCCTATGATCGTTGACCTGAAAATTTGCTTTCCAAACTGGGCTTCACGATCGTCGAACTGAGATGTTTGAATGATGATCTCAATCCTGAAAGTAGATCAGAGATCGTCGACCTGAGTTTAACAATCGTCGATCTCAGTATTTAGAGATTTAACTCTGAGATCATCGAGCGCAAAACGAAGATCGTCGAGCTCTCTTCCGAGATCGTCGAATGACTTTTTACTTAGAAAAATTCCTGCCTTGTTTACTCTCTGTTGTCTTCTAAGTCTATGATGTCTTGGTCTTGTCTCACTGAGTTGTTGATCTGACTGACACCTAAGACACTAGACTAGACCCTGGCTATACAATGTAGGTCTGACTTAGCCTAGATTAGTGAACCTATCCCAAATCCAAACTCGGGATCCAAAAATCTCCCCCTATTTGGGTGAGGTCAATAAACAACAATAAAAGAAAACAACAGGAAAAATAAACAAGTATATCTGTCATGAAATATAAGAAAAGTTCAACAGATATTTACAAAGATAAATATAGACACAAAAAAAGAAAATAGTTACTAAGACTTGTCTGAAGCTGGCTTAGCAAATTCAATTTTTCTTTTTTGATCTACTGCTTGATGTCTTGTCATTTTCAAGTCTGCTTCACCAAGAAATTTAATTGTAGCTGCTCTGGGAATAATAGCCTCAGGATGTACCTGCATATAGGCATTAGCATCAAAGATATTCTTATCAATATTAAATTGTTCCAGCTCTTTCTCCCTATACTTAGACATAGTTGAGAATTGAGAAGGATCAGTTCCTTCTTTTCTATCTTTGTTTATTTGGGAGAGACCAATCAATTCATGAAACCTAGCCATCCTGAAGTTAGTATCAAGCTCAGGTTCATACTAAGATTATTCTTCTATAGAGTCATGAGAGGTCTTCTGAAGCTTTTTGTGCTTGATTGATTGTTCTTGGAATTTTTTCTGTTACTGTATGTTGAGAATGACTGTCATGAAGGTTTGGAGGAGGTCTGACTTGACTGCATTTTCTAGGAATTCTGAATCTCCTGCTAGAATCTGAAATATCTTCTCTTTCAGCCTGATCATACTGTCTACCTCTCCTTCTTGAATAGCTCATTGAATAAGACCTGGATGGTATGCTGTGAGAGTGAGGAGCATAAGAAGTCTGCTGATGGGAGGAGGTAGCAGTCTTAGAAGCAATATTTCCACTAGCACCTGTTGAAGGAGGAGAAGGAGTTGGATCCTTCCTGAAAACTTTGACAGGAGAGGAACAAGTCTTTCTCCTTTTCTTCTGAGTCTTCATCTCATTCTTGGAAAATCTCATCCAGTGAGGAGAATTTGATGTGAGAGTAATATTATGCCTGATGAAGTAAGGAATGTCATCTTGAGAATTAGACTTAGGCACTTCCTTCACTGGAGCTTTTCTTTTCTTGGTCACTTTCTTCTTCTTGCTGACATCTAGATCTGAGTCTGAATCTGAATCTGAATCACTATCAGATGAGCCTGGTGGATTATTATATATATCATCAATCTCTTTGATAACTAAAAGTTCTTAAGCAGCATCAGCAGCCATAATTTCAGCCAAACTTGGGGTTGGAGAAGTAGAATAAGCATAGGTTGGAGGAGAGAAGGCCTTGGGCTCAGGACTCTTAACCTCTGGCATACTGATCAGCTCAGGCACTGGAACTGCAGAAGGCTCAGGAGCTGCCAAGAGCTCAGGAACTTGAGTAGCAAAACTCTGAAGAAGCTGAAGTAAAAGATCTTTGCTCACAGGAGCAGTATAACATACTATATCTGAACAAAATAGAAAAGCAGCAGGGGAAAGACAATCTCTATACAAAAGATCAAAAGTGCTTAGAACTGAAGTCAGTTCAAAAGCTGGAGAGATGAAGCAATCTCCATAAAGGATGTCCAAGGATTCTTCAGGGATTTCAAAGTCATCTTCCAAAAATGCAATAACTTCTGTATCAGGAATATCAATATCTGCATTCTCTATAACTGCCAAAACTGTATCTGCAGTCATCTCTGTATCTACAACTATCAAACCTATGTTTGCCTCTGCCAAAACTGTGTCTGCCTCTACTATTACAACTGCTGGAGGAGGAGGGACTTCTTCACTGGACATCTCCCCATGCCTGGTAGCAGTAATTTCTGCTGTCAGACCCCTAGATGAAGAAGGGCTAGAGAAAGAGGCAACAAAGGAATTAAACGAAACTAGTAGAGGTGCAAGGGCATCCTCTACAATGGCTTTGATGGTAGGGGTGAGGAGGGAAATGAGAGCAGATGGAGTAGATGATGTAGAAGGAAGAGAGGAAGTGAAATGACCACAAGCTGCGCAAATGTTTGAGATAGTAGGTTGAGTAGTGGATGCAGGGATAGACACTTGTGCTGGATGGGGGGAAATATGAGGTGAGGGTTCATGAGTTGGTGAAGTGAAATGAAGATCAAAAGTTGGTGAGGTTTGGATTGAGATGTTGGTGGAGGGGATCTCTTCTAGATAATGTGGTAGAGGGGACAAAGGAGTAGGGGTTCCTAGAGGAGGGCTTTGAGGTGGAGTTGGTTGATGTTACAAAGGGGAAGTTGGTCTAGCTGGGGAAGGAGGTATCTCTGGCTCATCTTCTCTAGGGTGAGGAGTGACTGGAGCAGTCCTTGTGTCCTCAAAAACCCTGTGGGTGAAGGGAGCCCTGGAGGGCTTTAAGATAGTCCTCTCCCACTTTCCAAAGAGAACTGGGGTCAGTCTCTTCGAAACATTGATGAATGTTGTTGGAGAAGTCAACAACTCAGGACATTTTTCAGTGAGAAAAATTCCAAAAATTCTGCCAAGAGAGACCTCTCTCTTATTTGCTTTCTTCCTGATCAACTCAAACAAAACATCAGTCCAATTCACTAATTTCTGATTAACCAAAGCACTCATCAAAAGAAACTTGTGCCTGGAAATATTATCATGGGCAGTGTGCTTCCCAAGCACCACTTTACCCACAATATCTGCCAAGAACTTGTATTAAGGAGACAAGTTCTTTTTCAGAAGCTTGCTAGGGTTTTGCCTCAGCATGACCCATTCTGGCAAGCATGCCCATAAATTCCTCTTTATCCAAATCAATATCATCTTCTCCATTAATGAAACCGAAAATTTTTGTAAGAACGATAGGGGTTAGATGTACCTCCTGTCCAGAAATAGTTCATGTCATCGTCTGTCCGTCTGAAGAAGAGGTATAAGCTCATTCTTTAATTTCTGATACTAGTAACTTCATCCTGGTTCGTCAGAAACTTCTGTAACTTTGGTGCATCAAATAGCTTCAACACATCCTGAAACGTCTGATCACTATTTTTGAATGAGTCCAGATCAATATCAAAACCTGAATCAAACTTCATGATGGACACAATCGCCGCTGGAATTGCCATTGGAGAGTTCCTGCAGAGAAAACAAAGATCAAGTGCAGATGGGAAATGAAAAGCGCGGGACTATTTCAGTCTAAACCCTAGTTTATAAGGTTTAAGAAAACGAAGAGGCGGAGTTAGCCAAGCGTATTAACTACTAAAAATGACTTCAAAACAAAGGTTGGCGAAGTATTTTAATATAAAATGAGTTCGGTAACCTCAGATCGAAGAGAAAGAATAAATCATCGATCTCAGGTTGATGATAAATTCTCTGAACCAAAAATCGTCGATCTCTGTTCGACGATAATTGTTTCACTAAGAAGTGATCGTCGATCTCCGTTCGACGTTCAACTTCACGAGACGTTAGCATATCGTCGATATCCGTTCGATGATCTGTCAACAAATCATCGAGCTCAGACAGAAAGTCAAATAATCTCATCACCATTAATCATACCTAGCTTATTCATGAAGAATAGATGTTTCTTTTCATTCAAGGGTTTGGTGAAAATATCTGCCCTTTGAAAATCAGTAGGGATGAAGGTGAGATTGATTTTCTTTTTGTCTACACACTCCCTAATGAAATGATGCCTTACATCTATATACTTAGTCCTAGAATGATGGACTGGATTCTGTGCTATAGAAATAGCACTAGTACTATCACAAAATATAGTTGAATTATTTAAGTTGTATCTATAGTCTAGTAGCTTATTCTATATCCATAACATCTGAAAACAACAACTACCAGCTGCTATGTACTCAGCTTCTGCAGTTGATGTAGACACAGATGTTTGCTTTTTACAAAACCAAGAGACAAGCCTAGCACCCAGGAACTGACACGTTCCAGAGGTACTTTTCCTGTCTACTCTACATCCAACAAAGTCAGCATCTGAGTATCCAGTCAACTCAAATTCTGACTCAGCAGGATACCAGAGTCTAGATTTGGGCAACTCTTTATATATCTCAAAATCCTTTTTAATAAAATAAGGTGAGATTCTTTAAGGTTCACCTGGAACCTAGCACAAAGACATGTGGCAAACATTATATTTTGCCTACTTGTTGTGAGATATAACAGGGACCCAACAATAGCCCTATATAATTTCTGATCAACAGGTTTCCCATGCTCATCAGAATCAATCACAACATTGGCAGCCATGGGTGTTTTCTTAACTGAGGAACTAGCCATCCCAAACCTTTTGATCAGCTCATTAGCATACTTGGATTAGGATAGGAAAAATGCCATCAGGTGCCTGCTTGACTTGGAGACCAAGGAAGTAGAAGAGCTCACACATACTACTCATCTCAAACTTTGAATGCATAAGGTTGGAAAACCTCTTGCATAGTTTGGGATCTGTATAGCCAAATATTATGTCATCTACATATATTTGTACTAATAATATTTTATCATGATGATGTTTAAGAAATAAAGTCCTATCTACTATGCCTCTAGAGAATCTATGTTCTAACAAGAAGCTAGCTAGGGTCTCATACCAAGCTCTTGGAGCTTGCTTAAGACCATAAAGAGCTTTATGCACCCTATAAACAAAAGAAGGTTGAGTTGGAGAGATAAAACCTGGTGGTTGTACTGTGTTTGTTATAATTAGGGTTTATCTCTCCACAGTACAACCACCAGGTATTTTCTTCAGCAAGCAATGTACCTGCAGCTTCAATTAGGGTTCTGTTTTTCCTTTCAGCTACCCCAATTTTTTGAGGAGTTCTAGGAGTAGAAAAACATTGTCTGATGCCTTCCTTCTCACAGAACTCTTATATAAGAAGAGACTCAAACTCAGTACCATGATCAGTTCTGATCAATATAACTTGAGTAGAGAACTCACTCTGTATGCACTTGAGAAAATCTGTAAGAACCTTGAAGTTATCTGACTTATTTTTCAAGAAGAACACCCAAGTGAACCTGGAGAAGTCATCTACAATAACTAAGGTATAAGACTTCCCTACTAGGCTTTGTACAGCAATGGCTCCAAAAATATCCATGTGAAGCAAATACAAAATCTTAGGTGAGTTACTCTTATTAATGGATTTGAAACTATTTTTTGTTTGCTTGCCTAGTTGACAATCCATGCACAGGCTTTCCTTCTTATAGGGGTAAGAAGGCAATCCTCCTACAAGGTTGTCCTTAGATAGCCTAGCAATGTATTTAAGATTTACATGTCCTAGTCTCCTATTCCATAATTCATTTTGATTATAAGATTGGTTAAATAAATAAATTTAATTTATGGTTGAATTGAAGTTAACAATATAAATGTTACCTACTCAAGAACCAGATAAAACTACTATGCTGTCAGCTGAAGAAATAATGCAAGAAGACTAATTAAAAGTTACCTGAAATCCTTCATCACAAAGCTGACTAATAGAGATCAAGTTATGCTTCAATCCACTTACATATGCAACCTTCCTGAATGTGACGTAACCTATTCTGATTTCTCCATAGCCTTCGGTCTGGCCAAAGTTGGAGTCACCAAAAATAACCTTAGGTCCTAGCTTTGACTTATAGTTGGATATTTTGTCCTTCCATCCAGTCATGTGTTTTGAGCACCCACTGTCCAGATACCATTTCGGGTTGTATGGTGGACAGTTCTTCACCTATAATAATCAAAAGATTAATTGTTCTTGACCCAGGTTACCTTGGGTCCTTTGTTTTCTTAATAAGAAAAACTTGAGATAATAGACATGGTTGGCTGAGATTTATAGCCTAGTGGATGGTATCTCCTAGGTGGAATTTCCCAAAGGGTGAAAGGATAAATTGTTTGTCTATTATGATTAGGGTTTCTGTTACAGTTAAAGGTTTTATTAATTCTCACTGGGTTCGATGATTGGAAGTGAGATCGTCGATCTGAGTTCGATGACATGGGTTGAGATCGTCGATCTCTACTCAGAGAAGGATAATATTCATTCTTTATGCCCCACGTTCGTCGATCTCTGCTCGATGATCCATACAGAAGTCGTCGATCGCAGTAAGACAATTGATTATAGTAGAAATTTTCGTTCAAAGATCGTCGACCTGGGTTCAACAATTTGCTCACATTTCGTCGATCTGAGTTCGACGAAAGCTGTTGAACATTGTTTTTGTTTTGTTTTTGTCTATTTCTATTTTCCCGTTTGTTAGGTTTGTTCTTATTTATAGTTGAGGGTTTCTCATAGATTGGTTCTTTACCTTTTTCAGAGATGAATTTTACTGGGGTCCTTAGTGCATTTTTCTGGACCAGTGGGGGTTGGCTTGATGAAGCACCCAATCCTAGTTTGCCAGTGAGTCTGGCATTAATAGTGCTTGTAATGTCCATCAGCTTGAGGCTTCTCCCATTAAGAGATTCTTCAAGTTGCCTTGCCTCAGCTAGTTCAGTTTTCAGTTTAATTATCTTTTCATTTGCAAGAGTAATTTCATCTTTTAATTTATGGTTTTCTGCAACTAAACTACTTTGATCATTCAATTGCTCTCTAAGTTGTTTTATTTTCTTTTCTGGACAAATTAGGTCCATGCAAATAGTTTTGAATTCATGTACAAAATCTTCAGAATTGAAGTTAAAAGAAGAGAGTACCTGATCCACTTCTGAAAGTGGTTGTTCATCATCTGATGAATCTTCTCCTGAATGAGTGCTGGAAGCATCAATTGCCATTAGGCAAACTTCCTTTGCCTTTGCTTCCTCCTCATCTTCATCACTGGAGCTAGAGAATGAGGAATCCTCGTCAGTATCACTCCAGATTTCTGTTACAAAGCCTTTCTCTTTCCTCTTATGCTTGCTTGAGGAAGGCTTACTGTATTTCTGTCTTCTGGAGTCCTTGTCCTTTCTTTTCTCCTTCTTTTGATTCTCTGGACACTCAGAGATGTAGTGTCCAGGTTTCCTGCAACCAAAACAAACAACCTCTTTAGTTGGTGTTTTGTCATACCTGGGTTTATCTTCTTGTCTGGATGACTTCTTCCTGAAGTCTCTTTTTCCCATCTTGTAGAATCTCTTTGCTAAGAGACTCAAGAACTCTTCATTAATAGCAGGAGCTGCTGTTTATTCTGTTGCCTTAAAAGCAATGTTCTGCTCTTTCCTGACTAGAGTAGAGACCTTCTGCTCTGCCTCCCTTGTCTTTGTCAAGTGCTTAAAGGATTTGAGCTTTCCCAAAAGTATTTCTGTGGAAATTTCTGAAATACTTTTGGCATCTTTGATAGGCCAGATTCTTGTGTCCCAAGAGCTGGGAAAACACATCAATATTTTGTCATTGATCTTTGTCAATGAAATGTCCTTGTCCAATATTCTTAGTTCACTGATGATGGCACTCAGTCTGCCATACATCTCTTCAACTGATTCAACATCTTCCTTTCTGAAGTTCTCATAATTAGAGATAAGAAGGGATCTTCTATCTTTTCTTTCTTCCACTGAACCTGCCATCATTTGGTTCAAATAATCCCAGATGGCCTTTGTTGATTTGCAGTCAGCAACCTTTTTGAAAATGTCATCTGACATAGTCTGGGCCAGTATGTTCATGGCCTTGGCATCTGCAATTTTTGCTTTCTTTTAAGCATCAGTCCAAGTTGGTGGTGGTATAGCATGAGTGTCAGTAGATGTAGAAGCAACTTTAGTTGGTTGAGGGGGACCTATCAAATTTGATTTAAACATATCTTCATCAATTGAGTTCATGTAAAGTCTTATTCTTGCCTTCTAGATACTGAACTTATTTAAGTTACAGAATAGAGGTCTGGTGCTTGCATAATCCTTGTTCGGTGCCATATGATAAATGAATAGCTAAGGAAAAGAAAATCTGAATAAGCAGGGATCTTGATTCAAGTGTTAGCTTGTACAACCAAAGAACCAAAATCCTCTGATACCAATTAAAAGGAGGGAGTTATTAAGATCTAATCTAGAGGGGGGGGTTTAATAAAGTGTTTAAAAACTTTTGGCTGATTTAAATCTAGTCTATCAGAGTACTGAAAAATGATACCAATAAATATATAAGCAGAAGAACAACTAGAGAACTATTCAAAATATCACAGAAACTAACAAGAGCAATAAGAAAAGGTGCAACCATACGACATAAGAAATTATACTGATTCCCCAAATCTGGGTACATCCACTCTTCTACCACCCTGGTAGGAATCACTCTCAGGTTTTTGATCAGGTGACTGCCACCAAATAATATCTATTTCAAGGGAGATATAGCAACCCTTCTGACTTTTGATCAGGTGCAAGAAAACCAACTTGAAGTATTTTGATCAGGTGACCTCACAACCAGGAATTACTTTTGAAGGAAGTAAAAACCCATTACACAGAGGGGGAAGGAAAAGTTGAGTTGTCTTATTTATTCTTATGCAAATGAGAGAAGACTTGAGAATGATCCTAATGGAGTCAAGGCTTGTCCTGTGATTTGAATTGTTCAGGAAATATGAGACTTGTACAGGGTGTTGGATTTGAAATCCAGAAAGCTGAGACTGATTGAAGAGGATTGTCTCCACAAGCTTCCTGAATGAATTCTTGTTCTTGAAACTGAGAACTGTTCTTCTTCTTTTTTTCTTGCAGCCTTGAAAGTTATTTTTAAAAAATCTGTTAACTGCAACAAGAAGAAGTAATTCCATAATAATAATTCTCTCTATCTTTTATTCTCTGAGTCCCATTCCTTTGAGTAATTCCAAACTAAGTTTGAAATCGTCCACATTGAATGACTGACAGAATCATGGGTACTTGAGCAACGGCTATAAGGGAATTAACTCTTTTCCTTAACTGTCCCGAGAAAGGCTGTATAATAACTCTGTGAAAACCAGCAATTAATGCTTGCCAAGGAACCGCTATATTCAGAGAATATATGCATTAATCACTCATAGTCATATAAGCAAAAGAATAAACAGACAATAAGGAAAACAATAACTGTAGTGAATAAAATGATAATCTGGCAGAAATCGTCGATCTGGTCCTAAGATCGTCGAGCTCAAACATCCTCTATCGTCGAGTTGAGCCCTGTTATCGTTGAACTGAAAATCTGCTTTCCAAACTGGGCTTCACGATCGTTGAACTGAGATGGTTGAACGCGATCTCAATCCTAAAAGTAGATCAGAGTTCACCAATCTGAGTTCAACAATCGTCGATCTCAGTATTTAGAGATTTAACTCTGAGATCGTCGAGCTCTCTTCAGAGATCGTCGAATGACTTTTTAATTAGAAAAATTTCTGCCTTGTTTACTCTCTGCTGTTTTCTAAGTCTCTGATGTCGTGGTATTGTCTCACTGAGTTGTTGACCTGACTGACACCTAAGACACTAGACTAGACTATACTACTAAACAGAAAAGAAATCATAAAATAGATGTTTACCAATCTTCTCCAATAGATGTCCAACAAGTCAAAATTGTCCTTTTAAATTCTCATTAATTATATAGGCACCTAAAAAATTATTATTCATAGGCACCTAAAAATAATTAAAAAATCAACTTCATAGCAACTAAAACCATCAAAACCCAAAACCAGTTGGAGTTTGATAAATCTAAAAAAAATTGGTTATAGTTTGATAAATCCCTAAGCAATTCAACCGGAAGAAATGGTGGAATGCTACCTGGAAATCTTCATTGATTGAGAGTGAGAAACGAGAAGAACTTAGGAATCCGCAAAACCTGTGGACAAAAAAAATCAGAGAGTGAGCATGTAAGATCCTACAGAAAGTAGTAAATATTGATGAATAAGAGAAGAACTTGTTGTTGTCTGAGAAGAGAAAAGTTTACCTAGATGCAATCATAGAAGAAGAGCACACATTGGCTGGAAGATCTCACACTGGAGAAACAAAGGAAGAGGGTGCCATTGTGTCAGGATGGAGGCGCTGTCGGTGGATGGAAGAGGAGCTTGCGATTTGGAGGGCGAGTACGGAGAAAACCGTGAAATCGGGGAACAAGAGAAACCGGCGATAGCTCGGCCGATGAGGCGTCAGGTGGAGGAGGCGGAGGAGGCGCAGGAGGAGGAGGCGTCGTGCGGAACGGGCTGAGAAGGCGTCGTGCGGAACGAGCGGAGGAGGCGTCGTGTTGAAAAACCTAAACCCTAATATCGCGATAGCCGAAAGAGGGGGAGACTGGTTTGCCCGGATCGGGTTTTAGGGAAGTGAAATGAATAGATTTTATTTAAAATTTTGGTTTGCACCTATCCTATTTCGATTTACACATAACAATCACCATAATAAACTAATCATCGTTCAAATTAAGTGAAACAATGGCTCGAGATAAAATCTACTCTTCCAACCTAAAAAGTTCCCATAGTAAGCCAAAAAATAATTCAAATTAAGTGAACACATGGAATCAAAAAAAGAAATATGTACCTCGTCAGTATGCCCAAAGCAGCAGCAACAGCTGTGCAGATAATTCTCATCCATCGAGAAATGGAGATCCTCGCGTAGATCTAAAGGAGAAGGCAGCGACTGTGCTAGCGTGCAAATCAGACAAAGGGAGCAAAAAAAACACAGCACCCAAAAATCATTAATTTCATTCGAACAAAATTTGAGATCCTCTCTATTTTAAAACAAATATTGAACAATATCTATTTCGTGATTTTTGTCCGACTTGTTAAATGAATTTTTTTATTTTGCAATATTTTAATGATAAAATAAAGCTCCAAACTTTTAGTCCCAAATAAAAAGAGTATTCATTATTTTAATGCTACAAATGAACCTGGCCACTACAACCTCGCCACCGCAGTCGTAAGTTTTTTTTTAATTAACCGATTGCAGCAAACTCGTCGTCGTAGTGCCATCGCTAGAGTACTGCTCCCCCTCCTTTCTTCTACCACTCCGGCGCATAGTTCCCCCTCCTTTCTTCTCTCGAACACGACATCGCTAAAGGATAATCGTCGGAAATGCGTTGGAACAAGAGGCGGCGATACGGAGGTGGAGGGAGAAGGCGGCGCCTCTGGCTCAGAGCTCAGCATCTCGGAGCGGCGGACGGGAGCTCGGCGTTTGGATCTACGCGCGGTTGTCTTTATGTTCATGCGAAAGCAGAGGATTTGGGATTCCTAGACGAAGGCGGAGCTTTACTCAATGGGGAGCAGAGTCGGCCACGGTTTTCCGGTTGGGAACCGAAGTGATGGAGTCGTTGGCGTTGCGGCGGAAAAAGGACTGCCTCCGGCTACCGCCTCCGGCGACCCCGAAGGTGGGGTTCGCATAGGGCGTCGACGGTGGCCTCTAGCTCAATTATTTTTACTAAACAATCGCAGGAGTTGGTTTCGGGTTCGTATATGCGATCATGGTGGAGGCCGCTTCTTATGGAGAATCTCGCTGGAGGCATCGAGGCGGCAGCGAAGCCGCAGGAACAGGGATCTCTCTCTCACTCTCTCCCCTCCCTCTCTCACTTTCTCACCTCCCTCTCTCCCTCTCTGTTTTCTCTCTCCCACTGCTTCGGAGGACAACGACGCAGGGCCTGCGCCGCCTCCAGCTCCTACGACGCTATCGATGCTTCTGTCATAGTGCCTCCTCTTATGGAGACTTTTGCCGGAGGCATCGGGGCGGCGGCGGCAGTCGCAAGAACACTGAGCTCTCTCTCACTCTCTCCCCTCCCTCTCTCACTCTTTCCTCCCTCTCTCCCTCTCTGTTTTCTCTCTCCCTAGCCCTCTCTCTGCCCTCCGTTGTTTCTCGCCGGTCTCCCCTGACACTCCCTCTCTCTTAATATAAATTATGGTCCGTTCGGCCCCCTGGATTTGGAATTGGGAATTGGAATTGGAATTGAGAATTGGGAATTGGAATTGGGAATTTGAATTGGGCCAACAAAATTCCAATTCTAGTGTTTGGATGTTAGGAATTTCCTCAGAATTGGAATTGGTCCAATTCCATGGAATTCAATTTTGTACTATGACCATTTCTTAGGGGTAAAGACAGATATTTCATTGAATTCAGTTTTTTACTATAGCCGTCGTTGCCCGATCTCATCGTCGTCGCCTGATCTCGCCACCTCAGCATGTTCTCGCTGTCGGCTCCCTATCTCACAATAGCTCACTACTGCTACCCGATACCGCCGCCACCTCCCGATCTGGCCGTCGATGACTGATCTCGCCGCCGCCGCCCGATCTCACCGCCCCGCCTCCCGATCTCGTCGCCGCCGCCGCCAGATCTCGCCGTCGCCGCCGTCTGATCTCGCCGTCACCGCCGCCCGATCTCGCCGCCACCACCAGATCTCGTCACAGCCCCCCCCCGATCTCGCTGCCACCGCTCGATCTCGCTGCAACCACTGGATCTTGCCGCCGCCACTACCCGATCTCATTGTCGTCGCCTGATCACGCCCTAGATCTCGCCGTCGTTGCCCGATCTCGCCATCGTCGACCGATCTCGTCGCTGTCACCCGATCTCGTCATCACCGCCCGATCTCACCGTCGTTGCCCGATCATAATTAATTGTTGGTACACTACTTGAAATTGATTTCTCTGGTATTGTTTTCCTTTTTTTGTCAACTTCTATATTTTTGTAGAGATTGCAAATGAATAATTCCCTCCACCACTTGCTTTTGTTGCAATAACTTCATCCTGAGTGACACAAGACACCAACTTCAAATTGTCATGTCGCCCGATCATGCAGGCATAAAAAAAGAGTAATTCTAAACAAATTTCAATTACAAATCTAGAAATTCATCCTGCAGCCGAACAGCTGAATTTGAATTCAGACCAACTCCAATTCTCACAGGAATCGGAATTAGATGAATTTCAATTCTAGGGGGACGAACGGACCGTTAGTGAATAGGCGGCGGATGAACAACTATGTTGTTCTATTTAATAGTAAAGCGGGGGGGGGGCAATTTGGGGAAAAAGCTCTTGTGGCCGGCGACAATCGGTCGGATCATGAACCTTTGATCCCACCAGTTCGTTCTATGGGCTGATTCTTAAAACCTTTATGGTGTTATTAAAAAAAGATGTTTTTAAAAAAATAGACAAGACCTTTCAAAAATATATCTAGTGGTGGGAAAATTTTGGATTAAAATAATGGGATTAGTGAACCCGTCGTATAAGCTTGAATTGCATCTGGACCATGAAATGAATCCGTATACTAATCTTGGGGCGGGGGTGGGGCTAATTTTACATATTTTATAAAGTGATGCGGCTAAACTCATTCCAAAAATCATTTCCCAAAACCCTAGTCTCCTTCTAGTGCTGGGAACATTTTTTGGTCCACTCCGCGGAGCTTCCTCTAGGTCCGTTTGATCACCAAAAATTTGATTTTATCCCTACAAAAGAAAAATTTCTAAAAAAAATTATGAAATTTTAATTAATAATTTTTTATCTTTATTTTATAATCTTATATGTCTATAAAAAATAATTTTTTAAAAAAAATCAGCCGAATATTGCATTTTTTAAAATTCGGTCGAAATTTATTTTTTAAATTTTTAAAGGAAATTGTTAAAGGCAAACCCAATTTGGATATACGCAAACCAAAATCTTAATATCAGGTACTTTTTTTTCCAAATGGTTTTTTTTTCTACGCAAATCAATTTGGATATACGCAAACAAAATTCACCGCCACTCCCGCTGCATCTCCCGACCTCTCTGTCAATGCCTCTCCCGTCGCCCCTTCCGCCGCGTCTCTCGCCGCAACTCCTGTCGCATTTCCCGGCCTCTTTGTCACTGCCTCTCCCGTCGCCGGTAGGTTGCGAGGTTTCTGATGAGCGGTTTGACGTACAACAGCCAGACAATTTTGAAGGTGTGTACGTTGGTTCTTTGTTTTCGTTGCCTCTCCCGTCGCGGGCAGCATTTTTTTCGTTAATTTTGAAGGGGCGTCACCGCTTCTCTTCATTTTCGTTTTGATTCTGCATCTGGATTCTTTAATACATATTTTATTCATTCATCTTCAGCATATTGAGAAGCTAATTTTTCGTTTTGAATTCTGCATATAATTCTACACGTTGGCTTTTTCGTTCTCCGTTTTCGTTTTTGTTTTCGCGTTGTAATTAAATAATGGTGCTGCATGGTTGATTTCTACTCTCTTATGCCCTATTGTAATTTATGAAGAGGGGGAAACATAAATGTATTGTTTGCTGTAACAAATAAAGTTGATTTTTGTTGTTCATACTTTCATTTGTCTTACAAAAACTGCTGTCAATTTTTTCATTTTCAAATTTTCATTTTTTGTTCCTAATTTCATATATTGGAATCAAACTCAGAAACTTCTAAAGATTTTCATTGTATACAGACATGTTTAACGGTTGACCTCTGAAATTTAAATTAATCAGGTTTATGAATTTTTTAGGTGTTGTTTGGTATTAAAAGTTTTTAAATTTTTACAGGTTTTCATTGAAATGAATGTGACAGTTACCATATATTAAATGTCATAAATTTGGTATTTCTATGTTATAAACGTGTTATTTTGTCGAACTGTTGCGCTGGACTTCTCATAAACATTTTTTTGTCTAAAATATTTGATTATGTAATTTATAGTGTTGGTTTGTCGTTAACAGTCTTGATTTATGGTTAACAATTTGCTTTGTACAGAATATTTTTCAAAATATATGATTTGTCATTAATAATGATTGGCGTATATCCAAATTTAATTTGCGTTTAAGAAGTTTTTTTTAATTCATGAATTTTATTCATGTCTTATATATAATTGTCTCCTATTGCTGACCTAAAATGTCTCCTATTGCTGATACGGTAAGCTGAGGAGTGATGGCGCTGTTAAAGTGATCGATGCTCTAGGTTTTATCGCTAAAAGCCTAAAACCCTGGTCTCCTTCTCCATTGAATCTGGGACCGTCTCAATCGCGAGAAGCCGAAAAACTAGATCGATTCTGATATAACTGATGCAAATGCGCCGCCGCCCAAAGACCCAATTCATCAATCTCCCGCCGTTAATCCGCCCCTCCATCTCTGTCCGCGATTGTCTGTTTAGAGGCTCTCATTCTGTAAATTGGTAAGCTCCGCAGAATTTCTCATATGGGCTCTTTTTCATGGATTCTAGCGGTCAGATTTCAGTTTTCTTGGTAGATAATTAGTTTTTTCTTCCCCAAGTAAGCTTTCTTCATCGGAAGAAAAGATTGGTGCTGATCTATGGATATTGCCCAAAATGTTAGCCGCTATAATGGAATTCGTTCGTACTCCCTTCCTTTCCATGATTATAGTTTCATGTTCCGTAAGCTGAGGACTTCTATTTCAGCTCATGTGAATCACTCAAACCATCATGATCTCGAAATTGACACTCATGATGCAGTTATCACTCCCCAAGCTTCTGTTCATGTTTCACCACTGCAGAATATTCACTCAGAAACTATTAATGGGAATAAAATGAACCATAATAGTTTTGGAGAATCCATTATTCATCCCAAACATATACGCCTTGTGAAGAAGAAGAAGTCAACTGCATTTTCTCCCGATGGCCATTTCGCAGGCTGTGGTGAACAATCTAACAACAAGATCTTACGCAGCCATTGTCGGAATGGTAAGCTGATCGAAGCCTCACATCTCATCGATATCATGAGTCGATACGGACAAATTCCCGACTTTGAGTGCTGCGTAAACCTGATCAGAGGATTGGTAAATGCCGACCGAGTGGGCAAAGCAGGCAACATTCTTGAAGTCATGGTTATGTCCGGTGGAATCCCCGATATCATCACCTACAACAAATTAATCGGTGGCTTTTGCAAGAGTGGGCAACTCCCCTCCGCTCTCCGTCTAGTCGAAAACATGAGCTTCACCGGTTGCCCTCCAGATGTCATTTCATTCAATACTTTGTTCCGGTGCATGTTCAGCGAAGGAAAGCACGAGGAAGCTATTTGGTTTTGGCGAAATCAGATGAGAAATGGGCATCCTCCTTATGTAATCTCTTACACCGTACTTCTCGAACTCGTCTGTAAGCATTGTGGGGTTTTAAGAGCCATGGAGGTCTTGGCGGACATGTCGCTTGAAGGGTGTCATCCAGATATAGTTTCTTATAACTCTCTTTTAAATGTGATATGCAAGGAGGGGAAATTCAATGACGCGATGATCGTTATGCACACTCTCTTACAGTATGGCTTGGAGCCAAATACGATCACATTCAATACATTGCTTCATTGTCTTTGCAGCCAGGGCAAGTGGTTGGAAGCAGATCATGTTCTCTCTTTAATGAAGGAGCGTTCTTATCCTCCATCTGTTGTTACATATAACATACTGATCAATAGTTTATGTAAACATCAGTTCCTAGACCAGGCCATAGATGTTCTTGGCAAGATGGTCTCCGACGGTTGCTCTCCTGATATAATCACATACAACACTCTTCTTGGGGCAATGTGTAAGGAGAATATGATTGAGGAGGCTTTGGATGTGCTTCACTACTTGAAAGAGAGTGAGATTAATCTGGTTTTGATCTCTTATAACATATTTATTGATGGATTGTCGAGGGATGGGGAGATAAAGAGGGCGATTGGACTGTTTGATGAGATGGTCGGTGATGGGATCGCCCCCGATGACATCACGTACGGGTCACTGGTGATGGGATTCTGCAATAGTGGTTTGGTCGAGGAGGCTGGGCAGATGCTGAAAGAGATGCTTCGGGTCAATCGCACGGTACGGGCGTCCACGTACACTGCTTTGATACGAGCATTCTGTAGAAATAAGAGAATAGATTCTGCTGTGGAGGTGTTGGATATGATGGTGGCAACTTGTGCTAAACCAAGCAAGGCAATTTATGAATATTTGGTAAAGGGGATTGCTGATTCTGGCGAGTTAAAAGGGGCAGCTGTGCTGAATAAAAAACTCGTCCAATATAAGATTATGGAAGAATCTTCTTGAGTGGATCATTTTGGATTGATACATATGTGAAACCCAACCAATTTTGACCTCAGTTGTTGGCTTAGGAGTGATATAATGGCTTGATAATGAGTCTACATTACAAAGATATAATATTATCCCATGACTTTCTTTAGAATGTTTTCTTAGACAGTTTATTGAATTTGCATTTGAATTTTGTTCAGGCTCTGTTGTCCACAATCCCTGTCATTAGAAAGTGATATAAACAAAACATCTACATTTTGTACTTATTTTTGAATGTCATTTTATTCTTTAGTTGTACTACTGTCTTTGTTGTAAACCTATTGTAATGGAAAATTTTAGGTCAATCCACAACCGCTTCCAATAATTATTAATGCAACTAACGCAGCACAGGTCTATAGGCGAAGCATAGCTGAATCCCTAACCCTATGTGGCATGCAAAGAAAACATAGTACACTCCCAAATGAAACTAAGATCAGCCATAAAACTTCACAATGACGCGCATGCGAGTCATCTAAATGCAGGAATAATGCACGTGTGAATGAGATTGCTAGCCCGACTTAAATTGCCAATAAATAATAAATTATCATAAGGTCCTAGCACGTGTACACTTAATCACAGGATTGATTTTGAAAAACATGTCTAAATTCACAAGACGAGTGAAGCGCGAATAATTTAAGCGTGCACCGAATTAGCCTGCAAATCACGTGATTTCACAATGATAAAAGCATATTGTCACATTCAACAAAACATAGCTCGAGTACACAATATTAGAAAATAATAAAACTCCAAACTAAAGACTTACGCATGCAAGTGGCGGCGGGGTGGCCTTGGTGGAAGAGGGCTATTGGCGGTGGTCTTCCCACGAGTGGCTGTTGGTGAGGAGAAAGGGTGGGATTGCGGTGGTGGATCCACGAAAAAGGTGTGAAGGGCTAATGGTGGGAGTTGGTGGGCCGGCTAAGTGAAAGGTAGGGAAAAGGATGTAGATAATTGAGATGCTGGAAGATGGAGGAGGGGAGGTACAAGGACAGAGGGGATCTTGGGGGAATTGTGGCTCACGGGTAGAGGTAGGGAAGGCAGCTGGAGATGGTGTGGGGTTAGGCTTCCAGCGCAATTGACTAAGAAGGATGGTAGCTGCGAGGCCGACGGGGAAAGGAGGTAGGGTCGGGAGTTGGGAGTGCACACTAGTAGGGGTGTGAAATGGTTGTTGATGGGGGAGGCTGTGAAAGAAGCCGTGGCTGGGTTCCTAGCGAAAGATAGGAGGGGTTGCGGAAGAGGAATTCCGGGAGAAGTTCGAAAGGATGGAGGAGACTAGCGGTACGACGAGGAGTCCACCACGTGAAGCCCACAAAGTCCATGGAGGCTGGACAAGACCGACAACTGCAAGAAGCAAATCCCCGATCCCTTAAACCAGACCCCTGCATTCCTATAAATAAGAGGGAAAAAAACATAAATGACTACGACTCATATCATTCGGGTCGAACGACTGTCGAATTCAACTCCAAAAACGTAAAATAATATATAAAAAGGCTCGGAACGATCGTTTAGACACATCTGTGGACTCAGATTGCCTAAACAAGGAACATATCAAGACGATCTCCATCAATCCCTCGGGCTCAAATTGTTGAAAGGGGGCCGGCCCACTCATGTGAGTATCCCGGGCCACCCCCAGCCGGACTGCAGTCCACCAGCCCCAACCCATCTCCACTTGTCGCGTTCATCCCAAGCCCAACATCGGGTGGCCTACCTTAAACTGGCCACGTGACGGGTTGTTGGAGTCCACATCCTCCCTTAGATGAGCCAAACTCGATAGTCAAACACACACCACGGGGACTTCCCAGGAGGTCACCCATCTCGTGACTACTCCAGTCCTAGCACGCTTAACTATGGAGTTTTTCCACTTCTCGTCACCAATTGAGCTGCAACCTGGGCGTTCTGTTCGGGCGGACAATGCGGTCTGTTTTGGAGGTCTTGGTGGTCAAACCATGCGGTCTGAGCGGACAGAGCTGGAGACTTGCTAGGTCGGCAAATGTTCTGCTGCTTGTTCCCCAAGTTGTCTTCAGGCAGATAGGATGGTTATCCGCTCAGTTGTCGATTTGTGTAGCTGGCTCTTGAGTTCGCCGGTTTTGTGCAGATAGTTTTTTGTATCCGCTGGTGTTGTGCTTGCACCAGGGATGTCTGGTGGTTTGCACTTGGTTTGGATTTGGACCAAGTCCAGGTTGGCTTAGTACAGGAGGTCGCGCGGCCTACGCGGGCTGTTTTCTCTGTCCGCCTAGCTCAGCAGCAGTCTGTCTTGTGCGACTTGGCTGCGAGCTTGTTTTCCTTGGTATGGTGCTTTGTCTGCAAGTGGGCAGACTGGGGTTGTACTTGCTGAGTCCGCTTGTTTGGTGATCTAGTCTGGCTGGGCTTGGCGGACTCTCTCTTGGCTAAGTCGCAGCGGTCTGGTGTATATCTGCAACCTTTGCGTATACAAATGCTGTTCGCACTGGTTAGGGAGGTTATCCTATAGTCTAGGGCGGTGATCACACTCTTCTCCGCGCCTATAAATAGGACCCCCCTTGTCACATCAAATGGTATCGAGTGAACAGTAAGTGAACTCGCGGAAAGTTGCTGCGGTTAGGGTTTTCTATCCGCGCAGTTTAAAGAGTTTGTCCGGTTTGTGCTGTGCAGGTTGTGCGGATAGCACTGGAAAGCCAGATACTTGGTTCTGACTGCGGTCAGGGGCAGTGCGGACTCTGCGGGTAGCAGCAGGTCGCGGATTGCAACTAGGCGATTTCTCTTCTACAACTTGTTTCCCAGTTCAATAAGCTATCCGCCTCTGGGTGGTTTGTTTAGTTCGGTGGCCGCAGTCCGCGTGTTCTGGCGGCTAAGCGACCTCGCGGTAAGGCGGCTTGTAGTTCAGCGGACAGGTTTCTTTCTTCAGCACTGGAATAACGGGCTGTACGCACGGCTTGTTGCGGTCTTGCGACCAGACGACTTCAGCGGACTCCTTAGCGGTTTGCAGTAGAACCGACGGTTAATCCTTCAGTCCGCGTGGTTTGTTTTCGGCTTGTAATTTTCCTGCTTCCTTCGGATACATTGACAATCATGGCTCACCATATATGCCTCGTTGTGTAAAGATTTTTTGATAAGTACAAGTTTCTTGCTCTTTTGTTTGGTATTTAGTTTGCTTGGGCTCAGTGTGTTTGAGTGGTCCTGCGCCTGATGTCCCATTTTCTGCTATTACAAATTTTTTCATGGTATCAGTGAGATCAAAGGCTGAGCAGTGATCAACCGTCAGTTTGCTTCCGAGAGTTAAGCTTACCAATGTGATTGCAGTGAAAGATGGATTTGCAAGAGATCTTGGAATTGAGCTCCTTACGTCGACTAACTTCAAGAGGTGGAAGTCTGTATGAAGAGTTATCTTTTAGGCGAGGACCTTAGAGAGGTTTTCTGTGCAGACGAATAGCAAGAGGTTACTGCTACTGCTGGTACTGAAGCGATGAAAGCTTGGAGAAAGACCAACCCGAAAGTAGAGTTTTTCTCAAGCGGGCTATCTCATCATAACTCTTTGACAACATCATCGGATGTCGGTCTACTGCTGAGATTTGGACTTCCCTTGATGGGTTGTTCAACAGGAAGAATGTAGCATGACTACAGTTTTTAGAGAATGAGTTGGCAAGGACCACTCTAGGTGATCTGTCCATCTTTACGTTCTTCTTGAAAATGAAGAACTTGTGTACTGAGATTTCAACGTTGGACCCTGATAAGCTTATTTCAGAGGCGAAGCTGAAGAGGCACATAATCTGCGGTTTATGGAAGGAGTATATGGCTTTTGTCACCTCTGTTCAAGGTTGCGCCACTCAGTCATCTTTATTAGAGCTGGAGAACCTGCTGGCTTCGCATGAGAGCTTAACAAGACAGATGGCTGGAGTCACTGTCTCTAAAGGAGGCAGTGAGGCACTCTTTTCAGGGAGTGTCTATTACGTATCGGGCATGAAGAAGAACCTCTTCTCTATGAAAAATGCGGTGGATGCGATCTATCACGTTCTTTTTGGTCCAACAGAAGTGAAGTTTCTTTGCAACGTGTCAGCGATTAATGCTGACGTTGCTCATGTAGGGAGAAGGGTAAGGGACTTGTTTGTATTATCAACAAGCTCTTATGTTGATCGGATGAGGGCCAACTGTTGGGTATTGTATCCACAATGTACCTGATTTGAAGAAGCCCCTGAACAAGCTAAGGTGAATTGACAATGTATTTGATTACTTGTTCTCAAGTTGTGCTTGCAGTTATTCATCGCTAAGTACACACCAATGTCAGGGTGCAGTAGGTCAATATACACGGGTCTGTGCAACGTAATCCCTCGTTGAGCAGATTACTGTGTTGGCTTACGTGTACTCTCTCTATTGGAGTGTACTTATTTTCAAGCACAGGGTTATGTAAGATCAAGAGCAGTCAAGGAGCAAGGATGGGCCAAAGACCAGCTCACGGGAAGAAAGACGAAATCGTCTAAGTATAAATCGACGAGAATCACTATGTGATTCTCGCCGATTCGACGAGAATCTCGCCGAATCGTCGAGAATCACGAACTGATTCTTGCCGATTGCTGCCGGTTGTCTCGAGGCCGCCTTGAATTCCTCTAAGGAAGAATCGTCGAGAATCACGAAGCGATTCCCGCCGACTCGTCGAGAATGACTCTGCATTCTCGACGATTCGGCAAGAATCAATTGTGATTCTCGCCGATTCTCACCGACTTGTGTTATCAGTAGAGATTGAATTCTGTCAAGTAGAATTCGGTGCGGCGAGAATCAACTACGATTCTCGCCGAATTTGACTTAGAAAATTTTCGCCTATTCTCTGGACCGGTCCAAGTTAACTGAACTATTTTGAACCGGTCTTAGGGTTTCCTTTTGGTGGGGCCCACAACGGTCATGTGGAATGACCTAATGTATAAGTACCTCTGTATGGTTGAGCGGAAGAGAAAAAGAGATATACGAATACACGATTCAAAAAGAACAGCCACCGACGTGACCTAGAACGCGATCTCTCTCCGCGGCCGTCGTCGCCGCTCGTACCGTTAGTCGCTGTTGCTGATCAAGGTTCTTCCAGATCTCCGGCGACAGAAGCTCAGCCTAGCAAGCATCTCACGCGTCTAACCAGAGATCTTTTGTCTCTTGATTCGTAGATCGGGAAAACTATCCCCTTCCGAATCGATCGAGACGATCGATCCTAGTGTGACCGTTGGAAGACCTTGCTACCTTTGCTACGAAGGTTGAATCTCCATTACATCGCCGCAGCACTCCGTTGCCGCCGCCAATCCCGAGAGCCAAGCCGCCGCCCTTTGCCGTCGCCGGTTTCGGGGAGATTCTCTCCAAGAGAGATCTAGGGTTGTGGACTCTTCCTTGTCTTCAAGAATATGTCGTCGAACGAAGAGGGACACCTTAGTCTCCATAAGTTGTTTGTATTTCTAATACATTCTATTTTAATTTTCGTGTAAAGGAACGTTTGGTTCCTAGTTGTAAGGGTTGGGTGCAACCCGTGGTGTGGGAGTGGTGACTCCTACGTGTGGAAGGGTTCCTTCCGTTAGTGCAAGGATTGTATTTCAATCCTGTTGGTGAAGTGACCGAGTCGTCCCTGGTTGGGAGATAGGTCGAAGGGGGAAAGTGGACGTACCCAAATCGGGGAACCACTATAAATTGCTTGAGTCTTTTCTGTGCTGTGTTGTTTGATTTATTTGTGCAGGTACAGTTTTTAATTCCACAAAAATGCTACAAGACACCTATTCCCCCCCCAATAGGTGAAGCTAGTTGGCACTAGGTGGACTTTCAAGTGGTATCAGAGGGAGGTTACTCATCAAAAGGGTTCACACCTTGAGTAGAATCCTGCCACCAGTGTCAAGAAGAAGACAGATATCTACCATGGACGGACTCAAGTACTCCGGCAAAATCCCAGTGTGCACCAGACTGAACTTTCCTATCTGGAAGGAAAGAATCAGATTCTACATGGAAGCAGTCGACCCACGACTGTTTATGATTGTTGAGGAGGGACCTTATGTTCCCACAAAGGCCTCCACCATTGATCCTACTAAACAAGTGTCAAAGACGTTGTCAGAAATGGACAAGGACGAAATGGTGCTGGTAGGACTCGACAAGAAAGCACAGAACATCTTGGTAAGCGCAGTTGACGACTCTATGATGCAGAACTTCTGCAACAGCAGGACAGCCAAGGATCTCTGGAACTGTCTGATTGTACTAATGGAGGGCACAGATGAAGTGAGGGACGATCGGAGATCCCTCCTCAACCAGAAATATGAGGCCTTCAGGCAAGGGCCCAAGGAGGAGATCGGAGTTACCTTCGAAAACTTCCTCAAGATTGTTAATGCATTCAAGGGATATGGAAGAGTGTTCACTAACGGTGAACTCAATGATAAATTCCTTAGGTCCCTTACTAAGGAATGGGACACAAAGATCTGCGTCATCCGAGAGTTTGGCAGACTTGCTGAAACCGACCCTCAAATTCTGTTCGGGAAGCTCATGTCCTATGAGCTTCAACTCAATACAAGGAAAGCTGAAGAGGAAGCAGAGAAAGCCGCAGCCAAAGAAAAGACGGTGGCCCTAAAAGCCATTCATTCCAGAAAGGGCAAGGGTGCTGCTTCTTCCCGTGCGTGGAAGAAGGATGAGGAGGAAGACTCCGATCCATGCTCCTCCGGCTCAGAATTGTCTGAAGAAGATTTCTCCCTCATCACCCGAGAATTCAAGAAGTTCCTCAAGATGAGGAATCAAAGAAAGAGAGACGACTCCTCCTCCAGATTTCAGAAGAAGAATTATTCTTCTGACAGGTATGAATCAAAACCGAACAAACATCGTAATACTGACATCATCTGTTTTGGATGCAATAAGCCAGGACACGTCGTGGCCGACTGCCATCAAGGCAAGAGGGAGAAGGGAAAGGGAGAGGAGCATAGGTCCTCAAAAGACAAGAAGAAGGAGAGGAGTTACATCGCGAAGAAGCCAAAGACGCTGAGTGAATCTGACACGTCAGACACCAGCGATGACGAGGAAGCCTACTTTGGGCTAATGGGTCGCTGTGACTCAGAAGGAGAATGCCCCCCATTTACTGGGAAGGTAAAAGCTCACACCCCTCTCTCCGACTCTGACTCTGATCCTGAGTCTCAGGATGATGACCCTGAGGATAGCCCTTCGGCCCGTGAAGCTGAGCTTCTCAATAAGTATGAGCTTCTGCTCAATACTTTCGAGGAGTGTCGAAAGAGACTGAAGGCTGAGAAAAAGGAAGTTAAATTCCTTAAAGGTGAGAGTGTATCCCTGAGGGAAGAGATCACCAGTTTGATCTCCCTCCGATAGGAGCACTTGGACCTGACTTCTAAGCATTCAGAGTCTCTTAAGCTCCTCGATCTTAAGCAGGAGGAAATTGATAGGTTGGAAGAACAACTTGCGGCAGAAAAGAAGATCGTTAAGAGCTTCTCTATGCCAAAGACAGTTCTTCCACTGGTTGATACCTTCTCTACTCAGGCCAAAGGAGCTGGTTTGGGGCACGTAGGGGTACCTGGTTCCTCATCCAGGAGAAACAGGAACCAGAGGAAGAATAAGGCTGCTAAGAAGGCCTCTGCTGTTGAAAAGGGAAAGGCCCCACTCAGTCCTGTTGCGTTCAGAAATCCCAGCTTTCCCTGTAACCAACATGACTTTGAGTCAACATATGGCCATCACTTCAGGCCCTCGGTTGCAAAGCCAAAGAGCCAATATGATGGTTGGACCTTCCCCCGCAATTTTGGCGAGAGTGTCTTCAAGGCACCTTATGAGGAAGTTCAGATGAAGGATTATGGCCACTTCTCTAGCGGTCATAATAGGAAGCAGGCACCCAAGGCCAAGCCTGTTACACTGAGAAACAAGGAGGTGAAGAAATCATGCGACTGTTGTCATCATGATGCCTCCACCTCCAGGTCCGAGGCCCCTGCTGAACCTTCCGTTCTAAGAGTGAAGCAGGTGCCTAGGAGAAAGTATAACAGATTTGACTGCTGGTGCTGTGGCAAAGTTGGTCACTTTGCCATGGATTGCTGGTTTAATCCGAGGAATAACGAGACTCCTCACGTTGGCAATGCGAGGCAGACCACTCGTAGGGCTAACCATTCGAGGGGGAGCATGCTAACGAGGAATCTAGGACCCAAGTTCGATTGGGTTCCTAAGGCAAATTAATTCTGTTTTGCAGGAATGTCCAAAGGCCACCAAAACTCCCATATGGTATTTGGACAGTGGATGCTCCCGTCATATGACTGGGACAAGAAGCCTGCTGCGGGAGTACTCTCCAGTCGAGAATGGACCCAAAGTCATCTTTGGGGGATCTGATCGGGGAGTCACCAGAGGTTACGGTATGATTTCCAACGGTATACTCTCTATCACTGACGTAACTTATGTTGAAGGGTTAAATCATAACCTGATCAGTGTAAGCCAGTTATGTGATAAAGGGTATGACGTTAAGTTCTGCAAGGATAAATGCCTGATAATATCATGTGCCTCTTCGGAGACGGTATTAATCGGCATTAGGAGCAGAAATATTTTCTGTTTAGATTTTCTCAGTCTAGATTCTTCTACCCTCGTATGCCTAGTAGCAAAAGACAATGCATCTCTTTGTGAACAATGACACAAGAGATTGACACATATTAATTACAAGACAATTAATATGCTGTTTTCCAAAGATTTAGTAAGGGATGCTCCCATTATTAAGTGCATCAAAGATAGTCCCTGTCCTGCATGCCAGATGGGCAAACAGACTCGGGCTACCTTTAAGGGCATCTCAGACAAAGACTCCTCCAGATGTCTTTATCTTCTACACATGGACTTGTTTGGTCCAATGCAAGTTCATAGCTTAGGAGGGAAGTCTTATACGCTAGTGATTGTAGATGATCACTCTCGGTTTACTTGGGTGTTCTTTTTAAAACGCAAGTCTGATACGTTTGACATCTTCACCAGCTTTGTCAAGCAGATTCAGAACGAACTTAACTGCTCAGTGGTCAAAATCAGAAGTGACCATGGAACAGAGTTCGAGTCTGGTGCTATGACAGAGTTTTGTGAAGAACTTGGTATCTTTCATAAGTTTTCCTCCCCGCGCACTCCTCAACAAAACGGAGTTGCGGTGAGGAGAAATAGAACACTCATTGAAGCCTGCACGACAATGTTGAATGATGCTTCACTCCCAGAATACTTCTGGGTCGAGGCTTTCAATACGGCTTGTCATGTTCAAAACCGGGCGTTGATCAACAAAAGTCATCGTAAGACGCCCTACGAGCTACTGAAAGGCAGGAAACCAACCATATCCTATTTGAGGATCTTTGGTTGCAGATGTTATGTACTGAATAATGGAAAGTACCCGCGTACTAAGTTTGGTGAAAAATGCTTCGAAGGCATATTCATGGGCTATAGTAGCCATAGCTGGGCTTATAGAGTTTTCAACAGGAAAACCCTAGTGGTAGAGGAATCAATAAATGTTGTATTTGATGAAGGAAGTTTGCTTAATTGCAAGTCTTCTAGTAGTCTTCTTGAAGATGCAGGTGCCAGACTCGAAAAGCTACACCTTGATGAGCCCGAGAAAGATGCAACTCCAAAATACGTCAAGGTCTCCACCTCAACGCCAATCGGAGAGGATGACAATCAGGATGGAGCAGTCCTCCCTGAAGAGGAAGGAGCCCCAGAAATTGCTAGAGCTCCTGATGCAAGACTTCTAGAGCTCCGACACGTGAGGGTTCATCCTAGAGATTAGATCATCAGAGATCCTCGCGACGGTGTCAGAACTCGAAGAGGTACTATTAATGAGATTTTGCATCTTAGTTTCCTATTACAGGTTGAGCCAAAGAAGTTCGACGAGGCGAACAAAGATGCAGCATGGATATTGGCCATGCAAGATGAACTACATCAATTTGAAAGATGCAACGTCTGGACGCTGGTTCCCAGACCAAAGGGGCAGAACGTGATCGGCACCAAGTGGATCTTCAGAAACAAACTGGATGAACATGGTGTCATCATAAAGAATAAGGCCAGGCTGGTGGCTCAAGGATACAGACAGGAGGAGGGGATTGACTTCGATCAAACGTTTGCGCCAGTTGCACGGCTCGAGGTAATCCGTCTGTTCCTAGCCTATGCCTCTCATAAAGGATTCACAGTCTATCAGATGGACGTGAAATCGGCATTCGTGAATGGAGACTTGAAAGAGGAAGTATACGTCGCTCAACCTCCAGCTTTTGTCAAACCTACTTATCCTAATCATGTCTACTTTTTTAATAAAGCTCTATATGGCTTAAAACAAGCTTCTCGAGCTTGGTATGAGACCTTGTCTAGTTTTCTTCTTGAGAACAAGTTCTCTAGAGGAAAATAGACAAGACATTATTTCTCAGGGAAGTCAAAGGCAAGATCTTGCTAGTGCAAATCTATGTCGATGACATTATATTCGTGTCAACGGACAACAATCTTTGCAAAAAGTTTTCTAAACTTATGCAAGGAAAGTTTGAAATGAGCAGTATGGGAGAGCTGAAGTATTTCTTGGGACTTCAAGTGAAACAGTCTGAGGACGGAATTTTCATTTCTCAGACAAAGTTCACCAATGAACTCCTCAAGAAATTCGGAATGGAGAATGCAACCTCTATGAGGACTCCAATGGGATCCACCATGTCTCTGGATAAGGATGAGAAAGGGAAACCTTTTGATGAAACCAAATACAGAAGCATCATTGGATCCCTGCTCTACCTTACTGCCAGTAGACCGGATATCATGTTCTCCACATGTGTTTGTGCCAGATATCAGGTGAACACTAAGGAATCTCATTATGTCGCTGCAAAGCGAATTCTTAGATACCTTAAAGGTACCCCTAATCTTGGCTTGTGGTACCCGAGAAA
This sequence comes from Platanthera zijinensis, assembly GCA_039513925.1. NCBI lineage: Eukaryota > Viridiplantae > Streptophyta > Magnoliopsida > Asparagales > Orchidaceae > Platanthera > Platanthera zijinensis. The sequence goes on from CM077088.1 coordinate 169,789,096, forward strand.
CAATGATGTCGAGCTAATAGGTTTTTCAGATGCTGATTTTGCAGGGAGTAGGGATGACAGGAAAAGCACTTCCGGGATGTGTCAATTCCTCGGAAGAAGGCTCATCTCATGGAATAGCAAGAAGCAGAATTGTGTAGCAACCTCCACAGCAGAGTCTGAGTACATCTCGGCTGGCAGCTGTTGCGCACAACTCCTATGGATCAGAAATCAGTTAGCAGACTATGACCTTCAGTTCAAGGAAGTACCAATGTACTGCGACTCCTCCAGTGCAATTGCCATTGCCAACAATCCGGTATCGCACAGCAGAACGAAGCATATTGAAGTGCGCTACCACTTCATGTAACGACCCCATCCGTTAAATGACGTATAGTAGAAGGTCCGGCCGGGGCCCCACACTATATGCCACAAACAGACGGTGAGGTCACAGGATAATACCAAACCAAACGAGTCCTACCTCAGAGCATTCTAGCGGAAGCTTATTAAGTGCAAGAACTCATACCATTGAATGTCCACTAATATATAAATATCACATTTATATAGATAACCAGGAATGTTTACAAACCACACCGCACACGGCCTTACGGCCTTACAAGTTACTCTTTACAACACATATCTTTTCATACATCGGCACGCAGGCCGGCCACACATGAAATCCAACACTTCGCACGGCCTTCGAGGGCCTACCAGCAGCATGGGCTTTTGCCCGCTCAATCCATCAGCCCGCAACACCTGCATATGGACGTCCACCCCATGGGTGATAAACAAAGCAACGGTCAGCATTCAGCTGACCAATTATAACGACCCCACCCCTTACCCGGGGCAGTGGTTCCTTCCCTGCATGTATAGCAATTCAATATATAAAGCACATACACCCAACATCACAAACGCCGGCCTCAATGCCAGGCGCTCCGTGCACTCAGGGCACCTTTTATGGTTTGTACTTGGTAGGCGGGCATAAGCCTCCAAACCCTTGTTGAAGACCTCACGCACCCGTCTCACTCAGAGGTACGCACCACACCAAAACCCGTGAGCACTATCAGTCGACCTACCCCCGTAGTGTAACAAGCCTAGGGAATTCGCCCTGCTGCTTTGCTACCAATCGACCGCTCACCCGATCTTAACATTGCCACTTGGTGAAATGGGCATAAGCCTCCAAACCCCTGTTGAAGACCTCTCGCACCCACCCACTCAGAGGTGTTCATCGCCACTTGGTAGAATGGGCATAAGCCTCCAAACCCCTGTTGAAGACCTCACGCACCCACCCACTCAGAGGTGTCCGCACTCCATCAACCAGCTCTTAAAAGCATACAACCAAAGGAGCTATACAAAGCATCCTATACACCAAACACATCGTCCTCACCATCTCCGCAGGCTAAACGATGCATACACGGAGTCTTCTCCGGATCGCAATATAAACATCACCAATCCCGACATACGTCTGGATGGGCTTCACACAGCATGCCTATGCCGTACTACAGACTTCCGGCTCTAGATGCAGACTCAACTGCTGGAATCACTTACGCGTTTCCATCTCTTGATGGAGGATCCCATGCACATGCAAAACAAAGGGCTTCACCTGCCCAAGGAAGAAAGATCGTTACCCTTGACGATCGCTTCGGCGCCATAGAAAACTAGCCGGATGGAAACCACCGCAGCGGCCTTGCCTCCGCAACGCTGCACTCGGCTCTCTATTCGGCTCGACGAAGCTCCACCGGCCTCCTCCTCCTCCTCCTCCAAGCTCTCCTCTCTTTCTTAAGAAGAAAGGCTAAGTGGAATGAGCTTTCAACTCAATCCACGGCCTTAAAGAGGCTGGAAATGCTATGGACCACACGATCCAAATAGAAGGAAACGAACGGCCGAGATCTGCCCAAAACCCCAATTTTTGCCTGACACGGCCTGTGACACACCCGTGTCACAGGCCGTGTACCCTTAAGCGGCACACGCGGTTTGGTACCGACTGAACAACACGGGGCTCGACACGCCCGTGTCGAACCTGACACGCCCGTGTCAGTCTTGAGACACGCCCGTGTCCCCTACTACACGGCACCCATCGACTTCCAAAACCAGTACACGGGTCTGTGCAACGTAATCCCTCGTTGAGCAGATTAGTGTGTTGGCTTACGTGTACTCTCTCTATTGGAGTGTACTTATTTTCAAGCACAGGGTTATGTAAGATCAAGAGCAGTCAAGGAGCAAGGATGAGCCAAAGACCAGGTCACGGGAAGAAAGACGAAAATCGTCTAAGTATAAATCGACGAGAATCACTAAGTAATTCTCGCCGATTCGACGAGAATCTCGCCGAATCGTCGAGAATCACGAACTGATTCTTGCCGATTGCTGCTGGTTGTCTCGAAGCCGCCTTAAATTCCTCTAAGGAAGAATCGTCGAGAATCACGAAGTGATTCTCGCCGACTCGTCGAGAATGACTCTGCATTCTCGACGATTCGGCAAGAATCAATTGTGATTCTCGCCGATTCTCACCGGCTTGTGTTATCAGTAGAGATTGAATTCTGTAAAGTAGAATTCGGGGAGAATCGTAGTTGATTCTCGCCGATTCGGCGAGAATCACCTACGATTCTCGCCGAATTTGACTTAGGCAATTTTCGCCTATTCTCTGGACCGGTCCAAGTTAACTAAACTATTTTGAACCGGTCTTAGGGTTTCCTTTTGGTGGGGCCCACAACGGTCATGTGGAATGACCTAATGTATAAATACCTCCGAATGGTTGAGCGGAAGAGAAAAAGAGATATACGAATACACGATTCAAAAAGAACAGCCGCCGACGTGACCTAGAACGCGATCTTGCTCCGCGGCCGTCGTCGCCGCTCGTACCGTTAGTCGCCGTTGCTGATCATGGTTCTTCCAGATCTCCGGCGACAGAAGCTCAGCCTAGCAAGCGTCTCACGCGTCTAACCAGAGATCTTTTGTCTCTTGATTCGTAGATCGGGAAAACTATCCCCTTCCGAATCGATCGAGACGATCGATCCTAGTGTGACCGTTGGAAGACCTTGCTACCTTTGCTACGAAGGTTGAATCTCCATTGCATCTCCGCAGCACTCCGTTGCCGCCGCCAATCCCGAGAGCCAAGCCGCCGCCCTTTGCCGCCGCCGGTTTCGGGGAGATTCTCTCCAAGAGAGATCTAGGGTTGTGGACTCTTCGTTGACTTCAAGAACACGTCGTCGAACGAAGATGGACACCTTAGTCTCCATAAGTTGTTTGTATTTCTAATACATTCTATTTTCATTTTCGTGTAAAGGAACGTTTGGTTCCTAGTTGTAAGGGTTGGGTGCAACTCGTGGTGTGGGAGTGGTGACTCCTACGTGTGGAAGGGTTCCTTCCGTTAGTGCAAGGATTGGATTTCAATCTTGTTGGTGAAGTGACCGAGTCGTCCCTGGTTGGGAGATAGGTCGAAGGGGGAAAGTGGACGTACCCAAATCGGGGAACCACTATAAATTGCTTGAGTCTTTTCTGTGCTGTGTTGTTTGATTTATTTGTGCAGGTACAGTTTTTAATTCCGCAAAAACGCTATAAGACACCTATTCCCCCCCCCCCCCAATAGTTGAAGCTAGTTGGCACTAGGTGGTCTTTCACCAACGATAGTACAACTATCTGGCATGAGCGGCTGGGACATATTGGGATGGGCAAACTGAAAGCCATGACAGTGAAGAGCCTTGTGAAAGACTTGCCTAAGTTGTCATCCTTTGGCGATGGTCATGTCTGCGCATGATGTCAATATGGAAAGGATCATCATCTTCCATTTGATAAGTCGCTGACCATGTGTAAATCACTATTGGAGTGTATCCTTGGTGATCTGATGGGGCCGACCATCACAGCCATCCTTGGAGGCAGCATGTATATGCTGGTCCTGATTGATGACTACACGAGGTACATTTAGGTGTACTTTATGAAAGAAAAGTCAGATGCTTTCCGTTTGTTTGTGGAGTTCAAGGAGCTGGTGGAGGGCTGACTTGTCCTGCGGATCAAAAAGTTCAGAACAGACAACGGAGGTGAGTTTGTTTCAACTGAGTTCTCAAACTTCTACAGGAAGCACGACATTCAAAGGGAGCTCACTTGTGCTCATACTGCACAACAAAATGGAGTAGAAAAGCGGAAGATCCGTCATTTGACGGAAATGTACAAGTGTTGGCTTCATGCTAAAGGCTTTTCAAGGTCCTTCTGGGCGGAGGGAATGACCTGCACTACCTATGCAATCAATCAGATGCCTCTGAGTCCGATCAACATGAAGTCTCCTCATGAGATGATGTTCAAGGAGAAACTTGGAGTTGGACACCTTTGGGTGTATGGATCTACCTGCTACGTACAGATCCAAATGCTCTAAGGACAAAGCTGGATGCAAAGGCAAGGAAGCTTGTCTTTGTGGGCTATGATGAGCGGAAGAAGGGGTGGAAATGTATGGATCTAGTGACGAAGAAGTTCATGGTTTTGAGAGACGTTGTCTTCGACGAGCTGACGTCATATGGAGGTGGCTCCTCTGTGGAGTTACAAGAGAGCAGGTCAGATGACGAACATGAGGTAGCTGCTAAGGATCTTCTAGTGGAGATGTCTGTGTCACCAGGAGCTCTAGGTGTTTCTAGCTCTGGGGCAGAGGCTTCTAGTTTAGGAAGCAGGGGGAGCGATGCTCCAAGTTTTCTAGGGAATGGAGCTAGTCCTGGAGAAGTAGTAGAGGTGGTTAGCAAGGGTCAGACCCTTCGGAGATCGAAGAGGACCATCAAACCACCAACTCATTATAGCAAAAGAAACGCAGCGAGCTTGGTATCTTGTTTCTTCGCAGGCCCTCTAGATGAGCGAGAGCCTTCTAGATTTGAAGACGCTACTTGGGTCAAGGAGTGGGAAGATGTCATGGATGAGGATATAACTGCCCTCAGGAAGAATGAGACTCCGGACCTTGTGCTCAAGGTCGGTGGCATTACTCATATGGAGCATCGAGCGGTATAAGGCTCGCCTTGTTGCTCGAGGATTTTCTCAGCAGTACAGAGAAGACTAAAGAGACGTTCAGTCCTGTGGCAAAGATGACTTCAGTTCGGGTAGTGATGGCCTTGACGGCTTGCCAGGGTTGAAAGATGTGGCAGTTAGACGTAAAGAATGCTTTTCTTTATGGGGAGATCGATAAAGACATCTTCATGGTTCAGCCGCCTGGATACGTGTCTGAAGATCATCCAGAATACGTCTGCAAACTCCGAAAGGCCCTTTATGCTTTGAAGCAGACACTGAGGGCATGGTATGGGAAGATCGCAGAGTACCTCTAATTCTGCTGTTATTTTGCCTCGGACTCAGATTCGAGCCTATTCATCAAGAAGAAGAGGGAGCTTCAGATTTTGGTGCTACTGTACGTGGATGATATGATCGTCACGGGTGTACAACCCTGTACCCGTCCGAGTGGGATCCTCCCCAAGTGGCGGGCTAGGGGCTTGCTATGAGAGACGATTTAGTGTCGCCCTGTTCGAGGACGTGCGAGCACTCGTGCACGCGTGTGTAGATTGTATATGAAAGGGCTTTATATTTATTGTATATAATAGTATAATATATGTATGTATTATATATATAAACAAATAAAAGAGGGCAAAGGAGGGTTAGGGCAAGGAGGGCCCAATCGGTTTTGCTGTAGCACAGGAGGCCAGTCGCTGTTTTCTCCCCCCCCCCCATACTCGCTCGGGGGAATCAGAGGGAAGCCGATCCGGAGCCTTCTCCCTCTCCCCTGTCACAGCCGCCAGAATCAAGTAAGGCCGAGCCCGGTTCTTTCCCCGTTGCCGCCTATGGCAAAGCAAGGCCTAGCCCGACCCCTTCTCCGTCGCCGCCTGCAGGAGGAGCCGAGCCCTGGTGCCTCTTTCCCCGTCGCCGCCTAGGGCAAAGCAAGGCTTAGCCCGACCCCTTCTCTGTCTCCACCTGCAGGAGGAGCTGAGCCATGGTGCCTCCTTCCCCATCGCCGCCTGCCTCCAACCCGAGCCCTAGCTTTTCTCCTGTCGCCGGCCACTAGGGGCAGCCCGAGCCCCCTCTCCCCAGCTCTCTTTTTCCCGCCGTCGCCGCCTGGAGAAGGGGGAGCCCGAGCCCTGAATTTCTTCACCGCTGCAGCCGCCTGTAGCAGGGGGTGCCCGAGCCCTAGCCTCCTTCCTCATTGTCGCCGCCTAGGGCAAAGCAACATTTTACATAGACCCAAGGGGACAAGTCTGGATAGGAGAGAGTTGGTCTTGAGATCCTCCTTAGATATTCCGGTCGGCCAAAAGTGTCCTCCGAAGGTGTCTTAGCTCAGTCTTTTGCTTGGGAGGGGAAGAGTTTGTTAGTTTTTTGGGTATGCGGTGGGACCTCCACGCTGAGACCTTGGGTCTGTCCCTTGTGTTCCTAGTCTTGTGCCTAGATCATTCGCTTGAGGGTAGTAGGTGTGCGGTCACCCCTCTTTTGGGACCCCGAACTCCTCAGAGGTCAATTTTTGACTTCAACACTTTTGGTGCGGTGAGCGTGGAGAGTGTCCAGCACCGAAGAAATCGGGCGAACGTCATTGTTTTAGAAGAGGAACTAGGTGACCGCCAGGGTCATGCGCGGGCACTTTGTATGTAAGGTCCTTATACTGGGAGTCGTCCCATCTTTGAATTTTTGGATTTTTGGACAATCTATTTTAAGGCTTCGATGGTGAAGAATCTTTAAGTTAGTAGGAGAGTCTAAACTGAATGAGTTATTTCAATCTCATTCATATACAGGATTTCTTTTGTTTCATGCCGATTATCTCTCAGAAAAGGATCTTTGATCTTTGCCTCTTTCCAAAATATGTCGACATGTCGTCTTGATAAAGCTATCCTTCCAATTCCAAACCAAGTTCCGTCCACATACAAAAACAATTTCCATAAAGTTTTACATCCTAATCAAGCTTTTAATCAAATCATGCCCATCAATATTGCTAGCAAAATTCAACTATTTTTCAATGAAAAGACAAATGTATTTTCTTAGTTCTATATATCATCTTCGATTTCATCTGAGGACTTGCTGCCCATCGTCTCAAACTTACCAGTAAAGTTCACCAGAAAATTACCAAATAACCATTCTAGAATAAATAAGTCACACAAAAATTAAGAGAAACGATCTCCAATAATAGTTGTTATTTGAAAAGAATACAAGCACATCCACGTCAGAATTTGCTCACAACATAGCATTTACATAGGTTAGCCAACTGTATCTTTAAGAAACTTTCCTTGGCAATCGAACAGACAATTGACTTATTGAACATATGTCATGTTTAATGAAAGCCTCCACTATATTAAAATTAATGCAAAATTTAGCTACAAACACACTTAAATTATGTTGGAACAGTTGGCTCCAAAATGTATAAATCAAATAGTTGGTCATCAAAGCTTCTACTAGGCCGGACTTTGGTAACCTAACAATAATCTTGGTCATAAAAGAAATCCCTTCAAATACATGCTGCTGATAATGATCCTTGAACAGCTAAGAATAACACAATCACTCCGTGTTGGAAAATCGTACGAAAATTTGACAAATTAGTTTAAACAAACTGCCTATAGATTCTGAAATCAAAAGTTCAGTAAGTCACTGTTTAGTCTATCAATGCACAAATATCATTTTTTCGGATTCATTATGTGTACCCATGGCATGCATCCATGCACTGTAGGAGAAAACTAGACAAACTAAACAAATGAAAGCACCAGTACCTAAATAGAAAATCCATTAGATGTCTTGCACTACCCCGAGCCTGGCTCGGCCCCAGGTAGACCCACTGCGCAGGATCTCACTAGCTGGCAAGTCCGTAGGCTCACCTGTGGGGGTAAGGGACCCCGAGTGCTGCTCGGCCCCGGGTAGACTCGCTGCTCAGGCTCTCATTAGCTTGGCAGGGTGGTAGGCACACCTGGGTAGAAAGGATTGGTTCTTGGAGGTTTGGTTCTTGGAGACTCTTGCACTATCCCGAGCCTGGCTCGGCCCCAGGTAGACCCGTTGTGCAGGCTCTCACTAGCTGGCAGGTCCGTAGGCTCGCCTGTGGGGGAAGGGACCCCAAGTGTTGCTCGGCCCCGGGTAGACTCGCTGCTCAAGCTCTCATTAGCTTGGAAGGGCGGTAGGCACACCTGTGGGGAAAGATATAGTTCTTGGAGAAACTTTAGTTGGGAGACTTTTGCACTATCCCAAGCCTGGCTCTGCCCCAGGTAGACACACTGCGCAGGCTCCCAACTAGCTGGCAGGTCCGTAGGCTCGCCTATGGGGGGTGAAGGATCCCGAGTGCTGTTCGGCCTCGGGTAGACTCGCTGCTCAAGCTCTCATTAGCTAGGTAGGGCGGTAGGCACACCTGGGGGGAAAGGTTTGGTTCTTGGTGACTTTTGCACTACCCCGATCCTGGCTCGGCCCCAGGTAGACCCGCTGTGCAGCCTCTCATTAGCCGACATGTCTGAAGGCTTGCCTGTGGGGGTAAGGGACCCCGAGTGCTGCTCGACCCCGGGTAGACTCGATGCTCAGGCTCTCATTAGCTGGGCAGGGCGGTAGGCACACCTAGGGGAAAAGGATTGGTTCTTGGAGATACTTCAGTTGGGAGACTTTTGCACTACCCCGAGCCTGGCTAGGCCCCAGATAGACCCGCTGCGCAGGCTCCCATCTCTCTGGCAGGTTCTGAAGGCTCGCCTATGGGGGTAAAGGACCCCGAGTGCTGCTCGGCCCTGGGTAGACTCGCTGCTCAGGCTCTCATTAGCTGGGCAGTGCGGTAGGGACACCTGGGGGGAAAGGTTTTGTTCTTGGTAACTTTTGCACTACCCCGAGCCTGGCTCGGCCCCAGGTAGACCCGTTGCGCAGGATCTCATTAGCTGGCAGGTCCGAAGGCCTGCCTGTGGGGGTAAGGGACCCCGAGTGCTGCTCGGCCCCGGGTAGACTCGCTGCTTAGGCTCTCATTAGCTGTGCAGGGCGGTAGGCACACCTGGGGGTAAGGATTGTTTCTTTGAGATACTTCAATTGGGAGACTTTTGCACTATTCCAAGCCTGGCTCAGCCCCAGGTAGACCCGCTACGCAGGATCCCATCTAGCTGTCAATTCTGAAGGCTCGCCTATGGGAGAAAGGGACCCCAAGTGCTGCTCGGCCCCGGGTAGACTCGCTGCTCTGGCACTCATTAGCTGGGCAGGGCGGTAGGCACACCTGGGGGGAAAGGATTGGTTCTTGGAGGTTTGGTTCTTGGAGAGTCTTGCACTACCTCGAGCCTGGCTCGGCCCCAGGTAGACCCATTGCGCAGGCTCTCACTAGCTGGCAAGTCCGTTGGCTCTCCTGTCGGGGTAAGGGACCCAGAGTGCTGCTCAGACCCGGGTAGACTCGCTTCTCATGCTCTCATTAGCTGGGTCGGGCGGTAGGCACACCTAGGGGGAAAGGTTTGGTTCTTGGAGATACTTCAATTGGGAGACTTTTGCACTACCCCGAGCCTGGCTCGACCCCAAGTAAACCCGCTGCGCTTGCTCCCATCTTGCTGGCAGGTCCGTAGGCTCGCATGTGGGGGTAAGGGACCTCGAGTGCTGCTCGACCCTGGGTAGACTCGCTGCTCAAGCTCTCATTAGCTGGGCAGGGCGGTAGGCACACCTGGGGGGAAAGGTTTGGTTCTTTGTGACTTTTGCACGACCCCGAGCCTGGCTCGGCCCTAGGTAGACCCACTAGCAGGCTCTCATTAGCTAGCAGGTCCGAAGGCTCGCCTGTGGGGGTAAGGGACCCCGAGTGCTGCTCGGCCCCGGGTAGACTCGCTGCTCAGACTCTCATTAGCTAGGCAGGGAGGTAGGCACACCTGGGGGGAAAGGATTGGTTCTTGGAGATACTTCAGTTAGGAGACTTTTCCACTACCCCGAGCCTTGCTCGGCCCCAAGTAGACCCGCTGCGCAGGCTCCCATCTAGCTGGCAGGTCCGAAGGCTCGCCTGTGGGGGTAAGGGACCCCGAGTGCTTCTCGGCCTCGGGTAGACTCGCTGCTCAGGATCTCATTAGCTGGGCAGGGCGGTAGGCACACCTAGGGGGAAAGGATTGGTTCTTGGATACTTTTGCACTACGCCGAGCCTGGCTCAGTCCCAGGTAGACCTGCTGCGCAGGCTCTCACTAGCTGGCAGGTCTGTAGGCTCGCCTGTGGGGGTAAGGGACCCCGAGTGCTTCTCGGCCACGGGTAGACTCGCTGCTCAGGCTCTTATTAGTTGGGCAGGGCGGTAGGCATACCTGGGGTGAAAGGTTTGGTTCCTGGTGACTTTTGCACTACCCCGAGCCTGGCTCGGCCCCAGGTAGACCCGCTGCGCAGGCTACCATCTAGCTGGCAGGTCCGTAGGCTCGCCTGTGGGGGTAAGGGACCCCGAGTGCTGCTTGAACCTGTGTCGACTCGCTTATCAGGCTCTCATTAGCTGGGCAGGGTGGTAGGCACACCTAGGGATAAAGGTTTGGTTCTTGGTGACTCTTGCACTACCCCGAGCCTGGCTTGGCCCCAAGTAGACCCGTTGCGTAGGCTCTCACTAGCTGGTAGGTACGTAGGATCTCATGTGGGGGTAAGGGATGTTGAATTTTCTCAAGTTGATCAGCAAGGTAGCCCAAACACCAAATCAATATCTTCGACACTACCCAGATCACAACTTGAACCGCGGAAAGCAGGAAGCAACTCAGATAACCAAAAACATAGACAGAAGCAAGCAGATCAAAATTTCATTAATCTTCTCTACAGGGAGAGGCATACATGGCGAGACATGATTTCGCCAGTACAGAAAAAGCAGAAACACAAAAAAAGCCGGGCGGATAGAACTGTGAGACCGCCGAGTCCGCCAAGATTGCCGAGCTCGCCGAGACCGCACAGATCGCCAAGCTGCTGAAGCCGAACACAACACGGAGTCCGCGAAGACCGCGAGGTCGCGCGGACAACCCGTTATTCACTGAACTGCTGCTGAACAGAGGAGCAAACCGCCTAACCGCCGAACCACCAAGGTCGCGCGGACAGGTTATTGAACTTGGAAAGTTGATGCAGAGAGAACTGGTAAACCGCTTATACTGCAGTCCGCAAACTCACTGAGCCTGGCTGAAGGTTAAAACCAAACACCTGGTTTCACAGCACTAGTCGCGCCACCTGCACACAACAAACCGATTAACTCTTATCAAACCGCTCGGATACTAAAGTCGAGTCCGCAGCACTTGATCCAAGCCAACTTACTGTTCACTCTTGTTATGAATGGTATGCCAGGGGGGGTCCTATTTATAGGCCAGGTGAGGAGTGTGGTCACCACCCTATGAGATAGATACACCGCCCCTTGGTCATAGCTAACAATGTCTAACCGCACAGTTCGCCCGCACGAGGCAAACCAAAACGCCAAGTCCAGGCGAGATGGCAAGCTGCTCAGGGCAGACCGCCCTGAGCAGAACTAGCCGAGATGCACGACAACACAGCTGTCTGCAAGCACCAGTCCGCGACCACAGGCAACCCACCTGGTCACAGCGGACTCTGCGGAAACCAACTCAGCTCGCAATGTCCACGACCACAGGCACATCGCCCGGTCACAGCGGACACTGCAGAAAACAACTCCACCTCGCACAGTCTGCGACCACAGGCACAAAGGCCCGGTCACAGCGGACACTGTGGAAACCCTGAACTCTACAGAAGAGCAAGTCCAGAAAGGATAGCGCGAGCTCGGTGGATACAAAACCAGTCCGCCAGCTCCAAGCCCAGACCGCGGCTTACCGCAACTTCAAAGAAGAAGTGCGGACTCCAAGCCCAGTCCGCACAGGCCGCGCGCACCACCTTGTAGAGCACAACTCACTGCCGGACAAAACCAGTCCGCGCAGTCCGCAAAGCCAGACCGCAGCACACTACGCAGGTCGCCAACCACCAATCCGTCGGACTAGAGGCCAGTCCGCTCGATCAGTCCGCCTAAGCCGCCCGGACCGCGCTACCACCCACTTTCACTTCACCAATTTCAACACTCTCCCTTGAAGTGAGAAGTAGTGATCAAGCCGAGTAGACCTCGTAACCGCTGAAAAGGCCCCTTCGATAGCGACTTGGTGAAGATGTCAGCAAGGTTATCTTCACTCCGAACATGACCGACCACAAGAGATCCTTCCAGCACCTTCTCCCTTATGAAGTGGTGATCGATCTCAATATGCTTGGTCCTGGCATGACAAACTGGATTGGTTACCAGCTTGAGAGCACTTTCATTATCCCCTCGGAGCAAGGTAGGACCTTGCACTTCCTCATGGACGTCCTCTACTAGCCTCCTTAGCCAAATGGCTTCCCGAGCAGCCAAGGTCGAAGCCTTGTACTCTACTTCTGTAGTAGAGACGGATACCGAGTCCTGCTTCTTGCTGCACCACGAAATGCCCGCTGATCCACAAGTGAACACATAACCAGAAGTTGACCTTCGGTCATCCGAGTCACCACCATAATCAGCATCCGTGTACCCTAGCAAAGAGAACCTCGCATCCCTTCTGTAAAGAAGCCCCATGTCAGAAGTTGCCTCTACATACTTCAGAATGTTCTTTGCCGCTACAAGATGAGACTTCCTTGGCTCTGCTATAAACTGACTTACTCGACCAACAACATAAGATATATCAGGTCTAGTAATCGTCAGGTAGATCAAGCTCCCAACAAGAGCTCTAAACACCAAGGGATCAGGAAGAATCCTTCCTTCATCTCGACGAAGCTTTAGGCCTTGATCCAGAGGAGTAGAGCAAGTCTTCCCTTCAGTCAAACCAAACCGGTTCACTATGCGTTCAGCATATCCCTTCTGGAAGATGAGTAACCCACTCTCCTTCCTCTCCACTTTGAGACCAAGAAAGTGATGAAGCTCTCCCAGGTCTTTCATCTCGAAGCGAATTGCTAGCTCGGCTCTAAGCCTAGCTACCTCCTCCTCAGAATTCCCTGTGATGATCATATCATCAACATACAGTAGGACCAAGACTCGAAGCTCCCCCTTCTTCTTGATAAACAAGCTAGAGTCCGAGTTTGAAGCCAGGTATCCGCAGAATTGCAGATATTCTGCTATCTTCCCATACCAAGCTCTAGGAGCTTGATTCAACCCGTAGAGAGCCTTCCTGAGCTTGCACACGTAATCCGGATGAACTTCAGAAACAAAACCAAGAGGCTGATCCATGAAGATGTCCTTGTCAATCTCTCCGTAAAGAAAGGCATTCTTTACATCAAGCTGCCACATCCTCCATCCTTGGCAAGCAGCCAATGCAATCACCATCCGAACTGAAGTCATCTTTGCAATTAGACTGAACGTCTCCTCATAGTCTTCTCCATACTGTTGAGAAAATCCCCAAGCCACCAGGCGAGCCTTGTATCTCTCAATGCTCCCATCAGCCTTCTTCTTCAACTTAAACACCCACTTGCAAGTCACCGGAGTAATGCCATCAACTTTGGGCACAAGATCCCAAGTTTCATTCTTCTTGAGAGCATCCATCTCCTCTCTCATGGCATCTTCCCACTCCTTGACTCTAGTGGCCTCATTGAAGCTAGCAGGCTCCCGCTCATCAAGAGGACCTGCAAAGAAACATGAGACATAGCTCACGGTGTTTCCTTCGCAGTAGCGAGCTGGAGGCTTGATAACCCTCTTTGATCTCCGAAGAGGCTGCTCCTTGCTGACCACCTCCGCTACTTCTTTTGGTTCACCTCTGTTCTCCGGTAAGCTTGGAGCAATGCTCCCCCTGCTTCCTAACCCAGAAGCTTCTCTCCCAGAACCTGAAGCAACAGGAGCTGCTGGTGACATAGCTAGCTCCTCTTGATCAACAACGGCAGTCATCTCCTGACCTTCATCAACCTTGCTTTCCGGTAGCTCAACCGAGTTTCCTCCATATGACGTCAGTTCATCAAAGACAACATATCTTGACACCATGAACTTCTTCGTCACCGGATCCTTGCATCTGCATCCTTTCTTCCGCTCATCATAGCCAACAAAGACAAGCTTCCTTGCCTTAGCATCAAGCTTAGTCCTCAGAGCATCAGGAATATGCACATAGCAAGTTGATCCAAACACCCGAAGGTGTTCAACACTTGGCTTCTCCTTCAGCAACATCTCGAAGGGAGACTTCATGTTGATCGGACTAAGAGGCATCCGATTGATGACATAAGCTGCACAAGACATTCCCTCCGCCCAGAAGGACCTTGGGATGCTCTTAGCATGAAGCCAACATTTGCAAGTCTCCATCAGATGATGGATCTTCCTTTCAGCAACTCCATTTTGTTGTGGAGTATGAGCACAAGTAAGCTCTCTCTGGATCCCATGCTTCCTTCAAAAACTAGAAAACTCGGAGGAGATAAACTCTCCGCCGTTATCAGTTCTAAATTTTTTGATCCGCAGATTAAGCCGGCCCTCCACCAGCTCCTTGAACTCCACAAACAAACGGAAGGCTTCAGACTTCTCCTTCAAGAAATACACCCAAGTGTATCTCGAGTAGTCATCAATCAAGACTAGCATATACCTTCTCCCACCAAGGCTAGCAGTAGTGGTTGGTCCCATCAGATCACTATGGATGACCTCAAGTGGTGCTTTGCTTCTTATTTGCGACTTATCAAAAGGAAGACGATGAGACTTCCCATACTGACATCTAGCACAAACATGACCATCACCGAAGGATGATAGCTTAGGCAAGCCTCTCACCAGGCTCCTATTTGCTATAGCCTTCAGCTTATCCATCCCAACATGCCCCAACCTCTCATGCCACATAGCAGCGCTATCATTGGCCCTCATACGATCAACATAGGAGCTTGTTGATAAAACAAACAAGTCCTTCACTCTCCTTACAATGTGAGCAACATCAGCCTTAACCGCTGATACGTTGCGAAGTAACTTCACTTCTGTTGGCCCAAACAGAACGTGATAGCCGGCGTCAACAGCATTGGTCACAGAGAAGAGGTTCTTCTTCATGCCCGGTACGTGATAAACACTCCTTAACGTGAGCGGCCCCTTATCACTACCCAATGTAATTATACCCTCCTTCTCTACTGCATGAACAGTATTATCAGCAGTTATAATAGCTTCGTTACCTGAGTATGCCTGCAGCTTGGAGAACTTTGACATATCTCCGGTGAGATGATGACCACACCCGGAGTCAATGATCCAATCGTCCTCCATGTCGACGGTGGACAAAGCTCGGACACAAGTGCCCGTCATGAAAGATCCACCCCAACCGACCTCCTCCTTGCTAGAGGAAGCTTCCTCCTTGCCTGCAGCATGCCCAGGCTGTAGCTTGACCTTGCAGTCTCGCTTGAAGTGACCTGGTTGATGACATCTGCAGCACTTCAGATTCTTCTTTCAGTCCTTCTTAGGAGCAAAGCTCCCCTCCTGCTGTTTAGAAGATGAAGGTTCATCTCCAGCCGCAGTCTGCTTCTTCTTCCCTTCCCATCTCTTCTTCTTCTTCTCAGTGAAAAGAGCTTCTCTAGCTCCTTTAGAGACGGTCACCCCAGCCATCTGCCTTGCCAAGCTCTCCTGCGAGGCAAGCAGATTTTCCAGCTCCAGAAGAGAGGGCTGAGTAGCCCAGCCTTGAACAAAAGTAACAAAGGACACATACTCCTTCCGCAGACCGCGGATTATGTGCCTCTTCAGCTTGGCC
This sequence comes from Platanthera zijinensis, assembly GCA_039513925.1. NCBI lineage: Eukaryota > Viridiplantae > Streptophyta > Magnoliopsida > Asparagales > Orchidaceae > Platanthera > Platanthera zijinensis. The sequence goes on from CM077088.1 coordinate 169,804,650, forward strand.
TCAGAGATCAGCTCATCAGGATCAAGAGCAGAAAGCTCAGCACACAAGCTCTTAATCTTCAAGAAGAATTTGGAGATAGAAAGATCTCCCTGAGTTGCCTTAGCCAACTCATTCTCCAAGAACTGTAGCCTTGCTACATTCTTTCTATTGAACAACCCATCAAGGGAAGTCCATATCTCAGCAGCAGACTCACATCCTAAGATGTGATCAAAGAGTTCAGGTGACACCGCCCGCTTGAGAGCAAACTCAGCCTTGGCATTTGTATTCCTCCACACTCTCACCTGCTCGGATGTTCCAAACTCAGCAGTTATTTCTACTTGATCATCGCCACCGACGACCTCCCATAGCTCCTCGCCCAGAAGATAACTCTTCATGCACGACTTCCACTTCTTGAAGTTATTCGGCGTCAGAAGCTCAATTCCAAGACCTCTTGCAAACCCTCCGTCCATTGTACTAACTTGGTTATCCTCCAGAAGCACACAGAGCAACAACAAACTTGTTGAACACAGTTCAAGCAACTGAACCTCCCTCTGAAATAATGTTGAATTTTCTCAAGTTGATCAGCAAGGTAGCCCAAACACCAAATCAATATCTTCGGCACTACCCAGATCACAACTTGAACCGCGGAAAGCAGGAAGAACCTCAGATAACAAAAAACATAGACAGAAGCAAGCAGATCAAAATTTCATTAATCTTCTCTACAGGGCGAGGCATACATGGCGAGACATTATTTCGAAAGTACAGAAAAAGCAGAAACACAAAACAAGCCGGGCGGATAGAACTGTGAGACCGCCGAGTCCGCCAAGATTGCCGAGCTCGCTGAGACCGCACAGATCGCCAAGCTGCTGAAGACGAACACAATACGGAAACCACGAAGACCGCGAGGTCGCGCGGCCAACCCGTTATTCGCTGAATTGCTGCTGAACAAAGGAGCAAACCGCCTAACTGCGGAACCACCAAGGTTGCGCGGACAGGTTATTGAACTTGGAAAGTTGATGCAGAGAGAACTGGTAAACCGCTGATACTGCAGTCCGCAAACTCACTGAGCCTGGCTGAAGGTTAAAACCAAACACCTGGTTTCACAGCACTAGTAGCGCCACCTGCACACAGCAAACCGATTAAATCTTATCAAACCGCGCGGATACAAAAGTCGAGTCCACAGCACTTGATCCAAGCCAACTTACTGTTCACTCTTCTTATGAATGGCATGCCGGGGGGTCCTATTTATAGGCCAGGTGAGGAGTGTGGTTACCACCCTATGAGATAGAGAAACCGCCCCTTGGTCGCAGCTAACAATTTCTAACCGCATAGTCTGCCCGCACGAGGCAAACCAAAACGCCAAGTCCAGAAGAGATGGCGAGCTTCTCAGGGCAGACCGCCCTGAGCAGAACTAGCCGAGATGCACGACAACACAGCAGTCCGCAAGCACCAGTCCGCGACCACAGGCAACCCGCCTGGTCATAGCGGACTCTGCGGAAACCAACTCAGCTCGCAATGTCCACGACCACAGGCACACCGCCCGGTCACTGCGGACACTGCGGAAAACAACTCCACCTCGCGCAGTCCGCGACCACAGGCATAAAGACCTAGTCACAGCAGACACTGCGAAAACCCTGAATTCCATAGAAGAGCAAGTCTAGAAAGGATAGCGTGAGCTCGGCAGGTACCAAACCAGTCCGCCAGCTCCAAGCCCAGACCGCGGCTTACCGCAACTTCAAAGAAGAAGTGTGGACTCCAAGCCCAGTTCGCACAGGCCGCGCGCACTACCTTGTAGAGCACAACTCACTGCCGGACAAAACCAGTCCGCGCAATCTGCAAAGCCAGACCACATCACACTACGCAGGTCGCCAACCACCAACCCGCCGGACTAGAGACCAGTCCGCTCGGTCAGTCCGCCTAAGCCGCCCGGACCGCCCGGACCGCCCGACCACCCACTTTCACTTCACAAATTTCAACAAGGGACCCCGAGTGCTGCTCGGCCCCGGGTAGACTCGTTGCTCAGGCTCTCATTAGCTGGGCAGGGCGGTAGGCACACCTGGGGGGAAAGGTTTGGTTCTTGGTGACTTTTGCACTACCCCAAGCCTGGCTCGGCCCCAGGTAGACCCGATACGCAGGCTCTCTGAAAGACTTATTTCAAGAGCCTAAACACCTAGAGGGGGGGGGTGAATAGGTTCTAATTATCTTTAATAATTTAGGCAATATAACTAGTTCTTACTTAGCACAGAAATTGCAAATCACAGCACAGAAAACACAGCACAGCATACACTAGATTTATAGTGGTTCCCCAAGGTATGGGTACATCCACAATTCCCCCTTCGCCTATCCAGTAGAGAACTAGATTCAGCCCAAATTCCTTTCTCTTTCTCAGATCCAAAGATCTTACAGCTCAGAACCAGAATGGTTCCAACACCTCAGACTTACACAAGTCCTACTTCAGATCCTTCCCCAATAATCCTACCTCAAGCCACAGCCCTACCTCAGCCTTTATAACTAGGCTTACAACTGAGACTATTAATAGTCCTACACCTCAGACACTCAGCCCTACCTCATCCTTTATAATTATATGCTTACAACTCAGATCTAACAATAGATCCTACAAGAATTTGAGTATTTGAGAAATACAGAAATATCACTAGATAGATCACTCTATAGGTGAGAGCTTCTTTATTAGTTCTTGATTGAACTGAATCTCCAGATCCAACCTGACTTAGTTGTTTCAAAGCTTCTTGATAGAACAAAATAAGGTTGAACTCTTCTTGATGTAGAAGTTGATCTCCTGTCAGCTCCTTCCTTGAATTCAGAATAAGATCTGAATCTTCTCTGCAGACTGTTTAGAATCTGCCTTCTTAAGGGTCACCCCTTTACTTGTAAAAAACATTCCTTAGATGATCCACCTTTTTTATCTCTGTGTGTATTATCTTTTTAAGTTGTCACGGATCAGTCCTTTATATAGAGATTTTTCCTGATTACCGACTGATCCGGTCTGTAACAACCTTCTGACTATTATGACAAAGGTGTCAGACCTGTTGGTAATGACAGCTGTGGAGTCACCCGTCATGACAGTTGATTCCTCAAAGATTTTATAAGTTAGCAAGATCCACTCAGCAGGCTTCTTCATATGTGTCGACATAAATAGACTAAGTGTCGACAAAAGTCTTGATGATGTCGACATAACATTCCATGTGTTTACATAATCATTCTTCAGCTACTCGACACAGCTTCTTTTTGTATGTGTCGACACAAGTCCTATGTGTCGACACAACTGCTCCAGATCTTGACATAACTGATGCTGGCAGATGGCGTTGAGTGTATATCCAGCCGTTGTTGAGTGTGTGTCGAGACGTCGTTGAGTGTGTGTCGACACAAGTCTTGTGTGTCGACACAAGCCTTCTGACTTAGTATAGCTATTGTTGTTAGATGGCATTGAGTGTCATCCAGATGTCATTGAGTGGTTGTCGACACAAGTCCTGCGTGTCGACACAACTGTTTCTGGTCTTGACTTAGCTGTAGACAAATGACGTTGAGTGTGTGTCGATACAAGTCTTGTGTGTCGGCACAAACCTTCTTCAGGTGTCGACACAATCCTTGAGTGTCGACACAAGCCTTTCTTCTGAAGTTGACATAACTCCTGGAAGTCGACACAGCTCCTTCTTTAGATGTCGACACAAATCTTGCCTTAGGTGTCGACACAATTCTGAGTGTCGACACAGCTTCTTCTTCAGGTGTCGAAACAATGCCTGGGTGTCGACACAGGCCTTTCTTCTAGTAACTTTTGGTTGTCGACACAATTCTTCACAAGTGTTAGAAAAATTCTTGCAAACCTTACACCTGCACAATGAAACTCAAACATCCATCAAATACAAATTGATGTATATCATTGAGTAAGATGAGGTTTCTCCAAATCTGGTACATATTTTTCCGTGTACCCAACAATCTCTCCCTATTTGGAGAAGTCATAACCCTTAGTCAAAAATATACATCTCTCATAATAAAACACATAAAAATAGATGTACATTCATTTAAGTGCAGGATAACATATAAACAATGTAAACAACTCAAGGCAACAGGAAGCTAGTTTTATTTATTAATCAGAAAATACTGGGTTTACATGTTTTTTCTTTAGAACAAAAATAAAAAGTTACATTGTTCTACATATAAGCCTATCTATCCTATGATTGACTAGGCTCCTTAATCACTATGCCTTTTCCTGATTGAATCTTTGCCTGCACAGTAGGATTTGTATCATCAGCAGGTTTCTTCCCTTTGAGATCCTTCTTCTTTTGTTCTTCTGTCTTTATTCTTTGCCTTTCAAAATAGTGAAAAGGCTTGGGGAAGTACCTGTGTAACACACCCCAAATTGTTGTAGGAGCGACGGGGATCGAATTTCGCCAAGACAAGTTTTTGGTGCAGGTGACACGGGCCCCGACACGGGCGTGTCGGAGGCCGTGTCGGGCGTGTCGAGCTCGGGCCGTGTAGTCGACCAGTTCAGGTCGACGATGGTCGTGTGGTGGAATACGGCCTAGGACACGGGCGTGTCCCAGGCCGTGTCACACCTGGGCTATGCGGTTGGGTACACGGGTAATGACATGGGCACGAACACGGGCGTGTCTAGTTGGACACAGGCGTGTCTGATGCCGTGTCACCAAGCCGTGTACCTCTCTGACTGTGAAGTGTTGATAAATTGCACACGGGGGGCGTGACACGGGTCCCGACACGGGTCCCGACACGAGCGTGTCGGAGGCCGTGTCACATGCCATGTTGCTGTTTTTCAATTTTGGTCGAGACGGCGAATGAGCTACACGGCCAGGCACACGGCCGTGTGTGAACCCGTGTTCGGCCCAGTTTTTGGGATTTCAGATCTAATCCTGGCCGTTCGTTTTCCTTGGCTTTGGATCCGACGGTGGGGGGCTGCTCCTGGGTGGTTTTAGCCGGGAATAGGGTTTTGAAACCCTTATTTCACTTGGGCACTCTCTCTCTAAAACCTAGAGAGAAGGGAGAGCTTGGAGGAGGAAGAAGGAGGTCAACTCTGGCGGCCGGTGGAGATTCGGAGCTCCGTTTCGCGAGCGGAGTTCAGATCCGCGAAGGTGGGAGCGTTGCGGTGGTTTTCAACCGGGCAAATCTTCTCCATGGCTAGGAAGAGGGGACGGAAGGTAACGACGCTTCTCCTCTCGGTTTTTAGGATTTATGATGCATGAATATCATCCCCTTCCTTTCGTATTTTGAGCACCGAATCTCTCAAATGAGAGGGATTCGTGTAGCCTAGGTTCAAGAGGACCTCCGGGTTGAGTATGCTCATCCCGGCATGCTTTGCATTAGAGATCCGCTCCGTTAGCGGATTAGGCATTGTGGGTGAAGCCGTGGTCGCGATTGTTGGTCCAACTCGGTGATGTTGCATAGCGAGTTTTGGGGTTTTGATAGAAATCCGCAGCGGCAATACGTCGTTGTATGTATGCGTTTTCCCCCTCATATTTGAGTGAGTACTTGTAGTCGGAACCGGACGAGGTTAGCTCCGCTTTGTGCGGTAGATGGTTTCCTTGGAGCACGGGAAAGACACGGTGCGAGTGGCGATTGGGGTGGGGAAACCTTTGTTTGTGCTGTGCTAAGGCGCGGCTATGTCTCCGTGGTCGGCTGGCTATCCCGTGGTGCGTAAGTCATGTTGGGGAAGTGTCCCGGCGAGACTAGCCCCTTCTGTGGACTGACGAGAATGTCGAGCGGAGGACAAGCCCGGGCAATGTGGCCATGAGCGGGTGGGGTCCAGCAAGGCTTCTTAGAATCGTTCAGTGTGAGACGGAACCCTGACGTGCGAAGTCAGAATGTGCGGGCAAGCCCCGGGGTATATGACCCTTGTGCGGATGGGGCCTTTGCAAGGTTCCATGTGACGGCGTGTGTGCCGTTAGGGACATGGTGGTTCCCTTGTGTTTGCGGCTTTAAGCCAATGGGGAAACGGAAGTACCCAGTGTTTGATGTTGTGCTAGATGCATACGAACTAGGGCGCCTTGGGTGAAACCCGGGTTGCATTCATGCTGCATAGTAGGCCCTTTCACCTTGTACAAAACATAGAGAACATGTATGCTGTATGAGACATCCAAGCCTGTTTTACCGCTTTAATATATTTGCTCTTTTGATATACGAAGTGCTAACTTGCAGGTGGAGTGGTACCCCGGGGTCCGATAGGGACGGCCGGGAGGAGATGTGTTTGTTACACAGTAGAGGTCAGCCTTTGCTGACCCACGTTACCTCAAATCCTTACAGGGCAAGGATCGCATGCAGGAGCTAGCGCGCCGGGCGAAAAGCCCTAAGCCTCATGAAGTGTTGCTGTGCTTGGTTTCTCCTTTTATGTTTGCTACTTTTGTTATGTTTATGTCCGGCTTGCATGCCGAGGTAGCCTAGGAGTGCTTGGCACATTGATATGTTTTTGGACTATTATTGTGTAAGGCCTTAAGGCCATTTGATACTGTATCGTTAGTGGATAACTTCTGTCGGTTTGTTCTGTTTCCATTGTGTTTGTCTGGAGTTTTGAGATTGGGTAGTTTTCATATCATCTTTTAATAATAAAGCTGTGGCGTCCGTATGTTGTGGGGCCCCGGCCGGACCCATATTATATGGTCTTTACAGGGGAGGTGTTACAATTTGGTATCAGAGTGAGGTTCGCGTTCCAACGAGAAGTTTTGCGGTCGAAAGTATAAGTCGAGTCGCGTATAAGAAGTTATCCACATAGGAGTATCGCAGGACCATGAGCGTCCTGGTGTTCGAGTCTTGCGATTAAAGACTGATTTGTGTTTTCTTACTTGTGTTTAGAGTGCAAGCAACGAGGCTGGGACCTCGAGGCCAAGAGAAGAGCTCTCGGCAAGTAGTGAGACTGCGCAAGGTCCGCTAGGGATGGGGGTCACACCGGCCGACTTCTGTCGTATGCTTGCAGAAGCGATGGTGGCGGCCCAAGCTGCAGCGACAGCACAGGTAGCAGCTCCCGTTGCTCAGGTAGCAACTCCTGCTACCCCGGACACGGCAGCGACCGTGCAGGTTGAGGAAGCCAGGCGGGCAGAGCCGCAGGCCGAGAGAGTGGTTGTCGGGCATGGGGACCGGCAAATAAAGTACTTTCTGAGTTTCCACACTCCAACCTTCAAGGGAACCGGCACACCCACAGATGCAGAGGATTGGTGGGCTAGAATTCAGGAGCTTCTGAGGGCGGCAGAGGTGCCAGATGAGAAAAAGGCAGAGTTCGCAGCCTTTATGTTGGAGGGAGATGCCAATTTATGGTGGGTGAGCCACAGTGGCCGGCAGTTTCTAGGATGCACATCGTCCATCGAGGAGTTTGGGAATGCCTTCCTAAAGAAGTACATACCCGCCTCAACGAGGTTAGCCCTCCAGAGGCAGTTCCTACATCTGGTGCAGCGAGATAAGTCAGTGGATGAGTATGTTCAGAAATTTACTCGCTTGGGTCGTTATGCAGGGACGACCATGGCAGACGATGAAGAGAGGGACAATCTCTTCTACCATGGATTGAGGGAGAACCTAAGACAACCCCTCATATCGATGAAACGTGCGGGTTTCAACGAATTGGTGGAGGCGGCCCGAATTTTGGAGAGTGACATGGAGCGATCCCAGCTGTTGATGCTCGAAAAGCGACGGACTCGGGCACCACCAGCTAACTGTTCGAGCACTTGGGGAAGAAAAAGGAAAAACAAACTGCGAGCAGCAGTCTACTTGGCGGACTAGAAAAGGAACAGAAAAGCAACAGAGCCATAGAGCACGGCAACACCAGACTTCGCCCGTCACGGCCTAAATGCCACTCCTGCGACGGGCTTGCTTTTAATTGCCAAGATGCGGTTACAAGAAAGGAAAAGGAAAGCAATGGGGAAAGCAAGCCGGAGGTCGCAAAGCTAGAGATTCGAGTCCGCAGCCTTTAACAAGTGGGCTCCTGGGCTCGAGTCAGCGTGCTTTGAGTGCACCACTTCCCCCTATTTATAGGCTGGGGGCCTGCCCAAGCGGGCAGGGCTAAAATAACCGGCTGCTCGGGGTACAAAAGAGCCGGGCAGCGGTGACGGGAATCAAAAAAGAGAAGGAACAAGCAGTCCGCGCGGGACAGGCGGACTGGGCCAGCGAGCTGGAGACCTCCCTTGGTCGCACTGAGCGTGTGACTTTTAGACTAGCCGCGACCTGAGCGGCCTGGGCGGCCTGACTCGGAGCCTGCCGGTCTGAGCCTGACTCGCCGATCTAGCAGAGCTGGGAACTGAGGGCGACCTGAGCGGACGGATTTCTGGAGTCCGCCTAGGTGACGGATCATGTCCACTGGCGAGCTGGGCGAACTGAGTACTTAAGTTCAGCGAGGGAAGGGCAAGATGCCTAGCTGGAAATGTTGCGGATTCTGGGGTTAATATAATCCCCGCACATTTTTGAGTTTTGGAAAATTCCGAAAATGTTTCCTTAACCGCTGAGTCCGCAACTATCATTAATGCTCTTTGTGCTATAAATACTGCCGGAAGCGCTGTCTTCTGTCAGAATTGTCTGCGCGACGGGTCGTTACTCACCACTTGCGGTCTCGACTTTCCAGTCCGGCATGGCGAGGCTAGGGTCCTTCTTTGGCAGCATGGCTGCTCCGATTGAGAAGCCGAAAGCGAGTTCTCGGCCTAAGAAATCGAGCCATCGAAAAGATGCACCTGCCCGCCACCAGGGGGAGAGTTCAGACCAGGTGAAGCAAGATCCAGTCCGCGATACTGTAAAGACTGCGAATGCTCCTTCAAGTCCTCTACGGGAGAAACCGAATCCGCCCTCCGTTTCTGACCAAAACCCTGCGAACTCCTCCAGCATGGAGGTGCATCGCTCTCCTTCTGGGACCATCATGTTGCGGATAGAAACGGAAAAGGAAGTTTCATCGCCGAAAGTCCAGCAGCAAAGGACCGAGGAGAAGCTTCCTGCTGGTGAGACGATAGCGGAAAGGGGAGAGGAGGTTGCCGAGGAGCGAGATAAGGAGTCCGCTGAAAACGCGACCAACAGTTCCATCGAAAAGCAAGTTGTCGCTCCAAACTCAGTTCCCGAACCAAAGCCGGTTGTCATCGATTTAGAGAAGACTCCTGAGAAGAAGAAAAAGAGGAAAAGAGATGGTAATGCCGCCGAGCGGGTAGAGAAGAAGTTGAAAGTTAGAAAAGAGAAAAATATCTCCAAGCGGACTGGAGCTGCGAGCTTGCAGCATAGGCCGCGAGAAAAGGAAGTCCAAGACGATCTCGTCACCCCCGATCCTCTGCTCGCAGAAGGTGATCCCCCTTCCACGCTCAGCTTATCAACCACTGAGATACTCGACTCTATAGATAATGATCAGCTTGCGAGTATAAATCGCTCTCTACTGGAGGTGCTGCAGCCTGATACCGCAACTGGAGGAGAAAATCTTGACGACCCTTCTTCTTTTTTTCCAGCTGAAGAGAGGAAGAAAACCGAGGAGCAACTCGCAATAATGAAGGCGAAGGTTGAAGCGGCCTCGGAGAAGCTCGTGGTGGATAAGCGGACTGAGGATCTTCAGATTGCTGCCGAGCTGATGCGATCTGGTAAGTTGCAGCCGGCGACCAAGCGGTTTCAGAGCTCTTGGTTGTACAAATCCCCTCCACGAAAGTCGCGGCCAGTCAAGATCCTTACAGAAACTGATGACATAGTTACCTCGAGCAGATCGCTGGCCGAGACAAGAGCACTAGTCCGCCGTGAATGGAGGCGTCGCCTAGAGGCTTTTGATCCGGAGCGCGTGAGGCGACCTATCCTTGATAGTCGTCAGATTGCCGCGAAGATAACCAAAAGTGGATAAAAACCTTTTCCCTTTTCTCTTTTTTTTTCTGGAGCTATTGCGGCCTGGATACTGAGGCGTCTTTACTTTCTTTGTTGCAGTTCAGAAGTCCACGCCCGATTCTGTCGAGGTCGGCGAGATCGTGCCTACGCCACCAAATGTGACGGAGGCCGCGGCGCGGACTGCTGATGAACTCGCACAGGAGGAGCTGCCTGCTAAAGAAGACAGTGTACTGTTAGCGAAGAATAATGAGGAAGAGTTATGCGAGCTTCGAACTGCACTAAAGAAAAGCAAAGCGCGGGAAAAAATCCTAGAAAGCGAGGTCGCCAGCCTTTCAGCCGCACTGGAAGGAGCGAACAAGGAGAAAAATCGTCTGAGCGGAGATGTCCGCCATTATAGGAGTAAATATTTAGCTTTGGCGCGAGAAGGAAAGAAGCAAGTAAGCGAAGCCGCTGGGGTGAGATCGCAAACGTCTCAGCCTGCTGTGGGGGAGGGATCGGCCCCTGCGGCAAGCGGGCAGCCCGCGGTGGTCGCAGATCCAACCCTGGCAGTTCAATTGATTCCATTTCCGCGGGTAGCCAGAGACATGGCTCATATGCACCGCACCTTCAATAACATGCACCATCTGGTTTCCCAACTCTACTGCGAGATCTTGCGAGGAAGTGACCTGGCTGCACATGTTGGAATGGAGGAGGAGGTGCGACCTGCTCAGAGAGACCGCGGAAGGCGCTAAGGCCTAAACATTCGCTTTCTATTTTTTTTTAAGCTGCTGTATAATATTGTTGCTGAAACTCTTTGTTGTGTGATTGTATCTGTGTTGTGATACTACTCTGCTTGTTGCATACTATTATTTTTTTGGATAATCCTGTTGTGGAATGTAAGTTATGCGGACTGGCGTTTTATGCTTGCTTATCTTGTTTATTAGAAAATTGCGATCCCTGTGGGCTTCCTGTGAATTCGCAATTATTTGCAGGAAGAACAGGGAAGAGGCGAGCTGAGCGAACTGGCTTTGAATCCGCAAAGCCTTGAAAAATATATGTTATTGCAGGGAAAACAGGGAAGAGGCGAGCTGAGCGGACTGGCTTTGAATCCGCAAAGCCTTGAAAAATATATGTTATTGCAGGGAAAACAGGGAAGAGGCGAGCTGAGCGGACTGGCTTTTAATCCGCAAAGCCTTGAAAAATATATGTTATTGCAGGGAAAACAGGGAAGAGGCGAGCTGAGCAAACTGGCTTTGAATCCGCAAAGCCTTGAAAAATATATGTTATTGCAGGGAAAACAGGGAAGAGGCGAGCTGAGCGAACTGGTTTTGAATCCGCAAAGCCTTGAAAAATATATGTTATTGCAGGGAAAACAGGGAAGAGGCGAGCTGAGCGAACTGGCTTTGAATCCGCAAAGCCTTGAAAAATATATGTTATTGCAGGGAAAACAGGGAAGAGGCGAGCTGAGCGAACTGGCTTTGAATCCGCAAAGCCTTGAAAAATATATGTTATTGCAGGGAAAACAGGAAAGAGGCGAGCTGAGCGAACTAGCTGACCGATCTGAGCGGATTGACGGCTATCATGTCAGACGATTTTTATATAAATAGGGTTGTCATTCTCTGTTTGTGTAGAAAGCAGTGGGAGCTGAAGACTTGCGGTCTGAAAACATGGTATCCGCACGCACTGAAGCCGCAGCCGCCTTCCACGCTGCTGATCATAAAAGGAGTAGACTAACCGAAGCCGACCTGGAGGCTTTCTTGGGAGTTCACATGGCGGATTCGCCCGTACTCGCGCGGCTCCCCGAGCACCACGAACGACTGAATTTTTCAACCGCTACCCAACTCGCAATTCCAATAGATCATTTTGACTGCGGGTTCAAATTTCCCCTGCTCTGGGAGGTCGCGGAGATCTTTGAACATTATGGGGTGGTTCCGGGCCAGCTTGCCCCGAACAGTATGGTTGCGATCTGCAGTTTCATTGCTTACCTGCGAGCTGAGAGGGTTGAATTTTCCTTGAAGATTTTCAGGAAGATTTTCTCTGTTCGCTCTATTACCCCGACGGGAGACCCTGAGTACAAAGGCATCATCTACTTCTACTGTAGGGGAATGAAAGTTGTGGGCTTGCCGAATAAGATCCACAACTGGACCTCTAGGTATCTCATCTTCGAAGGCGACCTGGGGTTCCTTCACACCAGTCCGCAGCTGCGCGTAGATGCTGACTTCAAGAGCGTGCGGCTGAACGATGCCGAGGCCGCCATCGTCATGTTCCTTGACGGAGCGAGGCTGGATGTTGACTATTACATCCCGCTGCTGCCTGGGCTATATACTATTAGCCGCCAAGAGAGTAAGTCTTGCGACCTTCGTTTGTATCCGCAACAACCTGGGAATTTTAGCTAACTTTCTCTCTTGCAGCGACCTTGGCGGTGCCCGCAAATCTGCCCGTTGAGCCTGCCGGACAGACTCCTACGCAAGGGGAAAGGAGAAAAGAAATCGCAAAAAAGAGGAGGGAGGAAGGAGACCCCGCCGCGGGTTATTATTCTGATGGCAGCTTCGACATTGCGGGCTTCGGCGAGAAGCAGAAGGATCTGAGGGGCAACCCCATGATCCACTGGCATGAGAAGAAAAAGTATGTCCGCCTATCAACGGCTCTTCCCTCTTGGAGGAGCCCGCGCCCATCTTGCCATGCCCACGTCGCCCTGTCCGCCTTGTACGGGAAGCAAAACCTCCGCTATCTGCAAGGTGTGGCCCCTGATGACCTCCCCCTTCTCGCTGCGCAGGCCAGTGCGAACGCTGCCGTCACCAACCATTTCTTAGGCAGGCTTACGCACGAGCTGCTTAGGGACAATGCGCGGCATAGGAAGGAAAGCAATTCGCTGAAAGAGAGGAATAAGCGACTTGGTGTAAAAGTTAATCAATATAAAGAAGACAAGGCCGTAAGTGCTTAGTTAATCGCCATTAATCTTGCTTATCTTTCGCGGACTGATGTTTTGATTTCTTTTACAGATCGCATATGAGGTAACCAACCCAGACTTTCAAAAGGCCATGTTTCCTTTTGTAAGGGAAAGCGTCGAGGTCGCGCTCGAGCGCGTTATCAGCGATGGGTACGCGAAGGCTGGGGTAGACTCTATTCCTTTCCTGAAGCTCTTCCCGGAGCTAAAGGATAAAGTTGCCGAGTTCGAGCAAGCTGATAAGGGAAAAGCGGTTGCCGAAGATGACGAGGAGGAGTCTGCTGACGAGGAAGTGGCCTCAAGCCAGCAGCTAGGAGGTCAATCGGATCAGTCCGCTAACTCCAGCTCTGGTGAGAGTAGCTCGCGAACAGAACCCTCAGCCGCTTCTCACTCTGACGACAGCAGCAACAGTGACTCAGGCGGCTACTCGCCTATAGTGGATGTGGATGGGTCAAGCCCTGAGAAGCCTGCGGACAAGAAGCAGAGGATAGAATAGGAATATATATATTGTAATTTTTTGGTTTTCTTTAATGTAAGGGGGAGGGGCGGACTTTACGCGAGTCCGCCAGGACATGTAATTTTTGAATGAATATATATAAAAAAGGATATTTTTGATATCTTCTGAGATTTTCTGCTTGTTTCTTGCTGATACTTTAGAGATCGCACTTATATCTTTGCTAGCTGAAATTCCACTACCACAATCTTGTTATAATATGAACAGAATGTATTCCTTGGGAAAGCTACGAGTGATGCGGACTTGGACGAGTTCAGTTCTCAGTCCGCATTTCACAGAACTTTTGCCAGTTTTTGCGAGAACAAAGATAACGAAAAAACCATAATCTGCTAACCCAAACATCATGAATAAGCGAACTGGACGGACTAGGGTCACCATCCGCAGATATTCGCGCTTGAATTTCTTCCAAGTACATTGTGTGCATCAAACAAATTCTGCGGACCAGGCGAATTAGAAAACCAATGTCCGCACTGCCTCAGTCAGCAACATCAGAAGTGACCTGTAATTCATAATAAGCGGGTAGAAGCGACCGGAGCAGCATTGCTTTCCTCACAAGATTATGAATTATCGAATCAACCATGGAACGGCGGACTGAGCGGATAAGGCAACTGGAGTCCGCACTTCATTAATGAACAATATCAGAAATGACTTGTAATTCACAACCAAGCGGGTAGGTGCGGCCGGAGCGACATTGCTTTCCTCACAAGGTTATGAATTACAGAATCAACCCAGGTGACGGCGGACTGAGCGGATAAGGCAACTGGAGTCCGCACTTCATTAATAATGACAACCCCTGTGAAGAAGAAAGCCGCAGTCCGGAGGCCAAGTGGGTAGGTGCGGCCGGAGCGGCATTGCTTTCCCCACTGGACCTCGGAGTCTGCAGACTCAATAACTCAATTACTGCCCTCTTGCCTGAAGTACAGTCTAAGTCGATCTCTCGGGCAGGTACGGCCGGAGCGGCATTGCTTTCCTTTGAGATCGACAAGACTGTGGGTCTTCTGCAGGCACTGCTTGAGGGTACCAAGGAGTGTTCGAGAGTCACAACCCTAAGATGATCTGGGGGCAGGTGCGGCCGGAGCGGCATTGCTTTCCCCGTGCGATCATCTGGGTTGTAACAATATCCCTTAAGTGGCGTGGTAGAGCTAACCTCCACTTTGCTCCTCCATAATGCAGAAGTGGGGTTAGGTACTAGCCGGGATCCGAAATCCAGTATCCTACCGCACTAGAGTTGGTAGGCTCCCACTACACGGTGCGAAATCTCCCCGCAACACGTGGTCGTCGTGGTGTTATGCTGACACCAACGGTTCTAGGGGAGGTTTTTGCTGGACACGGCGATATCTCCTGGCATCAAGCAACTGCCGGGAGTTGCTCGAGGAGGTAAGAAAGAAGAGGCATTCGAAGAAGTGTTAGTATGAGTATTTAGGCAAGTATCAATTTTGAGAGATTCGTATAACCATAAAATAGAGAGTTCAGAGAGAATCGTTTAGAGTTACCCTTGCTCCATATATTTAACTGTCAACGCTTGAAACACAAAGATACTTGATAAAAGTGTTGGCAAGGAATTTTTATTAATAGTGAACCTCTTAAAGAGTTTACACCGGAAGAAAGGAAAAGAAGTTCAGGAAAAGAACCGCTTTAGGTCATCTCCGCTCCATGTGTGCGGCATGTCTTCTCCTTCAAACGTTTGTAACCGGTAGGCCCCATTTTGAAGTGCTTCCTTGATAATGAATGGTCCTGCCCAGCTAGGATTATGCTTCCCAACTGAGCTGGCTCTTGCAGCAGCATCGACCTTTTTAAGAACCAGATCTCCCACTTGAAAGTGCTTGATCCTTACGTTCTTGTCGAAGTAACGGGCCATTCTTCTTTTTACTTCCTCCTGCCTGATAGCAGCCTTGTCTCTGACCTCTTCAATATGCTCCAAACTGAACCTCATCTCCTCGCTGTTCAACTCAAGCCAATCCTCCGTGCCTTGCCTGGCAAGCAGTACTCTAGGCGACAGAACTTCAAACTCAACAGGAATCAATGCCTCGGACCCGTGAGAAAGCTTGAACGGGGTTTCTCCTATTGCAGATGAAGGTGTTGTTCTCAGGGTCCAGAGGACTGAGGGAAGTTGATCAGCCCAACTGCCCTTGAGATTTTGAACCTTTTTCTTAAGCAGGTTGAGGATTTGCTTATTAGCTGCTTCTACTTGACCATTGCTTCTGGGATGATGCACCGATGCGAAGCGCAGCTCTGTTCCGATCTGCCTGCAAAAGTCTATCATCTCCGTATTATTGAACTGTGGTCCATTATCGGTGATTATTGCCATAGGGATTCCATGTCAGCAGACTATCTCTCCCCAAATAAAATTCCTCACGACCTGGGTTGTTGTCTTTGCCAATGCTTTAGCCTCAATCCACTTACTGAAGTAGTCGATCACAACTATAATAAAACGCCGCTGCCCACTTGCCATGGGAAAAGGGCCAATGAGATCCATTCCCCAAACAGCAAAGGGCCAAGGGGTTGTAATCGACCTGAGAGATTGAGCTGCTTGATGCTGAAGAGGGGCGAATTTCTGGCATTGAACACATTTTCTCGCATAGGCCTTAGAGTCCTTCTTCATTGTAGGCCAGAAGTAACCTTGCCGCAGGATCCTTCTTTCTAATGTTCTTGCTCCCGAATGACTTCCGCACTCGCCAGAATGCACTTCCCGAAGAATGGTGGGGACCTCACTTTCTGAAACACATCTTGCCATTGTGGACAAGAAGGTTTTCCTGTAGAGAATGTCGGATATCAAGTAATAATGCGCTGCCTTCAACCTGAATCTCTTCTTATCTTTCACTGACTGATGTAGATTCCCAGTTGATAGGTAGAGAATGAACGGATCCATCCAAGAGGGACACTGATCGATTTGCATTAACCCTTCTTCCTCCACCGCTGGGCGGAAAAGTTCAGAAGTTGTCCCTCCTGACGAGAGCCCGTACTTTGCGAGAACGTCGGCCTCCTCATTCTCTTTCCTTGGAATGTGCTCAATAGTAAAACTTTTGAACCTGCCAACCTCAACCTTTACCAGCACAAGGTACTTTTTCAACACTGGCTCCCTGGTCTCGAAGTTGCCAAGAACTTGTGAAGCCATTACCAGTGAATCAGTCTTGATATGGACGTGATCAATTCCCAGCTCTCGCGCAAGCCTCAAGCCGGCTAATAAAGCCTCATATTCTGCCTGATTGTTAGTCACTGGAAAATAGAACTTGATGGCCTGCTCAAGTTTGACACCATTCGGGTTTATCAAAACTACTCCTGCACCCGAGGAGTTTCTACCAGAAGCTCCATCCACATAAATGGTCCAAGATAAAGGGGACCTTGCTGCTTGGTCCGAGCTGGATTCTGTCGTATCAATCATGAAATCTGCAAGCACCTGTGCCTTGATAGCTGTTCTGGGCACATAGGAAATTTCAAACTCGCTCAGCTCGATTGCCCATTTGGCTAGCCTGCCTGAATGCTCTGGTTTTTCTAACACATTATTCAAAGGTTGATCAGTAACTACCTGAATTGAATGAGCCTGGAAATAGGGACGGAGTCTGCGGGCAGACATAACTAATGCTAAGGCTAGCTTCTCTAGGATGGGGTACCTTGCCTCTGCATCCTTCAGGATGTGACTGACATAGTAAACAGGGAACTGCCTCCTGCTTTCCTCGCGAATTAGAACTGAACTAACTGCCTCGGGACCAACCCCTAGGTATAAGAACAACACCTCCCCTGCTCGGGGGCTTTGGAGTAAAGGAGTCGAGGTTAGCTGCTTTTTTAATTGCTCAAAAGCCAAGGAACACTCTTCTGTCCATTGAAACTTGGACGCTCCCCGAAGAGTTTTAAAGAATGGCGCACTTTTATCTCCAACTCGAGAGATGAACCTCCCGAGCCCTGCCAACCTCCCCCCTAACTGTTGAACCTCTTTGGGTGAACGGGGAGGGGTCATACCAAGGATGGCTTTAACCTTATCAGGATTGGGGGCTAGACCCTCGGGAGTAAGGAGATGGCCGAGAAATTTCCCTTTACTTGCCCCAAAGACGCATTTTAACGGGTTAAGCTTTATTTTGCGCCTTCGTAGAGTAGAAAAGGTCTCTACAAGATCTACCAGGTGCTGCGGAAGAGACCTACTCTTAATCAGAAGGTCATCCACATACACCTCGAGGTTTCTACTTTTTTGTTCTTTAAACACTTGGTCCATCATGCGTTGATAGGTTGCGCCAGCATTTTTAAGCCCAAAGGGCATCACAAGATAACAATAGCAACCGTCATTAGTGATGAACGATGTGCAAGGGATATCAGGTTTGTGCATTCTTATTTGGTGATAACCAGAGAATGCATCTAAAAAACTCATAAACGGATACCCTACCGCAGAATCAAATAATAAATCTATCCGAGGCAAGGGGTAGAAATCTTTCGGGCATGCTTTATTCAAACGGGTGAAATCTACACACATATGCCACTTTCCCCCAGGTTTCTTAACCATTACAACATTCGAGACCCACTCGGGATACTGAATCTCTTGAATGAAGCGCGCTTTGAGGAGTTTAGCAACTTCCTCTCTGATGGGCTCTGCTAGCTTGACAGCTACATCCCTCTTTTTTTGCTGGACGGGCTTGGCGGCCGGATCGACATTGAGATGATGGCAAGCCACGTCGGGATCCACCCCTGGCATGTCCTCCGCTGACCAAGCGAAGACATCCAGATTCTCCAATAGGCAAGATATCAACTCCGCCTTTTGATCTTCTGGCAATTCGGAGTTGATGGAGAGCTTTTTTCCTTCTCCTTCTGCGATGGGGACTTCTTGCGTCACCTGGGCAGGTTCCAGGTGAGCGCCTTCTCTATTCTCCGCATCTTCTGAAGGAGTGGCTTCTGCTGCTGCTGGAAAAGTTGGGGGGGAAACCTCAGTCATGTTGACTGTTCGGAGGTAACACTCTCGAGCCTGCCTCGGGTCGCTCCTGACCCTACACTGGCGGCCATCCTTGTAGAACTTGATGGCTAGATGGTATGTTGAAATGATGGCGCGATATTTGTTTAGCAATGGTCTTCCAAAGATAGCATGATAGCTGCTCGGAGCATCTACCACTATGAACTGGATTTCTTTGGTCACCCCTCCGAGCGTCACCGTGAGTGTGACACTTCCTTCAACTTCCTTCCTTTCTCCTGAGAAGCCATAGAGTGGCCCTTCGGTGGAAAGCAGAGTCTTTCCAGTCCTCAGGGCTTCGAAAGTGGACTTAAAGAGGAGATTCACGGAGCTGCCGGTGTCGATGAGAATTCTATCGACCGTGAAGTTTCCGATGGCTGCCTGGACCACGATGGCATCATCGAAGGGGTTGGCGGTTGCAGGAAGGTCCGCAGAACCAAAGGTGACGACTTCAGAAGGTGGGGCAGAAGAAGTAGAAGCAACCTCAGTTCGCGAAAGCCTTGACAAAGAGGACTTCCGGGTAGATTCAGCCCCTGCTCCGCCATGGATGAAAAAGAGTCTTCCCAAGGCTCCCTCGTCGACAACATCAATACACTCATTTTGGATATCAATGAGCCCCAGATGGCCCTCATCCCTTATCTCTATGCACTCCTGGTGAACTTCAGCCACCTCCTTGCCCTTGGAGGTGGAAGGCCTTGAAGAATCATTCTTCCTGCCCAGGTCCTCGAGTTTACCCTCGGCGAGCAACCTCTCAACTAGCTTCTGAAGAGCCTTGCAGTCTTTAGTCAGATGACCCTTCTCCTTGTGAAAATTACAGAACTGAGAGTTGTCTCTGGGCTTCCAATCTCTCTGAGGCCCTTGCCTCTTTTCTTCAACTTTCTTCTGGATTACTTGGGCAACCTCTTCAAAGTCGATGCCTAGATCTGCAGGCTCTTCCATAGGGCTGCTCCCGTGAGGATTTGAAGCTGGCAGGGTTCTCTAAAGAATGGGGAGCACTTGAAGGGGAACGGCGGGAACGGCGGCCAACGGCAGTCTCTGATCATGAAACTGTTGATGACCAAGGAAGGGTTTCTTATGGCGGAGGTTGCGCCCCCTCTGAGGTGGAGGGTGGAAATCAGGCCGGGGAGGCTTACTGTGGTACTGATTGTTGGAAGAGGAGTTGGGGACATCCCTTCCTCCAGCTTTAGCTGTCAGGGATGAGATATAGGTTGGATTGGCATTTTCCCCCTCAATAAAGCGATTAGCTATCGCGATGAGCTCTTGATAGGTTGACGGTGCCTTTGTTGTCACTTTGAATTTTAACGGGCCCTCCCGGAGGCCGTGAATCAGGGCAACTTTATAATAATCGGGGTTCACATTCCTTACCCCTTGAATTTCTTTCTGGAACTGATCAACGAATCTTGCCACCGATTCATTGTCTCTCTGCCTAATATCAAAAAGGGCTGCTGGCCCATCCTTTCTCTTCTTAGAGGTTGCAAACCTCAGGAGCAGCTCGCTGCGAAGCTCAGCGAAGGAGGAAATGGTGCCTGGAGGCAACTCATAAAACCATTCTCTTGCCTGACCATCAAGAGTGGTCACTAGAAGTTTACATTTCAGGGCGTCAGAGAGGCTTCTCAATGCTACTGCCCCTTCGAATGCCTGCAGGTGAGAGATTGGATCAGTCTCCCCCGAATAAAAAGGGAGACGAGGCTCTCTGAAATTGCTTGGCGCTGACTCCCATCAGATTCGATCGATGAAGGGAGAGGGAGTTTCTGAATCAGTAGAAGGGCGGACTGGAGGATGAAACTCTGCGAGCTCTGCGGATTGCCGATCAACAAAGTCTAGTCGGCGAGCCGGGGTCCCTCGGGCTGCCTCCCTGAAGAAATCCATCAGGGGGGCGAACTGATCCGCCTGAGGTCGCGGGGGAGCTGCGGACTGAGCTTGGTGGAGAGGCGGAGGCGCAGTCGCAGGCGACTGCTGAAGAGGGGTGCGACGAGCCGGGGTCCTGCGGACTGGAGTCTGGCGGACAGGTGTCTCAGCAACTTCTTCAGCAACCTGGGGAGCAAGTCGCTGAGTCAATGCTAACAGGGCTTGGCTGATCTTATCGAGCCGCTGGTCAGTCTCTCTTCGAGATACTTCGGCTTCCCAGCGGGACTGCTCCAACGCCTCCCACGGCGAATCATCGGGGGAGCTGGAGCGGTCAGAGCGGCGACCTCGGCGGTCTGACATTTCTATCCGCGGTTTCAAAAAACTACTCGAATTTGAAGGTCGCGTGTTAACTGTTGATGCTCGAAAAGCGATGGACTCGGGCACCACCAGCTAACTGTTCGAGCACTTGGGGAAGAAAAATGAAAAACAAACTGCGAGCAGCAGTCTACTTGGCGGACTAGAAAAGGAACAGAAAAGCAACAGAGCCGTAGAGCACGGCAACACCAGACTTCGCCCGTCGCGGCCTAAATGCCACTCCTGCGACGGGCTTGCTTTTAATTGCCAAGATGCGGTTACAAGAAAGGAAAAGGAAAGCAATGGGGAAAGCAAGCCGGAGGTCGCAAAGCCAGAGATTCGAGTCCGCAGCCTTTAATAAGTGGGCTCCTGGGCTCGAGTCAGCGTGCTTTGAGTGCACCACTTCCCCTTATTTATAGGCTGGGGGCCTGCCCAAGCGGGCAGGGCTAAAATAACCGGCTGCCCGGGGTACAAAAGAGCCGGGCAGCGGTGACGGGAATCAAAAAAAGAGAAGGAACAAGCAGTCCGCGCGGGACAGGCGGACTGGGCCAGCGAGCTGGAGACCTCCCTTGGTCGCACTGAGCGCGTGACTTTTAGACTAGCCGCGACCTGAGCGACCTAGGCGGCCTGACTCGGAGCCTGCCGGTCTGAGCCTGACTCACCGATCTAGCAGAGCTGGGAACTGAGGGCGACCTGAGCGGACGGATTTCTAGAGTCCGCCTAGGTGACGGATCATGTCCACTAGCGAGCTGGGCGAACTGAGTACTTAAGTTCAGCGAGGGAATGGCAAGATGCCTAGCTGGAAATGTTGTGGATTCTGGGGTTAACACCAGCGTCGCAAGGGTTTCACACCCAAGTAGGGGGAGGAGAAGAAGCCTGCTCAGTCACATGGAAAGGCGGAAGGGAGCCGATGGAAGAAGAAGCCTTCCCCATATAAGTCGGGCGAGAAAAGTAATTGGACGTCCGGAGGGTCACGCTCTAAGGGCCCTCAGACGTGCTATAGTTGTGGCAAGCCGGGCCACATAGCAAGATTTTGTACCCAAGGGGGCACTGAGCAAGAGCCAAGGCAGGAGCAAACTGTGCGCTCCGGCCCCAGTGCCGCAGAGAAAGGGAAGATGGCGAAGTCGAGTGCTTCTTGGTTTCAACCAGTGCAGCCAAGGGCCTACAACCTTGGGCAACAAGAAGCAATCCGTCAACCCGATGTGGTGACAGGTACGAGAGTTCAACCTGCCCCTTAGATTCTTGTCTTTCAAGCCTTTATGTTTGTTGCATGTGTGTAGGCTTTGTAATGGTATCTGGGTACCCCGCTAGGGTACTCTTTGATACGGGAGCGTCGCACTCCTTCCTTGCGGAAGGCTTTATCCGGAGGATCGGAGTGGAGTCTTTCTCGACGGACTCCGAGTTGAAAGTGCGCATGCCCAATGGGTCATCTATGACTACCAGGGCTAGAGGCCAGATTTGTTGGAGTCTTGAGGGAGTCGACTTCTCATTGGTAGCGGCGATCTTGCCGTTGTCCGAGTTCGATGTGATTTTGGGGATGGATTGGCTAGCAGAGCAGCGTGCCAGTATCGACTGTTTGTCCAAGGTGGTAACCCTGAGGGGCGTGGGGCAAGCGGAAGTCAAGTTTGAAGGTCTGCATGGAGTGGCCTGTTCCCTAGTTTCGACACTTCAGTTAGTGCGAGCTGTTAACCAGGGAGGTGTAGCTCTAGTAGCGTTGTTGGAGGTTAGCCTCTCCAGGCTGTCTCTAGGAGAAGTGCCCGTGGTGGCGGAGTTTGGAGATGTTTTTCCCGAGGAGTTACCGGGAGCACCTCCTCGGCGGGAGATTGATTTCTCCATCGAGTTGGTGCCCGAGGCTAGACCAGTGTCGCGTCCACCCTTCAGGATGGCACCAAAGGAGTTGGCCGAGCTCAAGGTTCAGTTGCAGGAGCTTTTGGAGCAAGGGTATATCAGGCCCAGCTCTTCACCGTGGAGTGCACCGGTGTTATTCGTAAAGAAAAAGGACGGTAGTATGCGTCTATGCATAGACTACCGAGAGTTGAACAAATTGACTGTCAAGAATAAGTATTCGATCCCTCGGATAGACGATCTCTTCGACCAGTTGGTGGGGTCGGTGGTGTACTCCAAGTTGGACCTGAAGTCCGGATATTATCAGTTGCGGATTCGTGACGAGGACATACCCAAGACCGCGTTTGGTACGAGGTATGGTCATTTTGAGTTCTCGGTGATGCCGTTCGGGCTAACGAACGCGTCGTCTGTGTTCATGGACTTGATGAACCGAGTATTTCGCGAATATTTGGACTGGTTCGTAGTTGTCTTTATCGATGACATTTTGGTGTATTCCAAGTCGGAAGCGGAGCACGAGTCGCACTTGCGGACAGTGTTGCAAGTATTGAGAGAGAACCAGCTTTATGCAAAGTTCTCCAAGTGCGAGTTCTGGTTGGAGAAAGTGGCATTTCTAGGCCATGTGATTAGTGGGGATGGGGTGGCGGTAGATCCAACGAAAGTAGAAGCCATCAGAGAGTGGCCAGTTTTGAGGACCGTGGCGGAAGTCCGAAGTTTTCTTGGACTAGCCGGGTACTACCGAAGGTTTGTGGAAAACTTTTCGCGGATAGCTCTACCCCTCACTTCACTAACTCGCAAGGATCAGAAATTTGTATTGACTCAAGAGTGCAACGAGGCGTTTGAAACCCTGAAGGAAAGGCTAATGACGTCGCCGATCCTAAGTCTGCCAAAGGGGACCGAAGGGTTCCAGATTTTCAGCGACGCATCCGGATGCGGTTTAGGGTGCGTGTTGGTGCAGCATGGTAGTGTGATAGCTTTTGGGTCGAGGCAGCTGAAGGCTCATGAGAGAAATTACCCCGTCCATGATTTGGAGTTGGCGGCGGTAATTTTTGCGTTGAAGTTGTGGAGGCACTACGTTTATGGTGCAAAGGTGGAGATCTTCACGGACCATAAGAGTCTGAAGTATCTCCTAGATCAGAAGGACCTAAATATGCGGCAGCGTAGGTGGGTCGAGTTCCTGGGGGACTACGAGGTGGCGATTCAGTACACGCCAGGGAAAGCCAATGTGGTGGCAGATGCTTTGAGTAGGAAATACTCGGGGCAAGGAAATTGGATTGAAGCTCACGATGAGCGGTTAAGGCGGGACTGGGAGTCCCTTGGTTTGGAATGTGTGGCAAGAGGCGAGTCTAGCGTGGCTCGACTAAATTGGATTGAGATGCAGAGTGACTTATGCGATCGTATTCGGGAAGCGACCCGTGTAGATGCGGAGTTCCAACCTTTCGTGGAGGAAGCTCTAAAGGGAGAGGGTAGCGCCTGGGAGATGGGTGATGGGATTCTGAGGAAGGGCGGAAGGATTTGTGTACCGCAGTTCGGCAAGCTCCGCGAGGAGTTGATGTTTGAGGCCCACTTCACTAAGTACTCCATTCACCCAGGTAGTACAAAGATGTACTTGGACTTGAAGAAGTCCTATTAGTGGCCTGGGATGAAGCGGGACGTGGCTTTGTGTCACAACCCGCATTTTCTCCGAATTAAGAATTATCAGAGTAAGAGAAAACACGCGTCATGATGCCACGTCAAGCAGGGGATAACTGTTGACGCTCAAGCAAAACCAACTACAATCTTTATGCAAGAAAATCATATGCTTAATGAATAGAAAATCAGTTATATTTTAGAGACCATATCCCTCGGCTCAGTGGATCACCTAGTCCACAAAAGAAAACTATATTTATACGCTGCGGAAAAATACTTTATTTAGGTTTAACCTCCTAAGGAGCGCATAAGGGTTCCAAGAGAACCACTCATGCTATGCAAGACTCTACATTAAATTTATGTAATATATAAGAAAATGGTCTTTATACGTGATTTGGAAAAATAGTGATTTCGCTTATAAAACATGCTGATCATGAGCTTTATTTATAATAACAATTATAGTTTAAAAATAACTAGCAACCTAGCATAAAACCTTCTCAGAGCAAGTAGACTATCTCCAGAAAATGGTAGCAGCAATAGTATATATCTAGTACAAGGTAAAAACTACCAGTGGGCGCCAACAACCTGACACGAACCCACTAGCACAAATATATGTCTGTAAGAAAGTACTGAAAACAACCTCACTAACAAGGTAAACAGAACTCCAAGGTCCGGGAGTCCACCAACAACACCACCTCCAACTAGCCACCAGACTGGCTACAGCTCAGAACCTGGGGTATTCCAAAAGAAAACAGAATACCTCAGCAAGCTAAACAAAGAAAAACTGCATGAAAGAGTCAACCAAAGGACAAAGTACTATAAAAATATGCAGTAGGAAGAGTCACAACTGTCCAAAACAGGACCACAATAAATGCACAACGTGCAAAGAAACAGCAACGACCCAGCCCAGGAACCACATCCTGCAGGGACTACTAGGTTACCAAGAGCCAGAATGCTGCAAACTACCAAAGAAGAAACTTCAACACCCTAAACTGTGGGAAGTGATAGTAGCAAAAACAACAACGAGGAACCGGATCGAAGGCAAACGCAGTCCCCCAATCCACCATGTCCAAGTCAAAAGCTCGAGGGTCAACACGTGAAAACACAAGGGACCTTCCACCCGACATGCCCAGCCCGTACCTGGAGCAAGAAAAACATGGGTGGCCTTGGCTATATCACACAACTCCACCTCCATAAAGAGCTACAACCACCACTACTAACCACGACCCACGATTCGGCCTTTAGGAAAATAAAGAAAACGGCCGACAAGGAAAACCCAGAAATACAACTGGAAATCCACTCAGAAACGAAAGACAAGGTAAAGGAAGAGTGTTGAAATAAACCAACACGACTAGGCGTTGAGTGAAACCCACTCAGTGCCTACCTAAACTTTGGCGTTGAGTGAGCTAGCCTCACTCGCCGCCAAAATAATACCACTGCCCACAAGCCCACTAAAGAATACGGAGCTCGACGACAGTCGAACGACCAAGGCAGAAGATCCAGAACTCGAGTAGTTGCCTGCCACTTGAGTATCTAAACTCCCGCACTCGAAACCATCTAAATTCGCCTAGCAAAAGAAAATATACAAAGCGCACGATCAGTGACGCACGATCAATGGTCGTGCGCACTCATCGGCTGATGATCGTGCGAAGCGAACCTGGAAAACCTGACAGAAAACCTAGCAACTGCGCACGATCAGTGTCGCACGACCACTGGTCGTGCGCACTGTTGCCAGCGCTCACGCGATTTTCCGAGACAGAACTTTGGAAACTGAAAGACAGCCGCGCACGAGCAGAGGCACACGACCAGTGGTCGTGCGCTCTAACGGTTGATGACCGTGCGCGGCTAACCTGTACTGTTTGGAATTTCCCGAACGACACCGGAACGCGCACACGACTCACGCCACTGCAGTAGCAGCAGACAACTATCAACGTCGCGCACCACTACCATACAAACTATGCCTAATCATTCGAGTGATACCTTAACGAAAAATCGGCAACCACACCCCCCCTCCTAACTCTCCCTCTTGGCTACACCCGAACCAGAGCAACAATCAAAATAAAGGAAAACAACGGCTCCACGCCGACAATTTGGATTCCAATCATCACAAAATAGGGGGGGTTTCAGTAGGAAGAACTAAGCCCTATAGTTAGCAAGAAAATGAGAACAACAAGACCTCTAACCTGGGCTAACCGGGATTTCAATTTCAGCAAGAAAATCGAAAAGAAAACTTGGCAAGGGCAAGAATACCACTTGCCTCAATTCACAGCGAAGCTTTGGACTGCTTTCCTCCTCTTCGCACGGATCAAAACGGCCGCAACACCTAAAACAAACACTCGGCCATTAATGGCGGAAAACTTCCAAAACCGGAAATTCCAATCCTCCCAAAACTCCACGAAAATCGAATTTCTTACCGTAGGAATGAAGGTCTTGACGAGAGCAATCCGAATCCACTCTCGGAATCGAATTCCGTCCACAAACGCTCCGGGAATCGGCGTCCGAAGGGAAGAGGTAGTCCGGCGGTTTTCTTTCTCTCGTACAGGCGGCGGTTTCTTTTAATCGGAGAAGATGATGCGTGCCTCTCATTCTATATATATATATATATATAATTAAATAATTATATAATTAATTACAAAATTACATAAAGCACCAAATCGACGCGAAAACCGAACTACCTCGGAATTCGACGAAATTTGCACCGTAGCTAAATACCCACGCTACAAACACAACGGCGAAGTTGAAATAAATTTTCGAAGAACAGAACTCGAGTTATACCCAAATAAAGCCAAACACCAACATCCCCCCGAGAGGCCACACCGGGTCACCCAAAACGACTCGGCTTGCTAGGGAGATCTTGCCAACAGGCTACAGAATAGGGCACTCAGTTCTAAGGAGCTAAACCACACTCCACAAATGGCACAAGCCACGGAAACGCGTCATCGTAACGCCAAACGAGAATAAAAATAATTGCTGAAAAAACGGGGCGTTACAGTCACTCCTCCTAAAAGAAAGTTTCGTCCCGAAACTTTACGCACAACCCTCCTACTAAAGAAGGAAAAAGTAACAAACAGAAGTTACAAAGGGAAACATACCGATCAAATCAGTGAAACAGGTGAGGGTGCGCCCTCCTCATGGCCGACTCTAGCTCCCAAGTCGCGCTCTCCAAATCCTGTTTTTTCCGTAGAACTTTCACCATCGGTATGGACTTCTTTCGCAGCACACGCTCCTGAGTATCCAAAATACGAACTGGCACCTCAACAAAAGAGAGGTTGGGCACCAACTGGGGCACAACATCCAAGAGTTGCCCACTGCTGCACACACACTTCCGCAATTGGCTAACATGAAAAACATTATGAACACCAGGGAAGTTCGCTGGCAAATCCAATCTATAAGCAGACACACCAATCCGCTCCAAAATCTCGAACGGGCCCACATACCTTGGGTCCAATTTCCGATTTTTACCAAATCTCTTCACACCAACCATTGGAGAAACCTTGAGGTATACATGATCCCCTACTAAAAACTCCAAAGCAGACCTACGCCGATTGGCGTTCTTTTCATACCTCTCCTGAGCTAAACGAAGCTTTTCACGAATAAGCTTCACGGCGACTTCCATCTCTTCCAGAGCATCTGGACCCAACAAAGGCATCTCAGCAGCCTCAGCCCAAAACAACGGAGTCCTACAACGCCTCCCATACAAAACTTCGAACGGAGCCATCTGCAAGATTTCCTGATAACTGTTATTATAAGCAAATTCCATGAGTCGCAGACGCTCATCCCACGCTCCACCGTGGTCTAAAATATAGCACCTGATCATATCCTTAACAATCTGATTGACCCGCTCCGTCTGCCCATTGGTCTGAGGGTGGTACGCAGTAGAATACCTCAGATCCGTACCCAAACCCTCATGCAGACTCTGCCAAAAACGAGAAGTAAACCGGGAGTCTCGATCAGAAATGATGCTAACCGGCACACCGTGGAGTCGGATGACTTCATTCAAGTACAACTCTGCTATCTTCTTCATCGGGTAATCAATCTTATATGGCACGAAGTGAGCACACTTCGTCAATCTATCCACTATAACCCAAACAGAATCAAATCCTCTCGGGGATTTTGGCAAACCCGTAATGAAGTCCATAGATATACTCTCCCACTTCCAAGTCGGGATCTCCAACGGAGTCAACTTACCACCAGGCCTTCCATGATCGGCCTTCACACGCTTGCAAGTGTGACACTCAGCAACAAATCGGGCTATATCTCCTTTCATACCATACCACCAGGCAATTTGCCTTAAGTCACGATACATCTTCGTAGATCCTGGATGGTAGGCAACGCTGGAACCATGAGCCTCACTGCAAATCATACCTCTAATGTCCCCAACAGTGGGAACGCAAAACCTGCCGCGGTACTTCAAAGTACCCGCATCATCAATAGCAAAATCTGGCAACTCTCCCTTCTCTGTCCTGGTAAAAAGGTGCAACAGATCCGGATCGTCCTTCTGATGCAGTCTAGTCAAAGAAATCCAGAACGGCTCTGCCACTGACAAACTACTCTGCAAACCACAGCATCCCACTGAAATATCCATAAGGAGGAACTCCTCAACTAACCGATCGGCGGAGAGGTTAAAGATCTTTCCCGTCTTTCGGCTCAGGGCGTCGGCCACCACATTGGCCTTGCCCGGATGATACTGGATTTCTACATCATAATCCGCCACATACTCAAGCCACCGCTGCTGACGCAGATTCAACTCTTTCTGCGTGAACACGTATTTCAGGCTCCTATGGTCAGTAAAAATCTTGCACTGAGCCCCATAAAGTAAGTGCCTCCACAACTTCAACGCATAGATAACCGCTGCAAACTCAAGGTCATGCGTAGGATAATTCTTCTCATGAGTCTTCAGCTGCCTTGACCCATAAGCAATTACTTTTCCATCCTGCATTAATACGCATCCCAGTCCTACAAGCGAAGCATCCACATACACATCATAATCCACGCCCTCAGTAGGAAGGGTCAGAACGGGAGCAGTACACAATCTCCTCTTTAACTCCTGAAAAGCTTCTTCGCACTTCTCGCTCCAAACAAAAGCCACATTCTTCTGAGTCAGCTTGGTCAAAGGTACGGCTAGAGAAGAGAAACCCTCCACGAATCTCCTGTAATAGCCAGCCAACCCTAAGAAACTTCTGATCTCCTTAGGAGCATTCGGCCTACTCCAATCCATCACTGCTGCAATCTTTTCTGGGTCAACCGAGATCCCATCCTTGTTCACCACGTGGCCAAGAAAAGAAACCTGAGGCAACCAAAATTCGCACTTGCTCAACTTGGCGAATAACTTGTGGTTCCTCAATTCTGATAGGACCAAACGCAAATGCTGCTCATGCTCCTCAGCACTGCGTGTTGATGCACGAAAAGCGACGGGGAAGACGAGCACCACCAGCTAACCGCTCGAGCACTGGGGAAGGAATGGGGAAAAGACTGTCGGCTAGTCGGTTACTAGCGGCTAGGAATGGCGGATAAAACCGGGCAGAGAAAGGAGAGAAAGGGCCGCTACCAGCGGCAACACCAGAGTTCGCCCGCCGCGGCCTGAATGCCTCTCCTGCGGCGGGCTTTCCTTTTATAATAAAATAAGCGGTTACACTTAGCGAAGAAGAAAGCAAGGAGGAAACCGGCCGGACAATAGACCGCAAAGGACTAGAATCGAGGCCGCAGCTCTTAACAAGCGAGCTCTTGGACTCGAGTCAGCGTGCTTTGGGTGTACTCCCGCCCCCTATTTATAGGCTTGGGGGCCTGCCCAAACGGGCAGGGCTAAAATTACCGGCTGCCCGAGGTACAGGAGGGTCGGGCAGCGGTGACGGGAATCGAAAAGAAGAAAAGCCAAGACACAGGCCGCACGGCCTAACGACC
The DNA here is from genome assembly GCA_039513925.1 of Platanthera zijinensis. Lineage (NCBI taxonomy): Eukaryota > Viridiplantae > Streptophyta > Magnoliopsida > Asparagales > Orchidaceae > Platanthera > Platanthera zijinensis. The sequence goes on from CM077088.1 coordinate 169,834,365, forward strand.
TTCTTCTGCCGAGCTGCAGGACTCGGCCTCTGGGCAGGCTGATCTGGACCTCCTCTGACGACGACCTGGGGCACAGGTCGCGCAGCCTGGGCTAGGATAGGCCGACCCCTAGATGACGGCTGGACTGGAGCTGGAGGCTGTCCGACGTAGAGGCCGCCCGGCTTGTCTGACGATAAGCCGGCTAGCTGATAACGGCGGCTAGAATGCACAAGCTGCCCGGACTTGAAAACCTGGAGAACTAGTCGCGGATTCCGGGTTAACATAATCCCCGCACATTTTTAAGTTTTATAAAAAACTTCGAAAATGTAGAACTAAGCCGGAGACCGCGACTGCCATTAATGCTTCTGCGTCTATAAAATGCCGAGGGCCCTGCCATTTCTTCAAGATTTCTGCCAAGCCACGGGTCACTACTCGCCACTTGCGGTCAGAATCCTCCAAGCCGACAGAGACTTCTATAAGATGGACGTCATGTCCTCGATGCTAGAACGCGAAAAGAAGTCGTCTGGATCGAAAAAGAGGAGCAGAAAAGCGGACAGTTCCGACCAACCGCCTGAGAAGAAAACCGAGAAGCCGATCGCACCGGCGGCTTCTGATTCTGGAAAGAAACCGATGGAAGTCGTTGCAGAATCCTCGCAGGCCGCGACGAAAGTTGAGGCGGTTTCCAAATCTGCTCTCCCGGAAGCTGGTGCCACCAAATCCTTCGACATTACCTACTCGCCATCGGGTGAACCTCTTTTGAAGATCGCTGGTACGGAGGAGAAGAGTGTCGACTCTTCCAAGCCGCGCGAGTTGCCCACATCTACTGACTTGATCATTATTGAAGAGGACGAGTCGAAGAAGCCACTGGAAGCCGAGCGGTCTCTGACTGAGAAGAGGAAACGGACAGAGACAATAGTCGGCCACTTGAAGCGACGTAAGAAAAAGGCCGAGACCCTTGAGGAAAGGATGGAGAAGAAGGCGAGGAAGATGCGGGTTGATAACCGCAATGTTTCTGTGAAGACCGGAGCGGCCAGCCTCCAGCATAAGCCGCGGGAGAAAGAAGCGCCCGAAAGTCCATTGACTCCATCTTCTAAGCCGGACGAAACGGACAGCTCGCGGGCGGCCAGCGAATCCTTGAGCGACATTCTGAAAGGCATGGAGACCTTCCAGTAGCAGGACAAGCTGTTGTCAACCCTGCCGGCTTCTGAGGAGACCGCCGACATCGATGTCGAAGTTACCGGAGAGAAGCTCGGCGAACCGACTCCTGCGGTTTCTGAAGGAGCTGAAAAATTAAAGCTTAGAGAGAAGATAGAGGAGATGAGGAAGCTAATCGCCGGGAAGCAGGTGGCGACTACATTTCCTCCCCTGCAAGGTAAACAGGAAGAAGTTAAGCGTTTTGTAAAATTCTACAAGCCGCGGTCACGGAAGAAGGGAGTGGATACAATTTTCAATCCGCCGGCGAGCTTCTTCCTGACCACGGCTGAGCTGAAAAGCAAAGCTAAGGAGACCGCGCGGCTATGGAAAGAAAAGCTAAAGCGAATAGATTCAGAAAGGTTTAGGCGACCAGCGGCTAGACTTGATACTGCGGCTTTCGAAGGAGAGATAACCACGAGCTGCGGTCGCGTTCTAACGAGATCTTCTACCAGATGCCGGTCATGTCACTGAATCTAACCGCCTGTTTATTTGCTGCAGGTGCTCATGAAACAACCATCAAGCCGGGCGGTCTGACGACTTTCTTACCTCCACTGATTCCGCCGCTACCTCCAAGTGTCCGCGACCTGAGGGCGGCCGAATTCCAAGAGGAAGTCGCCGCCTTGCAGGCTAGGATAAGGGAGCATGCCGAGGCCCTTCGAGCCAAGGAAGAAGAGTGGCGGCTTCAAGAAGAAAATCAGCGGTCTATGCTGGAGGCCGCTGAAAGGAGAACTCAAGAAGTACTGGAGGACTTGGAGCAGGAGAGGGGAATGATGCGGTCTGAGTTGGAGGCCGCTGAAAAAAGGACGCAGGAAGCCTTGGTCAGCTTGGAGTTGGAGAGAGCGGCGATGCGGATTACGCAGGAGACCGCTAACAAATGGGTGCAGGAGGCACTGGCCAGCGCGGACATGGAGAAAGCGGAGAAGCGGACTGCACTGGAGACCGCTGACAAAAGGATGCAGGAGTCCCTGGCCAGCTGGGAGGAGGAGAAGACAGCGATGCGGACTGCGCTTGAGGCCGCTGAACAAAGAACTCTTGAGGCGCTGGCCCACCTGGAGCAGGAGAAAAAAGAGAAACTAGATCTGCAGGCTTTAGTGCTGATGCTCGGCCGGATTGAAAGGGAAAGGGCGGACACCGCTCGACTTGACGAGGAAAGGGATAAGGATCGACCAGAGGAGGCCGGCAGAGGCTTGCGACCTGCTGGGACGACTGCTGAACAGCAGCAACAACCAAATCGCCCGGCTTCCGGAGAGACTTCGTACTCACCAGTAGTCGCGGCGGTTAGGCAGGTCGCTGCTTCTGGCGACCCGGGAGATCGCGCTCTGTCGCTGGTTCCATTTACCCGCGTAGAGCGTGATACCTCGCGAGTTCACCGGACTCTGCACAATATCCACAACCTCGTTAGTCAAGTGTATGTCCAGCTGGTACAGGCCGGCGATCAAGTCGCGCGGGTTGGGCGAGAGGCTCCAGAGAGTGGAGAGAGATAATTAAGAGAACTTTTATTTGGCTTTGTAATAAGCATCAACTCGTGATGCCGGACGGTTTGATTCCTGTGGACAATTGTTGTATGTTTGATTGTATATTACTCCGAATTGCATGCGGCTTTGTGCGGTTTGATTACTTCTAGTCGCTGTCTTTTCTTTGGAAATTTTGCCAAGTACTGGAATTTTAGTCGCTCGACCTGCCGAACTAGGATGCGGTTAGAATACTTTACCTTGCAGGTTGAGCCGTGCAGCCTGATATCTAACCGCGATTTGACAACCACTACTGTAGCTGCATAGGAAATCTATAAATTGAGATGATCCCGGAGACTTCGGCACAGGAGTTCAGAATGCGAGCTAAAGCAATTGCGATGCGGTCTGACAAGGCTCCAGCCGTTAGGACCGACGCGGCTTCTGCGTTTCACTCCGCAGACCACAAGGAAGGCCGGCTTACCCAAGCCGAGCTAGATAGCTTTGTGGAGAAGTACATGAAAGATAGCCCGCTGCTCGCGCGGCTTCCGCTTCCTCACGAGCGGATTAACTCCTCCACCGCCAACCAAATCGCAATCCCTGTCGACCACTTCGACTGCGGCTTTCGGTTCCCGGTACTGATGGAAGCCGTAGCGGTCTTCGACCACTACGGAGTAGTGCCGGGGCAGCTGCCCCCGAACTCGATAGCGGCGATTTACAGCTTCTTCTCTTACCTGAGGTCGGAGCGAGTTCGGTTCTCGATAAGGCTGTTCAGAGAATGCTTCTCTGTGCGGTCTATCCCGGATTCGGGAACGAAGATCTTCAGAGGCCATCTTTACTTCGGCTGCCGCGGCCTGAAAGTTGTAAACCTGGCGAATAAAATCGCGAATTGGTCAGAAAGATACCTTATCTTCGAGGGTAACCTCGGACTCCTGCCGGTCCATCCGCAAGTTCGCGACGAAGCCGCTTTTGGCAGCAGCGGACTGGACGGCGTGGAGAAGGAGATCTTCAACTTCTTCAAGGGGGAGCGGCTCGACGTCACCCACTACCTCCCGCTGCTCCCGACTTTGGAGGACGTTCATGCGGAGGACAGTAAGTATCACTCGGCCGAACTGCTATGCTAGCCGCGCGGCTTACCAACTGACTTTTTAACTTCGCCTTGCAGCTGCTGTCGCGGTCCCGCTGAACAAGCCGCTCACTCCAGGCGGCCTAACCCTCACACAAAGGGAGAAAAGGGCGAAGAGGGCCAGGCCGGAGCGGGCTGCGGAGGAGGAAGAGTCGGACTCCTCCAGCGGCTTCATACTGCATGGTATGGGTAGCCGCTTGAAAGATCTCCACGGCAACCCCACCATGCAGTGGAGTGCCGACGGGGAGTCGGTAAAGGTTTCCACCGCCCTCCCGAACTGGGGGAAGGAAACTGTAAGCCGCCATGCCTCTGTGGCTGGCGCGGCTTTGTATGGCAGGCGCAACTTGAAAGCGCTGGAGAAGATACCTGCAGAAGACTTCTCGCGGTTTGCCGCGCAGGTCGGCGCGAGAAGCTTTGTAGCCAACCACTATATGGGCCTAGCCCATAGGCGGTTAGTTACAATTGAAGGCGACCTGCAGCGGCAACTCGCCGAGAAAGATGAAGAAATCGCACGGCTGAAGGAGTCGCATGCGGTAAGACATTACCTGATTTTTGCGGCTTAATTCAGCAAGCCGCCCGAACTAACCTTTTTCTTTCCTTTGCAGAAAGTGTACGATCCAGCGAACTCAGCCTTTCAAGACGCGGTCTTTCCCCAGCTTGTCCAGGGGATCGACGGAGCGCTGAAACGCCTTCGAGATCAGGGCGGCCTCGCCCCGGGATTCACCGACTTCACCTGCGCCGACCTGTATCCACCCTTGAAGAAAAGGGTGGCTGCGGTTTATCGCGCGCTGAAAGGCAAGGAGAAGGTTGGCGGAGAGGGCGAGGCAGAAGAGGAAAGGGAGGACAGCAGGAGCGAGAGTGCTTCTTCAAAGACCGGCGGTCAAGCATCTGAGACCGCGCGGGTTGATGCCAGCTCGTCAGAGACCAGGGGCACTGGCAGTTCGCGTTCATCCTCATCGGACAGCGGCGATTACTCGCCTTCTGAGATCGATATTGACGGTGAACCGGACTCCAGTACTCCTGCGTCCAAAAGATAGAGGCCGAATAGCTAGAATAGTTTACTTGTAAAAGTTTTTACATTTTTTGAGACCGCCGGTAAGATTTTGTAAACCGCGCGGTCTACCCCTTATACTTGACATTAGAAATGAAAACGTTTTACCTTTTGTGAGAATCTATTGTAATTTTACTTGCTTGTTTGAATATGCGGTTTAATCATTCTTATTCGTTTCCGACTTTGAGAAATCTTATTTATGACTTCACCGAATAACAACTAACTTGCCGCGGTTAAACTCGAGTAGAATACCATTAACCAGATATACTAGTCTGCGAAATTATAATAATCCGATCATCCTTGAGCGTATATAGAGCAATAAGCCGGGCGGTTAGGAGACTATTTGCCAAGAAGATAAGGCAGTTCAAATTGCGATCGACAAGCCGCTCGGCTAAGGAGATAAACCGGATTGATACTGTAAAAACCAAGCTGTATGTGGCGGCCTGTCCGAGCTTTAATACGAAACTGGCTTCCAATACGGAAAACTACTTAGCGATAGAGATAAACATATTGCGACTTCTTTACATTGCAAGCCGCGAATTGATTTGAATGAATACCATAAGCCGGCGGACTGAGCGGATAGGATAAATGGAAAATTTGATATGCTATGATACTCCTTTGATCCGGCGGCATGATCTTTGTAAGCCGCGCGGATAATACACTTTGCAATTTCTGACAATATAAAAATGATACTGTTTGATTTTGCTGAATATGCTTTATTCGCTCGGTATTGTATTTCTATTCGATCGATTATAATAATATGCCATGAGATATCTGGACAATACACAAGCAGAATGGATGTGGAGATAAGAATAACTCGCGTGAATATATCTGATAAGTGATTTATGCATAACTCGCACGAATAATACTGATATCCGATTAATAACTCGCCCGATTAATAACTCGCCCGATTAATAACGATATCCGCGCAGTAAGAATAAATATTGGCAACTTCAAATATGAGACCAATTTAAGAAAACCAATTGGTCACAGAGATAACCGAGCGGTAAGAATAATAATATCCGCAACTTGCTGTTGGATAACTTCTATTCAGCCTTATAATATCAAATTACCCGGGCGGATACTCTCTTTAGCCAGGATATGATAACCGCACGGTCTGAATTCTGACCGCCGACTAGGCTTCTGCTTGAAGAAAAGAATACACTGCTCTCTTGCCTGGAGTACAGTTCAAGTCGATCTTCCGGGCAGGTGCGGCCGGAGTCACATTGCTTTCCTCAGAGATCGACAAGACTGTGGGTCTCCTGCAGGCACTGCTTGAGAGTATCAAAGAGTATTCGAGGGTCGCATGCTAAGACGATCTGCGGGGCATGCGTGTATTGCTTCCCGCACAGACGCATCATAGTTGCAACGATATCCCTTACGTGGCGTGGTAGAGCTGACCACCACTCCGCTCCTCCATAATGCAGAAGTGGGGTTAGGTACTAGCCGGGATCCGCAATCTAGAACTCCACCGCATCAAGGCCGGTAAGCTCCCACTACACGGTGCGAAATCTCCCCGCAACACGTGGTCCTCGTGGTGTTACGCTAATGACAACGGCTCTAAAGGGGGATGTAGCTAGACTCGGCGATATCTCTTGATTCAGTGATCTTTTAACTTTTTGGGTTGCAAACCCATAAGAATGATGACTTGCCAGGTGAGAGTACCGATATAGAATCTCTGAAACAAAATATAACAATGAGTCATAATCCTTCTTAGTAGAGCATAATGAGAAGAAACAAAAGACAGAAAAACATATTGGGTTAAGGGATTGATTTAAGATCGCTTTTGTCGTTGATGTTGACGCGTCTGCCAGCCTATGAATGAGATGTCTTTTTTAGATCATGCTACGGGATTCCTTTGATTTCTGCATTTTCACAATTAATTTGAGAGCTCTACAATCTTCTGTTAGATGACCTCTTTCCTTGTGATATTCGCAATATTGATTCATGCACCTGACTTGCCCGCGCGCTGCTCGAGCGGGTTTCTTGTGACTTGGCTCTTCCTCCCGTTATTCGACCTGGGGGAGGTCTGACGAACTTTTTTGTCCTTTTTCCGAAACACGGGGCTTCTTCGAAACTGGAGGCCGAGTTGCCGAATACTCGGGCGGCCAGGCCGGGTAGGAGGTCGAATAGCTCGGCGAATAGCCCGGGAAGGTAGGCGAGTAGGCCGGCGGATCGACCTGCTTGCTGTCCGCTGGGGTCTGGTTGGCTGGCGTAACCGGAATGATTGCGGACTGCAAGTCTAACCGCTTATTGATTGCGGCTAGATTATAATTGATCGCGGCGAGCTGCCGGATCATCTCTTGGCGGGTTTGATTTTCTTCCCGGCGGGACTGCAGAAGAGCTTCCAAGAGCAGAACTTCGCTGGGGCTGAGGTTGTTCTGAACAGGCTGCCGGTCTGACATTGTATGGCCGCTGAACTTCAGCGACTAACCGAGATCTGAAGGTCGCGTGTTAACTGTTGATGCACGAAAAGCGACGGGGAAGACGAGCACCACCAGCTAACCGTTCGAGCACTGGGGAAGGAATGGGCAAAAGACTATCGGCTAGTCGGTTACTAGCGGCTAGGAATGGCGGATAAAACCGGGCAGAGAAAGGAGAGAAAGGGCCGCTACCAGCGGCAACACCAGAGTTCGCCCGCCGCGGCCTGAATGCCTCTCCTGCGGCGGGCTTTCCTTTTATAATAAAATAAGCGGTTACACTTAGCGAAGAAGAAAGCAAGGAGGAAACCGGCCGGACAATAGACCGCAAAGGACTAGAATCGAGGCCGCAGCTCTTAACAAGCGAGCTCTTGGACTCGAGTCAGCGTGCTTTGGGTGTACTCCCGCCCCCTATTTATAGGCTTGGGGGCCTGCCCAAACGGGCAGGGCTAAAATTACCGGCTGCCCGAGGTACAGGAGGGTCGGGCAGCGGTGACGGGAATCGAAAAGAAGAAAAGCCAAGACACAGGCCGCACGGCCTAACGACCTTCTTCTGCCGAGCTGCAGGACTCGGCCTCTAGGCAGGCTGATCTGGACCTCCTCTGACGACGACCTGGGGCACAGGTCGCGCAGCCTGGGCTAGGATAGGCCGACCCCTAGATGACGGCTGGACTGGAGCTGGAGGCTGTCCGACGTAGAGGCCGCCCGGCTTGTCTGACGATAAGCCGGCTAGCTGATAACGGCGGCTAGAATGCACAAGCCGCCCGGACTTGAAAACCTGGAGAACTAGTCGCGGATTCCGGGTTAACACTGCGAGAATAAACCAACACGTCATCAATGAAGACCACCACGAACTTGTCTAGGAAATCCTTGAATACCCGATTCATCATGCCCATGAAAGCTGATGGTGCGTTGGTCAAACCAAACGACATCACCAAAAACTCAAAGTGTCCATGCCTCGACCTAAACGCAGTCCGTGGAATATCTGCCTCACGGATCCTGAGTTGATGATAGCCCGAACGAAGATCGATCTTGGAGAACACCGTGCTACCACGCAACTGGTCAAATAAATCATCGATCCTCGGCAGAGGGTACCTGTTCTTGATAGTGACCTTGTTCAACTCTCTATAGTCGATGCAAAGCCGCATCGACCCATCTTTCTTCTTTACGAACAAAACAGGAGCACCCCAAGGCGACGAACTCTGCCTGATAAAACCTTTAGCCAACAACTCATCTAACTGAATTCGCAACTCCTCTAGCTCACGAGGGTCCATCCGGTACGGCGCCTTAGCAATAGGACGCGTACCCGGCTCCAAATCAATAACAAACTCCACATCCCGCTCAGGAGGGATACCAGGAAGATCATCAGGAAAAACATCGGCGAAACCACGAACAATAGGAATCTCCTCCAAGCGTGGCACGCTAACAACGGTTCCAACCGCCGAGACTAAACAAACACAACAATCAAAAAGAAACAATCTCTGAACACATACCGCAGAGAGAACAGGAGAATCCTGACACGGATCAGCATACACGCTGTCGGGCTGACCGTCGTCCCTAATGAAGTCCAAGCGCTTTCCTTTGCACTGAATGACCGCATCATACCGAGAGAGCCAGTCCATGCCCAAAATGACATCGAAGTCCTCTAGATCAATCATCTTCAGGTCCGCCTTTGCAAGAAAATCCCCCAACAAAACCGGGCAATCCAAAATACCCAAATCTGACAACACAGATTCACCAGAGGGAAACTTGACACGGAAGGAATCCCAAACACGATCTAGAGACAACCGATGACGCTCCACAAAGGCTCTAGCCACGAACGAGTGGGTAGCGCCGGAGTCAAACAGAACACGCGCCCAGCGGTTCTTCACCTTAAATTTTCCTATAGGAACGCACAAAGCTAAGGGACTAGCACAACAGTACCGCAAATAATCTAGCAACTAAACTACCAGGCTAGAAAGAAAAACCACAAACAACTAACCTGAGATCACCTGGGTCGAAGTCTGAGCCTCCTCAGAAGAAATCACGTTCAGCTTCCCTTTTCCCTTGTCCACACGCTGAGGTGGAGGTAATGCCTGCAACGGAACTACAGGAAGAGCTGGCTGAAACTGAGGACACCTCGACTTAATGTGACCCTTCTGCCCACACTGAAAGCAGACTTTATCCTTGGTCCAACACTGGGCCGCATCATGGCCGGATCGCTTGCAAACTGAACAGGAGACATCTCTCCTAGGAGCACCCTGAATCGCATGAACCTGCTCCTTCTTCTGAGCTGCCGCCTTCTTGAAACACCTCTCGACAGGATGGCCTGACCGGCCACAAAAACTGCACACCACCCTGCTCCTCTTTCTCGGAACAGCATCGGGTACCAGGGGTTTCTTCTCCTCTACCAACTTCCTCTTATCCTTCTTCAACTGCTGGCCTCTGCTCTTCGCCGTCTCAATAGCCTCAACCTTAAGAGCAGCCTCTACAATTCCAGCATAAGTCACTGACCCATAAGCACTGGCCAACTGCTGCACCTCACTCCTCAAACCACCGAGAAATCGCTTAACTCGATCAGCCTCAACGCTGACCAATCCAGGGGCAAAACGGCTCAACTTACTAAACTCTATCTCATACTCACCCACCGTGAGCTGCCTTTGCTTCAGATAGAGGAAATCATTCATGAGGCGGTCACGCTCAACCGAAGGTAAGAACTTCCTCAACAGCATCTCCTTGAACACTTCCCAAGAGCATCCGGCTACCAGGCTCTCCTTCTCTCTCAGCCACCAACTCTTAGCCAAACCTTTAAGCTGATAGGCGGCTATCATCACCCTCTGATCATCTGCAATCCCTGAGTACGAGAACATCTCCTCCATGGAGATCAGCCAGTCGTCTATCACCATGAAATCTGCCTTCCCATCATAAGTGGGAGGGCTCAGCCTCTGAAACTACGAGATGAAGGCCATCTCTGCTGGCACCACCACTGGAGGTCTCAAAGGTGCAGGAGGAGGAGGAACAGCTAACCCCCCAGCAGGAACTTGCGCACCCTGAGCCTGCCCTGCCACAACTGCCACCAAAGACTGAATCTGGGCTTGCTCCTCCACCAACTGCCTGCCCATAGCTTCGCTACTCTGACGCAGACTCTCGATTTCCGCATCACGCTGAGCCCCAGACGACTCACCTTCAGACAGGGGAGTCGAACGCGTCGCAGGTCGCCTAGCCATCCTATAATCATAACCACCCCAAATCAGATCCAAATCCCACGACTAGAACCGATTACCAGTACAGACAATACATATGTAGATATAGACTTAAAGCTGCTAAACTTGCTCTGAGAGTTTATCTTCTTCACAATAATTAGATGATATGCCCTAACCTAGGATGGTTAACCACCACCTTACTAACTCTTGTGCCTAGATCGGATGCATGAACTTATGTTAATTTGAAAACTCATGTGTGTACATATGTCATCCTGCAAATCTTTAGCTCGGCGCGTTGTGCTTATGCAATGATATGATATGCATGATTGTGCTATGCATTCTAAAAAAAAGGCCCTAATGCATGTTATGAGCGGCGTACGCATGAAAATGTTATGCATCCCATACTACATAACATTTCCATGCAACGAAAAAGAAACGTGCTAGTCGCAGTCATGTGGTGAGGTTATGCATCCCATACTACATAACCCTCACATGTAGCCCCTATGGTGGATCCATATACGAACACATATTATGCATCCCATACTACATAATATGCCCCGTATACTTCATGTTATGCTATGAGTGTAGTGTTCGTGCTTTTGCCAAGACGTGCTGATGACATATAGGTGTGTGAATGACATGATGCTGAACTACTAATAAGCGAACAAAGGAAGGTTGCTCAACTAACTTGTCAAGCAACCTCCCTCTGATACCAACTGTCACAACCCGCATTTTCTCCGAATTAAGAATTATCAGAGTAAGAGAAAACACGCGTCATGATGCCACGTCAAGCAGGGGATAACTGCTGACGCTCAGGCAAAACCAACTACAATCTTTATGCAAGAAAATCATATGCTTAATGAATAGAAAATCAGTTATATTTTAGAGACCGTATCCCTCGGCTCAGTGGATCACCTAGTCCACAAAAGAAAACTATATTTATACGCTGCGGAAAAATACTTTATTTAGGTTTAACCTCCTAAGGAGCGCATAAGGGTTCCAAGAGAACCACTCATGCTATGCAAGACTCTACATTAAATTTATGTAATATATAAGAAAATGGTCTTTATACGTGATTTGGAAAAATAGTGATTTCGCTTATAAAACATGCTGATCATGAGCTTTATTTATAATAACAATTATAGTTTAAAAATAACTAGCAACCTAGCATAAAACCTTCTCAGAGCAAGTATACTATCTCCAGAAAATGGTAGCAGCAATAGTATATATCTAGTACAAGGTAAAAACTACCAGTGGGCGCCAACAACCTGACACGAACCCACTAGCACAAATATATGTCTGTAAGAAAGTACTGAAAACAACCTCACTAACAAGGTAAACAGAACTCCAAGGTCCGGGAGTCCACCAACAACACCACCTCCAACTAGCCACCAGACTGGCTACAGCTCAGAACCTGGGGTATTCCAAAAGAAAACAGAATACCTCAGCAAGCTAAACAAAGAAAAACTGCATGAAAGAGTCAACCAAAGGACAAAGTACCAGAAAAACATGCAGTAGGAAGAGTCACAACTGTCCAAAACAGGACCACAATAAATGCACAACGTGCAAAGAAACAGCAACGACCCAGCCCAGGAACCACATCCTGCAGGGACTACTAGGTTACCAAGAGCCAGAATGCTGCAAACTACCAAAGAAGAAACTTCTAACACCCTAAACTGTGGGAAGTGATAGTAGCAAAAACAACAACGAGGAACCGGATCGAAGGCAAACGCAGTCCCCCAATCCACCATGTCCAAGTCAAAAGCTCGAGGGTCAACACGTGAAAACACAAGGGACCTTCCACCCGACATGCCCAGCCCGTACCTGGAGCAAGAAAAACATGGGTGGCCTTGGCTATATCACACAACTCCACTCCCATAAAGAGCTACAACCACCACTACTAACCACGACCCACGATTCGGCCTTTAGGAAAATAAAGAAAACGGCCGACAAGGAAAACCCAGAAATACAACTGGAAATCCACTCGGAAACGAAAGACAAGGTAAAGGAAGAGTGTTGAAATAAACCAACACGACCAGGCGTTGAGTGAAACCCACTCAGTGCCTACCTAAACTTTGGCGTTGAGTGAGCTAGCCTCACTCGCCGCCAAAATAATACCACTGCCCACAAGCCCACTAAAGAATACGGAGCTCGACGACAGTCGAACGACCAAGGCAGAAGATCCAGAACTCGAGTAGTTGCCTGCCACTTGAGTATCTAAACTCCCGCACTCGAAACCATCTAAATTCGCCTAGCAAAAGAAAATATACAATCAGTGCGCACGATCAGTGACGCACGATCAGTGGTCGTGCGCACTCATCGGCTGATGATCGTGCGAAGCGAACCTGGAAAACCTGACAGAAAACCTAGCAACTGCGCACGATCAGTGTCGCACGACCACTAGTCGTGCGCACTGTTGCCAGCGCTCGCGCGATTTTCCGAGACAGAACTTTGGAAACTGAAAGACAGCCGCGCACGAGCAGAGGCACACGACCAGTGGTCGTGCGCCCTAACGGTTGATGACCGTGCGCGGCTAACCTGTACCGTTTGGAATTTCCCGAACGACACCGGAACGCGCACACGACTCACGCCACTGTAGTAGCAGCAGACAACTATCAACGTCGCGCACCACTACCATACAAACTATGCCTAATCATTCGAGTGATACCTTAACGAAAAATCGGCAACCACACCCCCCCTCCTAACTCTCCCTCTTGGCTACACCCGAACCAGAGCAACAATCAAAATAAAGGAAAACAACGCCTCCACGCCGACAATTTGGATTCCAATCATCACAAAATAGGGGGGTTTCAGTAGGAAGAACTAAGCCCTATAGTTAGCAAGAAAATGAGAACAACAAGGCCTCTAACCTGGGCTAACCGGGATTTCAATTTCAGCAAGAAAATCGAAAAGAAAACTTGGCAAGGGCAAGAATACCACTTGCCTCAATTCACAGCGAAGCTTTGGACTGCTTTCCTCCTCTTCGCACGGATCAAAACGGCCGCAACACCTAAAACAAACACTCGGCCATTAATGGCGGAAAACTTCCAAAACCGGAAATTCCAATCCTCCCAAAACTCCACGAAAATCGAATTTCTTACCGTAGGAATGAAGTTCTTGACGAGAGCAATCCGAATCCACTCTCGGAATCGAATTCCGTCCACAAACGCTCCGGGAATCGGCGTCCGAAGGGAAGGGGTAGTCCGACAGTTTTCTTTCTCTCGTACAGGCGGCGGTTTCTTTTAATCCGAGAAGATGATGCGTGCCTCTCATTCTATATATATATATAATTAAATAATTATATAATTAATTACAAAATTACATAAAGCACCAAATCGACGCGAAAACCGAACTACCTCGGAATTCGACGAAATTCGCACCGTAGCTAAATACCCACGCTACGAACACAACGGCGAAGTCGAAATAAATTTTCGACGAACAGAACTCGAGTTATACCCAAATAAAGCCAAACACCAACATCCCCCCGAGAGGCCACACCGGGTCACCCAAAACGACTCGGCTTGCTAGGGAGATCTTGCCAACAGGCTACAGAATAGGGCACTCAGTTCTAAGGAGCTAAACCACACTCCACAAATGGCACAAGCCACGGAAATGCGTCATCGTAATGCCAAACGAGAATAAAAATAATCGCTGAAAAAACGGGGCGTTACACTTTGTGTGTGAGTCGGTGCCAAACATGTGCCTTGGTGAAGGCCGAATGTCAGAAGCCAGGCGGGTTCTTGAAGCCTCTTCCAATCCCCGAATGGAAATTTGATGACATCTCCATGGATTTTGTGCATGGGTTGCCTAGATCGAAGCAGGGTAATGATGCTATTTGGGTGATTGTGGACCGCTTGACCAAAGTGGCACATTTCATTCCAAACCGGAAGGAGGACGGTGTGGAAACGTTGGTGGAGTTGTACGTCCGCAATATTGTACGACTCCATGGGATTCCGAAGAGTATAGTCAGCGACCGGGATGGACGTTTCACGTCTAAGGACTGGCGGTTGGTGCAGAAGAGCTTGGGCACAAAACTCAAGTTCAGTACGGCTTTTCATCCTCAAACCGATGGGCAAACTGAGAGAACGAACCGTACTTTGGAAGATATGCTAAGGATGTGTACTCTCGACTTCGGCAAGAAGTGGGAGGATCGCCTCTTCATGGTGGAGTTTGCGTATAACAATAGTTACCAAGCTAGTATCAAGATGGCGCCATACGAAGCTCTGTATGGGAGGCGGTGTCGAACACCGATGTCTTGGACAGAGGCGGGAGACACCAAGCTTTTGGAGAAAGAAGTGGTAGCCGACGCTAGTGAGTTGGTGCGGACCATCCAAGAGCGCATGAAGGTAGCTCAAGATCGGCAGCCGAAGTATTTCAACGCTCGCCACAGGCATGTGGAATTCGCTGTGGGCGACTGGGTGTATCTTAAGATCAAGCCATTCAAAGGCGTTTCGCGAATTCGCCGACTCAAGAAGCTGAGTCCGAGATTTTTGGGACCATTCAAGGTCATCGAGCGAGTGGGAGAGGCAGCGTACTGGTTGGCATTGTCCACAGAGCTAAGTGGATTGCATGACGTTTTTCACATCTCCGTCCTGAGGAAAGCGTTGTTAGAAGCCAGCGTGGTCATTGAGCCGACGGCGGTTGTCACAACCCGCATTTTCTCCGAATATAAGAATTATCAGAGTATGAGAAAACACGCGTCATGATGCCACGTCAAGCAGGGGATAACCGCTGACGCTCAGGCAAAACCAACTACAAACTTTATGCAAGAAAATCCTGTGTTTTATGAATAGAAAATCAGTTATATTTAGAGGTCGTATCCCTCGGCTCAGTGGATCACCTAGTCCACAACAGAAAAACTATGTTTATACGCTGCGGAAAAGTACTATAATTGGGTTTGACACCCTAAAGAGCGCATAAGAGTCCCAAGAGAACCACTTATGCTAAGCAAGTCCCTACATTTAATTTATATATAATATATAAGAAAACGATTTTCATACGTGATTTGGAAAATAGTGATTAAGTCTTATAAAACATGCTGATCATGAGCTTTATTTATAATACTAATTAGGGTTGGAAATAACTAGCAACCTAGCATAAAACCTTCTCAGAGCAAGTAGACTATCTCTAGAAAACGGTAGCAGCATAAGTAAATATATCCAGTACAAAGGTAAGAAAAACTACCAGTGGGCGCCAACAACCTGACACGAACCCACTGGCACATATGTATGTCTGCAAGAAGGTACAGAAAAACTATCTCACTAACAAGGTAAACGGAACTCCAAAGTCCGGGAGTCCACCAGCAACACCACTGCCTCAGCTAGCCACCAGACCGGCTACAACTCAGAACCTGAGGCATTCCAAAAGAAAACAGAATACCTCAGCAAGCAACAAGGTAAAAACAACTGCATGCAAGAGTCAACCAAAAGGAAGAAGTAACTGAAAAACATGCAGTAGAAAGAGTCACAACTGTCCAAGACAAGACAACAAGACAAGCACACAAGCAAAGAAA
The DNA here is from genome assembly GCA_039513925.1 of Platanthera zijinensis. Lineage (NCBI taxonomy): Eukaryota > Viridiplantae > Streptophyta > Magnoliopsida > Asparagales > Orchidaceae > Platanthera > Platanthera zijinensis. Next base: position 169,850,277 of record CM077088.1, read on the forward strand.
ACAGCAACAACCCAACTCAGGAACATCATCCTGTCGGGCTTTCTAGGCTACCAAGAGCCCAAAGTGCTGCAAGCTACTAAGGAAGAAACTTCTAACACCCTAAACTGTGGAAAGTGGTAGTAGCAAAAACAAACAACGAGGAACCGGATCGGAGGCAAACTCAGTCCCCCATCCACCATGTCCAAGTCAACAAGCTCGAGGGTCTACACGTGAAAACACAAGGGACCTTCCACCCACACATGCCCAGCCCGTACCTGGAGCAAGAAAAACAAGAGTGGCCTTGGCTATATCACACAACTCCACCCCCCTGAAGAGCAATAACCACCACTACTAACCACGACCCACGATTCGGCCCTTAAGAAAGTAAAGGGAACGGCCGATAAGGAAATACTAGAAATATAACAAGAAAACCACTCGGGAACGAAAAACAAGGTAAAAAAAGAGTGTTGAAAAGAATCAACACGACAAGGCGCTGAGTGAGACCCACTTAGTGCCAACCTAAACCTTGGCGTTGAGTGAGCTAGCCTAACTTAAAGCCAAAACCAAACTCTAACCACAATCCCACTAAGGTAAAACGGAGCTCGACGATCGTCAGTCGGAGGTCGACGATCGTCGATCGGATGAAGGCCAAAAGAAGCCCGACGATCATCATCCTGGAGGTCGACGATCGTCGAAGGCTAAAAGGCGAGCGAAGCTCGATGATCTTCCTCCAGGAAATCGTCGAGCGCTGATCGGCTAACAGACAAGAGCTGAGCTCGACGCTCATCGAGCGTCGAACGGAGCTCGACGTTTTCGCTCTAGAAAAACGTCGAACGGAGATCGACGATAGTCGAACGACAAAAGGCAGAAGCAGCGATCGACGATCTCCATCCAGACATCGACGATAGCCGAACGATTCTAAGACAAAAAGAGGCAGGGAATTTCCAGTACTCGAGTAGTTGCCCACTACTCGTGTATTCAAATTCCAGCACTCGAGTAGTTGCCAACTACTCGAGTACCTCATCCCTCTACTCGAGTAGTCGCCCACTACTCGAGTATGCGAGAAAAACCAGCACTCACGAATCTACAATCCAGCACTCGAGTAGATGCCTACTACTCGAGTATAGCCACTCCAGCACTCGAGTAGATGCCTACTACTCGAGTAAACCAAACCACTGACTCGAGTATCTCGAGTCCACTACTCGAGTAACCCGAATCCCCTACTCGAGTAGTTACCTACTACTCGAGTAAACCAAAACTCCTACTCGAGTAGTTACCTACTACTCGAGTAACTCAAAGCTACTACTCGAGTAATCCAAACTCCTACTCAAGTAACAAAGAACACTACTCGAGTAACTCAAAGCTACTACTCGAGTAATCCAAACTCCTACTCGAGTAACAAAGAACACTACTCGAGTAACTCAAAGCTACTACTCGAGTAATCCAAACTCCTACTCGAGTAACAAAGAACACTACTCGAGTAATACATTAACAGATTCGGGGAACAAATCACCCCCCTCCTAACTCTTCCTCTCGGCAACACCCAACCCAGAGCAAAGATCTGAGCAAAGATAGTCGGCATCACGACGGCAAGGTTGGGTTCCAACAGCACGAGTAGGGGGGGTTCAATAGGAAGAACTAAACCTTAAAGTTAGCAAGAAAAAAAGAGAACAACAAGGCCTCTATCCTAGGGCTAACAGGGATTTCAAATTCAGCAAGAAAGTTCAAAAAGAAACTTGGCAAGGGCAAGAATACCACTTGCCTCAACTTTCAGCGAAGCTTGGACGGCTTTCCTCCTCTTCACACTGAACAAACAGCCGCAACACCTAGAACATAACTCTCGGCCATTAATGGCGGAAAACTCCAAAACCGAAAACCCAAACCTCAACAAAACTACATGAAAATCGAATATCTTACCATCGAAACGAAGATCTCGGAGAGAGCAAGACAACGCCGCTTTCGGACTCGAATTCCGTCCACGAACAAGCCCGGAATCGCCGACCAAAGGAGGTACAGGACGGGCGGTTTTCTCCTCTGTTCTTCCGAGAACAAGCCGACGGTTTCTCTCTCAGGAAAAGAAGAAGAAGTGGGCCGTCACTTCTTAAACAGAGCTTTTATACTAAAGCTAACCCGCCAGTTCAGCAATAACCGAACCCTAAAACGCCTAATCCCTTAATTACAATTAAGAAAATTCCAAAAGGAATAAGCCAGAAATATGGCTGCCACCAAGGCAAGGCAAATAACAGCTCAATAACTTCTCCCGCAAGAATTTAATTATTCAGCCAAATCAATTTAATTAATTGATCACAAATACTATTAACACACCAAACGACACGAAAACCGAAGCACCTCGGAATTCGACGAAATTCGCACCGTAGCTAAATATCCATGCTACGAACACAACGACGAAGTCGAAATTAACTTTCGACGAACAGAACTTGAGTTATACCCAAATAAAGCCAAACTCAATCATCCCCCCGAGAGGCCACACCGGGTCACCCAAAACGACTCGGCTTGCTAGGGAGATCTTGCCAACAGGCTACAAAATAGGGCACTCAGTTCTAAGGAGCTAAACCATACTCCACACATGGCACAAGCCACAGAAACGCGTCATCGTAACGCCCACGAGAATAAAAATAAACGCAGGAAAATCGGGGGCGTTACAGTCACTCCCCCTAAAAGAAAGTTTCGTCCCGAAACTTTACGCACAACACTCCTACTAAAGAAGGAGAAACAACTAATAGGAGTTACAAGAAGGAAAACATACCGATTAAATCAACGAAACAGGTGAGGGTAAGCCCTCCTCATAGCCGACTCTAACTCCCAAGTCGCGCTTTCCAAATCCTGATTCTTCCATAGAACCTTAACCATCGGTATGGACTTCTTTCGCAGCACACGCTCCTGAGTATCCAAAATACGAACTGGCACCTCAACAAAAGAGAGGTTGGGCTCCAACTGGGGCACAACATCCAAGAGCTGCCCACTGCTGCGCACACACTTCCGCAATTGGCTAACATGAACAACATTATGCACACCTGGGAAGTTCGCTGGTAAATCCAATCTATATGCTGACACACCAACCAGTTCCAAAATCTCAAACGGGCCCACATACCTTGGGTCTAACTTCCGATTCTTACCAAATCACTTAACACCTACCATCGGGGAAACTTTGAGGAATACAAGGTCCCCGACGGAAAACTCCAAAGCAGATCTACGCCGGTTGGCGTTCTTCTCATATCTCTCCTGGGCTATGCGAAGCTTCTCCCGAATAAGCTTCACAGCAACTTCCATTTCCTCAAGCGCATCGGGACCCAACAAAGGCCTCTCACCAGCCTCAGCCCAAAACAACGGAGTCCTACAGCGCCTCCCATACAAGGCTTCGAACGGAGCCATCTGCAAACTTTCCTGATAACTGTTGTTGTAGGCAAATTCCATGAGTCACAGCCGCTCATCCCACGCTCCACCGTGGTCTAAAATATAGCACCGGATCATGTCCTCAACAATTTGGTTCACCCTCTCCGTCTGCCCATTGGTCTGCGGGTGGTAGGCAGTAGAATACCTCAGATCCGTACCCAAACCCTCCTGCAGGCTCTGCCAAAAATGAGAAGTGAACCGGGAGTCTCGATCAGAAATGATGCTAACCGGCACACCGTGGAGTCGGATGACTTCATTCATGTACAACTCTGCTATCTTCTTCATCGGGTAATCAATCTTATAAGGCACGAAGTGAGCGCACTTCGTCAATCTATCTACTATAGCCCAAACAGAATCAAATCCTCTCGGGGATTTTGGTAAACCCGTAATGAAATCCATAGATATACTCTCCCACTTCCAAGTCGGGATCTCTAGCGGAGTCAACTTACCACCAGGCCTTCCATGATCGGCCTTCACACGCTTGCAAGTGTGACACTCAGCAACAAATCGGGCTATATCTCCTTTCATGCCATACCACCAGGCAATTTGTCTTAAGTCACGGTACATCTTCGTAGATCCTGGATGGTAGGAAACGCTGGAACCATGAGCCTCACTGCAAATCATCCTCCTAATATCCCCAACAGCGGAAACGCAAAACCTGCCGCGGTACTTCAAAGTACCCGCATCAACGATAGCAAAATCGGGCAACTCTCCCTTCTCAGTCCTGGTGAAAAGGTGCATAAGATCAGGATCGTCCTTCTGGTGCAGCCTAGTCAAAGAAATCCAGGACGGCTCTGCCACTGACAAGGTGCTCTGCAAACTACAGCATCCCATTGAAATATCCAATAGGAGGAACTCCTCCACTAAACGATCGGCGGAGAGGTTAAAGATCTTTCACGTCTTTCGGCTCAGGGCGTCAGCCACCACATTGGCCTTGCCCGGATGATACTGGATCTCCACATCATAATCCGCCACATATTCCAACCATCGCCGCTGACGCAGGTTCAACTCCTTCTGCGTGAACACGTACTTCAGGCTCTTATGGTCAGTAAAGATCTTGCACTGAGCCCCATAAAGTAGGTGCCTCCACAACTTCAAAGCATAAATAACCGCTGCAAACTCAAGGTCATGCGTAGGATAATTCTTCTCATGAGTCTTCAGTTGCCTTGACCCATAGGAAATTACCTTTCCATCTTGCATTAATACGCACCCCAAACCTACATGCGAAGCATCCACATAGACATCATAATCTACTCCCTCAGTAGGCAGGGTCAGAACGGGAGCAGTGCACAATCTCTCCTTTAGCTCAAGAAAAGCTTCCTCGCACTTTTCGCTCCAAACAAAAGCCACATTCTTCTGAGTCAACTTGGTCAAAGGTGCGGCTAGGGAAGAGAAACCCTCCACAAATCTCCTGTAATAGCCAGCCAACCCTAAGAAACTCCTGATCTCTTTAGGCGAACTCGGTCTACTCCAATCCATCACTGCTGCAATCTTTTCTGGATCGACCGAGATCCCCTCCTTGTTCACCACGTGGCCTAGAAAAGAAACTTGAGGCAACCAAAATTCGCACTTGCTCAATTTGGCGAATAACTTGTGATTCCTCAACTCCGATAGGACCAACCGCAAATGCTGCTCATGCTCCTCCGCACTGCGGGAATAAACTAACACATCATCAATGAAGACCACAACGAACTTATCGAGAAAATCCTTGAACACCCGGTTCATCATATCCATGAAGGCTGAAGGTGCGTTGGTCAGACCAAACGACATCACCAGAAACTCAAAGTGTCCATGTCTCGACCTAAACGCAGTCCGTGGAATATCCGCCTCACGGATCCTAAGCTGATGATAACCAGAACGAAGATCGATCTTGGAGAACACCGTGCTACCACGCAACTGGTCAAACAAATCATCGATCCTCGGCAGAGGGTACCTGTTCTTGATAGTGACCTTGTTCAACTCTCTATAGTCGATGCATAGCCGCATCGACCCATCTTTCTTCTTTACAAACAAAACAGGAGCACCCCAAGGCGACGAACTCTGCCTAATAAACCCCTTAGCTAACAGCTCATCCAACTGAACTCGCAACTCCTCTAACTCATGAGGGGCCATCCGGTACGGCGCCTTAGCAATAGGATGTGTACCCGGCTCTAAATCGATCACAAACTCAACATCCCGATCAGGAGGAAGACCAGGAAGATCATCAGGAAAAACATCGGCGAAACCACGAACAATAGGAATCTCTTCCAAGCGTGGCACGCTAACAGCGGCTCCAATCGCCGAGACTAAACAAACACAACAATTAGAATAAAACAATCTCTGAGCACATACCGCAGAGATGACAGGAAAGTCCTGACACAGATCAGCATACACGCTGTCGGGCTGACCTTCATCCCTGATGAAGTCCAAGCGCTTTCCTTTGCACTGAATGACCGCATCATACCGAGAGAGCCAGTCCATGCCCAAAATGACATCGAAGTCCTCTAAATCAATCATTTTCAGGTCCGCCTTCGCAAGAAAGTCCCCCAACAAAACCGGGCAATCCAAAATGCCCAAATCCGACAACACAGATTCACCAGAAGGAAACTTGACACGGAAGGAATCCCGAACACGATCTAGAGTCAATCGATGACGCTCTACAAAGGCTCTAGCCACGAACGAGTGGGTAGCGCCGGAGTCAAACAGAACACGCGCCCAGCGGTTCTTCACCTTAAACTTCCCTATAGGAACACACAAACTAAGGAACTACCATAGCAATACCGCAACACTCTAGCAAATAAAACTACCAGGCTAGAAAAACAACAATCAACTAACCTGAAATAACCTGGGTCGAAGTCTGAGCCTCTTCGGAAGAAATCACGTTCAGCTTCCCTTTTCCCTGGTCCACACGCGGAGGTGGAGGTAAAGCCTGTAACGGAACTGCAGGAAGAACTGACTGAACCTGAGGACACCGCGACTTGATGTGACCCTTCTTCCCACACTGAAAGCAGACTCTGTCCTTGGTCCAACACTGGGCCGCATCATGCCCGGATCGCTTGCAAACTGAACAGGAGACATCTCTCCTAGGAGCACCCTGGATCGCATGAACCTGCTCCTTTTTTTGAGCTGCTGACCTCTTAAAACATTTCTCAACAGGGTGGCCTGACCGGCCACAGAAACTGCACACTACTCGGCTCCTCTTTCCCGGAACAGCATCGGGTACCAGGGGTTTCTTCCCTTCCACAGACTTTCTCTTGTCCTTTCTCATCTGCTGGCCTCTGCTCTTTGCCGTTTCAATAGCCTCAACCTTAAGAGCAGCCTCTACGACTCCAGCATAAGTCACTGACCCATAAGCACTGGTCAACTGTTGCACCTCGCTCCTCAAACCACCAAGAAATCTCTTAACTCGATCAGCCTCAACGCTGACCAATCCAGGGGCAAAACGGCTCAACTTACTGAACTCTATCTCATACTCACCCACCGTGAGTTGCCTTTGCTTCAAATAAAGGAAGTCATTCATAAGACGGTCACGCTCGACCGAAGGCAAGAACTTCCTCAACAGCATCTCTTTAAACATTTCCCAAGAGCATCCAGCTACTAGGCTCTCCTTTTCTCTCAGCCACCAACTCTTCGCCAAACCTTTGAGCTGATAGGTGGCTAACATCACCCTCTGGTCACCAGCAATCCCTGAATACGAAAACATCTCCTCCATGGAGATCAGCCAATCATCTATAACCATGAAATCTGCCTTCCCGTCATAAGTGGGAGGGCTCAGCCTCTGAAACTGCGAGATGAAGGCCATCTCCGCTGGCACCACCACTAGAGGTCTCACGAGCGCAGGGGGAGGAGGAACAGCTAACCCCCCAGCAGGAACTTGCGCACCCTGAGCCTGTCCTGCCACAACTGCCACCAAAGACTGAATCTGGGCTCGCACCTCCTCCAACTGTCTGCCCATAGCTTCGCTACTCTGACGCAGACTCTCGATTACCGCATCATTCTGAGCTCCAGACGACTCACCTTCAGACAGGGGAGTCGAACGCGTCGCAGGTCGCCTAGCCATCCTATAGTCATAACCACCCCAAATCAGATCCCCAATCAACGACTAGAACCCAAACACAAGTACAGACCATACATATATAGATATAGGCTTAAAGCTGCTAAACTTGCTCTGAGAGTTTATCTTTTTTTAACAAAAATTTGATGACATGCCCTAACCTAGGATGGTTAACCACCACCTTACTAACTCTTGTGCCTAGATCGGGAATGCATGACTTTATTTTGTTTTGAAAACTTATGTGTGTACATATGTCATCCTGCAAATCTTTAGCTTGGCACGTCGTGCTTATGCAATGATATGCTATGCATGTTTGTGCTATGCATTCTAAAAAGGCCCTAATGCATGTTATGAGTGGCGTACGCATGAAAATGTTATGCATCCCATACTACATAACATTTCCATGCAACGAAAAAGAAACGTGCTAGTCGCAGTCATGTGGTGAGGTTACGCATCCCATACTACATAACCCTCACATGTAGCCCTTATGGTGGATCCATATACGAACACATATTATGCATCCCATACTACATAATATGCCCTGTATACTTCCTGTTATGCCATGAGTGAAGTGTTCGTGCTTTCGCCAAGACGTGCTGATGACATATCGGTGTGTGAATGACATGATGCAGAACTACCAAAAGCAAATAAAGGAAGGTTGCTCAACTAACTTAGTCAAGCAACCTCCCTCTGATACCAACTGTCACAACCCACATTTTCTCCGAATATAAGAATTATCAGAGTATGAGAAAACACGCGTCATGATGCCACGTCAAGCAGGGGATAACCGCTGACGCTCAGGCAAAACCAACTACAAACTTTATGCAAGAAAATCCTGTGTTTTATGAATAGAAAATCAGTTATATTTAGAGGCCGTATCCCTCGGCTCAGTGGATCACCTAGTCCACAACAGAAAAACTATGTTTATACGCTGCGGAAAAGTACTATAATTGGGTTTGACACCCTAAAGAGCGCATAAGAGTCCCAAGAGAACCACTTATGCTAAGCAAGACCCTACATTTAATTTATATATAATATATAAGAAAACGGTTTTCATACGTGATTTGGAAAATAGTGATTAAGTCTTATAAAACATGCTGATCATGAGCTTTATTTATAATACTAATTAGGGTTGGAAATAACTAGCAACCTAGCATAAAACCTTCTCAGAGCAAGTAGACTATCTCCAGAAAATGGTAGCAGCATAAGTAAATATTTCCAGTACAAAGGTAAGAAAAACTACCAGTGGGCGCCAACAACCTGACACGAACCCACTGGCACATATGTATGTCTGCAAGAAGGTACAGAAAAACTATCTCACTAACAAGGTAAACGGAACTCCAAAGTCCGGGAGTCCACCAGCAACACCACTGCCTCAGCTAGCCACCAGACCGGCTACAACTCAGAACCTGAGGCATTCCAAAAGAAAACAGAATACCTCAGCAAGCTATAAGGTAAAAACAACTGCATGCAAGAGTCAACCAAAAGGAAGAAGTAACTGAAAAACATGCAGTAGAAAGAGTCACAACTGTCCAAGACAAGACAACAAGACAAGCACACAAGCAAAGAAAACAGCAACAACCCAACTCAGGAACATCATCCTGCCGGGCTTTCTAGGCTACCAAGAGCCCAAAGTGCTGCAAGCTACTAAGGAAGAAACTTCTAACACCCTAAACTGTGGAAAGTGGTAGTAGCAAAAACAAACAACGAAGAACCGGATCGGAGGCAAACTCAGTCCCCCATCCACTATGTCCAAGTCAACAAGCTCGAGGGTCTACACGTGAAAACACAAGGGACCTTCCACCCACACATGCCCAGCCCGTACCTGGAGCAAGAAAAACAAGAGTGGCCTTGGCTATATCACACAACTCCACCCCCCTGAAGAGCTATAACCACCACTACTAACCACGACCCACGATTCGGCCCTTAAGAAAGTAAAGGGAACGGCCGACAAGGAAATACCAGAAATATAACAAGAAAACCACTCGGGAACGAAAAACAAGGTAAAGAAAGAGTGTTGAAAAGAATCAACACGACAAGGCGCTGAGTGAGACCCACTTAGTGCCAACCTAAACCTTGGCGTTGAGTGAGCTAGCCTCACTTAAAGCCAAAACCAAACTCTAACCACAATCCCACTAAGGTAAAACGGAGCTCGACGATCATCAGTCGGAGGTTGACGATCGTCGATCGGCTGAAGGCCAAAAGAAGCCCGACGATCATCATCCTGGAGGTCGACGATCGTCGAAGGCTAAAAGGCGAGCGAAGCTCGATGATCTTCCTCCAGGATATCGTCGAGCGCTGATCGGCTAACAGACAAGAGCTGAGCTCGACGCTCATCGAGCGTCGAACGGAGCTTGACGTTTTCCCTCTGGAAAAACGTCGAACGGAGATCGACGATAGTCGAACGACAAAAGGCAGAAGCAGCGATCGACGATCTCCATCCAGACATCGACGATAGCCGAACGATTCTAAGACAAAAAGAGGCAGGGAATTTCCAGTACTCGAGTAGTTGCCCACTACACGTGTATTCAAATTCCAGCACTCGAGTAGTTGCCAACTACTCGAGTACCTCAGCCCTCTACTCAAGTAGTCGCCCACTACTCGAGTATGCGAGAAAAACCAGCACTCGCGAATCTACAATCCAGCACTCGAGTAGATGCCTACTACTCGAGTATACCCACTCCAGCACTCGAGTAGATGCCTACTACTCGAGTAAACCAAACCACTGACTCGAGTATCTCGAGTCCACTACTCGAGTAACCTGAATCCCCTACTCGAGTAGTTACCTACTACTCGAGTAAACCAAAACTCCTACTCGAGTAGTTACCTACTACTCGAGTAACTCAAAGCTACTACTCGAGTAATCCAAACTCCTACTCGAGTAACAAAGAACACTACTCGAGTAACTCAAAGCTACTACTCGAGTAATCCAAACTCCTACTCGAGTAACAAAGAACACTACTCGAGTAACTCAAAGCTACTATTCAAGTAATCCAAACTCCTACTCGAGTAACAAAGAACACTACACGAGTAATACATTAACAGATTCGGGGAACAAATCACCCCCCTCCTAACTCTTCCTCTCGGCAACACCCAACCCAGAGCAAAGATCTGAGCAAAGATAGTCGGCATCACGCCGGCAAGGTTGGGTTCTAACAGCACGAGTAGGGGGGGTTCAATAGGAAGAACTAAACCTTAAAGTTAGCAAGAAAAAAAAGAGAACAACAAAGCCTCTATCCTAGGGCTAACAGGGATTTCAAATTCAGCAAGAAAGTTCAAAAAGAAACTTGGCAAGGGCAAGAATACCACTTGCCTCAACTTTCAGCGAAGCTTGGACGGCTTTCCTCCTCTTCACACTGAACAAACAGCCGCAACACCTAGAACATAACTCTCGGCCATTAATGGCGGAAAACTCCAAAATCGAAAACCCAAACCTCAACAAAACTACACGAAAATCGAATATCTTACCGTCGAAACGAAGATCTCGGAGAGAGCAAGACAACGCCGCTTTCGGACTCGAATTCTGTCCACGAACAAGCCCGGAATCGCCGACCAAAGGAGGTACAGGACGGGCGGTTTTCTCCTCTGTTCTTCCGAGAACAAGCCGACGGTTTCTCTCTCAGGAAAAGAAGAAGAAGTGGGCCGTCACTTCTTAAACAGAGCTTTTATACTAAAGCTAACCCGCCGGTTCAGCAATAACCGAACCCTAAAACGCCTAATCCCTTAATTACAATTAAGAAAATTCCAAAATGAATAAGCCAGAAATATGGCTGCCACCAAGGCAAGGCAAATAACAGCTCAATAACTTCTCCCGCAAGAATTTAATATTCAGCCAAATCAATTTAATTAATTGATCACAAATACTATTAACACACCAAACGACACGAAAACCGAAACACCTCGGAATTCGACGAAATTCGCACCGTAGCTAAATATCCATGCTACGAACACAACGGCGAAGTCGAAATTAACTTTCGACCAACAGAACTTGAGTTATACCCAAATAAAGCCAAACTCAAACATCCCCCTGAGAGGCCACACCGGGTCACCCAAAACGACTCGTCTTGCTAGGGAGATCTTGCCAACAGGCTACAAAATAGGGCACTCAGTTCTAAGGAGCTAAACCATACTCCACACATGGCACAAGCCACAGAAACGCGTCATCGTAATGCCCACGAGAATAAAAATAAACGCAAGAAAATCGGGGGCGTTACAGCGGTGCCGGTAGAGGAAGGCTTGGGGACGCGAGTTCGTCCAGTCGGGATAGAAGACTCAGAGGTTCGGCAATTGCGGAACAAGGAGGTCAGACTCGTAAAGGTCTGGTGGGATAATTGCGGGCGTGAGGAGCTCTCTTGGGAACGGGAGCAGACTATGCTCGAGGAGTACCCGGAATTGTTCCGCTCAGGTACTGTTTTACGTTAAGTCCTGTTTTTCCTTTATTAATTTCGTGGACGAAATTCTTTAAGGGGGGTAGAATTGTAACACCCCAAATTGTTGTAGGAGCGACGGGGATCGAATTTGGCCAAGACAAGTTTTTGGTGCAGGTGACACGTGCCCCGATACGGGCGTGTCGGAGGCCGTGTCGGGCGTGTCGAGCTCGGGCCGTGTAGTCGACCAGTTCAGGTCGACGATGGTCGTGTGGTGGAACACGGCCTAGGACACGGGCGTGTCCCAGGCCGTGTCACACCTAGGCTGTACGGTTGGGTACACGGGTAATGACACGGGCACGAACACGGGCGTGTCTAGTTGGACACGGGCGTGTCTAATGCCGTGTCACCAAGCCGTGTACCTCTCTGACTGCGAAGTGTTGATAAATTGCATACGGGGGGCGTGACACGGGTCCTGACACGGGCGTGTCGCAGGCGACACGGGCGTGTCGCAGGCGACACGGGCGTGTCGGAGGCCGTGTCACATGCCGTGTTGCTGGTTTTCAATTTTGGTCGAGACGGCGAATGAGCTACACGGCCAGGCACACGGCTGTGTGTGAACCCGTGTTCGACCCAATTTTTGAGATTTCAGATCTAATCCTGGCTGTTCGTTTTCCTTGGCTTTGGATCCGACGGTGGGGGGCTGCTCCTGGGTGGTTTTAGCCGGGAATAGGGTTTTGAAACCCTTATTTCACTTGGGCACTCTCTCTCTAAAACCTAGAGAGAAGGGAGAGCTTGGAGGAGGAAGAAGGAGGTCAACTCCGGCGGTCGGTGGAGATTCGGAGCTCCGTTTCGCGAGCGGAGTTCAGATCCGCGAAGGTGGGAGCATTGCGGTGGTTTTCAACCGGGCAAATCTTTTCCATGGCTAGGAAGAGGGGACGGAAGGTAACGACGCTTCTCCTCTCGGTTTTTAGGATTTAGGATGCATGAATAGCATCCCCTTCCTTTCGTATTTTGAGCACCGAATCTCTCAAATGAGAGGGATTCGTGTAGCCTAGGTTCAAGAGGACCTTCGGGTTGAGTATGCTCATCCCGGCATGCTTTGCATTAGAGATCCGCTCCGTTAGCGGATTAGGCATTGTGGGTGAAGCCGTGGTCGCGATTGTTGGTCCGACCCGGTGATGTTGCATAGCGAGTTTTGGGGTTTCGATAGAAATCCGCAGCGGCAATACGTCGTTGTATGTATGCGTTTTCCCCCTCATATTTAAGTGAGTACTCGTAGTTGGAACCGGACGAGGTTAGCTCCGCTTTGTGCGGTAGATGGTTTCCTTGTAGCACGGGAAAGACACGGTGCGAGTGGCGATTGGGGTGGGGAAACCTTTATTTGTGCTGTGCTAAGGCGCGGCTATGTCTCCGTGGTCGGCTGGCTATCCCGTGGCACGTAAGTCATGTGGGGGAAGTGTCCCGGCGAGACTAGCCCCTTCTGTGGACTGACGAGAATGTCGAGCGGAGGACAAGCCCGGGCAACGTGGCCATGAGCGGGTGGGGTCCAGCAAGGCTTCTTAGAATCGGTCAGTGTGAGACGGAACCCTGACGTGCGAAGTCAGAATGTGCGGGCAAGCCCCGGGGTATATGACCCTTGTGCGGGTGGGGCCTTTGCAAGGTTCCGTGTGACGGCGTGTGTGCCGTTAGGGACATGGTGGTTCCCTTGTGTTTGCGGCTTTAAGCCAATGGGGAAACGGAAGTACCCAGTGTTTGATGTTGTGCTAGATGCATACGAACTAGGGCTCCTTGGGTGAAACCCGGGTTGCATTCATGCTGCATAGTAGGCCCTTTCACCTTGTACAAAACATAGAGAACATGTATGCTGTATGAGACATCCAAGCCTGTTTTACCGCTTTAATATATTTGCTCTTTTGATATACGAAGTGCTAACTTGCAGGTGGAGTGGTACCCCGGGGTCCGATAGGGACGGCCGGGAGGAGATGTGTTTGTTACACAGTAGAGGTCAGCCTTTGCTGACCCACGTTACCTCAAATCCTTACAGGGCAAGGATCGCATGCAGGAGCTAGCGCGCCGGGCGAAAAGCCCTAAGCCTCATGAAGTGTTGTTGTGCTTGGTTTCTCCTTTTATGTTTGCTACTTTTGTTATGTTTATGTCCGGCTTGCATGCCGAGGTAGCCTAGGTGTGCTTGGCACATTGATATATTTTTGGACTATTATTGTGTAAGGCCTTAAGGCCATTTGATACTCTATCGTTAGTGGATAACTTCTGTCGGTTTGTTCTGTTTCCGCTGTGTTTGTTTGGAGTTTTGAGATTGGGTAGTTTTCATATCATCTTTTAATACTAAAGCTGTGGCGTCCGTATGTTGTGGGGCCCCGGCCGGACCCATATTATATGGTCTTTACAGGGGAGGTGTTGCAACCTGCTAGGCTCCAGAGCATTAGCAGCTAACTTCCCAGCTTTTGCACTTCTTCTATGCTGAAGAATGGCTTCCTACCTAGCTTTGTATTTGTTCCATTCCTGCTCAGAATACCACTTACCACTATCATGGGTCTTATCCGTTACAGCCTTCCAGGACAGTCAAAATGAAATTCCTTGAAGTAGGGCTCCATTTCTCAAAATCTGGCTTCAACTCAGCCTATTCCCTGAACCTTTTCTTGGATAATTGTGCCTCCTTTTGAGCTTGCTTGGCAACCACTGACATTTCTACCTTTTCAATGATCACATTTGATGCCTCCTATGAAGGACTGTATATTGTCTGTACTTCTTGTTGAACCATGTCAAAATCAGCAGGACGGTAAATAACCTGTGCTCTTTCAGGCTGATCTCCTTCAATATTAGCAGGTTGCACTCCAGATTTAACAACATTGTCATCATCACATAAAGGAGGAAATCCAAGTGTAGCTCTGATGGAATTAGAGATCCATTTAGCATGGTCAGAGCTATCTTTGAATAACAATCTCTTCCCCTTTATGACTTCTCTAGTAATATGACCCCTCAGATTAGTCTTCTAAAATCTTATCTGATCAGCCAGATATTCTTTACCTTCTTTGTAATAGTCTTTGAACTTCAGTAAGGTATCAGAAATTGTCTTTTGGGAGGCTTCAATAGCTGTTTGAAGAGCAACTAAATCTACTTGTATCGGCTTTGATATTTCAGTTTTAAAATCTGTTGAAATACTTCCCAGTTTCTGGATGATTTCTGCATGGGAATCTTTGAGGTTTTCATTGGACCTGAATTGATTTTCCAAAACATACCCTTGTTTTGTGGCAATGTCCTCTACCTCAATCTTCAGTAGTTGTTGTTGCTCAGCCAAATACACCACAACATTGTCTCCCTTATGGAAGCAATCTGTCATTTCTTTCTTGTGCAGATTGACTTCAAATATGATTGACTTTATGTCCTGAGCCAGCTGAAACTGCAGTTCCTTATTAGACTCATCTACATACTTTTCTAGATATTACCTTTGTTCATCCAATTTTATTTGCATCTGGACAAGTAATGAATTGAAATCCATGCATGGAGCAGGTGGTGGTGTGACTGTGTGCAAGGCTTTCTTTTAGCCTGAGCTCCTTTTCTTTATTTCAACTATCTTTATTTTCTTAGCCATAGTAGCTTCCTCATCATCAGAGGGTTGCGAGGAGCTTTCTATATCAACAGGTTCCTTATTAGATGGGGGCATTTAGCAGCTCCTCCCCCTCAGTTCTTGGCAGGTCCTGTTCTACCTAGGATTGCTCCCCCTCAGTCCTTACAGCAGGTAAATCAGGAAATAGATCTTCCATTGTTACCTCTTATTGTATCTGTACAGGAGGAACAAGGTAAGTTTGGAAAACAAAAGTTTCTCCCTGGACATCCAGATTTTTGTCCAGGGCCTGTTCTATAAAGGAGATACTTACTTGATCATTCTGCACATCTTGTGCCACCTTCTCAGCAATGTCCAGTGCTTCTTTATTGATATCTGAGATAATATCCATTACTGTATCTGCTGCATACTCACTCTCTAGAGTAGCAACATCAATTCCTTCCCCTTGAGCAGGTAGCTTGGGAAGTACAATATCTTGTGCTGCTGATTCAGGATTTTCTCCCCGTGGAGTAATGACTATCTATTGCTCTAGGAGCACATTGCTCTCTACTTGATCTTGAACATCTTTTGGGGGCATATCTTCATCTAAACTGAAGACCACTTCTTCTTCAGAATCACTAGAAGATTCTGCTTGCTGAACAATTTCCTTCTTCTTCTTTTCTTTCTTGGTCTGTTTCTGAGGGGTAGAAACCTCCTTGGTTAATACTCTATCCAACCTAGACAGGATTCTTGTGTCCATTCATCTCATATGGTTGATTTTTGATCCTGGAAGTTGGTTCATAATATCTGGTATTACTGAAGATAAACATAGACTCAGGATTCTTCCCAGATTTGGTTTCTTAATTCCTTCTTGTATCTTGTCAAATACTATGGATGCCCAATCTGTCTTTAGCTTGTAAATTATTCTTGTCATTAGATTGAACATAGAAGCTGCGATTCTATCATGTCCACTTGTTTTGCACAGGATTACTTTGCCTACTATCTCTGATAGGAATTTCCCTTGCGAATTAATTCCTTTCCGAGTGATGGAAGATCCAACCTTGATATTAGGGTTTAACCCGCACCAGCTTAAGGCATCTTTTGTCATCGAGGGAATGATATCATCTTCATCCTTGACCTTAGGAAGTTGGAGTGATTTTCTAATCGACTTCAGTGTAGTTTCACTCTTGAATCCTGTACAGTGGCTTTGATCTTATTCCCGTTTGTGTCCACAGTTGTAGAAGAATAAAATTCCATGACCTCCTTCTTCCAAATCTTCGTTGGTTCTGAAACCAAGAATTCCAACCCATTTTCTGAAATTAGGGTAATTACACCCTGGATTTCTTGAGACGCTGTCGTGAATCCATCACGAACCAGTTCATAGCCTTCATTCACCTTGTCTTCCTTGATGGGCGCCATTGATGGAAGGGAGAGAGAGAAGAGAAGAGAATATCGAAGTCAACACAAGGGCTAGAGTCGAGAAATTTGAAAGCGTAGTCGACAAGATTTTGGCTTCACCTATTTATAGTCTAGGTGCAAAGGGGAGTTCAAAAGACGCTCCTTAGTAATAATACTAGGTCTCGACAATACTTAGGTTTAGTCGACATTTCTATTTGTCGACATACTTATGTTAGTGTCGACATGGACTGGTCATGACTCGACACAGAGTGTCGACATTGATTTTTGTGTGTCGACACAAAAATCAGCTAACTTAATGTCTCGACATTGTTGTGTCGACATCCATACTTATGTCGACACAGATACTGTGTTTGTGTCGACACATCCTTTTTCTTTGTCAATACAACATACTGAGTGTGTCGACACAAACATTGTATTTAGACAAATTTCCTGAGAAATATTATGCTTACATAGTCTACTTAGGAATGCTTGTGTTGACCTATTCTAGGTTCAACATACCTAATTCAATTTTAAAATGATTGAATTTAGTTCCATTTAGAGGTTTTGTAAAAATATCAGCAATCTGACTATTTGTGTTTACTAATTCTAGATTAATATCTTCTTTCTCCACATGTTCTCTTATAAAATGGAACTTAATTTCTATATGCTTGGTTCTACTGTGAGATACATGGTTCTTAGCAATAGAAATAGCACTTATAGAATCACAAAACAGTGGAATTCTACTTACCTTGATGTCATAATCTTCAAGTTGGTGCTTTATCCACAATAATTGTGCACAGTAACTAACTGCAGCTACATATTCAGTCTCAGCTGTTGATATAGCTACACTGGTCTGCTTTTTACTGCACCATGACACCAGCCTTCCACCTAGGAATTGACAGGTTCCTGTAGTACTTTTCCTGTCTTCTTTGCATCCTGCAAAATCTGCATCTGAGAAACCAGTTAGTGTGAAATCTCTATTCTTAGGATGCCAAAGACCTAGATTAGGTGTGCCCTTAAGATATCTCAAAATTCTCTTAACTGTAGTATAATGAGATTCATTTGGGCATGCTTGGTACCTAGCAAAGACATGTATCATACATGATGTCAGGTCTACTAGCAGTCAAGTAGAGTAGGGAGCCAATTATCCCCCTATACAAAGACTCATCAACAGGTTTCCCTGTCTCATCTTTGCCTATAGGCATACTTGTTCCCATTAGAGTTTTCATGGTGGAGGCTGAGTCCATACCATATTTCTTAATCAACTCCTTGGTGAACTTAGACTGGGATATGGACAATCCATCATCAGTCTGTCTTACTTGAAGTCCCAAAAAGAACTTCAGCTCGCCCATACTGCTCATCTCAAACTTCCCTTGCATTAGTTTGGCAAACTTTATTCAAAGGTTATTTTCAATAGATCCAAAGATAATGTCATCAACATATATCTGGACTAGGATTATATTGCCTTTAGATTCCCTAAAGAATAGAGTTTTGTCTATCTTTCCTCTAGAGAATTTATTCTCAATAAGAAAAGTAGACAAGGTTTCATACCAAGCCCTATGGGCTTGTTTCAAACCATATAGGGTTTTCCTAAGCCTATATACATAATCAGGATAATGAGAATCTACAAAACCTGATGGTTGTTCAACATAGACTTCCTCTTTTAAGTCACCATTCAGAAATGCTGACTTTACATCCATTTGATAAACCTTGAACCCTTGATAGGCAGCATAGGCCAAGAACATCCTTATAGCCTCTAGCCTTGCTACTAGGGCAAAGGTTTGATCAAAGTCAATCCCTTCCTCTTGCCTGTAGCCTTTTGCTACCAGCCTTGCCTTGTTCTCGATAATTATGCCATTTTCATCAAGTTTATTTCTGTAGATCCAATTGGTTCCTATGATGTTGTGATCCTTAGGTTTAGGAACTAGTTCCCAGACTTTGCATCTTCTGAATTGATTCAGTTCTTCTTGCATAGCATCAACCTAGTTAGTATCTAGCATGGATTCTTAAAACATCCTGGGTTCTATCTGTGACAAGAAACTTGAATATAAAACTGTGTTCATGCTCTTGATCCTTGTTAGAACACCTTGACTTACATCACCAATTATTTGGTGAGCTGGATGATCCTTCAGGTGTCTTCTTGCTGGATGAAACCTGTCTACCTCATGACCTTCTTCATTTTCCTCAACCTGATACTCCTAATTATCTTCATCATCTAGTGAGTTTTGTTCTCCCCCTGTATAGCATGCATCTTTTCCATCATCCATCTTAGCAGGAGCTTCATCATTGATGGTCATCTTGTCCAGCCTGTTTGTTAGACCTGTAGAACTAACTGAAGAACTAGACAATTCATTGTTAATCAATCTTAAATCATCAAAAACAACATGGACTGACTCTTCTACAACTTCGGTAGTCAAGTTGTAGACCCTGTATGCCCTACTATTATTGCTGTACCCAACAAATATCCCTTCTAGGGATTTGGCAGCAAACTTTATTTGGTAATGCTTACCATTAACTAAGAAATAACACTTGCTACCAAAGATCTTGAAGTAAGAAATGTTTGGTTTTCTGCCTTTCAAAATCTGATAGGGAGTCAACTTAAGTTTCTTATTTATGGATGCTCTATTGAGAACATGACAAGCAGTATTTACTACCTCAGCTCAGAAATATTCAGGGAGAGTAGTGTCACTGAGTAGAGTTCTACCTGCCTCAATAAGAGTTCTATTCTTTCTTTCAGCAATTCCATTTTGCTGAGGTATTCTAGGTGAGGAGAACTCCTGATGAATCCCAAGTTCTTCACAGAATTTTGTCATACATTCAGACTGAAATTCAGTTCCATGGTAACTTCTGATTTTGACCACTGAACTGTTAAATTCATTCTGAATTTGTCTAACAAAAGTCTGGAAAACACAAGGGGTTTCAGATTTCGTCCTCAAGAAGAAAACCCATGTGTATCTAGAATAGTCATCCACAATAACTAAAGTGTATACTTTCCTACCAAGAATATGAACTGGCATAGGACCAAATAAATCCATATGCAAGAGATATAAACATCTTATTGAATCTTTGGTATCAAGTGCAGGAAAAGAGGACTTGGTCTGTTTGCCCTTTTGGCAAGCTGAACACACTCTCTCTTTAATGCACTTGACTTGAGGACCATTCCTCACTAAACCCATGCTAAACTGCAGCCATATAGACTTATAGTTTAGATGAGCTAACCTCTTGTGCCATTTGACACATAGTGAAGTCTCACCTGCAACTAGGAAAATGGGTGAGTTGTTATACTCACAATCTAGGTTAAGACAATATACATTCCCTCTCCTAGTGCCAGTCAACATGATCTCTTGATAACTTGACCTCTTAATTTGGCACTCCCCTTTATAGAAAGATAGATCATAACCTAGATCACTAAGTTGACTTATGCTAATCAGGTTATGTTTTAGACCCTTCACATAAGTAACTTTAGTGATAGTAGTAGAGTCACTAGAAATGTTACCAAATTCTTTGATGACTCCTTTTTCTGATCCACCAAGGATAACTTTGGGACCATTCTCTATAGGTGCATAGTCCCTCAACATTCTTCTTGTTCCAGTCATGTGTCTGGAACATCCCTTATCCAAGTACCATATATGGGTATGGCCACTTGGATTCTCCTGCATCAAATAAAGAATTACTCATCCTTAGAACCCAAATTAGTTTTGGGTCCTAGGTTCTTGTTAGTTTGAAAACTATCATGTTTACCTACAACTTTTCTGATAGGTAAACTATTCTTGATTTTAAAACTTGTGTTAAACCAGCAATCCATAGCAAAGTGGTCTACCTTGCCATAACACCAACACTCAAATCTGTTGTACCTTCTCTTAGGTACAGACTTCACAACCTTGTTGCCAGCAGTTCTTTTGAGTGTAGGTGTTGGAGCAGCAAATCCCAAGAATTCCTTTTGAACCTGATGGGCTTTCCTATAGAGTGGCCTATTGGTATTAGCACACTTGCTAATGTGATCTCCATACTTACAGTGACCATGAGTCATTTCATGATCATACCTGTTTGTAGGTTGCATCACCTTCTTAAAGAAAATAGGGGGCTTAGAGGCTAGTGGCTGAATTGGGGCCTTGCCTTTTTCATGTGAATTGGTGGCCCTTGTTCTTCCCTTAAAGCATAGACATGTCTTACCTTTTTGAGAAATGAAGTTGTCTATTAAAGGCAAGACTAATTTTGGCTTAAGGAATTTAGCCACTAACTCTTTTTCTTTCTGAAGACTTGCCTCCAGATTCTTGATATGATTTTCCTTGAAAGAGATTGTGCTCATCTAAATGACAGTTATGTTCTTCAGTTTGACAACCTCATTCAGTTTCAAATCAATCAGCTTGGCTGATTCTGATGCTTTCTGCTTAAGAGATTCAATCTCCTTGGCCTGCTCCTTGATAAGAAGCTTTCTTCTCTTTAAAGCTTGCAGCAACCCACCATACTCATTAATGAGTTGGTGTACATCCCCTTCAGACTCAGAACCATCCACATCTCTTGATGCAGATGCTTTAGATTCTGATCCAGTAAAGTAATCAGACTCTAAGGAAGAATTGTATACCTTGTTTGGACCAGGCTGATCCCGGCACTTATCATTTTCTGACAGAGCCATCAGCCCTCTACAGCAATGATCTTCCACTCCATTTATGGAGTCCAACATTTGTAGGAATTCTAGTTCCCTAGAATCCTCTTTTTTTGATAACAGCCCAACATATGCTTCTGCATCTTCTTCTTCTTCTGAAGATGAAGAGTCTGTTTAACTCTTCTGTTTCTGAGCAACAAGGGATTTCTCCTTCTTACCCTTCAGTTGATGCTTCTTCTTGTCCTTAGATTCAGTCCTATTGTCTGGACAGTCAGCTATGACATGTCCTGGCCTGTTGCAGCAATAACAAACAATCTTAGAGTTAGTTTGTTTATTAGGTTTTGAGGCATACCTTTCCTCCTTGGGATTCTTTCTTTTCTTGTAGTACTTATCCTTGGAAAAGGATGATGATGGTTTGGATCTATACTTCTTTTTTTCATGAACCTTTGGAACTACCTTGTAAAAGCAGCAAAGTCCTCATCAGAATTATGGCTGTGTGATGAGGTTGTATCAGGAACTCCTTTTGCATCAACACTCCTTCTAGGTGGAGAAGGAGATTTTCTCCTGCCCTTTCTTGTGCCTTCAGCCTTGAAGGCTACTGATTTGTCCTTGTACTCAGACCCACTGCTCTTCTCTTCCTTCTTCCTGGCAGTAAGCTGTATTTCATATGATAGCAGTTTTCCAAATAATATGGGAGGAGGTGTATCAGCAAGCTTGGCCACCTCTCTGATGACACAAATCTTTGTGTCCCAATCCTTTGTCAGAGACCTGAGATACTTGTCATTCAGTTCATAAGTGCTGAAAACTCTTCCATAGGTCATCAGTTCATTAACTATCCTGAAAAACTTTTTGTAGCATTCAGCTATGATGTCAGTCTTTACTTGTCTAAAGCTCTCATATTCTTGGTTCAATATAGATTTTCTTTCTTCTTTGACTTCTTTTGTTCCCTCCATATAGATAATCAGGGTGTCCCACATTTCCTTGGAGGTTTTACAATGCACCAGATTCTGAAATGTGACATCATCTATAACACATACAATAATGTTCTGTGCTCTTTTGTCTAGTGTGTTGCCAGGATGATCTCATCCTTTGTCATTTCAGAATAGTTCTTAGGAGTTCTAACATTTGTATCCAAAGCTGATACCTTAATTGGAATGAAGGGTACTTCTTAGACAGTAATGTAGATTCTTAGATCAGAAGCTTCCATAAACAATCTGACCCTTTCCTTTCATATGCCAAAACATTTTTCCTGCAGATAGGTAGTTTCATAGATCCAAACTCCTTTTGATTCTCATTTGAACCCATTCTTGAAAACTGTTAAATGCCTTGGAGTTATACTCAGACTGTTAGGTCTATCTTTGAGTAACTCCCTCTGATATCACTTAAAAGACTTATTTCAAGAGCCTAAACACCTAGAGGGGGGGGGGTGTGAATAAGTTCTTATTATCTTTAAGAATTTAGGCAATATAACTAGTTCTTACTTAGCACATAAATTGCAAATCACAGCACAGAAAACACAGCACAATATATATCAGATTTATCTTGGTTCCCCAAGTTATGAGTACATCCACTTTCCCCCTTCACCTATCCAGTAGAGAACTGGATTCAGCCCAACTTCCTTTCTCTTTCTCAGATCCAAAGATCTTACAGCTTAGAACCAGAATGGTTCCTACACCTCAGACTTACAAAAGTCCTACCTCAGATCCTTCCCCAAGAATCCTACCTCAGGCCACAGCCCTACCTCAGCCTTTATAACTAGGCTTATAACTCAGACTATCAATAGTCATACAACACAGACACTCAACCCTACCTCAGCCTTTATAATTATAGGCTTACAACTCAGATCTAACGATCCTACAAAAATTTGAGTATTTGAGAAATACAGAAATATCACCAGATAGATCACTCTATAGGTGAGAGCTTCTTGATTTGTTCTTGAATGAACTGAATTTCCAGATCCAACCTGACTTAGCTGTTTCAAATCTTCTTGATAGAACAAAATAAGGTTGAACTCTTTTTGATGTAGAAGTTGATCTCCTGTTAGCTCCTTCTTTGAATTCAGAATAAGATCTGAATCTTCTCTGCAGACTGTTCAAAATCTGCCTTCTTAAGGGTCACCCCTTTACTTGTTGTTGAAAAACTTTCCTTAGATGATCCACCTTTTTATCTCTGTGTGTATTATCTTGTTAAGTTGTCACGGATCAGTCCTTTATATAGAGATTTCTCCTGATTACCTACTGATCTGGTTTATAACAACCTTTTGACAGTTCTAACAAAGGTGTCAAACCTGTTGGTAATGACAGTTGTCGAGTCACCCGTCATGACAATTGATTCCTCAAAGATTTTATAAGTCAGCAAGATCCACTCAACAGACTGCTTCATATGTGTCGACACAAATAGACTAAGTGTTGACACAAGTCTTGATGATGTCTACATAACATTCCATGTGTTGACATAATCATTCTTCAGCTACTCGACACAGCTTCTGTTTATATGTGTCGACATAACTGCTCATGATCTTGACATAACTGATGCTGGAAGATGGCGGTGAGTGTATATCTAGCCATTGTTGAGTGTGTGTCGAGACGTCGTTGAGTGTGTGCCGACACAAGTCCTGTGTGTCGACACAAGCCTTCTGACTCACTATAGTTGTTGTTGTTAGATGGCATTGAGTGTCATCCAGATGTCGTTGAGTGTGTGTCGACACAAGTCCTGTGTGTCGACACAATTGTTTCTGGTCTTGACTTAGTTGTAGACAAACGACGTTGAGTGTGTGTCGACACAAGTCCTGTGTGTCGACACAAACCTTCTCCAGGTGTTGACACAATCCCTGAGTGTTGACACAAGCCTTTCTTCTAATGTCGACATAACTCCTGAATGTCGACATATCTCCTTCTTTAGAGGTCGGCACAAACCTTGTCTTAGGTGTCGACACAATTCTGGGTGTCGACACAGCTTCTTATTCAGGTGTCGACACAATGTCTGGGTGTCGACACATGCCTTGCTTCTAGTGTCGACACAACTTCTGGGTGTCGACACAATTCTTCACAAGTGTCGACACTTCTACTTAGAAAAATTCTTGCAAACCTTACACCTGCACAATGAAACTCAAACATCCATCAAATACAAATTGATATATATCATTGAGTAATATGAGGATTCTCCAAATCTGGTACATATTTTTCAGTGTACCCAACACTCTCACTAGCTCGCAGGTCCGTACGCTCGCCTGTAGGGGTAATGGACCCCGAGTGCTGCTCGGCCCCTGGTAGACCCGCTGCGCAGGCTCTCACTAGCTTGCAGGTCCGAAGGCTCACTTGAGGGGAAAAGATTAGCTCCACGTGTACAAGAGAATACAAAAAGGTATCAAGTGGTTCAAAAAGATCAAAAGGGGCATGGAGAGATTAGTGTTCTAAATGCAAATTTCGGGTTCTCTCAAGCTTTATTTTTTGGGTCGGATCCCACTCGCCGGATACTTTGGGGTTGGACATTTCTGTACGAGCTTATGCCAACCTTGAAAAGAGCGGGGATTTTGAGCAACCCCGTACCCGGCCGAGTGGGATCCTCCCCAAGTGGCGGGCTAGGGGCGTGCTATGAGGGACGATTTGGTGCCGCCCTGTTCGAGGACGTGCGAGCACTCGTGCACACGTGTGTAGATTGTATATGAAAGGGCTTTATATTTATTGTATATAATAGTATAATATATATATGTATTATATATATATACAAATAAAAGAGGGCAAAGGATGGTTAGGGCAAGGAGGGCCCGATCGATTTTGCTGGAGCACAGGAGGCCAGCCGCTATTTTCTACCCCCCCCCCCATTCTCACTCAGGGGAATCAGAGGGAAGCTGATCCAAAGCCGCCCCGACTAAGGGGTGGGTGCTATATGATCAGTTCGATTTTAGTCGACCAATGGTTGGCTTGTTTCCTCCATTCGAGACGTTGGCGTACATGTGTTGCAGTACCAAGCGGGGAGTAGCGAGCTTAAGCCCCAGTTTGTGCAGGCCCTCGAAGGCCTATTTTTGCTTACTGTATTTCTGTCTTCTGGAGTCCTTGTCCTTTCTTTTCTCCTTCTTTTGATTCTCTGGATACTCAGAGATGTAGTGTCCAGGTTTCCTGCAACCAAAACAAACAACCTCTTTAGTTAGTGTTTTGTCATACCTGGGTTTATCTTCTTGTCTGGATGACTTCTTCCTGAAGTCACTTTTTCTCATCTTGTAGAATCTCTTTGCTAAGAGACTCAAGAACTCTTCATTAACAGCAGAAGCTGCTGTTTCTTCTGTTGCCTTAAAAGCAATGTTCTGCTATTTCCTGACTAGAGTAGAGACCTTCTGCTCTTCCTCCCTAGTCTTTATCAAGTGCTCAAAGGATTTGAGCTTTCCCAGAAGTGTTTCTGTGGAAATTTCTGAAATACTTCTGGCATCTTTGATAGGCCAGATTCTTGTATCCCAAGAGCTGGGAAAACACATCAATATTTTGTCATTGATCTTTGTTAATGAAATTTCCTTGTCCAATGTTCTTAGTTAACTGATTATGGCACTCAGTCTGCCATACATCTCTTTAACTGATTCAACATCTTCCTTCCCGAAGTTCTCATAATTAGAGATAAGAAGGGATCTTCTATCTTTTATTTCTTCCACTGAACTTGCCACCATTTGGTTCAAATAATCCCAGATTGCCTTTGCTGATTTGCAGTCAGCAACCTTTTGGAAAATGTCATCTGACATAGTTTGGTCCAATATATTCATGGCCTTGGCATCTGCAATTTTTGCTTTCTTTTGAGCATCAGTCCAAGTTGGTGGTGGTACAGCATGAGTGTCAGTAGATGTAGAAGAAGCTTCACTTGGTTGAGGGGGACCTATCAAATTTGAGTTAAAAATATCTTCATCAATTGAGTTCATGTAAAGTCTTATTCTTGCCTTCTAGATACTTAACTTATTTAAGTTACAGACTGGAGGTCTGGTGCTTGCATAATCCTTATAAGGTGCCATATGATAAATGAATAGCTAAGGAAAAGAAAATCTAAATAAACGGGGATCTTGATTCAACTGTTAGCTTGTACAACCAAAGAACCAAAATCCTCTGATACCAATTAAAAGGAGGGAGTTATTAAGATCTACTCTAGAGGGGGGGGGGGGGGTTGAATAGAGTGTTTAAAAACTTTTGGCTTATTTAAATCTATTCTATCAGAGTACTGAAAAATGATACCAATAAATATATATGCAGAAGAACAACTAGAGAACTATTCCAAATATCACAGAAACTTGCAAGAGCAATAAGAAAAGGTGCAACCAAACGGCACAAGAAATTATAGTGGTTCCCCAAATCTGGGTACATCCACTCTTCTACCACCCTAGTAGGAATTACTCTCATGTTTTTGATCTGGTGACTGCCACCAAATAATATCTATTTCAAGGGATATATTGCAACCCTTCTTGCTTTTGATCAGGTGCCAGAAAACCAACTTGAAGTCTTTTGATCAGGTGACCTCACAACCAGGAATTACTTTTGAAGGGAGTAAAAACCCATTATACAGAGGGGGAAGGAAAAGTTGAGTTGTCTTTTCTTTTCTTAAGCAAATGAGAGAAGACTTGAGAGTGATCCTAATGGAGTCAAGGCTTGTCCTGTGATTTGAATTGTTCAGGAAATCAGAGCCATGTACAGGGTGTAGGATTTGAAATCCAGAAAGCTGAGACTGATTGAAGAGGATTGTCTCCACAAGCTTCCTGAATGAATTCTTGTTCTTGAAACTGAGAACTGTTCTTCTTCTTTTTTTTCTTGCAACCTTGAAAGTTCTTTTTCAAAAATCTATTAACTGCAACAAGAAGAAGTAATTCCAGAATAATAATTCTCTCTGTCTTTTATTCTCTGAGTCTCATTCCTTTGAGTAATTCCAAACTAAGTTTGAAATCGTCCACATTGAATGACTGCCGGAATCATTGGGACTTGAGCAACGACTATAAGGGAATTAACTCTTTTCCTTAACTGTCCTGAGAAAAGCTGTATAATAACTCTGTGAAAACCAGCAATTAATGTTTGCCAAGGAACCGCTATATTGAGAGAATATATGCATTAATCACTCAGAGTCATATAAGCAAAAGAATAAACAGACAATAAGGAAAACAATAACTGCAGGGAATAAAATGATGATCTGGCAGAAATCGTCAATCTGGTCCTGAGATCGTCGAGCTCAAACATCCTCTATCGTCGAGCTGAGCCCTGTGATCGTTGAACTGAAAATCTGCTTTCCAAATTGGGATTCACGATCGTCGAACTGAGATGGTTGAACGTTGATCTCAATCCTGAAAGTAGATCAGAGATCGTCGACCTGAGTTCAGCAATCGTCGATCTCAGTATTTAGAGATTTAACTCTGAGATCATCGAGCGCAAAACGAAGATCGTCGAGCTCTCTTCAGAGATCGTCGAATGACTTTTTAATTATAAAAATTTATGCCTTGTTTACTATCTGCTGTCTTCTAAGTCTCTGATGTCTTGGTCTTTTCTCATTGAGTTGTTGACCTGACTGACACCTAAGACACTAGACTAGACCCTGGCTATACAATGTGGGTCTGACTTAGCATAGATTAGTGAACCTAGCCCAAATCCAAACTAGGGATCCAATACGCGCACCGAGTGCGAATCAGACCAAGCTGAGCACCTCCTGCCTGAAGTCCTCGAGCATCCCCATTGTGGCGAGAGGGGGAGGGGGTGGCAAGTCGGTCCGGTCCGATCCTGGCCCTTCTCCTCCAGTCATTGAGCTCGTTGAAGATTTTTGGTGTTGATCACTTTCCACGCTCAGCGCACCAGAATGTTGAAACCGAAAATCGGTCTCTTGTAGAGTTTACCCTTGGGGAAGGGGTGATCGCACACCTACTTCTTCTCTACGAGCTGAAAAGCTGGGAAGAAGAAACTGGAATGGGAAATGACCCAAGGGCTCGGCGAGAAGGACCCACCACACACCCGAAAGATCACTGAGCGCTTCCCCTACTTAACCAAGTGTCGGGCTAAGGTACCTCAGGAAATGCTGCGGGGGACTTTGGAGACAAGTAAGCATGCCTTCTGAGGTACCCCTTGGGTCCTATTTATAGATTTCTGAAAACAGCCAGCAAATAGCAAACCTCCGCTGTTCTGAACGGCTATATGCAGCCCACCTGGGTCTGCCAACAGCGAGACTCCGCTATTCTAACTGACTATGGGCAGGCCATCGGGGGCAAAATGGTAAAAAGCACCTCACAGCAGATTGGGCGAGTCGCCCTCAATGGTCCCTACTCGGCAAGGGTGGTGAGTGCCTGATGGAGTTGGCACTCGCCGCTTCAGCTTGGCACTCAGCGAGTATGGACTCGGCCCGCCCTACTCCCTCGCCGTGGGCTCGACGATGGGCTGAAGGTTCGTCGAACTGGGCTCGACGAACCCCTGCGAGTTGTCCGGGTGCCGAGGCGAACTGACCGAGGCAGGGGCATCAGATGATCTCGGTGCCAAGGCTAGGGCGCCGACAGATCTCGGCGCCAAGGCTGGGGCGCCGACTGAACTCGACGCCAAGGCTGGGGCGCCGATTGAACTCACCACCAAGGCTGTGGCGTCGAGTGAACTCAGCGCCAGGGCACATCTGGCCCAGGGCTTAGGCGGGGCTCGACAGATCTGGCCCCTGCTGCCCCACTCGCCGGATATGGAGTTGTACAATAAGATATTAAGGTTAGATAACAATTCCTCAATAAAATGACACCGAAGTAGTAAGAAAATGATACTGAAGTAATTCAAAAGTCATGGAAGTTCAAAAGTCATGATTTCTATGATCTAAATAATGTAGTACTGGTGTAGAATATAAATAATGTATGGAACAAAATAAATAAAAAAATTTCAAGTCCTCTTATCTATGCAAAAAAACATCCCAGGAGAAAAAAATTAATGATACCATGCAGATCTACAGCATGAATCTAATCAACATCGTAAATCTATAACTCCTTATAGAAACCCTTTGAAATGCCCAATTTGCAAAGTAATTATCTCCACCATGAACCTAGCGGATGATTGTCAATTAATAAGAACATAATATTAATGGCAAATGTTACGTGCAAATCTATTTTTGATATGTGCAAATCAATTCTACGTGCAGACCATAAAATTATATGTGCAGCCCAAATTGTTATGTACAAATCAATTATTTTTTTCAAAAATCTTAAATAACATCTCATTGAATCATCAACAATAAAACAACATTTCATAACAAACAAGAGATTTACTGAAGCAGAAATCCAAACTTGATCAACACATAGATCAACAATAAAACAACATTTTATAACAAACAACATTTCTCAAACACAGCAATGAAGATTAGAAACACTCGATTCATACCAAAGAAATAAGAGATTTACTCCTCCTTTGACCCTGCAAAATTTCCAACAAGATGACAATTGTATGCTCCTTCCCTCAGCATCACGACAATAATTGACACTCAATTTCATATCAAACAACAGATTGGTACCTATGGAGAAAGGTCAAGTTAAAACAACATTTACACTAAAACTATACTACTAAATAGAAAAGAAATCATAAAATAGATGTTTACCAATCTTCTCCAATAGATGTCCAACAAGTCAAAATTGCCCTTTTAAATTCACATTAATTATATAGGCACCTAAAAAATTATTATTCATAGGCATCTGAAAATAATTAAAAATCAACTTAATAGCAACTAAAACCATCAAAACCCAAAACCAGTTAGAGTTTGATAAATCTAAAAAAACATTGCTTGGTTATAGTTTGATAAATCCCTAAGCAATTCAACCGGAAGAAATGGTGGAATGCTACCTGGAAATCTTCATTGATCGAGAGTGAGAAACGAGAAGAACTTAAGAATCCGCAAAACCTATGGACAAAAAAAAATCAGAGAGTGAGCATGTAAAATCCTACAGAGAGTAGTAAATATTGATGAAGAAGAGAAGAACTGGCTGTTGTCTAAGAAGAGAAAAGTTTACCTAGATGCAATCATAGAAGAGGAGCACACATTGGCTGGAAGATCTCACACCGGAGAAACAAAGGAAGAGGGTTCCATTGTGTCAGGATGGAGGCGTTGTCGGTTGATGGAGGCGGAGCTTGGGATTTGGAGGGCGAGTACGAAGAAAACCGTGAAATCGGGGAACCAGAGAAACCGGCGATAGCTCAGCCGATGAGGCGTAAGGCAGAGGATGCGGAGGAGGCGCAGGCGGAGGAGGCGTCGTGCGGAACGGGCGGAGAAGGCGTCGTGCGGAACGGGCGGAGGAGGCGTCGTGTGGAAAAACCTCAACCCTAATATCGCGATAGCCGAAAGGGGGAGACTGGTTTGCCCGGATCGGTTTTTAGGGAAGTGAAATGAATAGATTTTATTTAAAATTTTGGTTTGCACCTATCCTATTTCGATTTACACATAACAATCACCATAATAAACTAATCATTGTTCAACTTAAGTGAAATAATGGCTCGAGATAAAATCAACTCTTCCAACCTAAAAAGTTCCCATAGTAAGCCCAAAAATAATTCAAATTAAGTGAACATAGTGTCTTGAACAACCATGGAATCAAAAAAAAGAAATATGTACCTCGTCAGTATGCCCAAAGCAGCAACAGCTGTGCAGATAATTCTCATCCATCGAGAAATGGAGATCCCCGCGTAGATCTAAAGGAGAAGGCAGCGAATGTGCTACCGTGCAAATCAGACAAAGGGAGCAAAAAAACACAGCACCCAAAAATCATTATTTTCATTCGAACAAAATTTGAGATCCTCTCTATTTTAAAACAAATATTGAACAATATCTATTTCGTGATTTTCGTCCGACTTGTTAAATGAATTTTTTTATTTTGCAATATTTTAATGATAAAATAAAGCTCCCAACTTTTAGTCCTAAATAAAAAGAGTATTCATTATTTTAATGCTACAAATGAACCTGGCCACTGCAACCTCGCCACCGCAGTCGTAAGTTTTTTTTTAATTAACCGATTGCAGCAAACTCGCCGCCGTAGTGCCATCGCTAGAGTACTGCTCCCCCTCCTTTCTTCTACCTCTCCAGCGCATAGTTCCCCCTCCTTTCTTTTCTCGAACACGAAAATGCTAAAGGATAATCGTTGGGAATGCATTGGAACACGAAGCGGCGGTGCGGAGGTGGAGGGAGAAGCGGCGTCCCTTGCTCAGAGCTCAACATCTCGGAGCGGCAGACGGGAGCTCGGCGTTTGGATCTACGTGCGGTCGTCTTTATGGTCATGCGAAAGCAGAGGATTTGGGATTCCTAGATGAAGGCAGAGCTCTACTCAATGGGGAGCAGAGCCGGCAACGGATTTCCGGTTGGGAACCTAAGTGATGGAGGCGTTGGCGTTGCGGTGGAGAAAGGATTGCCTCCGGCCTACCGCCTCCGGCGACCCCGAAGGTGGGGTTCACATAGGGCGTCGACGGTGGCCTCTAACTCAATTTTTTTACTAAACAATCGCAGGAGTTTGTTTCGGGTTCGTATATGTGATCATGGTGGAGGCCCCCTCTTATGGAGAATCTCGCTGGAGGCATCGAGGCGACAGCGACAGCCGCAGGAACAGGGAGCTCATTCTCACTCTCTCCCCTCCCTCTCTCACTTTCTAACCTCCCTCTCTCCCTCTCTGTTTTCTCTCTCCCGCCGCTTCGGAGGACAACGACGCCGAGCCTGCGCCACCTCCAGCTCCTACGAAGCTATCGATGCTCTCTCTCACTCTCTCCCCTTTGGAGACTTTTGTCGGAGGCATCGGGGCGGCGGCGGCAGCCGCAAGAACACTGAGCTCTCTCTCACTCTATCCCCTCCCTCTCTCACTCTTTCCTCCCTCTCTGTTTTCTCTCTCCCTGTCCCTCTCTGCCCTCTGTTGTTTCTCGCCGGTCTCCCCTGACACTCCTGCTCTCTCAATATAAATTATGGTCCGTTTGGCTCCCTGAAATTGGAATTGGGAATTGGAATTGGAATTGGGAATTGGAATTGGGAATTTGAATTGGGCCAACAAAATTCCAATTCTAGTTTTCGGATGTTAGGAATTCCCTCAGAATTGGAATTGGTCCAATTACATTGAATTCAATTTTGTACTATGACCATTTCTTAGGGGTAAAGACAGATATTTCATTGAATTCAGTTTTTTACTATGACCGTCGTTGCCCGATCTCATTGTCGTCGCCTGATCTCTCCACCTCCGCCCGTTCTCGCCGTCGGCTCCCTATCTCACAATAGCTCACTGCTGCTACCCCATACCGCCGCAACCGCCCGATCTGGCCGTCAATGACTGATCTCGCCGCCGCCGCCCGATCTCACCGCCGCCGCCGCCTGATCTCGTCGCCGCCACCACCTGATCTCGTCGCCGCCACCGCCCGATCTCGCCCCGCCGCCCGATCTCCCTGCCGCCGCCCGATCTCGCCACAGCCGCCCGATCACGCCGCCGCCGCCGCCCGATCTCGCCGTCACCGCCGCCCGATCTCGCCGCCGCCGCCCGATCTCGCCGCCACCGCCAGATCTCGCCACAGCCCCCCCAGATCTCGCCGCCACCGCCCGATCTCGCTACAACCCCTCGATCTTGCCGCCTCCACTGCCCGATCTCGTTGTGGTCGCCTGATCACGCCCTCGATCTCGCCGTCGTCGCCCGATCTCGCCATCGTCAACCGATCTCGTCGTTGTCACCCGATCTCGTCATCACCGCCCGATCTCACCGTCGTTGCCCGATCATAATTAATTGTTTGTACACTACTTGAAATTTATTTCTCTGGTATTGTGTTCCTTTTTTGCCAACTTCTATATTTTTGTAGAGATTGTAAATGAATAATTCCCTCCACAACTTGGTTTTGTTGCAATAACTTCATCCCGAGTGACACAAGACACCAACTTCAAATTGTCATGCCGCCCGATCATGCAGGCATAATAAAAAAAGTAATTCTAAACAAATTCTAATTCCAATTCTAGAAATTCATCCTGCAGCCGAATAACAGAATTTGAATTCAGACCAACTCCAATTCTCACAGGAATCAGAATTAGATGATTTCAATTTTGTAATTCAAATTCTAGGGGGCCGAACGGACCGTTAGTGAATAGGCGGCGGATGAACAACTATGCTGTTCTATTTAATAGTAAAGCTGGGGGGGGGGGATTTGGGGAAAAAGCTCTTGTAGCTGGCGACAATTGGTCGGATCATGAACCTTTGATCCCACCAGTTCGTTCTATGGGCTGATTCTTAAAACCCTGATAGTGTTATTAAAAAAAGATGTTTTTTAAACAATAGACAAGACCTTTCATAAATATATCCAGTGGTGGAAAAATTTTTGATTAAAAAAACATTAAAATAATGGGATTATTGAACCCGTCGTATAAGCTTGAATTGCATCTGGACCATGAAATGAATCTGTATACTATTCTTGGGGAGGGGGTGGGGCTAATTTTACATATTTTATAAAGTAATGCTGGTAAACTTATTCCAAAAATCATTTCCCAAAACCCTAGTCTCCTTCTAGTGCTGGGAACATTTTTTGGTCCGCTCCGCGGAGCTTCCTCTAGGTCTGTTTGATCACCAAAAATTTTATTTTATCCCTACAAAAGAAAAATTTCTAAAAAAAATTATGAAATTTTAATTAATAATTTTTTATCTTTATTTTATAAACTTATATGTCTATAAAAAATAATTTTTTAAAAAAAATCGGCCGAATATTGCATTTTTTAAAATTCGGTCGAAAATTATTTTTTAAATTTTTTTAAGGGAATTGTTAAAAGCAAACCCAATTTGGATATAGCAAACCAAAATCTTAAAATCAGGTACTTTTTTTTCATGGTGGTTTTTTTTTCTACGCAAACCAATTTGGATATACGCAAACAAAATTCACCGCCGCTCCCGCTGCATCTCCCGACCTCTCTGTCGTTGCCTCTCCCATCGCCCCTTCTGCCGCCTCTCTCGCCGCAACTCCTGTCGCATTTTTCGGCCTCTTTGTAACTGCCTCTCCCGTCGCTGGTAGGTTGCGAGGCTTCTGATGAGCGGTTTGACGTACAACAACCAGACAATTTTGAAGGTGTGCACGTTGGTTCTTTGTTTTCGTTGCCTCTCCCATCGCGGGCAGCGTTTTTTCGTTAATTTTGAAGGGGCGCCACCGCTTCTCTTCATTTTCGTTTTGATTCTGCATCTGGATTCTTTAATACATATTTTATTCTTTCATCTTCAGCATATTGAGAAGCTAATTTTTCGTTTTGAATTCTGCATATAATTCTACACGTTGGCTTTTTCGTTCTCCGTTTTCGTTTTTGTTTTCGCGTTGTAATTAGATAATGCTGTTGCATGGTTGATTTCTACCCTCTTATGCCCTATTGTAGTTTATGAAGAGGGGGAAACATAAATGTATTATTTGCTGTAACAAATGAAGTTGATTTTTATTGTTCATACTTTCATTTGCCTTACAAAAACTGCTGTCAATTTTTTCATTTTCAAATTTTCATTTTTTTGTTCCTAATTTCAGATACTGTAATCAAACTCAGAAACTTCTAAAGATTTTCATTGTATACAGACATGTTTCACGGTTGACCTCTGAAATTTAAATTAATCAGGTTTATGAATTTTGTAGGTGTTGTTTGGTAATAAAAGTTTTTAAATTTTTACAGGTTTTCATTAAAATAGATGTGACAGTTACCATATATTAATGTCATAAATTTGGTATTTCTATGTTATAAACGTGTTATTTTGTCGAACTGTTGCGCTGGACTTCTCATAAAACGTTTTTTTTGTCTAAAATATTTGATTATGTAATTTATAGTGTTGATTTGTCGTTAACAGTTTTGATTTGTGGTTAACAATTTGTTTTGTACAGAGTATTTTTCAAAATATATGATTTGTCATTAATAATGATTTGCATATATCCAAATTTAATTTGCGTTTAAGAAGCTTTTTTTTTTTAATTCATGAATTTTACTCTCTTATATATAATTGTCTCCTATTGCTGACCTAAAATGTCTCCTATTGCTGATACGGTAAGCTGAGGAGTGATGGCGCTGTTAAAGTGATCGATGCTCTAGGTTTTATTGCTAAAAGACTAAAACCCTAGTCTCCTTCTCCATTGAATCTGGGACCGTCTCAATCGCGAGAAGCCGAAAAACTAGATCGATTCTGATATAACTGATGCAAATGCGCCGCCGCCCAAAGACCCAATTCATCAATCTCCCGCCGTTAATCCGCCCCTCCATCTCTGTCCGCGATTGTCTGTTTAGAGGCTCTCATTCAGTAAATTGGTAAGCTCCGCAGAATTTCTCATATGGGCTCTTTTTCATGGATTCTAGCGGTCAGATTTCAGTTTTCTTGGTAGATAATTAGTTTTTTCTTCCCCAAGTAAGCTTTATTCATCGGAATAAAAGATTGGTGCTGATCTATTGATATTGCCCAAAATGTTAGCCGCTATAATGGAATTCGTTCATACTCCCTTCCTTTCCATGATTATAGTTTCATGTTCCGTAAGCTGAGGACTTCTATTTCAGCTCATGTGAATCACTCAAACCATCATGATCTCGGAATTGACACTCATGATGCAGTTATCACTCCCCAAGCCTCTGTTCATGTTTCACCACTGCAGAATATTCACTCAGAAACTATTAATGGGAATAAAATGAACCATAATAGTTTTGGAGAATCCATTATTCATCCCAAACATATATGCCTTGTGAAGAAGAAGAAGAAGTCAACTGCATTGGGAGAATCTAACAACAAGATCTTATGCAGCCATTGTCGGAATGGTAAGCTGATCGAAGCCTCACATCTCATCGATATCATGAGTCAATACGGACAAATTCCCGACTTTGAGTGCTGCGTAAACCTGATCAGAGGATTGGTAAATGCCGACCGAGTGGGCAAAGCAGGCAACATTCTTGAAGTCATGGTTATGTCCGGTGGAATCCCCGATATCATCACGTACAACAAATTAATCGGTGGCTTTTGCAAAAGTGGGCAACTTCCCTCCGCTCTCCGTCTAGTGGAAAACATGAGCTTCACCGGTTGCCCTCCAGATGTCATTTCATTCAATACTTTGTTCCGGTGCATGTTCAGCGAAGGAAAGCACGAGGAAGCTATTTGGTTTTGGCGAAATCAGATGAGAAATGGGCATCCTCCTTATGTAATCTCTTACACCGTACTTCTCGAACTCGTCTGTAAGCATTGTGGGGTTTTAAGAGCCATGGAGGTCTTGGCGGACATGTCGCTTGAAGGGTGTCATCCAGATATAGTTTCTTATAACTCTCTTTTAAATGTGATATGCAAGGAGGGGAAATTCCACGACGCGATGATCGTTATGCACACTCTCTTACAGTATGGCTTGGAGCCAAATACGATCACATTCAATACATTGCTTCATTGTCTTTGCAGCCAGGGCAAGTGGTTGGAAGCAGATCATGTTCTCTCTTTAATGAAGGACGCTTCTTATCCTCCATCTGTTGTTACATATGTTAGAGTTGTGCTCGAAGCATCCGCGTGATCGTCAAGTTTGAAACGGTCTCCTCGTTGCCCCTAGCTAGGGTATTTATAGGTGAAACCCTAAATCCCCGACTCGGGTTTGGATTCCTATCGGATTCTAACTGACCCGTTAAGGAGCCCATACACACGTATATAAATATAC
Organism: Platanthera zijinensis; assembly: GCA_039513925.1. Lineage (NCBI taxonomy): Eukaryota > Viridiplantae > Streptophyta > Magnoliopsida > Asparagales > Orchidaceae > Platanthera > Platanthera zijinensis. The sequence continues at coordinate 169,887,250 of CM077088.1, forward strand.
CTCAATAATCTCCTCCTATATTGTATATACGTGTTAGCAAATAAAATGAGCTACTGATTCAATAGTTAATAATGACCAAAAAAAAAAAAAAGTTTTCCAGAATTATAAATATGAGTTTTAGATAACAAAATGCTAAACTCAAACCAAATGTTCCAAACATGAAATAAGACAAAAAATGGAAAGCTCAAACTGATAATTGATCTAGGCGAACAGCAGATCATCATCATCTGGGTCAAAATCAACTGTCTCTCCTCCAATCTCCAAATTGCCTGCAAACACTTACAACAAGAATGTTATGAGACAAATCTCTATGAATTCAAACATTTGCAGAAATAAAGTGATTAGTTCTAACAGCGGGTGAACTTAATACTGTAACTGGGAGGAAAGAATCTCAAAACAGCATCTCTATCTAATTTACACAAAATTAGATTAATTGATTTCATAGAATCAAAACATGTTCCTTCGATTATTAAGATTATTATTAACGTTCCACAATTGTGCTATATCATCAAGTTTGGAATGATACAACAAGCTGTGACTATTATATCATCAAGTTTGGAATGATATAACTAATAATCATAATATCAGGGCACATATCAGCAATCTCAGTATTCCTTTTTGGAATGATACCCAATTCAGCCTTTGGCAAAGAATAATTACGTAAGTCATCAAGTTTGGAATGACTGGCAACTATCTCACCTCTAGCTTTCATCAGATAACATTTGAAACACTTTAGTGTGCTCAACGTAGATGCTTGAATGTAAGCAGACAACGGTTCTTAGATTTAAAACATAAGGTAGGTATTAAGTCCTCCTAAATAGACGTTAATCCCATCTCTCCCGATGTTTTAGATGTGAGAACCTTACATAAGCCCTTAGTAAGGACATCTGCTACGTTATATTTTGATCTCACGTCCAATAGGGAGATTATCCCCTGACTAGTGAGATAGGTCAACCAGCCCTGTTTCATCCTTAGTTGCCTTCGCTTTCCATTGAACAACGTATTTGTAGCAATGGTATTTGTGGCTTGATTGTCGCAATAAATCGAAATAGAGTTTATTTTTAGACTCATCATTGGAATGTCCAATATCAGATCTCTTATCCACTCTGCTTCTTCTCTAGCTGAAGCGAGAGCATAGAGTTCCGATTCCATAGAGGACAGTGTAATGCACGTTTGCCTCTTAGACTTCCAAGCTATTGTAGCTCCTTGTAGTGTGAACACAAAGCCACTAGTGGATCGACAATCAGCTATTTCTGAGCACCAAGATGCGTCGGAATACCCTTCAAGCACTGGAGGATGCCCACTGTAACATAAAGAATACTTCTCAGTATACTTTAAGTATCTCATTAGCCTATCTAAGGCGTCCCAGTGGTCCTTCCCAGGGTTACTGGTGAATCTACTCAACATGCCGACCGTAAAGGCTATGTCAGGTCTAGTGCAGGTAGTAGCGTACATGAGACTTCCTATGAGTTTGGAGTAATCCAACTGCATAATAGCTGAACCTTCATTCAGTTTCAGTCTACTGTTATAATCGTATGGAGTCTCAGCCTTTTTGCTCTTTTTGTAACCCTACTTTTCTAGTAGATTCCTAATGTAGTGACTCTGACTCAGGGTAATACCCTTTTTTGTGAAGTTCACTTCCATTCCTAGAATGGTTTTCACCTCACCTAGGTCTTTCATGCTAAATTGTGCCGTCAAAGCAACTTTCACGTCTTTCACCTCAGGCTGATCAGTGCCCAGAATTAGCATGTCATCAACGTACAAGCATATGATGGCTACTTTATTTGCACTTGTTCTTACGTACAGACATTTATCTGATAGACTGGATTTGAAACCCAAGCCTTTTACACAGGTGTCAAATTTTTCATGCCACAGTCTAGGTGCTTGTTTCAATCCGTATAGTGACTTAATCAACTTACAGACCTTAGTTTCTAGACCTTCTATGACGAACCCTTCAGGCTGGTGCATGTATATCTCTTCAGTCAGATCTCCATTAAGAAATGCAGTCTTGACATCCATCTGATGAACATTGTAGTGTTCAATAGATGCTAGTGCGAGAAGAATCCTAATTGTCGCATAGTGATATACAGGTGAGTATATATCAAAGTAGTCTACACCACTCACTTGAATGAAGCCTTTGGCAACTAGACGTGCTTTGTATTTTGCGATACTCCCATCAGGATTTAGCTTCTTCCTCAGAACCCACTTATTACCAATGGTTTTGGCCCCTTTGGGCAAATCGACCAAAGTCCATGTGTTGTTCTGCATGAGAGAGTTCATCTCTTCGTCTATGGCTTCTTTCCATAATAGAGAGTCTCTAGATCGCATCGCTTCCTTATATGTGGATAGATCAGCTTCAATTTGGTAAGTCACGAAGTCTGTACCGAAGCTTTTAGGCATTTTCTCTCTACTAGATAGCCTTCTGGTATCTAAACCACTCGTGTCTACAGGCTCAGAGTCAGAATTACGTTGTCCTGGCTCAGCTAAAGGCTCAGTACTAGTGGCTGGAAGACCTGGCAGTGTAAGGTTCTTGTCCTTAAGGAACTTATCCTCAAAGAAGACAACGTCTCTTGATTCTATTACAGTATTAGTGGAGAGATCCAGAAACCTGTTTGCAGCACTATCATCTGCACATCCTAGGTAGACGCAGGTATTTGTCCTGTGTCCAATCTTAGCTCATCTAGAGTCTGGTATCCTAACATAAGTGATACAGCCCCAGGTCTTTAGATTGTCAAATCTAGGAGATCTCTTAAACCAAAGCTCACAGGGCGTCTTAGTCAACTTAGCATGGGGAACTTTATTAAGAATATGATTTGACGTGAGGACGACTTCACCCCAATAGGCCGCAGGCATGCCATCAGTCAGCAACATAGAATTGAACATTTCTGTTAAAGTTCTATTTTTCTTTCAGCGATGTCGTTGGATTGTGGGGAATATGGAGCGGTGGTTTCAGGGATTATGCCATTGCTGCCAAATAAATCTCTGAACTCCCCCGATACGTATTCTTCTCCTATATCACTTCTTAGCCTTTTTATTTTCATGTTAAGTTGATTTTCAACCCTATTTTTGAATATACGAAATTTTTCAAAAGCTTCATCTTTGGTTTTAAGAAGATAAATGTGACTGAATCTAGAGTAGTCATCGATAAAAGTTATCAGATACTTCCGACCTTCACGTGTGACAAAACTTTTGTAGTCACAAATGTCGGAGTGTATCGACCTTAGTAATTGTGTGCTCCTAGAAACCTGACTAAAAGGTGTTCTAGTTATCTAAGTTTGCACACAAATTTCACATTTTTCAAATTTTGCTTTTGTGTCGAGGGGTATGTTGTGAGTTCTAGCTAGCAGGAGTAGTTTTCTATAATTGACGTGTTCTAGTCTTGCGTGTAAGGTCTTAGGATCTATCAGATTTGAGCTAACCTGATTTACTACTTCATGTGCTAGACTCAGCCTATACATCCCGTTAACGACATAAGCGCAACCAAAGTAATTTGAGTGAACTATTAAGGTTACCCGACCACCACTAATGTTAAAAGACATACCCGCATCGCATAACAGATTAATCGAAACTAAATTAGCAACTAATGTCGGTATAAATTTAACATTTTTCAAAATAAGAGTCTTACCTGAGGAGAGAGTCAGGGTAGCGTTACCGACCTTCAGCACATCAGCTACAGCTCCATTTGCAACAGTGACAGTCTCTTCCACCTCTTCTGCATCCTCCAGAAGCTTTGGATTGTTGCAGACGTGGCAGGTAGCACCTGAGCCGAGCCACCACTTTGAACTGGCCGTCCCGTTACCGACCATGGAAACAAAGTCGGTAGGCGCAGTCTGAAAAACCATGTTGGCTTGATTTTCAGTCCTTGGTGTGCTTGTGTCGCCCCGTTTGGGCTGACGGCACTCGGAAGCGCAGTGACCCCACTTATTGCAGTTGTAGCACTTGGCTTTGAATTTCTTCTCTATCTGTTTTCTGGTGGCAGCAACTGTGGGTGCACTGGTCGGTGGGCGAGTCTTCCCAGGCTTAGGCTTTCGCTTAGGATGCGTGATCATGTTAGTAGTAGAGGACTGCTTGCTGATCGTCTCTTTGGCGTGCCTAGTCCGGTTCTCATCCTCAATGCAGATGAAGCGCTTGAGGTCTTTAAGACTCACCTGCGTCTTATTCCGGTATATCTCAGTCTTGAAGGAATACAAGGCCGATGACAACTTGAAAATAATCGCCCCCGCAACAAATCCATCTGGCAGAGGGATGTTCTCACTGTTGAGCTTGTCCACCAGATTTTCAAACTCAGCAACCTGTGGTAGGATTTCCCTTTCCTCAGTGAAGGTGAATGCCATAAACTTGTCCACTAGGTGCGTCTTGGACATGTTCTCCTCCTCCTTGAATTGCTCCTCTAAGGCTTCCCCGATCTCTTTGGCCCTTTGCATCTTGCCGTACATCTCTGCAAGCCTGTTGGAGAGGCAATTCAGGATGCAGTCTCTGCAGAAGTCCTCTTCGTTGACCCATTGATCTTCATCTTCGCTTCCTTTGAAGTCTTCAAAAACAGTCTGTACTGTGTAGAAGATGTTCAGGTACTTCATGCCAAACTGCGTGTTCCTCTTCCAGGCACAGTACTCAACGTTGGAGAATTTCTCTAGCTTGATCATCGGCACAGGAGACGACAGATTGCTTGCTTTCGACATTGTGTTCTTTTCTAAATGTCTAAGTTCCACTAGGAAACTAAAGAACACGTAGAAAAATTAGAAAGATGTCACCTGAGTCGCGGAGACGATGAGTTCTTCGGATCCAATCTAAGACAATTGTTTGCTCCTCTTCAAGCGGCAAAGCTCCGTAAATACAAGAGATTCCAAGGCAAAGCTGAGCACAAGCAAGAGATCCCGCGACAAGCCACTGTCTTTGTTAAGGAGATTACCAATTGAAGTAATTGGACATAAAACTGGGCTTTCTCAACCTCCTTCTCTGTTCTTGGCAAACAAAAGGTAAGAGATTTTAATAGCAAGAGAAGTGATCCATTGGTATCCGGAAACTCCAAAAACTTCAGATCTGATGAAGAACTAGTTCTGGCTGGAGCAAAAGAATGGTCGCCGGTTTCAAACTAAGTGATATTAGTTTACAACAATGAAGCGAAAAACAATCTGTTCCAATCAGACGGCAGAAGACCGGGAAACCAAGGCAGCGTGAAACAAAAATTAAGCAAGAAAAAACTGTGACGGGATCAGCGTCTTCGTGACGGCTAGGGCAAAAGATAACCGCGACTAGGGCAGACAGAAAGCGTAGATCCACCTTACGGGAACAGCGGCGGCGGCGATGGAAAATCCCAGAGAACTGGAGCGGCAATTCGATTTCCGATCCGAGAGGTGGTGATCACCTTCTTCTTTGATCTGATCCCAATCGACCACAACGATCAAGGAGGGCGACGACAATCCAGCAGCGGCGCACTGGATCGACCAGAAGACGCGAAGGGGTTTCCCTTCTCCGATTGAGAACAACGTCGGCGTGCCTCCAAGAAAAACGAGAGCGGCTTGGTCACGGGAACGGGAGCGGCTAGGGCAGATGGAGGAAAACTTCAAGAATGTTAGAGTTGTGCTCGAAGCATCCGCGTGACCGTCAAGTTTTGAACGGTCTCCTCGTTGCCCCTAGCTAGGGTATTTATAGGTGAAATTCTAAATCCCCGACTCGGGTTTGGATTCCTATCGGATCCTAACTGACCCGTTAAGGAGCCCATACACACGTATATAAATATACCTCAACAACATATAACATACTGATCAATAGTTTATGTAAACTCCTAGACCAGGCCATAGATGTTCTTGGCAAGATGGTCTCCGACAGTTGCTCTCCTGATATAATCACATACAACACTCTTCTTGGGGAAATATGTAAGGAGAATATGATTGAGGAGGCTTTGGATGTGCTTCATTACTTGAAAGAGATTGAGATTAATCTGGTTTTGATCTCTTATAACATATTTATTGATGGATTGCCAAGGGATGGGGAGATAAAGAGGGCGATTGGACTGTTCGATGAGATGGTCGGTGATGGGATCGCCCCCGTTGACATCACGTACGGGTCACTGGTGATGGGATTCTGCAATAGTGGTTTGGTCGAGGAGGCTGGGCAGATGCTGAAAGAGATGCATAGGGTCAATCGCACGGTATGGGCGTCCACGTACACTGCTTTGATACGAGCATTCTGTAGAAATAAGAGAATAGATTTTGCTGTGGAGGTGTTGGATATGATGGTGGCAACTTGTGCTAAACCAAGCAAGGCAATTTATGAATATTTGGTAAAGGGGATTGCTGATTCTGGCAAGTTAAAAGGGACAGCTGTGCTGAATAAAAAACACGTCCAATATAAGATTATGGAAGAATCTTCTTGAGTGGATCATTTTGGATTGATACATATGTGAAACCCAACCAATTTTGACCTCAGTTATTGGCTTAGGAGTGATATAATGGCTTGATAATGAGTTCTGTGCATCTACATTACAAATATATAATATTATCCCATGACTTTCTTTAGAATGTTTTCTTAGACAGTTTATTGAATTTGCATTTGAATTTTGTTCAGGCTCTGTTGTCCACAATCCCTGTCATTAGAAAGTGATATGAACAAAACAACTACATTTTGTACTTATTTTTGAATGTCATTTTATTCTTTAGTTGTACTACTGTCTTTGTTGTAAACCTATTATAATGGAAAATTTTAGGTCAATCCACAACCGCTTCCAATAATGATTAATGCAACTAACGCAGCACAGGTCTATAGGCGAAGCATAGCTGAATCCCTAACCCTATGTGGCATGCAAGAAAACATAGGACACTCTCAAATGAAACTAAGATCAGCCATAACATGTCACAATGACACGCATGCGAGTAATCTAAATGCAGGAATAATGCACGTGTGAATGAGATTGCTAGCCCGACTTAAATTGCCAATAAACAATAAATTATCATAAGGTCCTACCACGTGTATATTTAATCACAGGATTGATTTTGAAAAACATGTCTAAATTCACAAGACGAGTGAAGCTCGAATAATTTAAGCCCGCACCGAATTAGCCTGCAAATCACGTGATTTCACTATAATAAAAGCATATGGTCACATTCAACAAAACATAGCTCGAGTACACAATATTAGAAAATAATAAAACTCCAAACTAAAGACTTATGCATGCAAGTGGCGACAGGGTGGCTTGGGTGGAAGAGGGCTATTGGCGGTGGTCTTCCCACGAGTGGCTGTTGGTGAGGAGAAAGGGTGGGATTGCGGTGGTGGATCCACGAAAAAGGTTTGAAGGGCTAATGGTGGGAGTTGGTGGGTCGTCTAAGTGAAAGGTAGGGAAAAGGATGCGGATAATTGAGATGCTGGAAGATGGAGGAGGGGAGGTACAAGGACAGAGGGGATCTTGGGGGAATTGTGGATCACGGGTAGAGGTAGGGAAGGCAGCTGAAGATGGTGTGGGGTTTGATAGTTTAACTTTCAAGGCAGCCTAAACACCTAGGGGGGGGGGGGTGAATAGGTTCTGCTTCTCTTTCTAAAACTTCTAGGCAGAATTCAATTCAATAACTAATATAATAAACACAGCAATCACAGAAAACAAAACATCACAGATTGCACTATGTTTTATAGTGGTTCCCCAAGGTCTGGGTACATCCACTTTCCCCCTTCACCTATCTAGCAGTATGCTAGATTCGGCCAAACTTCCACTTATCTCAGATCAATAGATCTTACAACTCAGAACCCAACTGGTTCCTACAACTCAGGCACAACTGCCCTACCTCAGCCTTGCCCCTAGGCCTACAACTCAGAGAATATCCTTCTCCTACACTCAGGCAAACAGCCCTACCACTCAGAGTTCAACACTCTTACACTCAGCCTTTATAACATAGGCTTACAACTCAGATCTGTATAAACAGATCCTACAGAAATATAGAAAAGATTGTTTTAATTGTCTTGCCAAAGTTGAGAGAGAAAAGGCAATGATAATTCTTGATCAGCTGATGCAATCAACTGTTTCTTAGCCTTCTTCAAAGCTTCTTGAAAATGTACTTAGCTGAGTTGATTCCAAACAGCTTCTTGAGAATCCACTGGTGGATTCTTTCTTCTTCTTCAAATTCTGACTTGATCTCTCTCTATCCAGAACTTTGAATGATTCTTCTGAATTCTGATTAGAACTCTTCTTAGATCTATCCTTAGATAGTCTTCTTAGATCTCCCGGAGAAGATCTTCTTAAGTGCCTAGCACTTTCTTGAAATGAGTAGAATTGTAATCCTTCTCCACTTTCTGATCCAATGTATTTCAAAAGGTCAGTTCTATATGTTGTTGATTGATTTTCTCCTTCTGAATCTGTCTATTTATAGACATTCTTCATGGTAACCGGCTGATCCGGTTTCTAACCGTTTTCTGACAAGTCTGACAGCTTCAGTTAACCGGTGGTAACCCACAGCTGTCAAGTCTTCAATCAAGTCCAGTGCATTAGTCTTGAATCACAAGTTGTTGAAACAGTCTGTTAGAAAGTGTCGAGTCCATCTGTCTATCTGTGTCGACATAATTGACTTTGGTGTCGACACAGTCTTCAGTGATGTCGACTAAGTTGCCTTTGAGTCGACACAGCTTCTTCTGCAAATAATTTGATCTTGACTCTTCAGTGTGTCGACACAAGTCCTGTGTGTCGACACAGTTGTTGTAGAATCATAACTTTAGTAAGTGTCGACTTAGCCTTCAGGTGTCGACACATTCATTTTTTAACTCTGCTATAATGTGTCGACTAAATCACAATGTGTCGACACATTCTGCTGGTGTCGACAAACTTGAGGTCGACTATTTTCTTCTGTGTCGACACATTCAGATGATGTCGACAATCTTGAGATCGACTATACTCTTCTGTGTTCGACACATTCTCCCAATGTTGAGGTCGACGCTTTTCTTCTGTGTCGACACAATTTCCCAGTATTGTGTCGACTCTTTTCTTCTGTGTCGACACAATTTCCCAGTGTTGTGTCGACTCTTTTTCTGTGTCGACACAAATTCCCAGTGTTGTGTCGACTTACTTCTTCTGTGTCGACACTTTTTCCCAGTGTAGTTGTAGACTAACTGCTATGTGTCGACACTGCTTCCCAGTGTTGTGTCGACTATTTTCTTCTGTGTGTCGACACTGCTTCCTTTGTGTCGACACTTGGACTTAGAATTTTTCTGCATACTTTATCAATTCTCCACCTGCACATGTCAACTTAAAACAACATCAAATACACCTTGATGTATATCATTGAGCTAAGTTGGGCTTCTTCAAATCAGGTACACATTTTCCAATGTACCCAACAATCTCCCCCTATTTGGAGAAGTCATAACCCCTATAGCCAATGATATACACCATTTATAAAACAGTACTAAATGATGATTAATGACATAGCAGGAATACTTTAAATATAAACAAAACATAACATAGAATAATTCAGAATCAATCATCACAGAATGCACATTATAATATGCCAAACAACATTTTGTTTATAACAGGGTAATGTTTGATTACAAAGTTTTACATTTGATGATTACATCACAACATTACAAAATATTTAAAACAAAATCAGGATTGATCAGGCTCTCTAATCATAATCCCTTTGCCAGACTGAATTGTAGCTGTCACAGGAGCTTCTGATTCTTCAGCTATCTTCTTTCCTTTAAGATCAGCCTTCTTCTGAGCTTCTTCCTTGATCCTTTGCCTTTCAAAATAATGAAAAGGCTTTGGGAAGTATTTGCTTGGCTCCTTAGCATCTGATGGCAGTCTTCCCAGCTTGGCTTTCCTTCTGAATTGTACAATTGCCTCTTGCCTTGCCTCATACTTCTGCCATTCAATTTCATTGTACCACTTCCCTCTCTCATGAACTTTATCCTGTACAGCTTTCCATGCAGTGAGTATTATGTTCCTTGAAGTAGGACTCCACTGCTCATAATCTGGCTTCAGTACAGCCTGCTCTCTGAATTTCTTCTTTGCCAATAGAGCATCCTGCTGTTCTTTCAGAGTAGCCTCAGGCTTATCAACCTTTCCAAAGACAATGTTAGTAACCTCCTTTGGAGGACTATACATTTCTTGAACTTTCTGATCAATCAAATCAAAATCTGGAGGGGGGTATATGACTTGGGCAACCTCAGGTTGATTGCCTTCAAGTAGATTAGATTGTATTCCTGACTCAGCTACCATAGCATCATCACACAATGGGGGATATCCCAAAGTGGCTCGTATGCTATTGGTCACCCACTTGGTGTGCTCAGAGCCTGCATGAATTAGCATCCTCTCCCCCTTTATGGCTTCTCTAGATACATGATCTCTAAGATCTTTTTGAAATCGAATTTGGCCATCCAAATAATTCACTCCCTCCTTGAAAAATGGTCTTAACTTTTGAAGCTTTTCAGATATTTCCTTTTGAGAGGTTGTGATGGCAGTCTTAACAGATGCAATAGCAGCCTGAAAATTCTTATCAAATTCTTCCATTTCTTTGGCTCTATCTGCAGGCATACCTGGAACAATCTTCTTCACCTCTTCAATGATCTCATTATGAGATTCAGTTAAATTTTCATTCATTCTGATTTGATTTTCTAGAACATAACTTTGCTTCAAAGCAATATCATCCACCTTTGTAGAGATAGCCTCCTGTTGTTTAGCCAGATAAACTACAGCATTGCCACCCTTGTGGAAGCAATCTGTCATTTCAGTTTTATGCAAGTTGACTTGAAATTGGATGGACTTGATATCCTGAGCTAAGTCAAACTGAACTGACTTGCTATTTTCATCAACATACTTCTCCAGAGCCATCCTTTGGTCATCCAATTTTACTTGAAGATCTACCATAAATTTATTGTAATCAAAGGCTGGAGAAACTTGTGGAGTTGTGGTCTGTAAAGCCTGCTTATAGTTCTTGCTTCTTCTCTTAAAGACAACAAGTTTTCTTTTCTTTGCCATCCTGGCATCTTCAGTTTCTGTTTCAGAGGAAGTATTTACATGAATTCTTTCTTGTGGATGATGAATTATATCTGTTCCAGGGAGTTGTTGCTCAGCTTCAACATCCACTGGCTCATCCTCAACCCGTGTTTCCACAGCAGCTTCCTGATCAATGTCCATTCCTATGGACTTCTCAATATCTGGTCCACCTCCTTCTTTATCAGCAGCAGTATCAACATCTGGGAATAACTCCTCCATAGTAAATTCCAGTTGAGTGGTCACTTCTGCAGCAGTTAAATCTTGAGATATGTTTAACTGTGCTTCCTCTTGGACTTGCACCTCAATATTTGTAGTGTCAGGAGTATGTGTGGACACTAGCTCCCCCTGAACCTGTGCAGTAATAAGAATATGAGCAATGTCTTTTATAGTAAAATACATTAGCTCCCCCTATACCTAAGCAGGAGTAGATACCTTTGGAGCAGGAGTGGAAACTGGCTCCCCCTGCATCTGTGCAGGTGTTGATACTTCCTGGACCACAGTTGAGTCAAGTTGTGTTCTCAGTGGATCTTCTTGTACTTGTTCAGATTCTTGATTTTCTGTAGGGGATTTCACAGGGGTGTCTGGCCTGCTCTCTTCAGGCACATCCTTGGACAGCACCCTATCCCATCTTGAGAAGAGTCTCATATCCATTCTTCTCATATGATTAATCTTACTCCCTTGCAGCTGCTGCATCACATCAGGAATCACTCCAGTGAGGTACAGGCTTATGATCCTAGCCATGTTAGGCTTCTTGATTCCCTCTTTGATCTTGTCAAAGAGCACTCCTGACCAATCAGTAGGAATAGTAAAAACTATCCTGGTCATCAGGCTGAACATATAGGCAGAAATCCTATCATGTCCACCTGTCTTGCAGAGGATTACTTTTCCAACTACTTCTGACAAGAATTTCCCTTGTTGATTCATACCCTTCCTGTTGAAGGCAGCTCCAATCTTCAATCCTTGGTCCAGTCCACACCATTGAAGGGCTTCCCTTGTCTTAGATATAGGAACTTCCTCTTCATTCTCAACTACTTGCAATTGGAAGATTTTTCTTAAACTTCTTTGGTTAATCTTTACCTTACTCCCTTGAACAGTAGACCTAATCTTGAGGCCAGTAGAATGGACTGATGCAGAGATAAAGAACTCGTGCACCTCCTTCTTCCAGATCTTAGTTGGTTCTGAAATGAGAAATTCTAACCCTGATGCAGAGAGAAGGGTGATAACTCCTTGAACATCAGGCGGCGCCTCTGCAAAGGCCTGGCGCACCAACTCATACCCTTCATTGATGTTATCTTCAATCTTGGCGCCATCGTTGTATCGAGAAAGCTTGAGAGAAGAGAGAAAGATAAACTGTCGACACAGGGTTTTAGTCTCGAAAACCTTGAAAGCGTGTCGACAGAAAGAGCTTTTGACCTATTTATAGCTTCTGTTGAAAGAAGTTCAAAAGGCGCCAAAAACAGTCTAAATGTGTCGACACAGACGGAATGTGTCGACACAAACTTCTATTAACTCGACATTTCTTCAGCCTACTATGTGTCGACACCAATTTGTGGTTATGTCGACACCTTGGATATAGTAGAAAGACAGAAATTCTGTGTCGACACTAAGGACAAGTGTCGACACATATTCTGTAAGTGTCGACACCATAATTCTGGTTGAGTCGACATTACATTTCTGGTTAAGTCGACAATAAAACTCTAAGTGTCGACACATATTCTCTGTGTCGACACAATATTTCTGACTTGTCGACATAATTTCTCTGAGTCGACACATTATTACTGAATGTGTCGACACATTCTTACTTAGCCAATTTCTGTAACTTCAATGTGTCTTTTTTAACACTTGATTATGTTGTTACTACTTTTACTTACTTATATACCACTTCAATAGCATTGTTAATGATTTTGTTTAATACATTAATCAATGGTTAACATACCTAATTCAATTTTGAATTTATTGAATTTGGTTTCATCTAAAGGCTTAGTAAATACATCTGCTATTTGATAATCTGTTTTTACAAATTCCAATGAGATGTCACCTTTTTCTACATGTTCTCTAAGAAAATGATATTTGATTTCTATATGCTTAGTTCTACTATGAGAAACTGGATTATTAGCAATAGAAATAGCACTCTTAGAATCACATAAAAGGGGTGTTCTACTTACCTGAATACCATAATCTTTAAGCTGATGCTGCATCCATAATAGCTGTGCACAGCAGCTTCCAGCAGCAATATACTCTGACTCAGCTGTGGAAATTGCCACACTAGTCTGCTTCTTACTACTCCAAGATATTAGTCTTCCTCCCAGGAATTGACAAGTACCTGTAGTACTCTTTCTATCCTCTCTACATCCTACAAAATCTGCATCTGAATAGCCTGTTAGTTGAAAATCTCTATTCCTAGGGTACCAAAGACCTAGAGTAGGAGTGCCCTTTAGATATCTCAGAATCCTTTTGACTGCAGTATAATGAGATTCTTTAGGGCAGGCTTGGTACCTAGCACAGACACATGTTGCATACATAATGTCAGGTCTACTAGCAGTGAGATATAGTAGAGACCCAACTATTCCTCTATACAATGATTCATCAACAGGTTTACCTGCCTCATCTTTGCATATTGGCATACTTGTTCCCATAGGAGTTCTCATGGAGGAGGATGACTCCATACCATATTTCTTAATTAATTCCTTGGTGAACTTAGACTAGGATATGGACAATCCATCATCAGTCTGTCTTACTTGGAGTCCCAAGAAGAACTTAAGTTCTCCCATACTGCTCATCTCAAACTTCCCTTGCATAAGTTTGGCAAACTTTTTACAAAGGTTGTTTTCAGTAGATCCAAAGATTATGTCATCAACATAGATCTGGACTAAGATGATCTTTCCTTTGGATTCCCTAAGGAATAGAGTTTTGTCTATCTTTCCTCTTGAGAATTTATTCTCAATGAGGAAGGTAGACAGGGTTTCATACCAAGCCCTTGGAGCTTGTTTTAACCCATACAAAGCTTTCCTAAGCTTATACACAGAATCAGGTTTAAGAGGATCTACAAAACCTGATGGCTGCTCTACATATACTTCTTCTTTAAGATCACCATTCAGAAATGCTGACTTCACATCCATCTGGTATACTTTGAAGTCTTGGTAGGCTGCATAGGCAAGGAACATTCTGATTGCCTCCAGCCTTGCTACTGGAGCAAAGGTTTGATCAAAGTCAATCCCTTCTTCCTGCCTGTATCCTTTTGCAACCAATCTTGCTTTATTCTTTACTATTATTCCACTTTCATCTAGCTTGTTCCTATAGATCCACTTAGTTCCAATTATGTTGTGGCCTCTTGGTTTAGGAACAAGCTCCCAGACTTTGCACCTTCTAAATTGATTCAGCTCCTCTTGCATAGCATCAATCCAGTGCTGGTCTTGGATAGCTTCTTCAAACTTCTTAGGTTCCATTTGGGACAAGAAACTAGAATGCAAAACTGTGCTTTGATTTCTGCTTCTAGTTTGCACTCCTTGTCTTGGATCACCAATTATCTGATCAGTAGGATGATCTCTTAGATATCTTATAGCTGGAGGTAGATTCCCTTCAGGTTGTGCATCTCCAGCTTCTTCATTCTGCTGTTCCTCTTGGTTTTCATCAGCTTCCATTATCTCTTGTACTCCCCCTGGACAGCAACCTTCATTTTCCAATCCTCCCTCTTCCTTTGAAGCTTCAGCAATGGAGAGCTTGTCCATCTTCTTGCTTATACCTGTTGAGTCATTTGATCTACAAGACAACTCACAATTGATTAATCTTGTTTCATCAAATACAACATGCACAGATTCTTCAACAACTTGAGTAGTTAAGTTGAAGACTCTATAGGCCTTACTATTTGTGCTGTACCCAACAAATATCCCATCCTGGGATTTGGCAGCAAACTTAGTCAAATATGACTTGCCATTGTTAAGTATATAGCATTTGCAACCAAAGATCCTAAAATAGGATAGGTTTGGTTTTCTGCCTTTCACAATCTCATAGGGAGTCTTTCTGTGGCCTTTGGTGATAGAAGCCCTATTGATGACATGACAAGCAGTGTTAACTGCCTCAGCCCAAAAATATTCTGGGAGAGAGGTGTCACTCAATAGAGTTCTACCAGCTTCAATTAATGTTCTATTCTTTCTTTCAGCAATACCATTTTGCTGAGGTGTTCTAGGTGAGGAGAACTCTTGGAAAATCCCAAAGTCTATACACAAGTTTGTTATGCTTTCAGATTGAAACTCAGTACCATGGTCACTTCTAATTTTGACCACTGTACTATTCAGTTCATTCTGAATTTGCTTTACAAAATTAAATAATACACTTGGGGTTTCAGATTTTTGTCTCAGAAAGAACACCCATGTAAATCTAGAATAGTCATCTACAACCACTAGAGTGTAGACCTTCCTACCTAGACTGTGAACTGGCATAGGACCAAAAAGATCCATATGCAAGAGGTATAAGCACCTCACAGAATCCTTGTTTTCAAGGCTTTGAAATGAGGTTTTTGTCTGCTTGCCCTTTTGACAAGCTGAGCATACCCCTTCCTTTATACACTTAACTTGAGGCCCATTCCTCACTAGTTCTTTACTAAAGAGTTGGCCAATTGTCTTGTAGTTTAGATGAGCCAATCTCTTGTGCCACTTAACACAATGAGAAGCATTGTCATCAGCTACAAGACAAATGGGGAATGCCTTATTCTCACATTCAAAATTAAGGCAATACACATTTCTCTTCCTATACCCAGTCAATATGATCTCTTGATCACTTGACCTTTGGATATGACATCCATCCTTACCAAATGAAATGTCATATCCTAGATCACTCAGCTGGCTTATGCTTATTAGATTATGTTTCAAACCTTTTACATAGGCCACTTGGGTGATAGTAATTAGGTTTGAAGAGATGTTACCAAATCCTTTGATGACTCCTTTTTCAGATCCACCAAAGATCACTTTATGTCCATCTTTGACAGATGAATACTCCTTCAGCAGCCCCTTTGTTCCAGTCATGTGCCTGGAACAACCACTATCCAAGTACCATATAGGGGCATGGTAACTTGGATTCACCTGCAATACAGAATTACTTACCCTTAGAACCCAAGTAAGTCTTGGGTCCTTGGTTCAGGTTAGCCTTAATAAAGTTATCATAACCTCTTCTAACAGGTAGACTCTTATTCTTTATAACACTTGTGTTATACCAGCAGTCCAATGCAAAATGACCCCTCTTGCCACAGCACCAACATTCAAACTTATTGTATCTAGATCTAGATACATCCTTGTCAGAAGCATTTCTGTTCATTGCTGGTGCTGTTGCAACTTCACCTACTGATTTCTTAAAACCATAGGGTTTATGACCATAGGTAGGCCTGCTTGCCTTAACACCCTTGTTCTTCAGAACATTTGTCTTAATATGATCCTGAATGTCTTCATGATCATATATGTTAGAAGGCACTTTCTCCTTACCAAACCTTATGGGGACTGAAAGGTTTAGTGGCTGAATAGGGGCTTTGCCTTTCCTCTTGAATCTGCCAGCCCTGGAGTTACCCTTAAATCCTAATCCAGCCTTACCCTTCTGAGTGACAAATTCATCTATCAAGGGTAAGACAGATTTTGGCTTAGAGTAACTAGCCACTAAATCCCTTTCAATTCTAAGTCTGTCCTCCAGACTCTTTACTTGATCATTAGTATAATTAATTGTGCCCATCTGAATAATAGTTATATTCTTCAGCTTGGCAATTTCAGCTAACTTTTGATCAAGGACTTTTTCTAACTCAGTTGTTGCAACCCTTAGATCAGCAATTTCCTGAGCCTGTGATTTAACCAGGTTCTTGCTTTTCTTAAGGGCCTGCAACAGGTCCCCATACTTGTCTATCAATTGATAGACATCTCCTTCAGATCCAGATGCATCTTCATCACTTGATGCAGATGTAGCTGATTCTTCACTTGTATTACAAACAGATGTACAAGAAGGACAGTTTACCTCATTAGGACCAGACTGATTCTGGCATAGGTCCTCTTCTGATCTTGTCATCAAACCCATGCATTGATGTTCATTGATGGAGTCTAGCAACTGCATAAACTCCTCTTCCTCAGATGCAGCATATAATCCAATATATGCTTCAGCTTCAGATCCTGATTCTGAAGTTGACTGGTCTGACAGACTTTTATCTTTCTTTGCTACAAAGGATTTCTCCTTCTTGCCTTTCTGATAAGTCTTCTTCTTTTCTGAAGATTCCTTCCTTTTGTCAGGACAATCAGCCACTACATGTCCAGGCCTATTGCAACAATAGCAGACAATCTTTGAAGTAGTGGCTTTGCTGGGCTTTGACCTGCTTTTCTCTTTCCTTGATGACCTTCTCTTCTGATAATAGTCATCTACTTGCTGTGATGAGGAAGGCCTAGACTTCCATTGCTTCTTTTTCAAGAACCTTTGAAATTGCCTAGTGAATGCAGCAAAGTCTGCATCTGAATCACAGCTGACTGAACCCTTATCTGAATTTTCAGAACTACCTTCTTCAACTTCCTTAGGAGGAGATGGTGATTTCCTCCTATTCTTTCTAGTGGCTTCAGCATTAAATGCCACAGTCTTTTCTCTATGCTCTCCTCTTGAGTTTCTTTCCTCCTCCTTCCTTACCATAAGTTGCATTTCATAGGATAGCAACTTTCCAAACAGAGTTGGAGGAGATATCTCTGCCAATTTTGCCACTTCTCTTATGGCACAGATCTTTGTATCCCAATCCTTTGATAAGGATCTTAAGAATTTGTCATTCAGTTCATAGGTACTGAAGACTCTTCCATAGGATATTAGCTCATTCACAATTCTATAGAATTTCTTATAGCACTCAGTTATGCTATCAGATTTTCCTTGTCTAAAACTTTCATACTCCTGATTTAGCATAGATTTTCTGTCCAGCCTTACTTCTTCAGATCCCTCCATGTAGACAATCAATGTGTCCCACATCTCCTTGGAGGTCTTGTAGTGAATCAGATTCTGAAATGTTGAATCATCTATGACACTGACAATGATGTTCTGTGCCCTTTTGTCCATGGTTGCCAAGATGATTTCATCCTTGGTCATTTCAGAATAAGTCTTTGGTGTTTGGATATTTGCATCAAGAACAGATATCTTCATTGGTATGAAGGGGCCTTCCTGTACTGTGATGTAAATCCTTGGGTCAGATGCTTCCATAAACAATCTGACTCTTTCTTTCCAGATCCCAAAGATTTCCTTCTTGCATATGGGTAATTTCATTGACCCTAGCTCCTTATGATTCTCTCCAGAACCCATCTTCTTGATTCTTGAATCTGCCTATCAGATCTACCTCAGACTGTTAAGTCCTTTTTGAGGAACCTCCCTCTGATACCACTTGATAGTTTAACTTTCAAGGCAGCCTAAACACCTAGGGGGGGGGGGGGTGAATAGGTTCTGCTTCTCTTTCTAAAACTTCTAGGCAGAATTCAATTCAATAACTAATATAATAAACACAGCAATCACAGAAAACAAAACATCACAGATTGCACTATGTTTTATAGTGGTTCCCCAAGGTCTGGGTACATCCACTTTCCCCCTTCACCTATCTAGCAGTATGCTAGATTCGGCCAAACTTCCACTTATCTCAGATCAATAGATCTTACAACTCAGAACCCAACTGGTTCCTACAACTCAGGCACAACTGCCCTACCTCAGCCTTGCCCCTAGGCCTACAACTCAGAGAATATCCTTCTCCTACACTCAGGCAAACAGCCCTACCACTCAGAGTTCAACACTCTTACACTCAGCCTTTATAACATAGGCTTACAACTCAGATCTGTATAAACAGATCCTACAGAAATATAGAAAAGATTGTTTTAATTGTCTTGCCAAAGTTGAGAGAGAAAAGGCAATGATAATTCTTGATCAGCTGATGCAATCAACTGTTTCTTAGCCTTCTTCAAAGCTTCTTGAAAATGTACTTAGCTGAGTTGATTCCAAACAGCTTCTTGAGAATCCACTGGTGGATTCTTTCTTCTTCTTCAAATTCTGACTTGATCTCTCTCTATCCAGAACTTTGAATGATTCTTCTGAATTCTGATTAGAACTCTTCTTAGATCTATCCTTAGATAGTCTTCTTAGATCTCCCGGAGAAGATCTTCTTAAGTGCCTAGCACTTTCTTGAAATGAGTAAAATTGTAATCCTTCTCCACTTTCTGATCCAATGTATTTCAAAAGGTCAGTTCTATATGTTGTTGATTGATTTTCTCCTTCTGAATCTGTCTATTTATAGACATTCTTCATGGTAACCGGCTGATCCGGTTTCTAACCGTTTTCTGACAAGTCTGACAGCTTCAGTTAACCGGTGGTAACCCACAGCTGTCAAGTCTTCAATCAAGTCCTGTGCCTTAGTCTTGAATCACAAGTTGTTGAAACAGTCTGTTAGAAAGTGTCGAGTCCATCTGTCTATCTGTGTCGACATAATTGACTTTGGTGTCGACACAGTCTTCAGTGATGTCGACTAAGTTGCCTTTGAGTCGACACAGCTTCTTCTGCAAATAATTTGATCTTGACTCTTCAGTGTGTCGACACAAGTCCTGTGTGTCGACACAGTTGTTGTAGAATCATAACTTTAGTAAGTGTCGACTTAGCCTTCAGGTGTCGACACATTCATTTTTTAACTCTGCTATAATGTGTCGACTAAATCACAATGTGTCGACACATTCTGCTGGTGTCGACAAACTTGAGGTCGACTATTTTCTTCTGTGTCGACACATTCAGATGATGTCGACAATCTTGAGATCGACTATACTCTTCTGTGTTCGACACATTCTCCCAATGTTGAGGTCGACGCTTTTCTTCTGTGTCGACACAATTTCCCAGTGTTGTGTCGACTCTTTTCTTCTGTGTCGACACAATTTCCCAGTGTTGTGTCGACTCTTTTTCTGTGTCGACACAAATTCCCAGTGTTGTGTCGACTTACTTCTTCTGTGTCGACACTTTTTCCCAGTGTAGTTGTAGACTAACTGCTATGTGTCGACACTGCTTCCCAGTGTTGTGTCGACTATTTTCTTCTGTGTGTCGACACTGCTTCCTTTGTGTCGACACTTGGACTTAGAATTTTTCTGCATACTTTATCAATTCTCCACCTGCACATGTCAACTTAAAACAACATCAAATACACCTTGATGTATATCATTGAGCTAAGTTGGGCTTCTTCAAATCAGGTACACATTTTCCAATGTACCCAACAGGGTTGGGCTTCCAGCGCAATTGACTAAGGATGGTAGCTGCGAGGTCGACGGGGAAAGGAGGTAGGGTCGGGAGTTTCGAGTTCACAATAGTAGGGGTGTGAAATGGTTGTTGATGGGGGAGGTTGTGAAAGAAGCTGTGGCTGTGTTCCTAGCGAAAGATAGGAGGGGGTGCGGAAGAGGAATTTCGGGAGAAGGTCGAAAGGATGGAGGAGACTAGCGGTACGACGAGGAGTCCACCACGTGACGCCCACAAAGTCAATGGAGGCTGGACAAGACCGACAACTGCAAGAAGCGAATCCCCGATCCCTTAAACCAGACCCCTGCATTCCTATAAATAAGAGGGAAAAACATAAATGACTACGACTCATATCATTCGGGTCGAACGACTGTCGAATACAACTCCAAACACGGAAAATAATATATAAAAAGACTCGGAACGATCGTTTAGACACATCTGTTGACTCGAATTGCCTAAACAAGGAACATATCAAGACGATCTCCATCAATCCCTCGGGCTCAAATTGTTGAAAGGGGGCCGACCCACTCATGTGAGTATCCCGGGCCGCCCCCAGCCGGACTGCAGTCCACCAGCCCCAACCCATCTCCACGTGTCGCGTTCAGCCCAAGCCCAACACCGGGTGGCCTACCTTAAACTTTCCACGTGACGGGTTGTTGGAGTCCACATCCTCCCTTAGATGAGCCAAACTCGATAGTCAAACACACACCACGGGGACTTCCCAGGAGGTCACCCATCTCGTGACTACTCCAGCCCTAGCACGCTTAACTATGGAGTTTTTCCACTTCTCATCACCAATTGAGCTGCAACCTGGGCGATCTGTTCGGGCGGACTGTGCTATCTGTTTTGGCGGTCTTGGTGGTCAGACAATGCGGTCCTAGCGGACAGAGCTTTAGACTAGCTAGGTCGGCCAGTGTTCCGCTGCTTGTTCCCCAGGTTGTATTCAGGCGGATAGGATAGTTATCGGCTCAGTTGTCGGTTTGTGCAGCTGGCTCTGGAGTTCGCCGGTTTTGTGCAGATAGTTTTTTGTATCCGCTGGTGCTGTGCTTGCACCAGGTATGTCTGGTGGTTTGCACTTGGTTTGGATTTGGACCAAGTCCAGGTTGGCTTAGTACAGGAGGTTGCGCGGCCTACGCTGGCTGTTTTCTTTGTCCGCCTAGCTCAGCAGCATTCTGTCTTGTGCGACTTGGCTGCGAGCTCATTTTCCGCGGTATGGTGCTTTGTTTGCAAGTGGGCAGACTGGGGAGGTACTTGCTGAGTCCGCTTGTTTGGTGATCTAGTCTGGCTGGGCTTGCGGACTCACTCTTGGTTAAGTCGCAGCGGTCTGGTGTATATATGCAGCCTTTGCGTATACAAATGTTGTTCGCACTGGATATGGAGGTTATCCTATCGTCTAGGGCGGTGATCACACTCCTCTCCACGCATATAAATACGACCCCCCTTGTCACATCAGATGGTATCGAGTGAACAGTAAGTGAACTCGCGGATTGTTGCTGCGATTAGGGTTTTCTATCCGCGCAGTTTAAAGAGTTTGACCAGTTTTTGTGTGCAGGTTGTGAGGATAGCACTGGAAAGCCAGATACTTGGTTCTGACTGCTGTCAGGGGGCAGTGCGGACTCTGCGGGTAGCAGCAGGTCGCGGATTTCAACTAGGCGGTTTCTCTTCTACAACTTGTTTCCCTGTTCAATAAGCTGTCCGCCTCTGGGCGGCTTGTTTAGTTCGGTGGCTGCAGTCTGCGTGTTCTGGCGGCTAAGCGACCCCGCGGTCAGGCGGCTTGCAGTTCAGCGGACAGGTTTCTTTCTTCAGCACTGGAATAACGGGTTGCCCGCACGGCTTGTTTCGGTCTTGCGACCAGACGGCTTCAACAGACTCTTTAGCGGTTTGCAGTAGAACCGACGGGTACTCCTTGAGTCCGTGTGGTTTGTTTTCGGCTTGTAATTTTCCTGCTTCCTTCGGATACATTGGCAATCATGTCTCACCATATATGCCTCGTTGTGTAAAGATTTTTTGATAAGTACATGTTTCTTGCTCTTTTGTTTGGTATTTAGTTTGCTTGGGCTCAGTGTGGTTGAGTGTTCCTGCACCTGGTGTCCCATTTTCTGCTATTACAAATTTTTTCATGGTATCAATGAGATCAAAGGCCTAGCAGTGATCAACCGTCAGTTTGCTTCTGAGAGTCTAAGCTTACAAATGTGATTGCAATGAAAGATGGATTTGCAAGAGGTCTTTGAATTTAGCTCCTTACAACGACTAACTTCAAGAGGTGGAAGTCTGTATGAAGAGCTATCTTTTGGGCGAGGACCTTTGAGAGATTTTCTGTGCAGACAAATGAAAAGAGGTTACTGCTGCTGCTGAAGCGATGAGAGCTTGGAGAAAGACCAACGCGAAAGCAGAGTTTTTCTCAAGCGGGCTATCTCATCATAACTCTTTGACAACATCATCGGATGTCGGTCTACTGTTGAGATTTGGACTTCCTTTGATGGGTTGTTCAACAGGAAGAATGTAACATGGCTACAGTTTTTGGAGAATGAGTTGGCAAGGATCACTTTAGGTGATCTGTCCATCTTTACGTTCTTCTTGAAAATGAAAAACTTGTGCACTGAGATTTCAACGTTGGAACCTGATGAGCTTATTTCAGAGGCGAAGCTGAAGATGCACATAATCTGCGATTTACGGAAGGAGTATGTGGCTTTTGTCTCCTCTGTTCAAGGCTGGGCCACTCAGCCATCTTTATTAGAGCTGGAGAACCTGCTGGCTTCGCATGAGAGCTTAACAAAACAGATGGCTGGAGTCACAGTCTCTAAAGGAGGCAGTGAGACACTCTTTTCAGGGAGTGTCTATTACGTACCAGGCATGAAGAAGAACCTCTTCTCTATGAAAAATGCGGTGGATGCGATCTATCACGTTCTGTTTGGTCCAACAGAAGTGAAGTTTCTTCGCAACGTGTCAGCGATAAAGGCTGGCGTTGCTCATGTAGGGAGAAGGGTGAGGGACTTGTTTGTATTATCAATAAGCTCTTATGTTGATCGGATGAGAGCCAACGATAGTACAACTATCTGGCATGAGCGGCTGGGACATATTGGGATGGACAAACTGAAAGCCATGACAGTGAAAAGCCTTGTGAAAGACTTGCCTAAGTTGCCATCCTTTGGCGATGGTCTTGTTTGCGCATGATGTCAATATGGAAAGGCTCATCATCTTCCATTTGATAAGTCGCTGACCAGGTGTAAATCACCATTGGAGTGTATCCATGGTGATTTGATGGGGCCGACCGTCACAGCCAGCCTTGGAGGCAGCAGGTATATGCTGGTCTTGATTGATGACTACACGAGGTACATTTAGGTGTACTTTATGAAAGAAAAGTCAGATGCTTTTCTTTTATTTGTGTAGTTCAAGGAGCTGGTGATGGCGACGGCCACCACGACGACAAACTTGGTGATCAAGACGATGTCCATGGCGCTGTTGTAGTGGCAGAAAATGATGACGATGCTCCACTAATAAGAGACTTGCGGCGCCGTAGCGGTCACGGCTACAATCTTCGCCCACGCAACAAGAATAAGATTTAAAGTTATCTTGCTAGTTGGTCTGCATTTATCCTTTTAGATGTTGTATTTGAAACTATTTAATTTTGGGCTACTAATAGCCGCTTGGATGTAAGCCTTATATAAGGCCAAACTTTCATTTGTTATGAGACTATTATTGAAATCAAAACAAGACTTTGCCTAAACCTAATTCCTCTCCTCCTCCTTCTCTTAGCCGCCTCCCCCAAGGAGTTCCTCCTCTCCAGGATTCGGCCTCCCCTCTCCCTCCTTGCTCGACCGCCCCCTCCTCTCTTTCTCTTTCTCTTTCAACCTTTCATTCCTCCTCCACACTTTCCCATCTCAACTGAAGTTATATCATCCATGTCTAGAGTTTCAGCCACTTGGAGGAGAAGGCTCTTGTGCAAGGAAGAAACGGTTTTGGGTAATCTTCCTCGGCGAGAAGTGAAGGAGACGTGCAAGATCTTCATCCGTGGCGCGTTTCCCGTGGATTTCAAAGGAAGGGCGGTCGTTCTTTGTTGATCCAAACATCTCGGATCTACGCTTCCGAGTGGGGTAACAAAATTCCAACACAAGAGATTTCCTTTCTTAGATTAGTTCTTGTGGTGTACGAATTTTGCGTGATTTCTCGAATCGTTAATTTTCACGGCATTACTAGTAACAGATTTGTGATATTCGTTTGGTTTTCCGGAAAGACTTACCGAGAGGATTGGCGATCCTCGCTCTTGTTTTGTTGGGATAGATCCTACCACTTTCCAAATCACGATTTCTTTGGTGGATCTATTTTGGTACAACTCCAAGCTCGTTCGGAATCAATATTATTCCATTTAGCCGGAAAGGGTTTGGCCTATAGCCATCCTCCATTCCATTTGCGAATCGGCTATCCGTATGTGAACACGAACGATAAATAAAACTCATTGTGATTGCTGCGTTTCGTTAGAGTGCGGGTTAGAGAGCATTGAACGTTGTAATAGTCGTAGTCACGCCGTCCGTGTAGGATCTTATAAGACATAACCTACATCAATTTTGGTATCAGAGGGAGGTTGTGTTGATTTCTCAATCGACACTGTCCTTACGCTTTCCTGTCATAGGACGTCGACCCACACTTGGTCGTGCACTTTTCGTTAGACACAAAATCTGAAATTTTTACAATCTGGTCTGCATATAACAAAAAAATCAAAAAAATTTCTGCAGAAAATTACAAAATTTTTGTTCTAAATTTTGTCCTTATTTTTCTAAGCACAAAAGTCTACAAAAATATTTTCATTTTCTAAGTCGTTAAGCGTATAAAAAATCCTACTTTATAAAATTCTTGTCCAAACAGTCCTTTTTTTAAAGAAAAACCCCGTATCAGTGTTGTTCTTGCGCACGAGGCTTGGCACGGAGTATCCTCCATCCACCTCACACATGGCCGACAACCATAATGATGAGCACGCTCCTGCAACAATTGCGGCGCTTAGGGAAGAGTTTAACACCAGGTTCGATGCACTCACCCAGTTAATACAAGGGTTGACTGTAAATCAGGCGGCGCCTCAAAATCCCGGCTTTGGGATAAATCGACCGGGGCCACCACTCCAGCCCGCCAACCAACGAGAGGAGCGACAAAACCAACCTCGTGATCAGGACTATGAGTACGCACCTCGAGCCCCTTATGAGTTTGACTTAACTAGGGCCGTTAAAATGGAATCACCATCCTACGATGGCATGGGTGAACCCTAGATATTTCTAGACTGAATCATGGGGATCGAGTTCTATTTTGAGTGGCACAACCTGACGTACGTTGAGAAGGTGCGGGTAGCACGAATGAAACTTCTAGGTAGGGCCAAAACGTTCTGGTTGAACGAAGAGAGGCGTCTAGGCACCGTGAATGGAGCACCCCCACTTGGGTGGGCTACCATGAAAGCACTCCTGAATGACTAATATGTCCCTGCGTATCACCGAACCCAAATGTTCAACGAGCTAGCCACCCTTCGTCAAGGGGGCCAATCGGTAGCAGAGTACATGGGACAGCTTAAGGATATGATGGTGCGTTGTGACATTCAAGAAATGCCAGAGGTCACACTATCTTGTTTTCGTAAGAGACTCAATACGGACATCCAAGGCAAGCTTCTGCGTTATGGTCACACAGACCTTAACACAACATTCGATGCAGCGTTGGATATAGAAAAGCACAATGCCTACAAGTCCAAGGGACGAGCATTCCAGAAAGGAAAGTCCATTTTAGGACCCCCACCTTCGTCCTCCATGCGGGACAAAGGAAAATTTCGATCGACTGATTCGAATTCCATAGTCATTACCGCTAGGAACAACAGAAATCCCACTAGCGAGAGAGTTCCGATAGGATGGATTAATAAGACTAACGGCACCTGTTATTCTTGCAGAATTCAAGGGCACTACTCTAGTGAGTGCCCCACTAAGAGTAAAACACTAGCACTATTCGACTCCACGTCTGAGCCTGCCGAGATCGTCTATGAAGCTGGCGGAGAATCTGATGCCTAGCCGAGTGATATTGAAGACGATTCTTATATGATGGTTATGAGGTGTATTCTGGCCACACGCGAGCGCCAGATGAGTATAATCGGACGAACATATTTTCTTTGAATTTTAAAGGCGGAGAAAAGTGGTGCAAATTAATAATAGATAGCGGAAGTTGCATGAACGTCATTTCGGAGAACGCCATTGCTCGTATGCATTTAGCCACTAAACCACACCCCCATCTATATAAAATAACGTGGGTGAACAAAACGTCTATCGTGGTTTCTAAGCGTTGTTTAGTGCCACTTACGGTGAAAAGCTATGTCGATAAAGTGTGGTGCGACGTCATCCCCATGGATGTATGTCATGTACTAGTAGGACGCCCGTGGCTTTATGATTATGATGTGACCCATTTCGGACGAGCCAACACTTACGAGTTCAAGTTGAATGGTAAGACCATATTCCTGAAACCCACACCGCCCAAGGATCCTTCGATTGCCTCCAAAGACACAATTATGCCTGCGGAAAAGAAAATTATAAGCTTGATAAGTAAGGAGTTGGAACGTGAGACCTTCTTGGACGGCGTCATGTATGCTTTAGTATGCCTACAAGCTAAGGAAGACTCGCCCTCTTTAGAGAATCTACCGCCATCTCTGCGCACTCTATTGTAAGAGTATAAGGATGTCTATCCGGTGGACTTGCCATCTAAGTTGCCACCCATAAGAGATATTCAGCATTAGATTGACTTCGTCCCGGGCTCATCATTGCCTAATCATCCACATTATTGGCTCAATCCCTCCACACATGAGGAATTACAA
This sequence comes from Platanthera zijinensis, assembly GCA_039513925.1. NCBI lineage: Eukaryota > Viridiplantae > Streptophyta > Magnoliopsida > Asparagales > Orchidaceae > Platanthera > Platanthera zijinensis. The sequence goes on from CM077088.1 coordinate 169,914,306, forward strand.
ACTTTAATTTCAGATTTGCTAGCAAAGGTTTTTATCCGCCATAGTAAGAGCCCATGCGCCGTACCGACCCTCTTGGTCCCAAAGAAAGATAAGTCTTGGCGATTGTGTGTAGACTACCGAGCCATAAATAAAATTACGGTCAAATATTGGTTTCCCATTCCCCGTTTGGATGACTTATTAGATATGTTATCGGGAGCCACCATATTTTCGAAATTGGATCTCAAAAGTGGATATCATCAAATAAGGATATGAGAAGGAGATGAATGGAAAACGGCCTTTAAATTTAAGGATATGCTCTATGAGTGGTTGGTGCTTGGAGAGGGGCTCACCAATGGACCGAGTACTTTCTAACGATTGATGACCCAAGTATTTAAACCATACATGGGTAAGTTCGTAGTAGTATACTTTGATGATATATTAGTATTCAGCCGTTCGCAAAAGGATCATGAAACACATCTAAAGACAATCCTAACAACATTGCGCCAAGAAAATCTATTTATTAATCTTAAAAAGTGTGCCTTTGGTGTGACGACCATAGAATTTCTAGGCTACATAGTGAGTTCCGAAGGCATTCATGTTGACCCAAAAAAGGTCCAAGTGATTAAAGAGTGGCCTGAACCAACAAATATTCGGGAAGTTAGAAGTTTTCACGTCTTGACCACATTTTATCGAAGGTTCATTCAAACCTTTAGTAGTATCATGGCATCGATCACCGTATGCATGAAGAAGGGTGAATTTTCTTGGACTAAAGCGGCCACGCGCGCGTTTCAAACGATTAAGGACCGGATGTCTGAAGCCCCACTACTACGGTTGCCGGATTTTAGTAAAGTGTTTGAGTTATCATGCGACGCATCGGGGATAGGGATCAGATGAGTTTTAAGTCAGGAGGGACATCCGATAGGATATTTTAGCGAAAAACTTGCCGGTCCAAAGTTAAATTATTCCAATTATGATCGTGAGTTTTATGCCGTGATACGTTGTCTCCAACATTGGCGACACTATCTTATCTCAAAAGAATTTGTAATCTTATCTGATCATGAGGCCTTAAAATTTGTAAACTCCCAAAGAAAAATCAGCCCTCGGCATGCCAAATGGGTCCCATACCTTCAGGAGTACACATTCATTATCAAGCACCTCAAGGGTACGTTTAATCGTGTGGCGGACGCCCTAAGTCGAGTCACCCTATTACTATCTACCATGGAGGTATCGGTCATAGGATTTGAAAGAATTAAAGATGAGTATGTTCAGTGCCCGGATTTTAGGATATATATTTCGCTGCTCAGGACAATTCCCCTTCCACTATCTCGGCATACTACATCTGTGACGGGTACCTATTTAAGCATACACAACTATGTATTCTTTGCTCTTCGTTATGCCATTTTATTATATGGGAATTACATAGTGGATGGTTAGGTGGACATTTCGGTCGCGATAAAACGATAACACTTGTAGAGGATAAATTCTTTTAGCCGGGCCTCAAACCAATGGTCAATAAAATCGTAGGGAGCTGCCGTGTATGTCAATTAGCAAAGGGTAACAAGACCAATGCTGGTCTTTACACACCCCTTCCGATTCCGTCTGCCCCATGGATGGATGTTAGAATGGACTTCATATTGGGCCTCCCACATACATTTAGGCGACACGATTCCATCTTGGTCGTAGTGGATCGATTCTCAAAAATGGCTTATTTTATCACTTGTCATAGCACCAACGATGCTTCACATGTCGCTAAGTTGTACTTTAAGGAGGTCGTGGCACATCGGGGTGTCCCCAAAACCATCGTGACTGATAGGGACGTTAAGTTTACTAGCTATTTTTGGAAAACACTTTGGAAGCTGTTGGGTACTAGACTTATGTTTTCGTCGGCCTATCATCCCCAAACGGATGGGCAAACGGAAGTTGTTAATCGAAGCTTGGGTGGGTTACTTCGTTGCTTAATGGGTGATCATAATGGTACGTGGGACCTTATTCTTCCTCACGCTCAATTAGCATATAATAATTCTAAGAATAGGTCCACCGGTTTATCCCCAAATGAGATAGTGCATGGATATAAGGCGCCCGTGCCTCTTGACTTTGTTCCGTTACCACCATCATTTCAATCCAGTGAATTTGCACAGGACTTCGCCTCGCACGTTCACACTCTCCATGAGCACATTGGCAAGACGTTAGCTAAACAATATGCTATTTATCAATCGAATGCTAAAATACATAGGCGAGCAGTCCCCTTGAATATTGGTGATTTGGTAATGGTACGTCTTATCCCTGAATGGATGCCTTCGGGCACCATAAAGAAATTAGAGAATAAGAGAGCCGGTCCTTTTCGGGTTTTAAACAAGCTAGGTGAAAATGCATATTTATTAAAGTTACCCGCTGATTGGGGAATCTCCCCTGTTTTTAACATTTCGGATTTAACGCTTTATGTCGCTCCACCACCTGAATTGTCAGTCTCTCCATTTCATATTTCCACTATACCGTCTAAAGGGGTGGGGGTGAGGTTGTTTCTGGACCGCTCCCCCTTTCGGATTCTTCGGGAGGTACGTTGCCTATTGATGATGAAACTTGTTTTTCTTCTTCGCCTAATGCTTTTCCAAGGTTCCCCGGGCCGATTTCTTGCCTGACAAGATTTTGCAGGATGCGGTGTTTTCTACTCCCAACGGCGACATTTACATGTTTTTGGTCAGATGGCGTGGTCGTCCAGCTTCGGACGACTCTTGGCTTTCTTCGGCGGAAATGGCTCTTCTCGATGCGGATCTCCTACACCGTTACCGTCCAGCCCACTCATCGGTGATGAGTCCTTTTGAGAGCAGGAGGATTGATGGCGACAACCACCACGATGGCCAACTGGGTGATGAAGACGACGTCCATGGCGCTGTTGTAGTGGACGAAGATGATGACGATGCTCCACTTACAAGAGACTTGCGGCGCCATAGCGGTCACGGCTACAATCTTCGCCAACGTAACAAGAATAAGATTTAAAGTTATCTTGCTAGTTGGTCTGCATTTATCATTTTAGATGTTGTTTTTGAAACTATTTTTATTCCTGTCATTTCATTTCTGAAACAATTTAATTTTGGGCTACTAATAGCCGCGTGGATGTAAGCCTTATATAAGGCCAAACTTTCATTTGTTATGAGACTATTATTGAAATCAAAACAAGACTTTGCCTAAACCTAATTCCTCTCCTCCTCCTTCTCTTAGCCACCGCCCCCAAGGAGTTCCTCCTCTCCAGGATTCGGCCGCCCCTCTCCCTCCTTGCTCGGCCGCCCCCTCCTCTCTCTCTCTTTCTCTTTCAACCTTTCATTCCTCCTCCACACTTTCCCATCTCAACTGAAGTGATATCATCCCTATCAAGAGTTTCGGCCACTTGGAGGAGAAGGCTCTTGTGCAAGGAAGAAACGGTTTTGGGTAATCTTCCTCGGCGAGAAGTGAAGGAGACGAGCAAGATCTTCATCCGTGACGCCTTTCCCGTGGATTTCAAAGGAAGAGCGGTCGTTCTTTGTGGATCCAAACATCTCAGATCTACGCTTCTGAGTGGGGTAACAAAATTCCTACACAAGAGATTTCCTTTCTTAGATTAGTTCTTGTGGTGGACGAATTTTGCGTGATTTCTTGAATCGTTAATTTTCGCGGCATTACTAGTAATAGATTTGTGATTTTCGTTTGGTTTTCCGGAAAGACTTACCGGGAGGATTGACGATTCTCGCTCTTATTTTGTTGGGATAGATCCTACCACTTTCCGAATCGCGATTTCTTTGGTGGATCTATTTTGGTACAACTCCAAGCTCGTTCGGAATCAATATTATTCCATTTAGCCGGAAAGGGTTTGGCCTATAGCCATCCTCTGTTCCATTTGTGGATCGACTATCCGTATGTTAGCGCGAACGATAAATAAAACTCATTGTGATTGCTGCGTTTCGTTAGAGTACGGGTTAGAGAGCATTGAGCGTTGTAATAGTCGTAGTCACGCCATCCGTGTAGGATCTTATAAAACATAGCCTACATCAGCTGGTGGAGGGCCGACTTGTCCTACGGATCAAGAAGTTGAGAACAGACAACGGAGGTGAGTTTGTTTCAACTAAGTTCTCAAACTTCTACAGGAAGCACGACATTCAAAGGGAGCTCACTTGTGCTCATACTGCACAACCAAATGGAGTAGCAAAGCGGAAGATCCATCATCTGACAGAAATGTGCAAGTGTTAGCTTCATGCTAAAGGCTTTCCAAGGTCCTTCTGGGCGGAGGGAATGACCTGCGTTACCTATGTCATCAATCAGATGCCTCTGAGTCCGATCAACCTGAAGTCTCCTCATGAGATGATGTTCAAGGAGAAACTTGGAGTTGGACACCTTCGGGTGTATGGATCTACCTTCTACGTACACATCCCAAATGCTCTTAGGACAAAGCTGGATGCAAAGGCAAGGAAGCTTGTCTTTGTGGGCTATGATGAGCGGAAGAAGGGGTGGAAATGTATGGATCTAGTGAAGAAGAAGTTCATGGTTTTGAGAGACGTTGTCTTCGACGAGCTGACGTCATATGGAGGTGGCTCCTCTGTGGAGTTACAAGAGAGCAGGTCAGATGACGAACATGAGGTAGCTGCTAAGGATCTTCTAGTGGAGATGCCTGTGTCACCAGGAGCTCCAGGTGTTTCTAGCTCTGGGGCAGAGGCTTCTGGTTCAGGAAGCAGGGGGAGCGATTCTCCAAGTTTTCTAGGGAATGGAGCTAGTCCAGGAGAAGCAGTAGAGGTGGTTAACAAGGGTCAGACCCTTCGAAGATTGAAGAGGACCATCAAACCACTAACTCATTATAGTAAAAGAAACGCAGCGAGCTTGGTATCTTGTTTCTTCGCAGGTCCTCTGGATGAGCGAGAGCCTTCTAGATTTGAAGACGCTACTGGGGTAAAGGAGTGGGAAGATGTCATGGATGAGGATATAACTACCCTCAGGAAGAATGAGACTCCGGACCTTGTGCCCAAGGTCGATGGCATTACTCATGTGACATGCAAGTGGGTCTATAAACTGAAGAAGGACGATGGGAGCATCGAGCGGTATAAGGCTCGCCTTGTTGCTCGAGGATTTTCTCAGTAGTACAGAGAAGACTAAAGAGACGTTTAGTCCTGTGGCAAAGATGAATTCAGTTCGGGTAGTGATGACCTTGACGGCTTACCAGGGTTGAAAGATGTGGCAGTTAGACGTAAAAAATGCTTTTCTTTATGGGGAGATCGATAAATACATCTTCATGGTTCAGCCGCCTGGATACGTTTCTTAAGATCATCCAGAATACGTCTGCAAACTCCGAAAGGCCCTTTATGCTTTGAAGCAGGCACCGAGGGCATGGTATGGGAAGATTGCAGAGTACCTCCAATTCTGCTATTATTTTGCCTCGGTCTCAGATTCGAGCGTGTTAGTCAAGAAGAAGAAGGAGCTTTAGGTTTTGGTGCTGCTATACGTGGATGATATGATCGTCACGGGTGTACAACCCTATACCTGGCCGAGTGGGATCCTCCCCAAGTGGCGGGCTAGGGGCGTGCTTTGAGAGATGATTTGGTGCCGCCCTGTTCGAGGACGTGCGAGCACTCGTGCACGCGTGTGTAGATTGTATATGAAAGGGCTTTATATTTTTTGTATATAATAGTATAATATATATATGTATTATATATATATATATATACAAATAAAAGAGGGCAAAGGAGGGTTAGGGCAAGGAGGGCCCGATCGGTTTTTCTGGAGCACAGGAGGCTAGTCACTGTTTTCTTCCCCCCCATACTCGCTCGGGGGAATCAGAGGGAAGCCGATCCGGAGCCTTCACCCTCTCCCCCATCACAGCCGCCAGGATCAAGCAAGGCCGAGCCCGGCTCTTTCCCCGTCGTCGCCTAGGGTAAAGCAAGGCCTAGCCCGACCCCTTCTCCATTGTCGCCTGCAGGAGGAGCCGAGCCCTGGTGCCTCTTTCCCCATCGCTGCCTAGGGCAAAGCAAGGCCTAGCTCGACCCCTTCTCTGTCGCCGCCTGCAGGAGGAGCCAATCCCTGGTGCCTCCTTCCCCGTTGCCGCCTGCATCCAACCCGATCCCTAGCTTTTCTACTGTCGCCGGCCACTAGGGAAAGCCCGAGCCCCTCTCCCCAGCTCTCTTTTTCCCGCCGCCGCCGCCTGGAGCAGGGGGAGCCCGAGCCCTGAATTTCTTCACCGCCGCAGCCGCCTGTAGAAGGGGGTGCCCGAGCCCTAGCCTCCTTCCTCGTTGCCACCGCCTAGGGCAAAGCAAGGCCGACCCTTGCTCTCCTTCCTTGTCACAGCCGCCTGCAGCAAGATCGGCCGAGATTTATTCTCCCGGCCTTGCCTTCAGCTAGATCGGCCAGGAGCTCCTCTCCCGGCATCGCCTTCAGCAAGAACAGTTAGAAGCTCCTCTCCCGGCACCGCCTTCAGCAAGAATAGCCAGGAGCTCCTCTCCCGGCACCGCCGCCAAAACACGCGTCAAGGGTAACGAAATTTCTTCTTGGGCAGGTGAAGCCCTCATTTTCCATATTTGCATGGAATCTCCTTTCAATCGACGGATGGGAGAAGGGCGCTCTCTGACGAGTTGATGTTCACATCCCTGCTATTAACTGCATTAGCACCCGGAAGCATGAGTACGGGTTTAGGCATGCTGTGTGAAGCCCATCCGGATGTTTAAGCCGGATTGGTGATGTTCTGGGGTTCCCGGAGAAGACTCTGAGGAAGTTTTGTATTATTTATTTACAGGAAATAAGCACCATAGCCCCAAATAAGGGTGGGTGCTATATGATCAGTTCGCTTTTAGTTGACCAATGTTTGGCTTGTTGCCGCCATTCAAGACGTTGGCGTACAGGTGTTGCAGTACCAAGTGGGGAGTAGCGATCTTAAGCCCTAGTTTGTGCCGGCCCTCGAAGGCCTATTTTTCCTTATGTTGCCGGCCTGCATGCCGAAGTATGGAATTTACATTCCTGTAATTTCAAATGCCTGTGATGCCCTGTGTTGGCCATAAAAGGCCTATGTTACGTTGTTGGTGGCCCAAGTTGGAGTTGCGTAAAGTAAACTGTTCGGCGAGATTACGCCATTGGTAGGGCGGATGAGGAACATTTTACATAGACCTAAGGGGACAAGTCTTGATAGGAGAGAGTTTGCCTTGAGATCTTCCTTAGATATTCCGGTCGGCCAAAAGTGCCCTCCGAAGGTGTCTTAGCTCAGTCTTTGGCTTGGGAGGGGAAGAGTTTCTTAGTCTTCCGGGTATATTGTGGGACCTCCACGCTGAGACCTTGAGTCTGTCCCTTGTATTCCTAGTCTTGTGCCTAGATCATTTGCTTGAGGGTAGTAGGTGCGCGGTCACCCCTCTTTTGGGACCCCAAACTCCACAGAGGTCAATTTTTGGCTTCAACACTTTTGGTGCGGTGAGAGTGGAGAGTGGCCAGCACCGAAGAACTCGGGCGAACGTTATGACTTTAGAAGAGTAACCAGGTGACAGCCAGGGTCATGCGCGGGCGCTTTGTATGTAAGGTCCTCGTACTGGGAGTCGTCCCATCTTTGAATTTTAGGATTTTTGGACAATCTATTTTAAGGCTTCGACGGTGAAGAATCATTTAAGTTAGTAGGAGAGTCTAAACTGAATGAGTTATTTCAACCTCATTTATAGACAGGATTTCTTTTGTTTCATGCCGATTATCTCTCAAAAAAGGATCTTTGATCTTTGCCTCTTTCCAAAATATGTCGACCTATCGTCTTGATAAAGCCAGCCTTCCAATTCCAAACCAAGTTCCGTCCACATACAAAAAAATTTTCCATAAAATTTTACATCCTAATCAAGCTTTTAATCAAATCATGCCCATCAATATTGCTAGCCAAATCCAACTATTTTTCAATGAAAAGACAAATGTATTTTCTTAGTTCTATATATCATCTTCGATTTCATCTGAGGACTGGCTGCCCATCGTCTCAAACATCCCAGTAAATTTCACCAGAAAATTACCAAATAATCATTCTAGAATAAATAATTCACACAAAAATTCTAGAATAAATAATTCACACAAAAATTAAGAGAAACGATCTCCAATAATAGATGTTATTTGAAAAGAATACAAGCACATCCACGTCAGAATTTTCTCACAACATAGCATTCACATAGGTTGGCCAACTGTATCTTTAAGAAACTTTCCTTGGCAATCGAACAGACAATTAACTTATTGAACATATGTCATGTTTAATGAAAGCCTCCACTATATTAAAATTAATGCAAAATTTAGCTACAAACACACTTAAACTATGATGGAACAGTTGGCTCCAAAATGTATAAATCAAATAGTTGGTCATCAAAGCTTCTACTAGGCCGGACTTTGGTAACCTAACAATAATCTTGGTCATAAAAGAAATCCCTTCAAATATATGCTGCTGATAATGATCCTTGAACAGCTAAGAATAACACAATCACTCCGTGTTGGAAAATCGTACGAAAATTTGACAAATTAGTTTAAAAAAACTTCCTATAGATTCTGAAATCAAACGTTCAGTAAGTCACTGTTTAGTCTATCAATGCACAAATATCATTTTTTCGGATTCATTATGTGCACCCATGGCCTGCATCCATGCACTGTAGGAGAAAACTAGACAAACTAAACAAATGAAAGCACCAGTACCTAAATAGAAAATCTATTAGATGTCTTGCACTACCCCGAGCCTGGCTCGGCCCCAGGTAGACCCGCTGCGCAGGCTTTCACTAGCTGGCAGGTCCGTAGGCTCGCATGTGGGGGTAAGGGACCCCGAGTGCTGCTCAGACCCGGGTAGACTCGCTGCTCAGGCTCTCATTAGCTGGGCAGGGTGGTAGGCACACCTGGGGGAAAGGATTGGTTCTTGGAGGTTTGGTTCTTGGAGACTCTTGCACTACCCCGAGCCTGGCTCGGCCCCATGTAGACCCGCTGCGCAGGCTCTCACTAGCTGGCAGGTCTGTAGGCTTGCCTGTGGGGGAAGGGACCTCAAAGAACTGCTCCACCCCGGGTAGACTCGTTGCTCAAGCTCTCATTAGCTTGGCAGGGCGGTAGGCACACCTGTGGGGAAAAAATTAAGTTTTTTGAGATACTTTAGTTGGGAGACTTTTGCACTACCCCACGCCTGGCTTGGCCCCAGGTAGACCCGCTGCGCAGGCTCCCAACTTGATGGCAGGTCCGTAGGCTCGCTGTGGGGGTAAGGGACCCCGAGTGCTGTTCGACACCGGGTAGACTCGCTGCTCAGGCTCTCATTAGCTAGGCAGGGCGGTAGGCACACCTGGGGGGAAAGGTTTGGTTCTTGGTGACTTTTGCACTACCCCGAGCTTGGCTCGGCCCAAGGTAGACCCGCTGTGCAAGATCTCATTAGCCGACAGGTCCGAAGGCTTTCCTTTGGGGGTAAGGGACCCCAAGTGCTTCTCGGCCCCGGGTAGACTCGATGCTCAGGCTCTCATTAGCTGGGCAGGCCGGTAGGCACACCTGGGGGAAAAGGATTGGTTCTTGGAGATACTTCAGTTGGGATACTTTTGCACTACCCCGAGCCTGGCTCAGTTCAAGGTAGACCCGCTGCACAGGCTCCCATTTATCTGGCAGGTCCGAAGGCTCGCCTGTGGGGGTAAAGGACCCCGAGTGCTGCTCGGCCCTGGGTAGACTCGCTGCTCAGGCTCTCATTAGCTGGGCAGTACGGTAGGGACACCTGGGGGGAAAGGTTTGGTTCTTGGTGACTTTTGCACTACCCCGAGCCTGGCTCGGCCCCAGGTAGAACCGCTGCATAGGCTCTCATTAGCTGGTAGGTCCGAAGGCTTGCCTGTGGGGGTAAGGGACCCCGAGGTCTGCTCGGCCCCAGGTAGACTCGCTGCTCAGGCTCTCATTAGCTGGGCAAAGCGTAGGCACACCTGGGGGGAAAGGATTGTTTCTTGGAGATACTTCAGTTGGGAGACTTTTGCACTATGCCGAGCCTGGCTCAGCCCCAGGTAGACCCGCTGCGCAGGCTCCCATCTAGCTGACAGGTCTGAAGGCTCTCCTGTTGGAGAAAGGGACCCCGAGTGCTGCTCAGCCCCGGGTAGACTTGCTGCTCAGGCTCTCATTCGCTGGGCAGGATGGTAGGCACACCTGGGGGGAAAGGATTGGTTCTTGGAGGTTTGGTTCTTGCAGACTCTTACACTACCCCTAGCCTGGCTCAGCCCTAGGTAGACCCGCTGCGCATGCTCTCACTAGCTGACAGGTCCGTAGGCTCGCCTGTGGGGGTAAGGGACCCCGAGTGCTGCTCGGACCCGGGTAGACTCTCTTCTTAGGCTCTCATTAGCTAGGCTGGGAGGTAGGCACACCTAGGGGGAAAGGATTGGTTCTTGGATATACTTCAGTTGGGAGACTTTTGCACTACCCCGAGCCTGGCTCGGCCCCAGGTATACCCGCTGCGCTTGCTCCCATCTAGCTGGCAGGTCCGTAGGCTCACCTGTGGGGGTAAGGGACCCCGAGTGCTGCTCGGCCCCGGGTAGACTCGCTGCTGAGGCTCTCATTAGCTGGGAAGGGTGGTAGGCACACCTGGGTGGAAAGGTTTGGTTCTTGGTGACTTTTGCACGACCCCGAGCCTGGCTCGGCCCTAGGTAGATTTACTAATAGGCTCTTATTAGCTGGCAGGTCTGAAGGCTCGCTTGTGGGGGTAAGGGACCCCGAGTGCTGCTCGGCCCCGGGAAGACTCGCTTCTAAGGCTCTCATTAGCTGGGCAGGGCGGTAGGCACACCTGGGGGGGGGGGGGAAAGGATTGGTTCTTGGAGATACTTCAGTTGGGAGACTTTTCCACTACCCCGAGCCTGGCTTGGCCCAAGGTAGACCCTCTGCGCAGGCTCCCATCTAAATGGCAGGTCTGAAGGCTCGCCTGTGGGGGTAAGGGACCCCGAGTGCTGCTCGGCCCCGAGTATACTCGTTGCTCAGGATCTCATTAGCTGGGCAGGGCGGTAGGCACACCTAGGGGGAAAGGATTGGTTCTTGGATACTTTTGCACTACCCCGAGCCTGGCTTGGTCCAAGGTAGACCCGCTGCGCAGACTCTCACTAGCTGGCAGGTCCATAGGCTCGCCTGTGGGGGTAAGGGACCCCGAGTGCTGCTCGGCCACTAGTAGACTCGCTGCTCAGACTCTCATTAGATGGGCAGGGCGGTAGGCATACCTGGGGTGAAAGGTTTGGTTCTTGGTGACTTTTGCACTACCCCGAGCCTGGCTCGGCCCCAGGTAGACCCGCTGCGCAGGCTCCCATCTAGCTGGCAGGTCCGTAGGCTCTCCTATGGGGGTATGGGACCCCGATTGCTGCTCGGCCCTGGGTCGACTCGCTGATCAGACTCTAATTAGCTGGGAAGGGTGGTAGGCACACCTGGGGGTAAAGGTTTGTTTCTTGGTGAATCTTGCACTACCCCGAGCCTGGCTCGGCCCCAGGTAAACCCGTTGCAAAGGCTCTCACTAGCTTGTAGGTCCGTAGGTTCGAATGTGGGGGTAAGGGACCCCGAGTGCTGCTCGGCCCCGGGTAGACTCGCTGCTCAGGCTCTCATTAGCTGGGCAGGGCGGTAGGCACACCTGGGGGGAAAGGTTTGGTTCTTGGTGACTTTTGCACTACCCCGAGCCTGGCTCAGCCCCAGGTAGACCCGATACGCAGGCTCTCTGAAAGACTTATTTCAAGAGCCTAAACACCTAGAGGGGGGGGGGGGGGTGAATAGGTTCTTATTATCTTTAAGAATTTAGGCAATATAACTAGTTCTTACTTAGCACCGAAATTGCAAATCACAGCAAAGAAAACACAACACAACATACACCAGATTTATAGTGGTTTCCCAAGATATGAGTACATTCACATTCCCCCTTCGCCTATCCAGTAGAGAACTGGATTCAACCCAACTTCCTTTCTCTTTCTCAGATCCAAAGATCTTACAGCTCAGAACAAGAATGGTTCCTACACCTCAGACTTACACAAGTCCTACTTCAGATCCTTCCCCAAGAATCCTACCTTAGGCCACAGCCCTACCTCAGCCTTTATAACTAGGCTTACAACTAAGACTATCAATAGTCCTACACCTCAGGCACTCAGCCCTACCCCAGCCTTTATAATTAAAGGCATACAAATCAGATCTAACTATAGATCCTATAAGAATTTGAGTATTTGAGAAATACAGAAATATCACTAGATAGATCACTCTATAGGTGAGAGCTTCTTGATCAGTTCTTGAATGAACTGAATCTCCAGATCTAACCTGACTTAGCTGTTTCAAAGCTTCTTGATAGAACAAAATAAGGTTGAACTCTTCTTGATGTAGAAGTTTATCTCCTAACATCTCCTTCATTGAATTCAGAATAAGATCTGAATCTTCTCTGCAGACTGTTCAGAATCTGCCTTCTTAAGGGTCACCCCTTTACTTGTTGAAAAACTTTCCTTAGATGATCCATCTTTTTATCTCTGTGTGTATTATCTTTTTAAGTTGTCACGAATCAATCCTTTATATAGAGATTTCTCCTGATTACCGGCTGATCCGGTTTGTAATAACCTTCTGACTGTTCTGACAAAGGTATCAGACCTGTTGGTAATGACAGCTGTGGAGTCACCCGTCATGACAGTTGATTTCTCAAAGATTTTATAAGTCAGCAAGATCCACTCAGCAGACTGCTTCATATGTGTCGACACAAATAGACTAAGTGTTGACACAAGTATTGATAACATCGACATAACATTCCATGTGTTGACATAATCATTTTTCAGCTACTCGACACAGCTTCTGTTTGTATGTGTCGACACAAGTCCTGTGTGTCGACACAACTGCTCCTGATCTTGACATAACTGATGCTGGCAGATGGCGTTGAGTGTATATCCAGCCGTTGTTGAGTGTATGTCGAGACGTCGTTTAGTGTGTGTCGACACAAGTCCTGTATGTCGATACACGCCTTCTGACTCAATATAGCTATTACTGTTAGATGGCATTGAGTATCATCCATATGTCGTTGAGTGTGTGTCGACACAAGTCCTGCGTGTCGACACAACTGTTTCTGGTCTTGACTTAGCTGTAGACAAACGACGTTGAGTGTGTGTCGACACAAGTCCTGTGTGTCGGCACAAACCTTCTTTAGGTGTCGACACAATCCCTGAGTATCGACACAAGCCTTTCTTCTGATGTTGACATAACTACTGGATGTCGACACAACTCCTTCTTTAGATGTCGACACAAACCTTGCCTTAGGTGTCGACACAATTCTGGGTGTCGACACAGCTTCTTCTTAAGGTGTCGAAACAATGCCTGGGTGTCGACACAGGCCTTGCTTCTAGTGTCGACACAACTTCTGGGTGTCGACACAATTCTTCACAAGTGTTAGAAAAATTCTTGCAAACCTTACACCTGCACAATGAAACTCAAACATCCATCAAATACAAATTGATGTATATCATTGAGTAAGATGAGGTTTCTCCAAATCTGGTACATATTTTTCCGTGTACCCAACAATCTCTCCCTATTTGGAGAAGTCATAACCCTTAGTCAAAGATATACATCTCTCATAATAAAACACATAAGAATAGATGTACATTCATTTCAGTGCAGGATAACATATAAACAATGTAAACAACTCAAGGCAACAGGGAAGCTGATTTTATTTATTAATCAGAAAATACTGGGTTTACATGTTTTTTCTTTAGAACAAAAAAAGTTACATTGTTCTACATATAAGCCTATCTATCCTATGATTGACTAGGCTCCTTAAACACTTTGCCTTTTCCTGATTGAATCTTTGCCTGCACAGTAGGATCTGTATCATCAGCAGGTTTCTTCCCTTTGAGATACTTCTTCTTTTGTTCTTCTGTCTTTATTCTTTGCCTTTCAAAATAGTGAAAAGGCTTGGGGAAGTACCCACTAGGCTCCAGAGAATTAGCAGCTAACTTCCCAGCTTTTGCACTTCTTCTATGCTGAAGAATGGCTTCCTGCCTAGATTTGTATTTGTTCCATTCCTGCTCAGAATACCACTTACCACTGTCATGGGTCTTATCCTTTACCGCCTTCCAGGAAGTCAAAATGAAATTCCTTTAAGTAGGGCTCAATTTCTCAAAATCTGGCTTCAACTCAGCCTGTTACCTGAACCTTTTCGTGGATAATTGTGCCTCCTTTTGAGCTTGCTTGGCAGCCACTGACATTTCTACCTTTTCAATGATCACATTTGATGCCTCCTATGAAGGATTGTACATTGTCTGTACTTCTTGTTGAACCATGTCAAAATCAGCAGGACGGTAAATAACCTGTGCAACTTCAGGCTGATCTCCTTCAATATTAGCAGGTTGCACTCCAGATTCAGCAACATTATCATCATCACATAAAGGAGGAAAGCTAAGTGTAGCTCTGATGGAATTAGAGATCCATTTAGCATGGTCAGAGCTATCTTTGAATAACAATCTCTTCCCCTTTATGACTTCTCTAGTAATATGATCCCTCAGATTAGTCTTCTGAAACCTTATCTGATCAGCCATATATTCTGTACCTTCTTTGTAATAGTCTTTGAACTTCAGTAAGGTATCAGAAATTGTCTTTTGGGAGGCTTCAATAGCTGTTTGAAGAGCAGCTAAATCTACTTGTATCTGCTTTGATATTTCAGTTTCCAAATCTATTGAAATACTTCCCAGTCTCTGGATGATTTCTGCATGGGAATCTTTGAGGTTTTCATTGGACTTGAATTAATTTTCTAAAACATACCCTTGTTTTGTGGCAATGTCCTCTACCTCAGTCTTCAGTAGTTATTGTTGCTCAGCCAAATACACCACAACATTGCGTCCCTTATGGAAGCAATCTGCCATTTATTTCTTGTGCAGATTGACTTCAAATCTGATTGACTTTATGTCCTGAGCCAGCTGAAACTGCAATTCCTTATTAGACTCATCCACATACTTTTCTAGAGATTTCCTTTATTCATCCAATTTTACTTGCATCTGGACCAGTAGTGAACTGAAATCCATGCTTGGAGCAGGTGGTGGTGTGACTGTGTGCAAGGCTTTCTTTTAGCCTGAGCTCCTTTTCTTTATTTGAACTATCTTTCTTTTCTTAGCCATAGTAGCTTCCTCATCATCAGAGGGTTGTGAGGAGCTTTCTATATCAAAAGGTTCCTTATTAGATGGGGCATTTAACAGCTCCTCCCCAATCAGTTCTTGGCAAGTCCTGTTCTACCTAGGATTGCTCCCCCTCAGTCCTTACAGCAGGTAAATCAGGAAATAGATCTTCCATTGTTACCTCTTGTTGTATCTGTACAGGAGGAACAAGGTAAGTTTGGAAAACAAAAGGTTCTCCCTGGACATCCAGATTTTTGTCCAGGGCCTGTTCTATAAAGGAGATACTTACTTGATCATTCTGCACATCTTGTGCCACCTTCTCAGTAATGTCCAGTGCTTCTTTATTGATATCTGAGATAATATCAATTACTGTATCTGCTGCATACTCACTCTCTAGAGTAGCAACATCAATTCCTTCCCCTTGAGCAGGTAGCTCGGGAAGTACAATATCTTGTGCTGCTGATTCAGGATTTTCTCCCCGTGGAGTAATGACTATCTGTTGCTCTGGGAGCACATTGCTCTCTACTTGATCTTGAACATCTTTTGGGGGCATGTCTTCATCTAAACTGAAGACCACTTCTTCTTCAGAATCACTAGAAGATTCTGCTTGCTGAACAATTTCCTTCTTCTTCTTTTCTTTCTTGGTCTGTTTCTGAGGGGTAGAAACCTCCTTGGTTAATACTCTATCCAACCTAGACAGGATTCTTGTGTCCATTCATCTCATATGGTTGATTTTTGATCCTGGAAGTTGGTTTATAATATCTGGTATTACTGAAGATAAACATAGACTCAGGATTCTTCCTAGATTTGTTTTCTTGATTCTTTCTTGTATCTTGTCAAATACTATGGATGCCCAATCTGTCTTTAGCTTGTAAATTATTCTTGTCATTAGATTGAACATAGAAGCTGTGATTCTGTCATGTCCACTTGTTTTGCAAAGGATTACTTTGCCTATTATCTCTGATAGGAATTTCCCTTGCGAATTCATTCCCTTCCGAGTGATGGAAGATCCAACCTTGATATTAGGGTTTAACCCGCACCAGCTTAAGGCATCTTTTGTCATCGAGGGAATGATATCATCTTCATCCTTGACCTTAGGAAGTTGGAGTGATTTTCTAATCGACTTCAGTGTAGTTTCACTCTTGAATCCTGTACAGTGGCTTTGATCTTATTCCCATTTGTGTCCACAGTTGTAGAAGAATAAAATTCCATGACCTCCTTCCAAATCTTCGTTGGTTCTGAAACCAAGAATTCCAACCCATTTTCTGAAATTAGGGTAATTACACCCTGAATTTCTTGAGACGCTGTCGTGAATCCATCACAAACTAGTTCATAGCATTCGTTCACCTTGTCTTCCTTGATGGGTGCCATTGATGGAAGGGAGAGAGAGAAGAGAATATCGAAATTAACACAAGGGCTAGAGTCGAGAAATTTGAAAGCGTAGTCGACAAGATTTTGGCTTCACCTATTTATAGTCTAGGTGCAAAGGGGAGTTCAAAAGACGCTCCTTAGTAATAATACTAGGTCTCGACAATACTTAGGTTTAGTCGACATTTCTATTTGTCGACATACTTATGTCAGTGTCGACATGGACTGGTCATGACTCGACATAGAGTGTCGACACAAAAATCAGCTAACTTAATGTCTCGACATTGTTGTGTCGACATCCATACTTATGTCGACACAGATACTGTGTCTGTGTCGACACATCCATTTTCTTTGTCAATACAACATACTGAGTGTGTCGACACAAACATTGTATTTAGACAAATTTCCTGAGAAATATTGTGCTTACATAGTCTACTTAGGAATGCTTGTGTTGACATATTCTAGGTTCAACATACCTAATTTAATTTTAAAATGATTGAATTTAGTTCCATCCAGAGGTTTTGTAAAAATATCAGCAATCTGACTATTTATGTTTACTAATTCTAGATTAATATCTTCTTTCTCCACATGTTCTCTTATAAAATGGAACTTAATTTCTATATGCTTGGTTCTACTGTGAGATACAAGGTTCTTAGCAATAGAAATAACACTTGTAGAATCACAAAACAGTGGAATTCTACTTACCTTGATGTCATAATCTTCAAGTTGGTGCTTTATCCACAATAATTGTGCACAGTAACTAACTAAAGCTACATATTCAGTCTTAGCTGTTGATATATCTACACTGGTCTGCTTCTTACTGCACCATGACACCAGCCTTCCACCTAGGAATTGACAGGTTCCTGTAGTACTTTTCCTGTCTTTTTTGCATCCTGCAAAATCTGCATCTGAGAAACCAGTTAGTGTGAAATCTCTATTCTTAGGGTACCAAAGACCTAGATTAGGTGTGCACTTAAGATATCTCAAAATTCTCTTAACTGCAGTATAATGAGATTCCTTTCGGCATGCGTGGTACCTAGCAAAGACACATGTATCATACATGATGTCAGGTCTACTAGCAGTCAAGTAGAGTAGGGAGCCAATTATCCCCCTATACAAAGACTCATCAACAGGTTTCCCTGTCTCATCTTTGCCTATAGGCATACTTGTTCCCATTAGAGTTTTCATGGTGGAGGCTGAGTCCATATCATATTTCTTAATCAACTCCTTGGTGAACTTAGACTGGGATATAGACAATCCATCATCAGTCTGTCATACTTGAAGTCCCAAAAAGAATTTCAGCTCACCCATACTGCTCATCTCAAACTTCCCTTGCATTAGTTTGGCAAACTTTCTACAAAGGTTATTTTCCGTAGATCCAAAGATAATGTCATCAACATATATCTGGACTAGGATTATATTGCCTTTAGATTCCCTAAAGAATAGAGTTTTTTCTATCTTTCCTCTAGAGTATTTATTCTCAATAAGAAAAGTAGACAAGGTTTCATACCAAGCCCTATGGGCTTGTTTCAAACCATATAGGGTTTTCCTAAGTCTATATACATAATCAGGATAATGAGAATCTACAAAACCTGATGGTTGTTCAACATAGACTCCTCTTTTCACTCACCATTCAGAAATGCTGACTTTACATCCATTTGATATACCTTGAACCCTTGATAGGAAGCATAGGACAAGAACATCCTTATAGCCTCTAGCCTTGCTACTGGGGCAAAGGTTTGATCAAAGTCAATCCCTTCCTCTTTCCTATAGCCTTTTACTACCAGCCTTGCCTTGTTCTCGATAATTGTGCCATTTTCATCAAGTTTGTTTCTGTAGATTCCACTTGGTTCTTATGATGTTGTGATCCTTAGGTTTAGGAACCAGTTCCCAGACTTTGCATCTTCTGAAATGATTTAGTTCTTCTTGCATAGCATCAACCCAGTTAGTACCTAGCATGGCTTCTTCAAACTTCCTGGGTTCTATCTATGACAAGAAACTTGAACATAAAACTGTGTTCATGTTCTTGCTCCTTGTTAGAGCACCTTGACTTGCATCACCAATTATCTGGTGAGCTGGATGATCCTTCATGTGTCTTCTTGTTGGAGGAAACCTGTCCACCTCATGGCCTTCTTCATTTTCCTCAACCTGATGCTCCTCATTATCTTCATCATCTAGTGATTTTTGTTCTCCCTCTGTACAACATGCATCTTTTCCATCATCCATCTTAGCAGGAGCTTCATCTTGACATAACTAATGCTGGCAGATAACGTTGAGTGTATATCCAGCCGTTGTTGAGTGTGTCGAGAAATCATTGAGTGTGTGTCGACACAAGTCCTGTGTATCGACACAAGCCTTCTGACTCAGTATAGCTGTTGCTGTTAGATGGCGTTGAGTGTCATCCAGATATCATTTAGCATGTGTCGGCCTAAGTCCTGTGTGTCGACACAATTGTTTCTGGTCTTGAATTAGCTGTAGACAAACGACGTTGAGTGTGTGTCGACACAAGTCCTGTGTTTCGACACAAACCTTCTCAAGGTGTCGACACAATCTCCTAGTGTCGACACAAGCCTTTCTTCTGATGTTTACATAACTCCTGGATGTCGACACAGCTCCTTCTTTAGATGTCGACACAAACCTTGCCTTAGGCGTCAACAAAATTCTTGGTGTCAAAACAGATTTTTCTTAAGGTGTCGACACAATGCCCGGGTGTCGACACAGGCCTTGCTTCTAGTGTCGACACAACTTCTGGGTGTCGACACAATTCTTTACAAGTGTCGACACTTGTACTTAGAAAAATTCTTGCAAACCTTACACATGCACAATGAAACTCAAACATCCATTAAATACAAATTGATGTATATCATTGAGTAAGATGAGGCTTCTCCAAATCTGGTACATATTTTTCAGTGTACCCAACACTCTCACTAGCTGGCAGGTCCGTAGGCTCGCCTGTAGGGGTAATGGACCCCGAGTGCTGCTCGGCCCCAGGTAGACCCACTACGTAGGCTCTCACTAGCTGGTAGGTCCGACGGCTCATTTGAGGGGAAAAGATTAGCTCCGCGAGTACAAGAGAATACAAAAAGGTATCAAGTGGTTCAAAAAGATCAAAAGGGGCATGGAGAGATTAGTGTTCTAAATGCAAATTTTGGATTCTCTAAAGCTTTTTTTTTGGGTCGGATCGCACTCGCCGGATACTTTGGGGTTGGACATTTATTTCCGAGCTTATGCCAACCTTGAAAAGAGCGGAGATTGTGAGCAACCCCGTACCCGGCCGAGTGGGATCCTCCCCAAGTTGCGGGCTAGGGGCGTGCTATGAGGGACGATTTTGTGCCGCCCTGTTCGAGGACCTGCGAGCACTCGTGCACGCGTGTGTAGATTGTATATGAAAGGGCTTTATATTTATTTTATATAATAGTATAATATATATATGTAATATATATATATACAAATAAAAGACGGCAAAGGAGGGTTAGGGCAAGGAGGGCCCGCTCGGTTTTGCTGGAGAATAGGAGGCCAGCCGCTGTTTTATCCCCCCCATTCTCGCTTGGGGGAATAAGATGGAAGCCGATCCGGAGCCTTCTCCCTCTCCTCCATCACAGCCTCTTGGATCATGCAAGGCCGAGCCCAGATCTTTCCCCGTCGCCGCCTACGGCAAAGCAAGGCCTATCCCGGCCACTTCTCCGTCGCCGCCCACAGGAGGAGCCGACCCCTAGTGCCTCTTTCCCCATCTCCGCTTAGGGCAAAGCAAGTCCTAGCCCGACCCCTTCTCTGTCACCGCCTGCAGGAGGAGCCGAGCCCTGGTGCATCCTTTCCCGTCGCCGCCTACATCCAACCCGAGCCCTAGCTTTTCTACTATCTCCGGCCACTAGGGGCAGCCCAAGCCCCCTCTCCCCAGCTCTCTTTTTCCCGCCGCCGCTGCCACTGCCTGGAGTAGGGGGAGCCCTAGCTCTGCATTTCTTCACCGCCACAACCGTCTGAAGTAGGGGGTGCCCGAGCCCTAGCCTCCTTCCTCGTCGCCGCTGCCTAGGGCAAAGCAAGGCCGACCCTTGCTCTCCTTCCCCTTCACAACCGCCTGCAGTAAGATCGGCCGAGATTTATTCTCTCGGCCTCGCCTTCAGCTAGATCGGCCAGGAGCTCCTCTCCCGACATCGCCTTCAGCAAGAACAGCCAGAAGTTCCTCTCCCGGAACCACCTTTAGAAAGAACAGCCAGGAGCTCCTCTCCCGGCACCGCCACCAAAACACGCGTCAAGGGTAACGAAATTTCTTCTTGGGTAGGTGAAGCCCTCATTTTCCATATTTGCATGGAAGCTCCTCTCCACCGACGAGTGGGAGAAGGGCGCTCTCTGATGGGTTGATGTTCACATCCCCGCTATTAACTGCATTAGCACCCGGAAGCGTGAGTACGGGTTTAGGCATGCTGTGTGATGCCCATCCTGATGTGTAATCCGGATTGATGATGTTTTGGGGTTCCTGGAGAAGACTCCGAGGAAGTTGTGTATTATTTATTTATAGGAAATAAGAACCATATCCCCGAATAAGGGGTGGGTGGTATATGATCGGTTCGATTTTAGTCGACCAATGTTTGTCTTGTTGCCGCCATTCGAGACATTGGCGTACATGTGTTGCAGTACCAAGCGGGGAGTAGCGAGCTTAAGCCCTAGTTTGTGCAGGCCCTCGAAGGCCTAATTTTGCTTATATTGCTGGCCTGCGTGCCGAAGTATGGAATTTACATTCCTGTAATTTTAAATTCCTGTGATGCCCTGTGCTGGCCCTAGAAGGCCTATATTACGTTGTTGGTGGCCCTAATTGGAGCTGCCTAAAGTAGAACTGTTCGGCGAGATTATGCCGTTGATAGGCCGGATGAGGAACATTTTACATAGACCCAAGGGGACACGTCTGGATAGGAGAGAGTTCGTCTTGGATCCTCCTTAGATATTCCGGTTGGCCAAAAGGGCCCTCCGAAGGTGTCTGAGCAGAGTCTTTGACTTGGGAGGGGAAGAGTTTGTTAGTCTTCCGGGTATGTGGTGGGACCTCCACACTGAGACCTTGGGTCTATCCCTTATGTTCCTAATCTTGTGCCTAGATCATTCGCTTGAGGGTAGTAGGTGCACGGTCACCCCTCTTTTGGGACCCCGAACTCCACAGAGGTCAATTTTTTGCTTCAACACTACCCTCAAGCGAACTCCACAAAGTGTTGAAGCCAAAAATTGACCTCTGTTGAGTTTGGGGTCCCAAAAGAGGGGTGACTGCGCACCTACTACCCTCAAGCGAATGATCTAGGCACAAGACTAGAAACACAAGGGATAGACCCAAGGTCTCAGCGTGGAGGTCCCACCGCATACCCAGAAGACTAACAAACTCTTCCCCTCCCAAGCCAAAGATTGAGCTAAGATACCTTCAGAGGGCGCTTTAGGCCGACCGGAACATCTAAGGAGGATCTCAAGATCCACTCCATATTAACTAGAGGTGCCACCTCGGGTCTATGTAAAACGCCCTTCATCTGCCCTACTAATAGCATAACCTCGCCGAACAGTTCTATTTTATGCAGCTCCGATTGGGACTCCAACAACATAATATAGGCCTTCTAGGACCGGCGAAAGGCATCGCGGGCATTTAAATTAGAGGAATATAAATTCCATACTTCGGCACGCAGGCCCGCAACATAAACAAAATAGGCCTTCTAGGGCCGACACAAACTTTGTCTTAAGCCCGCTGCTTCCCGCTAAATAAATAATACACAACTTCCTCGGAGTCTTCTTCGGGAACCCCATAACATCACCAATCCGGCTTACACGTCTGGATTGGCCTCATACAACATGCCTAAATCCGTACTCACGCTTCCGGATACTAATGCAGTTAATAGCAGGGATGTGAACATCAACCCGTCAGAGAGCACCCTTCCCCACCCGTCAGTGGAGAGGAGCTCCCATGCAAATATGGAAAATAAGAGCTTCACCTGCCCAAGAAGAAATTTCGTTACCCTTGACGCGTGTTTTTGTCGGCGGTGCCGGGAGAGGAGCTCCTAAATGTTCTTGCTGAAGACGGTTGCGATGGTGGCTGATCTCCTCTCCAGGCCGAGCCCTGCTCCAGGCCGAGCCCTGCTCCAGGCCGAGCCCTACTCCAGGCCGAGCCTTGCTCCAGGCTGAGCCCTAGCTGCAAGCGGCCGTGATTGTGGCCGATCTCCCTCTAGAAGGTCGAGCCCTGCTTCAGGACGTGCTCTAGCTCCAGGCCGAGCCTTGCATCCAGGCGGCTGTGACCTATGACAGGAGGCCGTTCCTCACTCCAGGAGGTTGCTGCATGAAAAAGAGAGTTGGGGAGATGGGGCTCGGGTTGCCCCTAGTGGCTGGTGATGGGAGAGAGAGATCAGGAGAGAGGGGGCTCGGGCTGCCCCTGTTGGCCGGCGACGGGAGAGGAAAAGGGCTGGGAGAGAGGGGGCTCGGGCTGACCCTGTTGGCTAGTGATGAGAGAGAGAGATCAGGAGGGGGGGGGGGAAGCCGTTCCTTGCCTCTGCTCCAGCAATCCGATCCCCTCCTTTTTCTTGCACTACCTTCCTTTTACCTCTCCATATATATATATATAACATAACCAATATATATTATAATATTAACAATATATATTAAAAGCCTATGCACATAAAATCTCCGCACGCACGAGTGCTCGCATGCTCGAACAGGACTGCACCAAAACGTTGCTCATAGCACACCCCTAGCCCGCCACTTTGGGAGGATCCCACTCGGCCGGGTACGGGGTTGTACAACGGGAAACTCCGAGGAGGAGGAGGCTAGGCTCAGGGCAGAGCTAGCCATTTGGTTCGAGATGAAGGACATGGGTGAGCTCTACCACTTCCTTGGACTCGAGGTGGAGAGGAAAGAGAGTGGCATACTCGTTTCCTAGAAGGGCTATGCAGATCAGATTGTTCAGCGATTCGGCATGTCGGAAGGGAAGAGTAGCTCTACTCTTCTCGATATTGGCATCAAGCTTCGACGAGATGAGGGGAGGATTCTTCCAGATCCTCTAGTGTTCCATGCTCTGGTGGGGACCCTTATTTATTTGACGATTATGAGGCCAGACATTGCATATGTTGTAAGCCGAGTAAGACGATATATGATAGAACCTCAGAAGCTGAAACTGAGGGATAGATCTAACTTAACTCTAGAGTGGAGGTGAATAGAGTATTTTAAAAATTATTAACTTATTTTTATAGCAGATAAAAAGTTAGTGATTTATGTAAGTATAAAGAGAAAATCAAAGCACACAAACAAAAAAGTAAAGGCAAACCAGACGACACAAGGAATTTATAGTGGTTCCCCAATAAACCTGGGTACATCCACTCTTCTACCACCCTTGTAGGAATCCACTACAGGTTTTTGCTCAGCTGCCCTGCCACCACAGGTTTTTGCTCAAGTGCCCTGTCACCATAAGATCTATTTTTCTAAGGAATATCTAGCAACCCTTTAGGCTTTTGATCAGGTGCCCAAAAACCAATCCCAAGTCTTTTGATCAGGCGACTTGTGAACCAAAAAGGCTAACTTTTGAAGGGAGTTAAAATCCTGCACACAGTGAAAGAAGAAATGAAAAAAATGTTGTCTTCTCTGTCTCAAATCTCTGAGAAAACTGGTGGATTTTTGATGATGTCAAAGCTCCCCCTGAGTTGTGTAGATGATCAGGAGATGGAAGCTTTGCTTCAGGGTATAGGACTTCTTTGTATGCTTCTCCTTCCAATAAATGTCTCTGAGAGATGTGAGCTTTTAGTCTCAGATTGAAGATGAGTTGCTAGACGAAATCTTGAAGAGCAGAAAGCTAATTCTCTGAAAAGTATATCTGTAGCTTTCTGTAACTCTGAGAAGACCTTGTGTGTCTATCTATAACCCTTAAGGCAGAAAAACTTCTGATAATATTATGTGATCAGGAATGCTAGAGAAATTCAAATATTTGAATTTATTCTGAACAGCTGGAGCATTCCCTAGAATGGTTACTTCCTTGGAAAAGGATTAGCATTTAACTCTGTGATTAAGTCCATATTTAATGCTGTCTCTAAATGACTATATTCATAAGAATATTGAGCATTAAATATCAGGGTTATAACTGCCTGAAATTAAGCCTTGATAAAAATTCTGCCTTCAGAATATAAAATATCCTAAAATTAAGCATGGAAATAAGCTGCTTCCTGCTTGAAATAACTGCCTGAAACATTGCCTGGAAATCGTCGAAATGCGCAAGAAATTCGTCGATCTGAGCTTGGAGATCTTCGAGCTGAAACTACTTATTCATCGACCTGAGCTCAGAGATCGTCGAGCTTAGCTTGGCTATCATCCAGATGAGATGCAGATTTCATCGACCGGAGCTCAGCTTTCGTCGAGCTCAACTCAGAGTTAGAACTCTGAGTTTGTCGGGCTGAGCTTGACTTTCGTCGAGCTGAGTTCGACTTTCGTCGAACTGAATTGCAGAACTCTTAAATCTTCTAAGGCAACTAACCCTGGAAAAACATATGACCCAGACTATAAATATTGGGTCATTCTAAGCATCCTAATAGTAGTCCTTGCCCAAATCCAAACCGGGGTTCCAATAATCTCCCCCTATTTGGGTGAGGATACTATTTACACAATAGATAAAGCAAGAAATATATCTAGCAGAAATTAAACATTCAGTAGATATAATATAGTGTTATGAGAGTTCAAAAATAGTAACATTAAAGAAGACATAAAATAGAAATTAGTTGTCTTTCTTGGGAACTTCTGAAAGAGAATCAGAGGATGATTTTGTGAAAATCATCTTTCTGGTTAAATCTTGAGCTTCTAGCTGAGTCATTTTTAAATCTTGATCACCAAGAATCTTTTGAGATATGGCTCTGGGCACAACTGCCTCTGGATGAAGCTGCATGTATTCCTTAGCATTGAATAAATTCTTTACTTGATACTTGTCTAGTTCTTTCTGTCTGTAAGAAGACATTATTGTGAACTGGGAGGTGTCTTTTCCTTCTGATTTAGTTTTATTAATCTGAGACAGACAAATAAGCTCATTAAATCTTTCCATCCTATAAATTGGATCTAGATCTTGCTCATATGTAGGAGAAGGAGGCCTCTCTGGACTTAATTGTTGTTGATGTTGGTTGCTTTGGCTTAATCTCTGTTGATGGCTGTCATGAGAATAAGACCTAGAAGGTCTGCTCTGACTGACCTGAGAATGTTGAGAAGGTGTAGGCTTTTGAGAAATATTTCCTGTTGATACTGCTGCAGGAGGAGGAGGAGGAGGTCCTCTCCTAGATCTTGGAGGTGAATTATATCTCTTCATTTTCTTCCTTCTCTTTTGTTCATTTTTAGAAAACCTCATCCAGTAAGGAGTATCTGGAGTGAGTGTAATTCAATGCAAAATATAGTAGGGAATGTCAGCTGTGGAGGAAGGTTTAGGAGCAACCTTTACAGGAGCCTTCTTTTTCTTAGCTTTTCTTTTCTTTGAACTAGAGTCTTCTGACTCATCTGTATCATCATCATCATCAGAATCATCTTCAGCTGGTTGATCATATAACTCATCAAACTGCTTAATCAACTCAGACTTATCATGAACTTGTACTTCTTGCTGTGTATGCACAAAATTTGTATCAGCTTGCATTTGTACACTAACATCTTATTCCATATCTTCAAAAAGAATATCATCTAAATTAGGCATTGGGGATTCAACCCAAACATAAGTTGGAGGGGAACAGGATGGCTCTAAGACAGTTATCATATTCTCAACTGTTATATTCATAGAAACTGAGGAGATACTAGTAGAAGAATTACTGAAACTGGATCTAATCTATTCTATAACTGAAGAATCTATAGGTGCAGAATAACAAACTATAGCTTTATCATAAGCTGGAAAAGCAGGGGTAAAATTGGGAATAGAACTATGTAGAGAATCAAAAACTGAAAATCGGGAAGATAGGTTAACTGTGGGATTAATAACAATATCCCCAACAGTTATAATTTCAGGAACTGAAAAATCATCTGCTGCTACATCTGCACAGACTATAAGCATTTCTTTATCTGAATCTGCTGCTGATGCTAAAACTGCTGCTGCTTCTGCTTTTGAAATTACTGCTACTTGAGATTCTGCTGCTGCTGCTGGAGCTTCTTCATTGGACATCTCCCCCTACCTGGATTTAGAGAGACCTGAACCCAGGCACCAAAAAGAAGGGACAGATGAGGAAGAGGCAAGATGAGAAGATATATCAGCAATAGAAACAACAAGAGGAGCTACAACTTCTTCTATTAGCTTCTTGAGTATTGGAGTGATGAATTCATAAGATTATCAACAATAGAAGAAAAATCTAAAAACATACACTCAGAAGAATTCTGAGTAAATGTAGATGGAGGATTTTAAGAGGAAGCAGATGGTATGGAAGGTTAATGACAGTTGGATAGATTGTGAATGACTGAGGTACATCCTGAGGATTGGAGGTAGAGGGAGTGATATGAGGGATGATCTCTTCCTGGAAAGGAGATTGAGGTGGTGTTGGAATTGGGGTAGTGAATTGATGTTGAGGAGATGAATGAGATAGAGAAGAGAGAAGATTGAAAGTAGGAAAGGAGGTAGAGGGAATGTCCTCAAAATGATGAGATGGTAGAGGTGATTGTGGAGGTGAAGATGGCGAGTCCTCAGAAATATGGATTTGTGAGTGTTGAGTAGATGGTGAGGCAGGAGGGATTAAAGTAGAAGGTATGTATGCAAGAACAGTGGATGGTTGTTGTAGAGGAGGAGGAGAGGGAGGAGGAGCAGGAGCTTCTTCAGGGGTCAGGAGAGTGGATGTTACAGCCCTTGTGTCCTCTGAAGCTATCCTGGAAGAGGAAGCCCTGAAGGGCTTTGGGATAACCCTCTCCCATCTTCCAAAGAGGGCAGAGTTAAGCCTCTTAGAAGCATTAATGAAAATGGTTTGGGAGACAATTAGTTCTGGAACCTTTACCTGCAGAACCATCCCTAGGATCCTTCCATAACCTCCAGATTTACTGGAAAGTTTCTTCTTAATAAAATCAAAGAAAATCCTTCCCCAGTCCACAGACTTTTTATTTACAGAGCACACATTAAGTGAAATTGATGCCTGGTTATATGGTCATGGGCATAGTGTTTTCCCAACAACACTCTACCTATAACATTTGCTAAGAACTTGTACTCAATTGAAAAATCTTTCATAAGCAGGTGATTGGGGTTTCCTGGGGAGTGACCCATTTTATCTAGCATTTCATTAAATTCATCACTAGACAGTTCTAATTCATCTTCACCATTAACAAATCCAAAACCTTCAGATAAAACTTCTGGTGATAAAAGAACCTGGTTACCAGAGATTGATCCAATGAGAACTGGAGTATCCTAAAGCTTTGCTGTGTGCATCCATTCTTTTATTTCTGTCACTGGAAGTTTGATCCTTGTTGTCATTAAATACTGCAGATTCAGACCCTCAAACAATTTTAGAATGTCCTGGAATACTTGATCTAAGTGAGAGAATGATTCCATATCAATATCAACGCCAGCGTCGAACTTCATCGCAGAGATTGTAGCTTGAGAAATCGCCATTAGCTTGCACAAACGAAAGATCAAGTGCAAGAGAAATGGAAATGCGCGAGATAGAGTTCGATGAAAACAATGCTATAAGGTTTTCAGAAGTTGAAAAGGCGAACTCTGTCCGACAAAAAATAAGAAAACATCGAACCCTGTTCGATAAAAATTATTAAAAGAAATGCGTTTCGTCGATCTCAGGTATACGAAAGTTTTGCGAAACAAATAAATTTTGTCAATCTCCGTTCGACGAAAATTATTAGAAACTAAATATGTCGGGTTCTATTCGACGAAAGTTTCACAAAGAGATTTCGTCGATCCCCGTTTGATGAAAATCTCAAGAAGAGTTCACAGATCGTCGATCTCCGTTTGACGAAAGGTGACCAATTCATCGCTCTCAGACCAAAAATTAAATTTATAAGTCTCTATTTATCATGCCCAGCTGATTTATAGAGAAAAGATATTTCTTTTCATCTAAGGGTTTAGTGAAAATATCTGCCCTTTATAAATCAGTGGAAATAAAGACAATATTAATTTTATTTTTGCTTACATTATCTCTAAAAAAATGATTTCTAATCTCTATATGCTTAGTTCTACTATACAGTACTTGATTTTGTTCAATTGAAATAAGACTAGTATTATCACAAAAGATAGTTGAATTATTTAGGTTGAAACCATAATCTAGAAGCTGATTTTTAATCCACAAAATCTGTGAGCAGCAACAACCAGCTGCCATATATTCAGCTTCAGCAGTTGATGTTGACACAAATGTTTGCTTTTTGCAAAATCAGGACACAAGCATATCACCAAGAAACTGACAAATTTCTTATGTGCTTTTTCTATCAACTCTGCATTCAGCATAGTAGCATCTGAGAATCCAGTTAAGTCAAATTCTTACTCTGTTGGATACCAAAGTCCTAGATTTAGACAACCCTTTATATATCTCAAAATTATTTTTACTAAAATTATGTGAGATTTTTTAAGATTTATTTGAAACCTAGCACAAATACAAGTAGCAAACATGATATCAGGCTTACTTGCTGTTAAGTATAATAGAGACCCAATGATGACTCTATATATTTTCTGATCAACAGGCTTGCCCTATTCATTATTATCAACAATAACATTGGAGGGCATGGGTGTTTTTATTACTGAGGTATCAGACATCCCAAATCTTTTTATAAGCTCCTTAACATATTTAGATTGGGATATGAAAATACCATCAGGGGATTGCTTCACTTGGAGACCAAGGAAGTAGGATAGTTCACCCATGCTAATTATTTCAAACATTGAGTGCATCAGGTCAGAAAACTTTTTGCAAAGTTTGGAATCAGTAGATCTAAATATTATGTCATCTACATATATTTGTACTAGCAAAATTTTAGATTTATGATGACTAATAAATAAAGTCTTATCTACCAAACCTCTAGAAAATTTATTTTCTAACAAGAAACTAGCAAGAGTCTCATACCAAGCTCTTGGAGCTTGTTTGAGACAAAAAAGAGCTTTATTAAGTTTAAAGACATAAGCAGAGTGAGTTGGAGAAATAAAACCTAGAGGTTGTTCAACATAAACTTCATCTGAGTTCTGCATTTAGAAATGCATTTTTGACATCCATTTAATAAACTTTAAATTTCTTGAATGCTGCATATGCAAGAAATATTCTGATAGCCTCTAGCCTTGCAATTGGGGCAAAAGTCTGGTCATAATCAATGCCTTCCTTCTGTGAATAACATTGGGCTACCAATCTGGCTTTGTTTCTTACAATTAATACTTGAGCATCCAACTTATTCATAAAGATCCACTTGGTTCCAATGACTGGATAGTCTTTGGGTCTTGGAACTAAATCCCAAACTCTACATCTTTCAAATTGATTGAGTTCCTCTTGCATATCAATGATCCAGTTGGGATCTTGTTTTGCATCTTTTATGGATTGAGGTTCAATCTGAGAAAGAAAGCAAGCATGCATCTGATCATGATTTAATTGATGCCTTGTTTGCAAACCAGCTGACATGTCTCCAATCACTTGAGATATGAGATGATCTCTAAGTGTGACAAGATCAATGGGTAGAGTTGGTTCTTCAACCACTTGTGATGCTAATTCCTCTTGTGGAATTTCATTTGCTACAATATCTTCAGCATGAATTTCCTGAATTTCTTCATCACTTTCATTAGCAATAATCTGTTGAGAAGGATGTGATATATCCTCTTGTGTTAGGATTAAATCATCCATTTTCTCACACAGATTTGGTACCTACAAATTTTTTATAGTAGAGAAGTCTATCTCCTTGTAAAACATGTGAGTTTCATCAAAAGAAACATGCATAGATTCTTCCATTTTAAGAGATGATTTATTATAAACTCTATAAGCCTTGCTAACTTGAGAGTATCCAAGGAAGATTCCCTTTGCAGTTTTGGCTTCAAATTTTCTAAGGTATTTCTTATCATCATTGTGAATATAGCACATGCAACCAAATACTTTAAAATAATTAACTTTAGGTTTCTTTGATTTAAGTAATTCATAGGGGCTCTTACCCTTTAGCTTATGAATTAGACTTCTATTAAGAACATAATTTGCTGTGCTTATTTCCTTTGCCCAAAAGGATAGGGAAAGTGAGCATCTGCAAGTAATGTCCCTGCAGATTCAATCAGGGTTTTATTTTCCCTTTCAGCTACCCCATTTTGTTAAGGAGTTCTAGGAGCAGAGAAACAATGCTTGATACCTTCCTTCTCATAGAATTCTTGCATGAGAAGAGATTCAAACTCAGTGCCATGATCACTTCTGATTAATACAATTTAAGTAGAGTACTTAATCTGAATGCTCTTAAGAAAGTCTATAAGAACTTTAAAGTTTTCTGACTTGTTTTTCAGAAAGAAAACCCAAGTGAATCTAGAGAATTCATCAACAATCACTAATGTATATGACTTCCCTCCCAAGCTCTGTACTACAATAGGTCCAAAAAGGTCCATATGTAGTAAGTACGAGATTCTGGGTGAATCACTTTTATTAATGGATTTGAAACTATTTTTTAGTTTGCTTGCCTAATTGACAAGCTCTGCAAAGTCCTTCTTTCTTTAGGAACCAGAAGGTAGTCCCCTGACATGGTTATCCTTAGATAATTTAGCTATAGTCCTAAGGTTTACATGACCTAATCTCTTGTGCCAAAGATCACTAATTTGAATAATCTGATAAAATAAGCAAATTTCAGATTTTGCAGAATTAAAGTTAACTAGATAAATATTGCCTTGTCTAATACCAGTTAAAATAATTTTATTTAAACTAGAGGTAATAGAACATATAGATTTATTAATTGTTACCTGATAACCTTCATCACATAATTGGCTGATGGAGATGAGATTATGCTTCAGACCATTTACATAAGCTACCTTCTTGAATGTAACTGCTCCAACTTTGACATTTCCATATCCTTTTATCTGTCCATAGTTGGAGTCTCCAAAAATAACCTTAGGTCCAAGCTTTGCCTTGAAATTACTTAGGCTGGCCTTTGATCCTGTCATATGTTTTGAGCAACCACTATCCAAGTACCACTGTTCCTCAGTGGTTGGATAGCTTTTTACTAGATCTTCTTCTGATATAGATTTATCTTTAGAAATTTCAGCTTCAGTGTGTCTGCATGATGCATTGATTGCCATCAAGCAGACCTCTCTGGCCTTAGCTTCTTCTTCATCCTCACTGGAGCTGGATGAAGATTAATCCTCAGATTCACTCCATGTTTCAGCAACAAAGCCTCTTTCCTTCTTCTTGTATTTGCTAGAGGAGGGCTTGTGTGAATGCTTCTTAGAGTGCATCTCCTTCTTCTTTTCTTTCTTCTGGTTCTCTGGACATTCTGGTAGTATGTGTCCAGCTTTCCTGCACCAATAACAAACAATCTCTTTAGTACGAGTCTTGTCATACCTTGGCTTATCATCATTTATGGAAGATCTTCTCCTGAAGTCCTTCCTTGCCATCTTGTAAAATCTCTTAGTAAAGAGACTCAATAGATCTTCATTGTCTGGAATGGCTTCTATTTCTTCAGTTTCTTTAAAAGCAATGCTTTGCTTTTTTCCTTACTGAAGAAGAGGTTCTTTGATAAGCTTCTCTGGTCTTGATGAGCTGCTCATAGGATTTGAGCTTGCCCAACAAGGTCTCTGTAGAGATTTCATTGAGGCTTCTGACTTCTTTGATTGGCCAGATCCTAGAGTCCCATGTACTAGGGAAGCATATAAGGATATTGTCATTTATCTCTGTCACTAAGATGTTCTTGTCCAATGATTTCAACTCATTGATTATGAGGCCGAGTCTATTGTACATATCAGCAACTGATTCTACTTCTTCCTTCTTGAAGTTCTCATACTGAGAGATCAGATGTGATCTTCTGTCTTTCCTTTCATCTACAGATCCTACAACCATCCCATTTAGGGAATCCTAGATATCCTTGGCTGAAGTGCATTCATAAACTTTATAGAATATGTCATCAGAAATAGTTTGAGCCAAATTGTTCATGGCTTTGACATCTGCAACTTTCAGCTTCTTCTGAGCCTCTGTCCACACAGGTGGTAGTACAGCTGAGGTGCATGTTGATGCAGATGGAGTAGGGGGATCTGACAAAATCGAATTATAAATGTCTTCATTAATAGAATTCAGATAGAGCCTAATCCTTGCCTTCTATAGTGAAAACTTATTTAGATTGCATACTGGAGGTTTGGTGCTTGAAAACTCTTTGTTTTGTGCCATGAGAAAAGGAGCAAACTTGAGTAAATGAGATCTATCAAGGATCTTTTGGTTCAGGTGTTAGCCTGTGAAACCAAAGAACTTTTCTCTGATACCAATTGAAAGTGAGGGATAGATCTAACTTAACTCTACAGAGGGGGGGGGGGTGAATAGAGTATTTTAAAATTATTAACTTATTTTTATAATGAATTAAAAGTTAGTGAAATATGTAAGTATAAAGAGAAAATCACAGCACACAAACAAAAAAGTAAAGGCAAACCAGACTACACAATGAATTTATAGTGGTTCCCCAATAAACCTGGGTACATTCACTCTTCTACCACCCTAGTAGGAATCCACTATAGTTTTTGCTCGGGTGCCTTGCCACCACAGGTTTTTGCTCAGGTGCCCTGTC
Source organism: Platanthera zijinensis (assembly GCA_039513925.1). Taxonomy (NCBI): domain Eukaryota; kingdom Viridiplantae; phylum Streptophyta; class Magnoliopsida; order Asparagales; family Orchidaceae; genus Platanthera; species Platanthera zijinensis. The sequence continues at coordinate 169,947,377 of CM077088.1, forward strand.
ACCACAAGATCTAGTTTTTAAGGGAGATCTAGCAATCCTTTAGGATTTTGATCAGGTGCCCAAAAACAAATCCCAAGTCTTTTGATCTGGTGACTTGTGAACCAAAAAGGCTAACTTTTGAAGGGTGTTAAAAACCTATACACAGTGAAAGAAGAAATGAAAAAATATTGTCTTCTCTGTCTCAAATCTCTGAGAAAACTTGTGGATTTGTGATGATATCAAAGCTCCCCATGAGTTGTGTAAATGATCAGGAGATGGAAGCTTTGCTTTAGGGTGTAAGACTTCTTTGTAAGCTTCTCCTTCAAGTAAATGTCTCTGAGAGATGTGAGCTTTTAGTCTCAGATTTAAGATGAGTTGCTGGAAGAAAGATTGAAGAACAGAAAGCTAATTCTCTGAAAAGTATATCTGTAGCTTTCTGTAACTCTGAGAAAACCTTGTGTCTATCTATAACCCTTAAGGCAGAAAAGCTTCTGATAATATCATGTGATCAGGAATGCTAGAGAAATTCAAATATTTGAATTCATTCTGAATAGCTAGAGCATTCCCTAGAATGGTAACTGCCTTGGAAAAGGATTAACATTTAACTCTGTGATTAAGTCCATATTTAATGCTGCCTCTAAACAGCTATATTCATAAGAATATTGAGCATTAAATATCAGAGTTATAACTGCCTGAAATTAAGCCTTGATAAAAATTCTACCTTCAGAATATAAAATATCCTGAAATTAAGCCTTTAAGCTGCTTCCTGCTTGAAATAACTGCCTAAAACACTGTCCGGAAATCGTCGAACTGAATAAGAAATTCATCGACCTCAGCTTGGAGATCGTCGAGCTGAAACTGCTTATTCGTTGACCTGAGCTTAGAGATCGTCGAGCTTAGCTTGGCTATTGTCGAGTTGAGATGCAGATTTCGTCGACCGGAGCTCAGCTTTCATCGAGCTCAACTCAGAGTTGGAACTATGAGTTTGTCGGGCTGAGCTTGAATTTCGTCGAGCTGAGTTCAACTTTCGTCGAACTGAATTACAGAACTCTGAAATATTCTAAGGCAACTAACCCTGGAAAAACCTATGACCCAGACTATACATATTGGGTCATTCTAAGCATCCTAATAGTATTCCTTGCCTAAATCCAAACTGGGGTTCCAACAAAAGCCTCATCTGATGGCGGTAAGGAGCATTCTGAACTACGTGAAGTTAACTTTTGATATGACTCTCCTTTATGGGAGAGACACGAGCTTCAACCTGCACGGGTACACATATGCTGATTATGGGGAGATTCAGACGACCGAAAGTCAACATCCGGTTATGTCTTCATATATGGATCAACGGGGATTTCTTGGTACAGCAAGAAGCAGGATTTGATGTCCGTATCTACTACAAAAGCAAAGTACAAGGCTTCGGCCTTGGCAGCTCGAGAAGCCATCTGTCTTAGGAGGCTAGTAGAGGACATCCATGAAGAAGTGCGCGGTCCTACTCTGCTACGCGGTGAAAATGAGAGTGCCTTGAAACTGGTTAATAATCTAGTTTGTCACGCGCGGGCCAAGCACATTGAGATTGAGAACTATTTCATTCGGGAGGTGTTGGAGGGGTCTCTTATGGTTGGACATGTGCGGAGTGAGGACAACATCGTGGACATCTTTACAAAGCCACTTTCGAAGGGTCCATTTATTCAGTTACGAGGATTGCTAGGGCTGGTCTCCACTTCTCACTTAAAGGGGGAGTGTTGAAATTGTTGAAGTGAAAGTGACAGCCTGGGCGTTCTGTTCGGGCGGACTGTACGGTCTGTTTTGGCAGTCTCGGTGGTCAGACGGTGCGGTCTAAGCAGACAGAGCTGGCAACTAGCTAGGTTAGCAAGTGTTCTGTAGCTTGTTCCCCAGGTTGTCTTCAAGCGGATAGGATGGTTATCCGCTAAGTTATCGGTTTGTGCAGTTCGCTCTGGAGTTTTCCTGTTTTGTGCGGACTACTTTTTGTATCCGCTGATATTATGCTTGCACTAGGGATGTCTGGTGGTGTGGAATGCTTTGTATTTGGACCAAGTCCAGTTTGTCTTAGTCCAGGAGGTCGCACGGCCTGTGCGGGCTATTTTCTTTGTCTGCCTAGCCTAATAGTAGTCTGTCTTATGCGACTTGGTTGTGAGCTCATTTTCTGCGGTCTGGTGCTTTGTCCGCAAGTGGGCAGACAGGGGTGGTACTCATTGAGTATGCCTGTTTGGTGATCTAGTCTGGCTGGGCTTGTCGGACTCACTCTTGGCTACGTCGCAGTGGTCTTGTGTGTATCCGCAGCCTTTGCGGATACAATTGTTGTTCGCACTTGATAGGGCGATTATCCAATCGTCTAGGGCGGTGGTCATACTCCTCTCCGTGCCTGTAAATTGGACCCCCCCGTCATATCAGATGGTACCGAGTGAATATTAAATGAACTCGCAGAAAGTTGATGCGGTTAGGGTTTTCTATCCGTGCGGTTTGAAGAGTTTGAACAGTTTATGCTGTGCAGGTTGTGCGGATAGCACTGGAAAGCCAGATACTTGGTTCTGACTACAGTCAGGGGTAGTGCGGACTCTGCGGGTACCAACCAGTGGGTAGTAGTAGGTCGTGACTTGCGACTAGGAGGTTTCTCTTATATAACTTGTTTCCCAGTTCAATAAGTTGTCCGCCTCTTGGCGGCTTGTTCAGTTCGGTGGCAGTAGTCTGCGTGTTCTGGCGGCTAGGCAACCTCGCAGTCAAGCGACTTGCAGTTCAGCGGACAAGTTTCTTTCTTCAGCATTGGAATGATGGGTTGTTTGCGCGGCTTGTTGTGGTCTTGCGACCAGGCGGCTTCAGAGGACTCCTTAGCAGTTTGCAGCAGAACCGACGGTTACTCCTTGAGTCTGCGCGGTTTGTTTTCGGCTTGTAATTTTCCTGCTTACTTCGGATACATTGGCAATCATTTCTCTCCATGTATGCCTCGCTGTGTAACGATTTTTTGATAAGTACAAGTTTCTTGTTCTTTTATTTGCTATTTGGTTTGCTTGGGCTCAGTGTGGTTGAGTGTTCCTGCTCCTGGTGTCCCGTTTTCCGCTATTACAATTTTTTTCACAAATTGGTATCAGATGGAGGTTACGACTGCACCATATTTTTATATGCACTAGTGGAGTATATAGATAGTATCTCATGGCATATTTGTATGATGATCATCCTTATTTACAACCCGCTACTTGTCGATATTGTGTCGATCCTTTGCCATGATTTGCTAGAGATGATCACTATGATTCTAGAACCTTACATTATCGTCATTACACCATGCTACAAATTAATGTCGGTAGAGTTGAGTATCTTTGCAGATCCCCTTTGAAGAGCTCCTTATAATATTCTAATGATCACCCTCGCCCATTGTTGTGCGTTCATAGGGATCACATTCACCCTCTGACACATTGTGAGTATATTAGGGATAAGCATTGTTGAAGCCGGTAAAATCCCTTACTTCATAAATTCAGATCAAGGCAGTCTGAGTTTATCGGTTCTGCGGTCGGGCTCGACCGCTAAAGGGCTCAGATGCAGAAATAGTCAGACAACTAAAAGGAGCCCAGGCGATGCGGTAGGGAGGTTGCACCACATACCCGAAAGCTAAGAAGAAGCAAACCCTCCACGACCAAAAATGGTCGAGCAGGGTACGAGGTAGACTAGTTGATAACTAAGTCATGGTGACTAAAGTAGATAGTCAAAAACTCGCGATCTATCTCTCTGAATAAGGGATCCAAAGGCTCAACTCGATGTCTAGAGAAAAGGTGGTTTAGATCTTTTGCGAGATTTCGAAGTCTGTCTCCTCGTACCCTTGGAGTCATATTTATAAGCAATTCGAAAAAGAGGGGGGCTTATTTATAGCCCCACCCTTGGCAAATAGGCGACTTCCTGTGAGAGCTCGCTCGGTTGAGCGAGTAGCTAGCCTAATTGCCTACCCGACAAGTATGCGAGGGGAGCTCGCAATACTCGCCTAGGTCTTCTGCCTTCTTGTGCATTGACTCTATCTTCTGTCTTGACTTGCTGACTTTGACCATTGCTGACCTAGCTCTGGAGGGGTCCACCCTCGACGAATATGGGTTGTACACAATCCCTACTCTTTCCGAGCGACGAAGGAGCTCGAAAAGAAACATCCAACACTTATTCGGCGAGCTGCTTGGGCGAGTATCTTGGTTACTCAATTCTGATAGATGCCTATTGAACTCTATAAATAGGGGGGGGGGAGGTGGCTGGTCTTTGAGACACGCTTTCTGAAATCGCACGCGATGTCAAAGTTTGCCGAGGAAGTCTATCAAGCGATCTTTGCCACCTTGTCTTGATTCCTCGAGCATACGAGGCCAAAAAGATCGCGAGAAGGTGAGGTTGCTGCTGATCTCCCTCCCCTAAAGAAGAAGAAACTAAAGAATAAACTGAAGAAGTCGCTCGCAGCCAAAACCGACAACCCGCCTCCACCTGCTAAGAATGCCTCCTCCTCGGCCGTCCATCACGAATCTTTAACAAACACCTAAAAACTCCTCGACAACCTCGGGCTGAGCGACATTCCCGAGCTATCCATTCCTGACTTCTCTCTCCTCCCTTCACCGTCTTCTCCTCCTGCCTCGGAAGTCGCTGGGTCCCAGTCACAGCTGCAGGCAGATCTCATTGCCTCTCAAGGTCTCCATCTTGCTTAAGACTAAGAGTTGCTGACTAATCTCTATCTACCTTGCTGACATGTTTTCTATACTAGCAGCTCCTTCGCCGACTACTGTAGGCGAGCCTCTAGATGTCATTCCTTTGCGAGCAACTCCTCTGGTCACCCTCAAAGCTTGGCTCCTTCCTCAATCTGGGCACACAGTCCGGATCAATGTCGGTTTAAGGGGGGTGGGGGGGGGGGGGAGGATTCTTAAAAACCTGCCCCTGAGGCGAGGAGAAAGGATCCTCCAGCGACGAAGACATCACTACCTGGGGTGAGTAAATCCCCTGCCTCCGCGAACACCTCGTCGCTACCGACGGCGAGCATTCCTTTTCTGCCGCCACCTACTCCTCCGACCAGCTCGCAACTACTGAGGGGGAGCACTCCATTGCTGCCCCTCCTTCTTTTCTGTCGAGCAACAAAGATCTTCCTTAAATCCGCCTGGAAACCACTATTTCTCATATCTCGCTGGAGAGCTCGATGCGAGATCCGGAAAGAAAACGCCCAAACTACTTCCCACTGAGGACCAAAAGTCGCGACCTTGGAGGTCGCGGATAGGGGTAGGCTTGAGCGCCCGTGAGGCTCTTCATCAGGCTAGCGAGAATCAAATCTCCACAACACGTCCCCTCGCCGATCATTATCCCCTTGGCAATATAGCTCACACTGCTGCTGAATTGGTCTGGCTGCTATTGTTGACTTCTAACTGACTTAGCAATTTATCTTTGCTTGACAAGTCAGCCCTACAACCCCTGGAGCGGCTTTCATCGACACCCTCGGGCTCTCCGATAATGAATACCGCCATTCTGCCCCCCGCACCTACATTGAGCTGGAGTCTAAGTTCAACCGACTCACCATCTACGAGCCTCACCGCCAGATCTCGGCACTGGAGGTGAGGATGACAAAGATAGAAGAGATATAGGACCGGTTGGCAGCCTATAAGGCCCGCTTCCATATGATCCACGAGCTGTAGCAGCGTCAATCGATGTCCGACCATCACATCTAGCTCTATGGTGAGGAGTTGGCCGTCATACGGGCGAGCATGGGATATGCTGGGCGACTAGCGAGGATGGAGGAGCAGATGCGGCGGGGAGATGATGCAATGGCGGTGGCCAGCAAGCACTTTCGGAGAACGTGCGAGATGGGATGGACGACATCAACCTCTTCCCTAGCAGCGACATCCTAGGATAACACTCGTTTTTTTCTTTAATACTTGTCTTCTTTACGTGATGTTTGGAGTTATCTGTTCAGGTTCTGGCGAGCTGGTGAGATTCTGAACAACTTTGTACAACCTCGTATTAACTGAGCGAGTCCCTCCTCCAGGTTCAAGCCCTTGCGGAACCTTCAGGTCCGAAAGGGCTCAGGTAGGAGAGTGAAACCTCCCAGAATAGAAATCGCCCATGGGGAGCGAAAGGGATCCTGTCCATAGAAGGCGGGGAGGCTCTCGCCCATAACAGGCGTGAGGGATCTCGTTAGGACATTCGACGAGTGACCTCTGATCCCGCTTCCACCCTCGGGGCCACAGAGGCAAGTGTCTAGCCTCCCAGCAGGCGAGCGAGTCAGGACATATTTTCTGACTACATCTTCTAAGGATATAAGTGAAGCTTCTCATGTTGACGCCTTCTAAGCTTGGTGTTGAGTGAACTAGCTTTACTCAACGCTTCTTGTCCTGTCGATGCAATCTGAGCTTGGCGTTGAGTGAACTGGCTTCACTCAACACTTCTAGACTTAGCCAAATTTGTTCTCAGTTTCTCTAGGTCCGCTAGGCAGGTAAGCGAGCCAGCATAGCAGGTAGGGAGGCTCTCGCCCGTAGCAGGCGCGAGGGGTCTCTCCAGGCCAGTCAGCAAGTGACCCTCTGATTTCGTGTCCACCCAGTTGAGTGGCGAGCTGGTCCCATTTTCCACCTATGAATGGGGTGCAAGTATCCTGTGGTTAACATAATTTGGTCTGCTAAATGTGATTAGGTCTGCATTTAGCTCCATAGAACAATAGAGTTGAGCTATTTGTAGGCCAGGCTGAGAAATCTTTAAATAGACCCAAGGGGGTACCTCAGAAGGCAAGCTTTCCAATTCTCCAATTCTTAGATCTTCTTGCGCTTTCTGAGGTGCCTATAGCTCAGCACTTTCTAAAGAGGGGAAGAGCTCTAAGATCTTCCGGGAGTGTGGTTGGACCTCTTAGCTGGAGCCTTGGGCAGGTTTTGAGCTCTAAGTCTTCAGTCAGCTAAGCTAGCTAGGAGAAGTAAGTGTGAGGTCACCCCTTCCCCAAGGGTTCGAACTTCATAGAAGCCAGTTCTCAGTTTCAACATTTTTGTGTGGTGAGCATGGAGAGTGATCCACACCGAAAACCTTAGCGAGCACAATGACTGGAGGTGAAGGGCATGGTTATGACCAGGCCGACTCGCCACCTCCCGCTCCTCTCGCCAATCCCGACATCTTCGAGGACTTCTGGTAGGAGATGCGGAACCTCATCAAATTCGCACTCGCGGCTCGCAGCGAGTGCTCGACATCTTCAGTCCCAGTGGCCGCAGTTCCAGCTCTAGGTGAGAATGCCCCGGCTAGATGGCCTAGGAAAGAAGAGGCGGCGTAAGACAGTGGGCGAGATCTCCCCAGGCGAGATCTACCAGGTCGAGCCCTGTTCCCTGGCTAGGCAAGTGCAGGAAGGACCAGAGAGGTGGATGCGAAAGATCGCTTGACTCACCTGGCAAGTGGAGGGAGCCCTTTCAGTGAGCTGGTCGCTTCTACCCCCGTTCCAGAGGGGTTCCGCGAGCCCGAAATGTCCTACTACATCGGAAGGGATGATCCGATCAACCACATCCAATGGTTCGAGGATATGGTTTTGATCCGATAGATGTTGGATGCCTTTAAATGCCAGCTCTTCACCATAACCCTTAAATAAAAGGCGAGGGATTGGTTTCACCAGCTTCCAGCCAGCTCCATCTACTGTTTTGAGGACCTGCGTCGGGGGTTTCTGCTGAGGTTCACAACTTTGAAGAAGAGGAAGAAGGAGTCAGAGTCTCTGTTCCTCATCAAGTAGGGGGTGAGCAAAACTCTGGGAGGTATGTGGATAGATTTCAGGAGGAGGTCCTCCAGGTGCAGGACATGACGGGGCATACCCTCATGGTGGCCTTTACCCTGGGCCTGCAGCAAGGGTTCTTTAGTTTGGAGCTGAAGAGGGTGCCTCCGCTGTCCTTCGAGGTGCTCAGGGAGAGGGCTGCCCGGGAAGTCGAGGGAGAGGCTTAGAACCCGACGTTTGCTAGGAAGCTAGCCAGATGGGTAGCAGAGGAGGAGAACGAGCCTGAAATAGGCAAGGGGCAGGAGGCTAGGAGGGCAGAGCCTAGGCAGAGGGAGAAGCAGCAGCAACAACAACAACCGAGGTAGGGGCGATAGGAGCCAAACAATCGGCTAGGCTGGAGGTAGCTAGAGTGGCAGGATAAGGGCCCGAGGAGAGGTTTCCATGGAGGAGTCCACCGCCAAGGAGGGCAGGGCTAGTTAACCCCTCCAGGTTGGAGGCAGGGCCAGAGTCCCCCTCCCCAATCAACACAAAGCTATGGTGATAGATCTAGGGAGGAGCCAAAGAGCGCAGAGGAGGAGGCTAGAAGGTAGAGCAGAGCTACCCTACTATGACTTCCACTAGGAGGAGGGGTATGTTACGACAACCTTCCTGAAGTTCCGGGAGATGAGTGGAGCCAGGGGGCAAGCCTAGCAGCAGTAGCAGCGCCACCAGGAGGTACGGATAGAGGAGGTCCTACTGGGGGGCAGAGGAGGACAGGTGTGAGGCTCGGGCCAATGTCGGAGACCGTGGATGGATCATAGTGATCCATCGGGGGGGGGGGGGGGTAGGAGTTGAGGCCACCTGCAAGGAAAGTCTCCACACCATGTACCGCCATAGCATCGCCTCCAAATCCCTAATCCTCCCCAAGGGAGAAGATTACCTTCTCCAAGAAGGAAATGCTAGATCATGAGGATCCATTCTGCGATGTGCTGGTAGTTCATGCCGCCACCAAAAATTTCTCCATCTCCCGGATCCTCGTGGATAATGGGAGCTCCATCAACATCGTCTTCAAGAAGGCATTCAATGTTATGAAAGTGGAGGCTAGGAGGGTGTTGGCCTCGGATGGGCCTCTATTCGAGTTATTTGGAGAGAGGAAGGAGGTAGAAGTAGGAGTGAGGCTCCATGTTACCTTTGGGGGGCAAGTCCAGGAACTACAGGTTTGTCATTGTGTATGCTCCTAGCAGCTACAACATCATATTCAGACGGACCCTCATCATCGCCTTCCGTTGCGTGCCCTCATCATTCCACCAGTGCCTCAAGTTCAATGCTGAGGGCATCTAGGTCTGGGTTCGGGGAGACGCCAATGTAGCGAGGGAGTGCTACGTTACCACAGTCAACTCCATCTCATAGCAAAGAGAAGCCGAGGAGATGGAGCGGAGGATGGAGGAGCTGTCTGGCTAGGAGACCGCGGGAGAAGCCGAGGGGATGGAGGTAGAGGAGGAAGAGGTCCGCGCCCGTGGGGGAGGAGCAGGGGAGATTCTGGAGGATAAGGCTGAGTTGATGTCCATGGAGGATGCTGAGGAGGAAGCTCTTGCCCCAGGTGAGGGGGCTGTGGGCGATTGGGAAGACTAGTCCCGGTTGGAGGTAGCAGAGGAGGTGGTGGAGATGGAAGTTCTCACCCTGGGAGGAAGGGTGGAGAAGGTACGGGTCAGCGGAGGATTGAGCCCAGAGGACAAAAGGAGGATACTGGAGTGCATCCAGAAGAATATCGACATCTTTGTATGGAGCACAGTGGACATGCCGGGGATTAATGCAGATGTTTCTTGCCACCTCCTCAACCTCGACGCCGACGCCTGCCCCATCCAACATAAGAAGAGGTCCACCACCGATAAGCTGGCCAAACCCATCCGAGAGGAGTTGGAGAAGCTCCTAAAGGTGGGGTTTGTATCGGAGATCCAGTATCCAGACTGGGTCTCCAATGTGGTGATGGTCAAGAAGGTGGATGGCTGCTAGAGAATGCGTATTGACTTCTCTCTTTTAAATAAGTATGTCCTAAAGATTGTTACCCCTTGTCTCGAATCGACGCGCTGGATGACTCAGCCGTCGGTTTTTCTCTAATGAGCTTTCTAGATGCATTTTCAGGTTATCACCAAATCAGAATGCACCCACCCGATATGAAAAATGTCTCCTTTATCACAGGGGAGGGGTGATATTGTTATAAAATGATGTCTTTTGGGATAAAAAATACAGGGGTGACATATCAAAGGATGATGGACCAGGTCTTCCGGGAACAGAAGGGTAGAAACCTGGAGGTGTACGTAGTTGATCTCATGATCAAGAGTCGGAACGTAGACTCTCACCTCCAAGATCTGAAGGAGACCTTCAACAGCCTTCGACCGTACAAAATTAGGTTTAACCCCTTAAAGTGTGTCTTCGGGGAGAGCAGGGGCAAGTTCCTAGGTCATCTCCTTACTCCTGTGGGGGTGGAGCCCAACCCTAAAAAGGTGAGGGCAATCATGGAGTTGGGGTCACCTCGAAAAGCCAAGGAAGTCCAACGCCTGACTGGGAAGCTGGCAGGGCTGAGTAGGTTCCTCTCCTAGGCTGGAGAGAAGTGCTCGCCTTTCATCAAAGCGCTGAGAGGGGGTCAGAAATTTGAATGGTCCAAGGAGTGCGAAGAAGCCTTCCAAGCCTTGAAGAAGTAACTGACCCAGGATCCTATGCTCCAGGGACCAAAGGAGGGGGAGGATTTGTACCTATACCCTGGGGTTGGGGTCGAGGCCCCGAGATCCATCCTGGTCTAGGAGGAGGGCAAGAAGCAGTTGCCAATCTACTATGTGAGTAGGGTCCTGAGGAAGGCAGAGCATCGGTACACTATCTTAGAGAAGTTTGCTTTTGCCATGGTCATCTCGGCTCGGATGCTTCGACCCTATTTCCAGGCCCATTCTATCGGCGTAGTGACTGACCACCCCCTTCGCAACATCTTTGAGGGGGTGGAGCACTCCAATAGGTTGGAAAAATGATCGATAGAGCTTAGAGAGTTCGACATTTTTTTCCCCTCATCTATTGATCAAGTCCCAAGCAATGGTCGATTCCTAGCCAGCTATGTTGTTTAGGTGGCGGAGACCGAGCTCACTCACCCGGTCCCTTTGAAGGTAAAGGTGGATGGCGCGTCGGGGAGGCACTCCTTAGGCGTAGGGGTTATTCTGGAGAGTCCCCAAGGGACAATGAAAGACTTAATTCAAGAGCCTAAACACCTAGAGAGGGGGGGGGGGTGAATAGGTTCTAATTTTTCCTTTAATATTTTAGGCTATTAAACAGATCTTGCTTGACACAAACAAAATAAAACACAACACAGATCATTCACAGAACAGGGAATACCAGATTTATAGTGGTTCATCAAGATATGAGTACACCCATTTCCCCCTTCGCCTATCCAGTAGAGTACTAGATTCATCCTAAATTCTTTCCTCTTTCTTAGATCAAAAGATCCTACAACTCAGAACCAAAATGGTTCCTACACCTCAAACTTTTGTAAGTCCTGCCTCAGATCCTTCCCAGAATCCTACCTCAGGCCTCAGCCCTTATCTCTAGGCTTACAACTCAGACTTCACAAGTCCTACCACTCATGCTCACAGCCCTACCTCAGCCTTTATAATTATAGGCTTACAGCTCAGATCTATAACAGATCCTACAAGAAATTGTGTAATAAAAGAGATACAAAAGGTATCACCAGATAGATCCCCCTATTGATGTTCTTCTTGATCAGTTCTTGATCTTCAGTTCCAATAAGACTTAGCTGTTTCAAAGCTTCTTGATAGAACCAAATAAGGTTGGATTGTTCTTGATGTAGAAGTTGATCCACTGTCAGCTCCTTCCTTGAATTTAGAATGAGATCTGAATCCTCTCTGCAGACTGTTCTGGAACTGCCTTCTTAAAGGGTTTCCCCTTTTCTTGTTGTGAATTTTCTCTCTCTTAGTTTATGGATTTTCAGGCCTTTTTTGTGTTTTTTTTGGTTGTTAGAGATCAGTCCTTTATATAGATTTTCTTTATGGTTACCGGCTGATCCGGTTTGTAACAACCTTCTGTCAGTTCTGTCAAAGGTATCAGAACAGTTGGTTATGAAAATTGTCGGTCCACCAGTCATGACAGTTTATTCCATAAAGATTCTACAACTCAGCACAATCCACTCAGCCATCTGCTTCACATGTATCAACACAAGTAGACAAAGTGTCGACACAAGTCTTGATGATGTCGTCTGTTGGGTATTGCATCCATAATAGGCCCTATTTGAAGAAGAGCCTGAACAAGCTAAGTTGAATTGACAATGTATTTGATAATTCTATCAAGTTGTGCTTGCAGCTATTCCATGCTAAGTACACACCAATGTCAGAGTGCAGTGGGTCAATATACACGGGTCTACGCAACGTAATCCCTAATTGTGTAGATCAGTGTGTTGATCGACGTGTGCTCTCTCTATTGGAGTGTACTTATTTTCAAGTACAGGGTCAAGGTTGATCAAGAGCAGAAGAAGGAGAGAAGATGGGTCAAAGACCAAGCTATCAAAAGAAGGAAGGAGGAAAATTCTTCCAAGTAAGAATTGACAGGAGTCGTTAGTGATTCCCGCCGACTTCGATAGGAATCACTAAGTGACTCCCGCCGACTACTTCCTGCCGGCAAAGTTTGAAATTCTACCAAGGTAGAATCGACGGGAGTCGGGAGTGATTCCCGCCGACATCGACGGGAATCACCAACGACTCCCGCCGATTTTGCCTTAGGCAGATTCTCGCCGCTCGCTGGACCAAACCGAGCCGCCGTGCGCTGTTTCGGCCGAGGCTAGGGCTTTTCCTCGTGGGCCCCACAACGACTCTTAGGGTTGGCTCCTGGTATAAATACATGTGTATTTTGAAACTCTATAGACACCAAAAAAATACGAAACGAAATCATGCTGCCGTGACCTAGCGCATCGCGAGCTTCGCCCACACGCACGTCGCCGATCGCAAGGTTATCGCCGCCGCTGATCTCAGCTTGTCTCTGATCGCTCGATGACAACACCGAGGCAAGCAGCTGGTCTCACGTGTCTCTCTCGAGATCTCTTGTCTTCCGATTCGTTGAACCAGACTTGTTCTCCCTTCCGAATCGGTTGAGATGTTTGATCCGACTGAGATCATTCGAAGACCTAGCTTGCTTCGTCAAGAAGTTTTGATTTACAAAGCATCGCCGCCGCACTTGCTTGCCGCCGCCGATCTTGACAAGATCCATTCCAAGTGAGAAATCTGGTTGTGGACTCTTCGTACTTTTCGTGCAAGCTTCAACGAACGAAGAAGGACATCGGAATCTCAATAAAGTATTGTTTGTATTTTTATTTACATTCAATTTTGTTGTAAAGGAATTTTCATTCCTATTTGTAAGGGTTGGGTGCAACCCGTTGTGGTGGAGTTGTGACTCCATTATTGGAAGGGTTCCTTCCGTAGTTAGGGGAGCATTGCTCCTAGTGTGAGTATTGGATTTCAATCCGTTTGGAGAAGTGACCGAGTCGTCTCTTGGTGGGAGATAGGTCGAAGGGGGAAATTGGACGTACCCAAATCGGGGAACTACTATTATTCTTTGTGTGTTTTCTGTGTTTTGTTTTCTTACTTGTGTAGGTTAGTTTAATTCCGTAAAAGAATGCACGACACCTATTCCCCCCCTTATAGGTGGATTAGGTTGACACTATATACTTTTAGGTGGTATAAGAGGGAGGTTACTCATCAATAAGGTTAACACCTTGAGTTAGATCCTGTGTCTAGTGTCAAGAAGAAAGAAGATCTCAGGAATGGATGGACTCAAGTATACAGGAAAGATTCCAGTATGCACCAAGCTGAATTTTCCCATCTGGAAGGAAAGGATCAGGTTCTACATGGAAGCAGTCGATCCCAGACTCTTCATGATAGTGGAGGAGGGCCCTCATATCCCCACTAAGGCCTCCACCATTGATCCGACCAAGATGGTGCCCAAGAGGCTCTCCGAAATGGATAAGGATGAGAAGGTGCTTGTCGTCCTAGACAAGAAAGCTCAAAACATTTTAGTGAGCGCCGTCGATGATTCAATGATGCAGAATTTCAGCAACTGCAGGACTGCCAAGGACATCTGGCACTGCCTGATCATTCTGATGGAGGGCACAAATGAAGTAAGGGATGATCGAAGATCCCTTCTGAACCAGAAGTATGAGGCCTTCAGGCAAGGTCCCCAGGAAGAAATCGTAGTGACATTCGAGAACTTCCTGAAGATCGTTAATTCCCTGAAGGGTTATGGCAGAGTGTTCACCGATGGTGAACTAAATGACAAATTCCTTAGATACCTGACAAAGGAATGGGACACCAAGATCTGCGCCATCAGAGAGTTTGGCAAGCTGGCAGAAACTGATCCCCAAATTCTGTTTGGGAAGCTAATGTCCTACGAGCTTTAGCTGAACACCAAAAAAGCTGAATAGGAGGCCGATAAGGCTGCAACCAAAGAAAAGACTGTGGCCATGAAAGCTAATAGCTCAAGGAAAGGCAAGGGTGCAACCTCGTCCCGCTCTCGAAGAAAGGCTGAGGAAGAAGACTCTGAGCCATGCTCATCCGGCTCAGAGCTATCTGAAGAAGAATTCTCTTTCATCACTCGAGAGTTCAAGAAGTTCCTCAAGATGAGGAATCCGAGAAAAGGAGATGGCTCCTCCTCCAGACATTAGAAGAAGAATTACTCTTCTGACAGGTATGATTCTAAACAGAACAAACATCGTTATGCTGACATTATCTGCTTTGGGTGCAATAAGCAAGGCCACGTCATTGCTGATTGCCACCAAAGCAAGAGAGATAAGGGGAAAGGAGAGGAGCACAAGTCCTCTCGAGACAAGAAGAAGGAGAGGAGCTACATTGCCAAGAAGCCAAAGACACTGAGTGAATCTGACTCATCAGACTCCAGTGATGATGAGGAAGCCTACTTCGGACTAATGGGTCACTCCGACTCAGATGGAGATTGTCCCCCATTTACTGGGAAGGTAAAAGATCGCACCCCCCTCTCTGACTCTGACTCTGACTCTGAGTCTCCTGAAGATGATCACGAGGACAGCCCATCTGCCCGTGAAGCTGAACTTCTCGAAAAGTATGAGCTCCTGCCTAATACTTTTGAAGAATGCCGAAAGAGGTTGAGCGCTCAGAAAAAGGAAGTCAAATTCCTTAAGGCTGAGTGAGTGTCCCTAAGAGAAGAGATTACTAGCTTGATATCTCTCCGACAAGAACACCCGGACCTGACTTCTGAGCACTCTAATTCTCTAAGGCTCCTTGACCAAAAGCAGGAAGAAATTAACAAGCTGGAAGAACAGCTTGCGGCCGAGAGGAAGATTGTCAAAAGCTTCTCTATGCCCAAGACCGTTCTTCCTCTGGTTAATGAACTCTCTGCTCAGGCTAAGGGGGCTGGCTTAGGGCATGTGGCTGAGCCTGTTAAATCATCCAGGAGAAACAGAAATTAGAGGAAAAATAAGGCTACTAAGAAGGCCTCTGCTGCAGAAAAGGGAAAGGCCCCATTCGGTCATATTTCATTCTGAAAGCCTAGCTTTCCCTGCAATGAGCATGACTTTGAGTCAACCTATGGCCACCTCTTCCGGCCCTCGGTTGAAAAGCCCAAGAGCCGGTATGATGGATGGACCTTCCCCCGCAACTACGGTGAGAGTGTCTTCAAGGAACCTTATGAGGAAATCTAAGTGGAGAATTATGGCCACTTCTCTAACGGACATAATAGGAAGCATGCACCAAAGGCCAAGCCTGTTATACAGAAGGAACAGGAAGTGAAGAAATCGTGTATCTGCTATCATCATGATGCCTCCACCTCCAGATCCAAGGCCCCGGCTGGACCCACCGTTCCAAGGGTGAAGTAGGAGCCTAGGAAATGGTACAACATGTTTGACTGTTGGTGCTATGCCAAAGTTGGTCACTTTGCCGTAGATTGCTGGTTTAATCCAAGAAATAATGAGACTCCTCATGTTAGCAATGCGAGGCCAACCACTCGTAGGGTTAACCACCCGAGGGGGAGTGTGCTAACAAGGAATGTAGGACCCAAGTCCGATTGGGTTCTTAAGGGAAACTAATTCTGTTTTGCAGGTATGTCCAAAGGCCACCAAAACGCCAATCTGGTACTTTGACAGTGGATGTTCCCAGCATATGACCGGGAAAAGAAGCCTGTTGCGTGATTACTCCCCAGTCGAAAATGGACCCAAAGTCATCTTTGGAGGATCAGATCGAGGAGTCACCAAGGGTTATGGTATAATATCCAACGATGTATTCTCTATCACAGGCGTGGCCTATGTTGATGGGTTAAACCATAGCCTGATCAGTGTAAGCCAGTTGTGTGATAAAGGATATGACGTTAAGTTCTGCAAAGAAAAGTGCCTGATAATATCGTGTGCCTTTTCGGAGATGGTATTAACTGGCATTAGGAGCAGAAATATTTTCGGCTTAGATTTTCTTAGCATAGACTCTTCTACCCCCGTTTGCCTAGTAGCAAAAGACAGTGCATCCCTCTGTGAACAATGGCACAAGAGATTAGCACATATTAATTTCAAAACTATTAATATGTTGTTTTCTAAGAACTTAGTAAGGGATGCCCCTACTATTAAGTGCATCAAAGATAGCCCTTGTCCTGCATGCCAGAAGGGCAAACAGACTCGGGCTACCTTTAAGGGCATTGTAGGCAAAGACTCTTCCAAATGTCTTTATCTTCTGCATATAGACTTGTTCGGTCCAGTGCTTGTTCATAGCTTAGGAGGCAAATTGTATATGCTAGTGATTGTTGATGATCACTATCAGTTTACGTGGGTGTTCTTCTTGAAATGAAAGTCAGATACGTTTGAAATCTTCACTAATTTTGTCAAGCAGATTCAGAACGAACTTAACTGCTCCGTGGTCAAAATCAGAAGTGACCATGGAACAGAATTAGAGTCGGGGCTATGACAGAATTCTGTGAAGAACATGGTATCTTTCATGAGTTTTCCTCCTCGTGTACTCCTCAGCAAAACGGAGTTGCGGAGAGGAGGAACAAAACGCTCATTGAAGCATGTACGACAATGTTGAATGACCCTTCTCTTCCAGAGTACTTCTGGGCAGAGGCTGTCAATGCATCTTGCCACGTGCAAAACCGAGCCTTGATCAACAAGAACCATCGTAAGACGCCTTATGAGCTATTTAAATGCAGGAAACCGACCATGTCCTATCTAAGGATTTTTGGCTGCAGATGCTATGTACTCAATAATGGAAAGTACCCACGTACTAAATTTGGAGAAAAATGCTTCGAAGGCATCTTCGTGGGCTATAGTAGCCATAGTCGGGCATATAGGGTTTTCAATAAGAAAACCCTAGTGGTAGAAGAGTCAATTAATGTTGTATTTGATGAAGGAAGCTTGCTTCACAACAATTCTTCTAGTGGCATTCTTGAAGATGCAGGTGCAAGGCTTGAACAGCTAAGTCTAGATGAGACTGCTAAAAATGAAGCTCCAAAGTACGTCAAGGTCTCCACCTCAACACCAACTGGAGAAGATGACAGTCAGGATGGGGAGATTCTCCCAAAGAGGGAGGAGCCCGAGAAGCTGTAGGAGCTCCAGATTCCAGACTCTTAGAGCTCAGACACGTGAGGGATCACCCAAGAGATCAGATTATAGGAGATCCTCGAGACAGTGTCAGAACTCGCAGAGGTATAATTAACGAGATTCTGCACCTTAGTTTTCTGTCACAGGTTGAGCCAAAGAAGTTCGACGAAGCGAACAAAGATGCGTCGTGGATATTGGCCATGCAAGATGAACTTCATCAATTCGAACGATGCAACGTCTGGACGCTAGTTCCCAGACCAAAGAAACAGAATGTGATCAACACTAAGTGGATCTTCAGAAACAAACTGGATGAACACGGTGTCACAATCAAGAACAAAGCCAGACTGGTGGCTCAAGGATACAGACAGGAGGAGTGGATTGACTTTGACCAAACCTTTGCATCAGTTGCAAGGCTCGAGGCGATCAGGTTGTTCCTGGCGTATGCCTCTCACAAAAGATTCACTGTCTATCAGATGGACGTGAAGTCTGCTTTCCTGAATGGAGATTTAAAAGAGGAAGTATACGTTACGCAACCCCCAGGTTTTGTTAATCCAACTCTCCCTAATCATGTTTTCTTTCTTAATAAAGCATTATATGGCTTAAAACAAGCTCCTCAAGCTTGGTATTAGACTCTGCTAGTTTTCTTCTTGAGAACAAGTTCTCGAGAGGAAAAATAGATAATACATTGTTTCTTAGGGAAGTCAAAGGCAAGATTTTGCTGGTGCAGATCTATGTCGATGACATAATATTCGGCTCAACGGACAACAACCTGTGCAAGAAGTTTTCCAAACTTATGCAAGGGAAGTTTGAAATGAGCAGTATGGGAGAGCTGAAGTATTTCTTGGAACTTCAAGTGAACAGTCTGACGATGGAATTTTCATCTCTCAGACGAAGTTCACAAATGAACACCTCAAGAAATTCGGAATGGAGAGTGCAACCTCTATGAGGACTCCAATGGGATCCACTGTGTCTCTGGATAAGGATGAGAAAGGGAAACCTTTTGATGAAACCAAGTACAGAAGTATTATTAGATCCCTGCTCTACCTTACTGCTAGTAGACCGGATATTATGTTTTCCACATGCGTTTGTGCCAGATATCAGGTGAACACTAAGGAATCTCATTATGTCGCTGCAAAGCGGATTCTTAGATACCTTAAAGGTACACCAAATCTTGGCTTGTGGTACCCAAGAAACAATGATGTCGAGCTGATAGGCTTTTCAGATGCTGACTTTGCAGGAAGTAGGGATGATAGGAAAAGCACTTCTGGGACGTGCCAATTCCTCGGAAGAAGGCTTATATCGTGGAGCAGTGAAAAGCAGAACTGTGTCGCAACCTATACGGCTGAATCTGAGTACATCTCAGCAGGAAGCTGTTGCGTAAAACTTCTATGGATCAGAAATCAACTTGAAGATTATGACTTGCAGTGTAGAGAAGTTCCCATGTATTGCGACTCCTCGAGCGCAATTACAATTGCGAACAATCCAGTGTCACACAACAGAACAAAGCATATTGAAGTGCGCTACCACTTCATTCGGGAGCATGTGGAGAACAAAGATATATTTCTCTACTATGTCCCCACGGATAAGCAAGTCGCAGATATCTTCACGAAGCCACTAGACGAGGCCAAGTTCAATTTCTTCAAAACTGAACTCGGCATGCCGAACTTTGAAGATTGAAGACTGAAAGGCTCAAGGCTCTTGGATCAAGGGGAAGCATCTGCTAGGAACTCAAGATCGGGCACGGATGCAAGAACTGAGGGGGAGCATTTTTCTCCAAGTGAAGTCCCAGGTTTGCAGAAGCCGAAAAGGGGGAGATTACCCTCTCGGCCAAGGCTAAGGTGGTTGCTAATGCTAAGTACGCCACAAAGGCCATGTTGCTCTCAGATAGGGGGAGATCACCTCGGCTAAGGCTATGTTGCTCTCAGGAAAATGGTAATGAATTCCACACTCAACTGAATTTTCATTTTATGATTTTCATTTCCATCTGTTCTATTCACCTTAGCTTGTAGGGTTTAGGCTTCTTCAAATAGGGGGAGATTGTTGGGTATTGCATCCACAATAGTCCTGATTTTAAGAAGAGCCTGAACAAGCTAAGTTGAATTGACAATGTATTTGACAATTCTATCAAGTTGTGCTTGACGCTATTCCATACTAAGTACACACCAATGTCAGAGTGCAGTGGGTCAATATACATGGGTCTGCGCAACGTAATCCCTCATTATGTAGATCAGTGTGTTGATCCACGTGTGCTCTCTCTATTAGAGTGTACTTATTTTCAAGTACATGGTCAAGGTAGATCAAGAGTAGAAGAAGGAGCAAGGATGGGTCAAAGACCAAGCTATCAAAAGAAGGAAGGAGGAAAAATTCTTCCATGTAAGAATCGACGGGAGTCGTTAGTGATTCCCGCCGACTTCGACGGGAATTACTAAGTGACTTACGCCGACTACTTCCGGCCGGCAAAGTTAGAAATTCTGCCAAGGTAGAATCGATGGGAGTCGGGAGTGATTCCCACCGACATCGACGGGAATCACCAACGACTCCCGCTGATTTTGCCTTAGGCAGATTCTCGCCGCTCGCTGGACCGAACCGAGCCGCCGTGCGCTGTTTTGGCTGAGGCTAGGAATTTTCCTCGTGGGCCCCACAATGGCTCTTAGGGTTGGCTCCTTGTATAAATACATGCGTATTTTGAAAGTCCATAGACACCAAAAAAATATGAAACAAAATCACGCCGTCGTGACCTAGCGCATCGCGAGCTCCGCCCGCCCGCACGTCGCCGATCACAAGGTTGTCGTCGCCGTTGATCTCAGCTTGTCTCTGATCGCTCGACGATAACACCGAGGCAAGCAGACAATCTCACCTATCTCTCTCGAGATCTCTTGTCTTCTGATTCGTTGAACGAGACTTGTTCTCCCTTCCGAATCGGTTGAGATGTTTGATCCGACTGAGATCGTTCGAATATCTAGCTTGCTTCGTCAAGAAGTTTGGATTTACAAAGCATCGCTGCCGCACTTACTTGCCGCTGCCGATCTTGACAAGGTCCATTCCAAGTGAGAAATCCGGTTGTGGACTCTTCGTACTTTTCATACAATCTTCAACGAACGAAGAAGGACATCGAAATCTCCATAAAGCATTGTTTCTATTTTTATTTACATTCAATTTTGTTGTAAAGGACTTTTCATTCCTATTTGTAAGGGTTGGGTGCAACCCGTTGTGGTGGAGTTGTGACTCCGTTGTTGGAAGGGTTCCTTCCGTGATCAGGGGAGCGTTGCTCCTAGAGTGAGGATTGGATTTTAATCCATTTGGAGAAGTGACCGAGTCGTGCCTTGGTGGGAGATAGGTCGAAGGGGGAAAGTGGACGTACCCAAATCGGGGAACCACTATAATTCTTTGTGTGTTATTTGTGTTTTGTTTGCTTACTTGTGCAGGTTAGTTTAATTCCGCAAAAGATTGCACGATACCTATTCCCTCCCTTATAGGTAGATTAGGTTGACACTAGATACTTTCATCGACACAATACTCCAAGTGTCGACATAGTCATTCTTCTGCTCCTCGACACATCCTTTTTTTATGTGTCAACACAAGTCCAGTGTGTCGACACAAATGCTCCTAGTCTCGACATAACTGCTACAGACAGATGGCGTTGAGTGTATGTCTAGCTATTACTGTAAGACGGCGTTGAGTGCGTGTCTAGCTGTCGACACACACCTTCTTCAGGTATCGACACAATTCCTGAGTGTCGACACATGCCTTTCTTCTGGTGTCGACATAACTCTCGGGTGTCGACACAGCCTATGCTTTAGGTGTCAACACAATTCCTGCATTAAGTGTTGACATAATTTTGGTTGTCGACATAACTATTTTTTAGGTGTCGACACAATGCCTGGGTGTCGACACAGCTTTGCTTCTAGTGTCAACACTTGTACTTAGAATATTTTTCTTCCACTTCTTAAACTTGCATAAGGAAACTTAAACATACATCAAATACATATTGATGTATATCATTGACTAGGATGAATCTTCTCCAAATCTGGTACATACTTCTAGTGTACCCAACAATCTCCCCCTATTTGGAGAAGTCATAACCCTTAGTCAAAGATATATACCAGTCAAGATAAAACACATAAGACATAGATGTAAATTCATTCCAGTGAAAGTAAACATTCAAACAATGTAAACATTCAAAAATAAACAGTAAAATTGATTTTATTAAGCAGAAAATATTTGTTTTACATGTTTTTTCTTAGAGAAAAAAATCAAAACGTTACATTGTTTCTTATCATAAGCCTATTTATCCTAAGATTTGCTAGGCTCCCTTATTACAATGCCTTGACCAGACTTTATCTTTGCCTTCATAGCTGGTTCTGTATCTTCAGCAGGCTTCTTACCTTTAAGATCCTTTTTCTTTAGTTCTTCAGCTTTTATTCTTTGCCTTTCAAAGTAGTGAAAGGGCTTAGGAAAATACTTGCTGGGCTCTATAGCATTTGCAGGTAGCTTCCCAGCTTTTGCACTCCTCCTATGCTGAAGAATGACTTCCTGTCTAGATTGATATTTATTCCACTCCTGCTCTGAGTACCACCTACCCCTATCATGGGTCTTGACCCTAACAGCCTTCCATGCAGTCAGAATGATGTTCCGTGATGTAGGGCTCCATTGCTCAAAGTCTGGCTTTAACTCAGCCTGTTCTCTGAATCTCTTCTTAGATAACAATTCTTCCCTTTGAGCTTCTTTGGCATCCTCTAACATTTCAACTTTCTCAATAACCACCTTATGTACCTCTTGTGGAGGGCTGTACATTTTCTGCACTTGTTCATGAACCATCTCAAAATTAGAAGGAGGATATATAACCTGAGCAACTTCTTGCTGATCTCCCTCTGTATATGTAGGTTGTATCCCAGATTCAGCCACATTATCATCATCACATAAGGGAGGGAAGCCAAGAGTAGCTCTGATGGTATTAGCAACCCATTTGGAATGGTCAGTGCTAGCTTGGACTAACACTCTCTCCCCCTTTATGACTTCTCTTTCAACATGATCTCTGAGATCATCCTTGTGAAATCTGACTTGACCTTCCAGATGATCAATCCCTTCTCTGTAGTAGACTCCAAATTTATTAATTTGAGTGGTAATAGCTGTTTGGGCAGCCTCTATCGCCGTTTTGACAGCAGCTAGATCAGTCTGAATTAGTTTTGTAATTTCTATTTTGACAGCAACAGATAGTGCTGCAATCTATGTGAGAATTTCATTATGAGAATCCGTGAGATTCTCATTTGTTCTAAATTGATTTTCTAAGATATAGGCCTATTTTTCTGCCATATCAGCTGCTTTAGTTTTCAGTTCCTGCTGCTGAGTGGCCAGATACACAACTGCATGGCCTCCTTTCTCAAAGGAGTCTATTATTTCTTTTTTGTGCAGATTGACTTCAAATCTGATTAACTTAATGTCCTGAGCCAGCTGAAACTGCAGTTCTTTACTTGATTCATCCACATATGTTTCTAGAGACTTCCTTTGCTCATCCAACTTAACTTACAAGTGGACCAGTAGAGAACTAAAGTCCATACTTGGAACTAGAGGTGGTGTGGCTGTTTGTAAAGCCCTCTTATATCCAGAGCTTCTCTTCTTCATTACAACAAGTTTCCTTTTCTTAGCCAAGTTAGCCTCTTCATCATCAAAAGATGAACTTTCTATGACAACAGCCTCTTTGTTTATAGTATGCTTCAACAATTCCTCCCCCTTATTCTCTGGTAGTTCTTTGTCCTGTGGTTGTTTCTCCCCCTCAGTCCTTACTGCTGGTGAGTCAGGGAATAACTCCTCCAAGGTTACCTCCTGCAACATTTGAACATGAGGAATAAGATTAGTTGGTAAAATACATGGTTCTCTCTGGACTTCCATGTCCTTGTCCAGTGACCTTTCTAGGAAGGAGAAACTTACTTGCCCAATCTGAGCAGTATCCTTCATATGCAACTCAGGTGCCTCTTCCTCTACATGCAGTAGTGCTTCCTTATTTATATCAAAGACTATATCCATCACAGTATCAACTGTTAATTCACTGTCTAGTGTAGCAACACCATTTACTCCCCCTTGACCAGGAAGATCAGTAAGTATAGTGTCTTATACTGCTGGTGCAGGGTCTTCTCCCCCTGGAGTAGAGATTCTTTGTTGCTCTAGGAGCATACTACTGTCCACTTGTCCTTGTGCATCTTGCTGTTGTTGCTTGTCTTCATCAGAATTGAAGACCACTTCTTCTTCTGAATCACTAGATGATTCTTCCTGTGGAACAACTTTCTTCTTCTTTTATATTATTTTGGTCTGTTTTTAAGGAGTAGCAACCTCCTTAGTCAACACCCTATCCCATCTTGACAGAATCCTGGTGTCCATTCTTCTTATATGATTGATTTTTGTACCAGGAAGGTGGCTCATTACTTCTGGTATTACAGATGATAGGCATAGACTCAAAATTCGCCCCAGGTTTAGTTTCTTGATACCTTCACGTAACTTGTCAAATACTATTGTTGTCCAATCAGTCTTAAGCTTGAAAATGATCCTAGTCATCAGGTGGAACATGGTGGCTGAGATTCTGTCATGTCCACCTGTTTTGCACAGTATAACCTTCCCTAAAATCTCAGAATGGAACTTCCCTTGTGAATTCATCCCTTTTCGGTTGATAGATGATCCTATCTTAGTATTTGGGTTTAACCCACACCATTTTAAGGCCTCCTTGATCATAGATGGCTATACGTCATCTTCTTCCTTAACCTTTGGGAGTTGGAGTGCTTTTCGAATTGTTTTCAAGGTAATTTTCACTCGGGTATCTTGAACAGTAGCTTTCATCTTCTTCCCATCTGCGTCTGTAGTTGTAGAAGAATAAAATTCCAGAACTTCTTTCTTCCATATCTTTGTTGGTTAAGAGACCAAGAATTTCAAACCGATGTATGAAATTAGGGCAATTACTCCTTGAATCTTTGGTGATGCTGTCGTGAACCCACCACGGACCAGCTCATATCCTTTGTTCACCTTGTCTTCTGGATGAGGCGCCATTACAAGAAGTGAGAGATGGAGGTGAAAAGGAAAGATGATTCTCGTCGACAGAGGGTGCAGAGCTAGAAATCAGAAATCATAGTCGACCAGATTTTTGGCTTCACCTATTTATAGTCTAAGTGTAAAGGGGAGTTCAAAAGATGCGCCTTAGAACTAGGACTAGTCGACAAAATCTTATATGTGTCGACAAAATAGGTCTAGGTGTTGACAATACTGAGGTTTAGTCGACACATGTATATATCGACATACTTATATCAGTGTCAACATAGATGTCGACATGTCTCGACACAGAATATCGACTTTGATTTTTGTGTGTTGACACAAAAAAATTCAGCTAACTGATAGTCTCGACATAGTTGTGTCGACACCAACTCTTGTGTGTCGACACAAAAGTCCTCTAGTTATATGGTCTCGATATAGTTGTGTCGACACATATTCTTCAGTCGACACAAATATTATTTCTATGTCGACACATCCGTTTTCTTTGTCGACACAACATACTGAGAGTGTCGACACAAGGTCTGCTTGTGTCGACAGAAACTTTGTACTTAGCCAAATTTCCTATGAAAACTTGAGCTTACATGTTCTTCTTAAGGTAGCTTATGCTAACCTAATCTAGATTCAACATACCTAATTCAATTTTAAAATAATTGAATTTAGTTTCATCTAGAGGTTTTGTAAAAATATCAGCAATTTGATTATTTGTATTCACAAACTCTAGACTAATATTTTCTTTTTCTACATATTCTATGATGAAATGGAATTTAATTTCTATATGCTTTGTTATACTGTGTGATACATGATTCTTAACAATAGAAATAGCACTAGTAGAATCACATAATAGTGGAATTCTACTTACCTTGATGTAATAATCTTCTAGGTTGTGCTTTATCCACAATAGTTGTGCACAACAGCTGCCTGTAGCTACATATTCTGACTCAGCTGTTGATATAGCTACACTGATCTGCTTCTTGCTGCACCAAGACACCAGTCTTCCTCCTAGGAATTGACAGGTTCCTGTAGTACTTTTCCTGTCTTCTTTGCATCCTGTAAAATCTGCATCTGAGAAACCAATTAGTGTGAAATCTCTATTCTTAGGGTACCAAAGACCTAGATTACGTGTGCCCTTGAGATATCTCAAAATCCTTTTAACTACAGTATAATGAGATTCCTTAGGGCATGCTTGGTACCTGGCACAGACACATGTTACATACATGATGTCAGGTCTACTAGCAGTCAAGTAGAGTAGGGAGCCAATTATCCCTCTATACAAAGACTCATCAAAAGGTTTCCCTGCCTCATCTTTGTCTATAGGAATACTTGTTCCCATTAGAGTTTTCATGGTGGAAGCTGAGTCCATTCCATACTTTTTAATCAACTCCTTAGTGAACTTAGACTGAGATATGGATAGTCCATTATCAGTCTGTCTGACTTGAAGTCCCAAAAAGAACTTCAGTTCACCCATACTGCTCATTTCAAACTTCCCTTGCATAAGTTTGGCAAACTTCCTGAAAAGGTTGTTCTCAGTAGATCCAAAGATAATGTCATCAACATATATCTGGACTAAGATTATCTTGCATTTGGATTCCCTATAGAATAGAGTTTTATCTATATTTTCCCTTGAGAATTTATTCTCAATAAGGAAAGCAGACAAGGTTTCATACCAAGCCCTGAGGGCTTGTTTCAAACCATATAGGGCTTTCCTAAGCCTATATACATAATTAGGACAATGAGGATTTACAAAACCTGAGGGTTGACTTCCTCTTTCAAGTCACAATTTAGAAATGCTGAATTCACATCCATTTGAAATACCTTGAACCCTTGATAGGCTGCATAGGCCAGGAACATCCTTATAGCCTCCAGTCTTGCTACTGGGGCAAAGCTTTGATCAAAGTCTATTCCTTCCTCTTGTCTGTAGCCTTTCTCTACAAGCCTGACCTTGTTCTTGATGATTGTTCCATTTTAATCAAGTTTGTTTCTGTAGATCCACTTGGTTCCTATGATATTGTGATCCTTAGGTTTAGGAACCAGTTCCAAGACTTTCCATCTCCTGAATTGATTCAGCTCTTCTTGCATTGAATCAACCAAGTTAGCATCTAGCATTGCTTCTTCAAACTTTTTGGGTTCTATTTGAGACAAAAAGCTAGAACACAAAACTATGTTCATGCTCTTGCTCCTTATTAGAACACCTTGACTTGCATCTCCAATTATCTGGTGAGCTGGATGATCCTTTAGGTGTCTTCTTGCTGGAGGAAACCTTTCTACCTCATGACCTTCTTCATTTTCCTCCACCTGATGCTCCTCATTCTCTTCTGCTTCCAGTGTGTTTTGTTCTCCCCCTAGATAGTATGCATCATCCATCCTAGCAGGAGCTTCATCATTGATGGTCATCTTGTCCAGCCTATCTATTAGACCTGTAGAACTAACTGAAACACTAGACAATTCATTGTTAATCAATCTAGACTCATCAAAAACAACATGAACTGACTCTTCTACAACTTGGGTAGTCAAGTTGTAGATCCTGTATGCCCTACTATTGTTGCTGTACCCAACAAATATCCCTTCTAGGGATTTGACAACAAACTTTGTTTGGTAGTGCTTACCATTCACTAGGACATAACACTTGCTACCAAAGATTCTAAAATAAGAAATGTTTGGTTTTCTGCCTTTAAAAATCTGATAGGGAGTCAACTTAAGTTTCTTATTAATGGATGTTCTATTGAGAACATGACAAGCAGTATTTACTGGCTCAGCCCAGAAATATTTAGGGAGAGTAGTGTCACTGAGTAGAGTTCTACTAGCCTCAATGAGAGTTCTATTCTTTCTTTCAGCAATTCCATTTTGCTGAGGTGTTCTTGGTAAGGAAAACTCCTGATGAATCCCAAGTTCTTCACAGAATTTTGTCATACATTCAGACTGAAATTCAGTTCCATGGTCACTTTTGATTTTGACCACAGAATTGTTAAATTCATTCTGAACTTGTCTAACAAAAGTCTGGAAAATACTAGGGGTTTCAGATTTCTGCCTTAAGAAGAACACCCATGTGTATCTAGAATAATCATCCACAACAACTAATGTGTATGCTTTCCTACCAAGACTTTGAACTGGCATAGGACCAAACAAATCCAAATGCAAGAGATATAAACATCTCAATGAATCTTTGGTATCTAGTACTGGAAAAGAGGACTTTGTCTGTTTTCCCTTTTGGCAAGTTGAACACACTCCCTCTTTCATGCACTTGACATGAGGACCATTCCTCACCAACCCCATACTGAACAGCAGTCCTATGGACTTATAGTTCAGATGAGCTAGCCTCTTGTGCCATTTGACACATAATGAGGCTGTCTTATCTGCAACTAAGCAAATAGGTGAGTTGTTTAACTCACACTCTAGGTTAAGACAATAAACATTTCCTCTCCTAGTGCCAGTCAAAATGATCTCTCGATCACTTGACCTTATAATTTGGCACTCCCCTTTGTGAAAGAAGATGCCATAACCTAGATCACTAAGCTGACTTATGCTTATAAGGTTTTGTTTTAGACCCTTCACATAAGCAATTTTAGTGATAGTAATTGAGTCACTAGAGATGTTACCAAATCCTTTGATGACTCCTTTTTCTGATCCACCAAAGATGACTTTGGCACCATTCTCTATGGGTACAAAGTCCCTCATCATTCTTCTTGTTCCAGTCATATGTCTGGAACAACCACTATCCAAGTACAATATAGGGGTATGGTCACTTGGATTCACCTGCAACAAATAAAGGATTACTTATCCTTATAACCCAAGTTATTTTTGGGTACTAGGTTCTTGTTAGTCTGAGAAACAACAGGTTTACCTACAAATTTTCTGATAGGTAAACTACTCTTGGTTTTAACACTTGTGTTAAACCAACAGTTGAAGGCAAAGTGGCCTACCTTTCCATAACACCAACACTCAAATCTGTTATTCCTTTTCTTAGGTACAGACGTCACAGCCATATTACCAACAGTCTTTTTGAGTGTGGGTGCTGGAGCAGCAAACCCTATGAATTCCTTTTGAATCTTATGGGCATGCCTTTAGAGTGGCCTCTTGGCATTTGTACACTTGCCAAGGTGAACTCCATACTCACAGTGACCATGAGTAGTTTCATGATCATACCTGTTTGTAAGATTCATCACCTTCCTAAAGAAGATAGGGGGTTTTGTAGCTAGAGGCTTAACTGGGGCCTTACCTTTTCCTTGTGAATTGGTGGACCTAGTTCTTCCCTTAAAACCTAGACCAGTCTTCCCTTTTTGTGAGATGAAATTGTCTATTAAGGGTAAGACAGATTTTGGTTTGGAGAATTTAGCTACTAGCTCTCTTTCTTGCTGAAGTTTTGCCTCCAGTTTCTTGATATGATTCTCCTTGAAAGAGATTGTGCCCATCTGAATAACAGTAATGTTTTTCAGTTTGGCAACCTCATTCAATTTTAGATCCAACAACTTTGCTGAATCTGCTGCAGCCAGTTTAAGAGACTCAATCTCCTGGGTCTACTCTTTGATAAGAAGTTTGCTTCTCTTTAGAGCTTGCAATAATCTACCATACTCATCAATGAGTTGGTGTACATACCCTTCAGACTCAGAACCATCCACATCTCTTGATGCTGATGCTTCTGATTCTGATCCAGTAAAATAATCAGATGTTGTAGGAGAGTTATATACCTTACTAGGACCATCTTGATCCAGACACTGATCATTTTCTATTAGGGCCATCAGCCCTCTGCAATAGTATTCTTCCACTCCATTTATGGAGTCCAGCATTTGTAGAAATTCTATCTCCTTAGAATCCTCTTCAGTTGAGAATAACCCAACATATGCTTCAGCCTCTTCTTCTTCTCCTGATTCAGATAATGAAGAATCTGTCCAGCTTTTCTGCTTTTGGGCAACAAAAGATTTTTCTTTCTTGCCCTTCATTTGTTGCTTCTTCTTGTCTTTTGATTCAGCCCTCTTGTCTGGACAGTTTTCTATCACATGTCCTTGCCTGTTGCAACAATAACACACAATCCTAGAATTAGATTGTTTACTAGGTTTAGAAGCATACCTGTCTTCCTTAGGAGTTTTCTTTTTCTTGTAGTACTAATCCTTTGAATAGGATGAAGAAGGTCTGGTTCTCAACTTCTTCTTATTCATGAATCTTTGGAATTGCCTTGTGAAGGCCGCAAAGTCCTCATCTGAGGTGTGGCTGTCTGATGAAGTGTTGTTAGGAATCCCTTCTTCTGCCTCAGCACTCCTTCTGGGAGGAGAAGGAGATTTTCTCCTGCCCTTTCTTGTGCCTTCAGCTTTTTAGGCAACTGATTTTTCCTTGTATTCAGATCTGCTGCTCTTCTCTTCCTCCTTCCTGGCTGTAAGCTACATTTCATATGAAAGCAGCTTCCCAAATAGTGTGGGATGAGGTGTGTCTGCCAGCTTGGCCACTTCTCTGATGGCACAAATCTTGGTGTCCCAATCCTTTGTCAGAGATCTCAGAAATTTGTCATTCAGTTCATAAGTGCTGAAGACTCTTCCATAAGTCATCAGCTCATTTACAATCCTGAAGAATTTCTTGTAGCATTCAGCTATGCTGTCATTCTTAGCTTGCCTAAAGCTTTCATACTCCTTATTCAGCAAAGATTTTCTGTCTTCTCTTACTTCTTATGTTCCCTCTACGTAGACAATAAGAGTGTCCCACATTTCTTTGGAGGTTTTTGCAATGCACCAGATTCTGAAAGGTGGCATGATCTATGACACTTACAATGATATTCTGTTCCTTTTTGTCTAGAGTTGCCAGGATGATTTCATTCTTTGTCATTTCTGAATAACTCTTAGGAGTCTTCATATTTGCATCCAGTGTAGATACCTTCATTGGAATGAAGGGTCCTTCCTGTACTGTGATGTAAATTCTTGGATCAGAAGCTTCCATAAACAATCTGACCCTCTCCTTCCATATGCCAAAGCATTCCTTCTTGCAGATAGGCAGTTTCATTGATCCAAACTCTTTTTGGTTCTCATTTGAACCCATTCTTGAATTCTGAAAATTTCCTAGGACATTTACTCAGACTGTTAAGTCAATCCTTTAGTAACCTCCCACTGATACCACTTAAAAGACTTAATTCAAGAGCCTAAACACCTAGAGGGGGGGGGGAGTGAATAGGTTCTAATTTTTCCTTTAATATTTTAGGCAATTAAACAGATCTTGCTTGGCACAAACAAAATAAAACACAACACAAAACATTCACAACACAGAGAATACAAGATTTATAGTGGTTCCCCAAGATATGGGTACGTCCACTTTCCCCCTTCGCCTATCCAGTAGAGTATTGGATTCAGCCTAACTTCTTTCCTCTTTCTCAGATCCAAAGATCCTACAACTCAGAACCAAAATGGTTCCTACACCTCAAACTTTTGCAAGTCCTACCTCAGATCCTTCCCAGAATCCTATCTCAGGCCTTAACCCTACCTCAGCCCTTATCTCTAGGCTTACAACTCAGACTTCACAAGTCCTACCACTCAGGCTCACAGCCCTACCTCGGCCTTTATAATTATAGGCTTACAGCTCAGATCTACAACAGATCCTACAAGAAATTGTGTAATAAAAGAGATACAAAAGATATCACCAGATAGATCCCCCTATTGATGTTCTTCTTCATCAGTTCTTGATCTTCAGTTCCAACAAGACTTTGTTGTTTCAAAGCTTCTTGATAGAACAAAATAAGGATGGACTATTCTTGATGAAGAAGTTTATCCACTGTCAGCTCCTTCCTTGAATTCAGAATGAGATCTAAATCCTCTCTGCAGACTGTTCTGGAACTGCCTTCTTAAAGGGTTTCCCCTTTTCTTGTTGTGAATTTTCTCTCTCTTAGTTGATAGATTTTTTGCCTTTTTTGTGTTTTTTATTGTTGTCAGAGATCAGTCCTTTATATAGATTTTCTTCATGGTTACCGACTGATCCAGTTTGTAACAACCTTCTGTCAGTTCTGTCAAAGGTATCAGAATAGTTGGTTATGACAGTTGTTGGTCCACCAGTCATGACAGTTGATTCCATAAAGATTCTACAACTCAGCACAATCCACTCAGCAATCTGCTTCAAATGTGTCGACACAAGTAGACAAAGTGTCGACACAAGTCTTGATGATGTCGACACAATACTCCAAGTGTTGACATAGTCATTCTTATGCTCCTCGACACATCCTATTTGTATGTGTCGAAACAAGTCCAGTGTGTCGACACAACTGCTCCTGGTCTCGACATAACTGCTGCAGATAGATGGCGTTGAGTGTATGTCTAGCTGTTGCTGTAAGACGGCGTTGAGTGTGTGTCTAGCTGTCGACACACACCTTCTTCAGGTGTCGACACAATTCCTGAGTGTCGACACATGCCTTTCTTCTAATGTAGACATAACTCTTGAGTGTCGACACAGCCTCTGCTTTAAGTGTTGACACAATTCCTGCCTTAGGTGTCGACACAATTCTGGGTGTCGACACAACTATTTTTTAGGTGTCGACACAATGCCTGGGTATCGACACATCTTTTCTTCTAGTGTCGATACTTGTACTTAGAATATTTTTCTTCCACTTCTTAAACTTGCGCAAGGAAACTTAAACATACATCAAATACATATTGATGTATATCATTGACTAGGATGAATCTTCTTCAAATCTGGTACATATTTCTAGTGTACCCAACAAACAAGGATAGAGAAGAAAGTGGTCATCCATTTCCTCATCACTAACAATCAAGCAGAGTATGAGGCAGTGATCGCAGGGCTTCGGCTGGCTGGGGAGCTGGGGGTACAGGATGTGGAGGTACTACCAGACTCCATGGTGGTATCCTCCCAGATCAACGATGAGTTCGAAGCAAGGGAGCCCACTATCCAACTATACCTAGAAAAGGTGAAGGGGATCATCAGCATGTTCCAAACACTTTCCATCCAACATGTGCCGTGGGAGGAAAACGATCAGGTGGACCAGCTTGCCAAGTTTGAACCCCGTGCGGGGGGAAATCTCACCGACCTATTCCGTCCTTGCATGGAAGAAGGAGAGCTGATGGAAGTTGATCGACGCACCTCCTGGATGGACCCCTTCACTGCCTTCTTGTCCATAGGGGAGTTCCCGGAAGTCTTGGACAAGAGGCGCTTCAAGTATAAGTCAGCATACTACCTGATGCGCGATGGGAAGCTATATCGAAAGACCCTATCGGTTCTCCTAGCACGATGCGTGGCTGAAGAGGAGGTCCCGAAGATCTTGGAGAAAATTCACTCCAGGGAGTGTGGGAGTCATCCAGGGTGCAGGACCCTAGAGGGTAGGATTGAAAGGCAAGGGTATTTCTGGCCGACCCATGGCCGGGATGCCAATAAGTTCGTGAAGAAGTGCTAGAAGTGTCAACAGTTCACCCCTCTTCAACTGCTACCGGACTAGAGGCTTAGAAGCATCACTGCCCCCTGGCCCTTCGCCATTTGGGGAATGGATCTTGTGGGTCCCTTTCCCTAGGCCAGTGGGCAGGGGAAGGTTCTTGTTAGTAATGATTGATTATTTCTCTAAGTGGTTGGAGGTGAAGGCGCTGGCCAAGATGACCTCCCAAGTGATCCAGAATTTTTTATGAGGGAAGATTATTTGCAGGCACGGGTTGCCTCAGGCCATTATCACAGATAATGAGCCACAGTTTGCTAGCACAGAGTTCTTAAGGTTTTGTGGTCAGCTTGGGATCGATCTCCGATTCGCGTCGGTCCATCACCCAAGAAGTAACATGCAGCTGGAGGTGGCGAACAAGATTATCGTGAACTTGATGAAAAAGAAGGTTGAGAACCTGAAGGGAAGCTGGGTGGAGCAACTCCCTTAAGTACTCTGGGCCCTGAGAACCACTCCCAACACAGCCACAGGGGAGACCCCCTTCAAAATCTCCCACGGTTGCGAAGCCGTGCTCCTGATAGAGTTCGAGGTCCAAACACTACAGATAGTGGAGGCAGAGGAAGGCAAAGAAGGGTGGTGGACTTAGAATGAATACGAGTTGCGGCACTCCCTAGATATGGTGGAGGAGGTGCACGACTTTTCAGCTATTCAGCAAGGGGAGGTCAAACGGCAGATGGCCAAGTATTTTGAAAGACACGTTAGAATCAAACAGTTCGCGGAAGAGGACTTAGTCCTAAAGAAGGTATATGCCGCAGGAAGATCAGCTGCGTGGGAAAGCTCAACCCTAACTGGGAGGGTCTGTTCATTATTTAAGAGGCATTGAGGTTAGGGGGGTACCGCCTCCGGAATGTGGAAGACAATACTCTAAGTCTCTCCTGGAGCGGTGATGACCTGAAGCGCTTCTATCCTTGAACCATGTATATGACATCTTTTTCTAATATAAAATTCTTTTACATTCCAGAATCTCTACAATAAATTGTGAATAAGTGAAGAGTTCACTAAGCAGACCCCAAGCAGATCTCGCTGCCAGGCTCCAATTAGCTGGCAGGGCTGGATGTCACTCGATTGTGTCTATCCAGACCCCGAGCAGATCCTGCTTCTAGGCTCCCACTAGCTGGCAGGGATGGATGTCACTCAATGGTGTCTACCCAGACCCTGAGAAGATCCCACTACTAGGCTCCCACTAGCTAGCAGGGCTTGATCTAACTCGATGGTGTCTACCCAGACCCCGAGCAGATCCCACTGCCAGGCTCCCACTAGCTGGCAGGGCTGGATGTCACTCGATGGTGTCTACCCAGACCCTGAGCAGATCCCGCTGCCAGTCTCCCACTAGTTGGCAGGGCTGGATATCACTCGATGGTGTCTACCCAGACCTCGAGCAGATCCCACTGCCAAGCGACCACTAGCTGGCAGGGATGGATATCACTCAATGGTGTCTACCTAGACCCCGAGCAGATCCCAGTGCCAGGCTCCCACTAGCTGGCAGGGCTGAATGCCACTCGATGGTGTCTACCCAGACCCCAAGGAGATACTGCTACTAGGCTCCCACTAGCTGGCAGGGCTGGATGTCACTCGATGATATGTCTACCATGGCCATGAGCAGATCCCGCTGCCAGGCTCCCACTAGCTGGAAGGGCTGGATGTCACTCGATGGTGTCTACCCAGACCATGAGTAGATCCCGCTACCAGTCTCCCACTAGCTGACATGGCTGAATGTCACTCGATGGTGTCTACCCAGACAACGAGCATCTCCCGCTGCCAGGCTCCCATTAGCTGGAAGGGCTGGATGTCACTCAATGGTGTATACCCAGACCCCGAGCAGATACTGCTGCTAGGCTCCCACTAGCTGGCAGAGCTGGATGCCACTTGATGGTGTCTATCCTGACCCCGAGCAGATCCCGCTGCTAGGCTCCCACTAGTTGGCATGGCTGGATATCACTCGATGGTGTCTACCAAGACCCCGAGCAGATCCCGCTGCCATGCTCCCACTAGCTGGTAGGGCTGGATGTCACTCATTGTTGTCTTCCCAGACCCCGAGCAGATCCCGTCGCAAGGATCCCACAAGCTAGCAGGGTCGGATGTCACTCGATGGTATCTACAGAGACCTCCGAGCAGATCCCGCTTCCAGGCTCCCACTAGCTGGCAGGGCTGGATGTCACTCGGTGGGAGTTGGGGGTTTTAAGAAGTTACTCTAAGAAAGATGTTTTGAAAACACACCCCTTGCATAGCCCTATCGACATATCAAAAATACTTAGCGGATCTACCCTGAGGAATAATGTGTAAAGCCGTCGCCCCCCCCCCCCCAAATGCGGTTCACGAGCGCGAGTTGCGATTGGCGCTATCATCACCTAAGAGCCTAAGGTATGCACGAATGCGCAAAAGAGCATGCAGATGGCTACGAGCGAAAGGCAAGAAATCAAGAAAAATTACAGAAATGAAAGCGTGCCCAAAAAGATCTTTTATGTATAGGAAGTACCAGTGCATTGGGGTTTCACCCATTACATATATATAAAAAAGAAAAAATATATATACACGTCTGTTAAAGTTTTGTGTGTTCGAGCGGCCTGGTCTCTAACCGCAGCGGTCTAGTTGTTCCAGCAGTCTTGCTGTCTGGTCTGGCGGTCTGGCGATTTACCTTGGCTTATGTTCTGGTGGAAAGCAGCTGCAGCTGTCTGGCGAAGAGAAGCCGCAGCGGTTTGTTTGAAGCCGCAACGGTCTGGCAAAGTATAGCAGTCTGCTTGAAGCCGCAGCAGTCTGACTGTTGTTGTAGTCCGACAACTTACATCAGTTACGGTCTGGCGGTCAGGCGGTCAGTTCAAGACGCTGACTCTGGGAGATTGCGGCTTTGTAGTTAGTTATTTTATTTATTGTATTGTTGGCGGTTTGGTCATGTCAAACCGCATAAGCCACACTGCTTGTATTTAGTCCCACATCGTTTGTTGTAAATCTCTCTCTCCTCTCCCAGTTTCTATAAATAAGGGGGAATACCTTTGTAATCTTATCTTTTTTGAGCAATAAAGTTTGCAGTTTATTTACCTCTTTTGTCCATTTTCTTACATGGTATCAGAGGAAACCGATCCTTTGCTTCAAGAAGGACGCGGTTTGTTGCTCTAATCACGCGGCCTCTTCCACCGGCTTCTCCGGTTTGTCCGGCTTCTTTCTCTTCCCTTCCCTCCCTTGCTTATCCCTATATTGCGTCTTTCTTCCTCCCGGGCCTTTCTGTTCGCCCGGCTTCCCTTGCTAACTCTGTGGTTTCTCTTCCCGCGTTTCTCTCTTCTCTGTTGCGAGTATTGCCTTTGGTCGCGGTTTCTTCCTTGCCGCTGGTGTGTTTTCGCCTTGACTTGGCTGCCTCGTGCTCTTTTCTCTTTTTACTACTTCTTTGCTAGTCGTTTGTCTCTTCTTTGCTGTGAGTCCGCATTTTGTTCACGGCTTGTTCCTTGCCGCTGGTGTGCTGACACCGTGACTGTGTGGTCTCTGCCTCCTTCTGCAACCTATTCTTGATCGGTTTGTCTTTTTTACACCGCGCGATTTCTTTCTTTCTGTTCGCGCGGTTTACTCCTTGTTCGCGCAGTCTCTGTCTCTTCTTTCTTCTTGCGCGGCTTCTTCGCCTTTGGGTCGCATCATTTTTGCAGCTAGTGTGTTGACACCGAGACCGGACGGCTTGTTTTTTTTCCTTTTCCGCATGCTTCTCCTCTTTTCTTTTCTCGCTGGCGTTTCTTTACCCGCCGCGGTTTCCGCCTCTTGGTCCGGTTTCTTCCAGTTGCTTCCTACCTTCCCGCCATTTTTGGTCGCGGCTTCTTTCTAGCAGCTGGTTTGTGTACCTTTGACAGGGCAGTCTCCTTGGTCTCTATTTCTTCTTCATTGTTTGTGCCGGTTAGTTTCTCCTGCGCGGTTAGTTTACCTGCTTTCCGGCTTCTTCTTTCAATGACTTCCCTTCTCTCTACTATGACTCGTGCTCTTGCAGTCTCCTCTGATTAGTGGCTTATTGACTCTAGTGCCACCTGTCACATGACTGGCAACTCTCATTTATTTTCCTCTTTGCTTGAGACAAATAGGTTTTCTCCTGTTGTTGTTGCTGAGGGGACCTCTGCGCCTGTGCATGGTATTGATATTGTGCATCTCTCTTCATCTTTGCTATTAGAGGACACTCTTTCACGTGCAATTTACTCTCTGTTCATGCTCTTTGCACCCAGTAAGTTGCACAGTTACTTTTACTGGCACCACTTGTTCTTTCTCTGATTCTATTTCTAAGGCTACGATTGCTACTATTACTGCTCATGGTGGCCTTTTTTTATCTTGACAATGTAGTTTCTCTTTCTGCTTCTTCCTCAATTCAATTGTGGCATCGTCGTCTTGGTCATCCTCCTTCTCGTCTCATTCATCAACTTTTTCCATACCTTCCTTTCGACGATTTTCCTTTGAACTGTGAAGCATGTGAGTTGGGAAAACATCATCGCTCTTCTTTCCCAGCTCGAACAGGCCATTGTTCTTCGCGTCCTTTTGAGCTTGTTCACTCTAACCTCTGGGGTCCTTCTACGGTTGCTTCTGTTGGTCGCGGAGGCTTGTACTTTGCCACATTTATTGATGATTTCTCCAGATGCACTTGGTTGTATCTCTTGAAGGATCGTTCTGAACTATTCTTTGTATTCACTGCTTTTTATCATTAGATCTTCACACAGTTTAGTGTGTCCATTCAGATTATTCGTACTTATAATACCAAAGAATATGTCAGCCATCAGTTCTCTTCATTTTGTATGGACAAGGGTTTGATTCATCAAACAAGTTGTCCATATACCTCCCAACAGAATGACATTTTGAACGCAAGAATCGTCATCTTCTGGATGTTGCTCGCAGTCTTTCTTTGCAAATGAATGTCCCTCGGTCTTATTGGGGTCATATGGTTCTTCTTGCTTGCTATCTCATTAACAGTATTCCCTCATCTGTTATTTAGGGCAAGACTCCTTTTTCAGTCTTATATCTAGAGGCCGAACCATTTCCTTTGCCCCTTAAAACCTTTGGTTGTACTGCCTTTGTTCACGTCCCTTCTCCTGGATGGGACAAACTTTCTCCCTGATTAGTTAAATGCATATTCCTTGGCTATTTTCCTACTCAAAAAGGGTATCTATGTATTGATCCTCTCCTGTGCAAACAGTATGTTTCCACGGATGTTACCTTCTTTGAAGATACTCCATATTTCTCCTCTCCTTCTTCTCTCATACCTGCCGATACTTCTCCTTACCTATCTATTCTCTCAGCACCTCCGCCAGAGCTGGTTCTTTCAGCATCTCCTCCTGTTGCCCCATCTCTTTCTCGGGAGCCTGTTGGGTTACCGTTGGAACCCTTTATGCCTTTTCCGGAGCCTCTTCTGTCTTCTGCCAGTACATTGCCTCCTCCAGCAAGAAGTGACCTTGATCTTCCAATTGCCTTGCGAAAGGACGTTCACCAATGTACTCAGCATCCGATTGGTGCGGTTGTCTCCTATTCTCAGCTTTCCCCAATTGCTAAGCGTTTTGCTCTTTCTATTTCTTCTACTGCCATTCCGAAAATGTATCAAGAAGCTCTTTCCCTTCCTCAGTGGAAGGCTTCTATGGATGAAGAAATGAGCACGTTAACTGAGAGAGGGACTTGGACTCTTGTTCCACCACCTCTGGGCGTTGATGTGGTTGGATGTCGGTGGGTCTTTGTGGTTAAGTATCTTCAAGATGGCTTTGTTGAATGGTTTAAGGCACGGCTTGTTGCCAAAGGGTTTACTCAGACATTTGGGGTGGATTTATTCAATACTTTTTCTCCTATTGCTCGCATCAGTACTATCCATATTCTTTTCTCTGTGGTTGTTAATAAAGAGTGGGAAATGTCTCAATTAGATGTTAAGAATGCCTTCCTTTGTGGGGATTTGCAAGAGGTGGTATACATGGAGCAACCTCTTGGGTTTGTTTCTCAGGGGGAGTCTCAGGCGTACAGGCTTCGAAATGCGATTTATGGTTTAAAGCAGAGTCCATGAGCCTGGTTTGAAAAGTCTAGTGAAGTTGTTTCTCTTATAGGGTTCAGTCAAATCTCTGCTGATCATTCTTTGTTTATACGCATGACTACTAAAGGCCTTGTAGTTCTTGCTGTCTACGTTGATGATATTATTTTGACGGGTGATGATAAGGAGGGTGTTGATCTAACCAAACAACATCTTCGACAACACTTTGTTACTAAGGATATAGGACTGCCCAAGTACTTCCTGGGAATTGAGATTTCACGAATGAGGACATCGGTAGTTCTTTCACAGCGGAAGTATGCGCTAGATATCCTAAAGGAGACATGTCTTCTTGGCACGAAACCTGCTCGTTGCCCGATGGCTGTTGGTGATGATAAAGGTTGGACTGATGATTCTCCTCTTGTCCCAGATTTCACTGTATATAGGCTACTTGTAGGCAAACTTATATATCTGACTGTTACTCGACCAGATATTTGTTATGAAGTTGGGAAGGTTAGTCAGTTTATGCAAAGTCCTAGAGAGTGTCATCTAGGCTCTGCCATGAAAATTCTGGAGTATGTGAAAGGGTCTCCAAGAAAGGGCTTATTGTTTCATAAGAATGGTCATCTGAAGATTGAAGCATATTCTGATGCCAACTATGCTGATAACAAGGAGGATAGAAAGTCTACATCAGGTTTTTGAACTTTTGTAGGAGGAAACTTGGTTAGCTGGAAAAGCAAGAAGCAGGTAGTGGTTTCAAGATCAAGTGCTAAAGCAGAATATAGGAGCATTACCTCAACTACCTACGTGTTAAAATGGCTACGGGCGCTTATGCTTGACTTGGGAGAACTATGACCATCCTCTTCCTATGTTCTATGATAACAAAGACTCCATTTATATTTCAAGGAATCCTGTCTTTTATGAGAGAACAAAACATATTGAGATTGATTACCATTTCTTTAGAGAGGAGATTTTGAAGAATCAGGTTTGCACTCCATTTGTTACATCAGAAAGAGAACTTGCTGACTTCTTCACCAAACCGGTTACTCCATCTGAGGAGGTCTGTAACAAGCTGGGCATAGTTGATATATATGCTACAGCTTGAGGGGGAGCGTTAAAGTTTGGAGTGTTCTGACGGCCTGGTCTCTAACCACAGCGGTCTAGTTGTTCCAGCAGTCTTGCGGTCTGGTCCTGCGGTCTTGTGATTTACCTTGTCTTGTGTTCTGGTGGACAGCATCTGCAGCGGATGGCGAAGAGAAGCCGCATCGGTCTGCCTTAAGTCGCAGAAGTCTGGCAAAGTATAGCAGTCTGCTTGAAGCCGCAGCAGTCTGACCGTGGTTGTAGTCTGATAACTTGCGGCAGTTGCGGTCAGGCGATCAGGCGGTCAGTTCGAGAGGCTGACTCTGGGAGATTGCGGCTTTGTAGTTAGTTATTTTATTTCTTGTATAGTTGGCTGTTTGGTCATGTCAAACCGCATAAGCCGCACGACTTGTATTTAGTCCCACATCGATTGTTGTAAATATCTCTCTCCTCCCTCAATTTCTATAAATAAGGGGGCATACCTTTGTAATCTTTATCTTTTTTGAGCA
This sequence comes from Platanthera zijinensis, assembly GCA_039513925.1. Taxonomy (NCBI): domain Eukaryota; kingdom Viridiplantae; phylum Streptophyta; class Magnoliopsida; order Asparagales; family Orchidaceae; genus Platanthera; species Platanthera zijinensis. The sequence continues at coordinate 169,987,619 of CM077088.1, forward strand.
ATAAAGTTTGCGGTTTATTTACCTCTTTTGTACATTTTCTTACAACGTAAAAATGGGAGCCGAAAGGCTTTCAGGGTAAGTCACCGGATTTCACACCGGAGGACTCCGAGCCCAGGATCGCGTCCCAATCGCCTTCATGCTACTGGTCATCCTCACCTTCGGGCACGTTGATGGGGGTGTACATCCACGGCAGTACGCTTTGCGCCGTTAGCCTTTTTCCCTTCTCGTTAAGCAGCCCGACATTCCACAACACCTTGATCATGTGCTTGGCTGCCCCCTGAGCGTTCTCTTGCATCATCACTGTCACAACCCGCATTTTCTCAACATTCAAGTTATATCAGAGCAAGAGAAAATATGCGTCGTAATTCCACGTCGTGCAGGGGATAACTGCAGGCGCTCAGGCAAGACTCTAAACTCTACAGTTTATAAGAAATACATAAGTTATTAAGTAAAAACCAGTTTAAGTTTAGATGGCCGTATCTCTTGGCACAGTGGATCAGCTAGTCCACGAGTAAAAGTATAGTTATATGCTGCAGAAATACTTTGATTATGTTGGATTAACATCCTACATGAGCATAAACATCCCCAAAGGACAACTCGTTGTATGCAAGACTCTAGGTTTATTATAAGTATAAAAATAGTCTTTATGTTAGTTAGAAAATAGCAATTTTTTTTAGAAAGATAGCATGTATGAAATACTAGTAGTAATGCTTTTGTAAGTTAAAATACTTAATATGCACCCTAGCATAAACATTCCTAGAGAGCAAGTAAACACAACCAAAAAATTGGCCAACTAGGCAGCTTAGCAATTAATTAGCATTCAAAACAAAACCCCCAGTGGGCGTCAAAAACCTGACACGAACACACTGAAGAGCATGTATATCTATACTAACATAAAAGCAACAAAACACTACCTCACTACTGTGAGGAAATCCTCTGCAAAACAGCAGTCCACGAGCAAACTTCCAAACCTAGCTGCTCACCCGGCTACTTCCCTGAACCTGATGCATTCAAAAAAAAGAACACCTCAGTAAGAAAATATAAGTGGCAATAGAATTCAATCAATAGACAACAAAATGTCAAAAGGGTTTCCAACCCATGACTAGAAGATTACAAGGAATCATCAACATTTAAGCCCAAGGAAAAAGGGAAGATGGAACTTACAAAGGTAAAACATCCCATGTTTCACCAAGTGCTATAATGATATAGACTTTAATAACATAAGAATAAATACGTGCATAAATGAAAAGAAATTGGTCAATTCATCATTACAGAGCAAAAACACCGGCCAAGTCCGGCACAAATAGTGGGAGGGACCTACCCAACATACCATAGTGAAAGGGACCTACCAAACACAACAAAAGTAAAGCTTCACTGGGCCCAAGAAATGGTGGTCTCATGCCTCGACACACCGAAAATTGGGAAAAAATCGGTACCTGTGGTGGAAGAGACCTACCCAACACACGAGAAGTCACAAACCCACAGTGGAAGGGACCTGCCCAACACACCAGCAACCACCGACCCATATAGGGTAAAGATGCACAAAACCGGGCACCAAAGGCCCTAACATCCATGAACCGGCAAAACTTTAACAAACACTGGTTTATTCTGCTAAAATGAGGAAGAAAACCCCAAACTCACCTTGAGGATCATACCCAAGGAACTAGACAAGAATCGACGAAATAATTCTAAGTCCACGGAAAAGCGTCGAGTACACTTGACGCCGCGTTGAGTGCAGTCAACGCACTTGATGCCATCTAGCTAAACTCAGCGAAAAACCAAACCACTCAACGCCGCGTTGAGTCCACTCAATGGTGTCGATGCTTTTTGACTCAGACTAAAAATTCCTACATGGCGAGGCTTCACTCAACGCCGCGTTAAGTGAATACCACTCACTCAATGCTTTCTTACTTAGACAACAAATTAAGCGATGGCGTTGAGTGTCTTCAACACACTCAACGCCGCATTGAGTGAATACCACTCACTCAATGCTTTCCTACTTAGACAGCAAATTAAGCGATGACGTTGAGTGTCTTCAACACACTCAATGCCGCGTTGAGTGAAGTCAGCTGACTCAATGCTTTTACACTTAGATTAAATTCTGATGGCGTTGAGTATCTTTAACACACTCAACGCCGCGTTGAGTGTGTGCAGCACACTCACCGCTTTTATATTTAGCGTTAAAATCTGATGGCGTTGAGTGTATTCAACCCACTCAACGACACATTGAGTGTGTACAACACACTCAACGCTTTTATACTTAGGCTAGAAACTGAATATCAATGCTAAGGCTATACTCAACGCCTAAGACAGAAACTTGACAGAAGTGCTATCCTACCTTAAAGGAATGATATTAGACTTACAACAACAACTAATTTCTCAATAATTTAATTATTAGTATTAATAATCTTTTGACAATATCTAAACCTAGACCAAGAACAACTTACTGTTATGCTCACACAGGAAGAGATTTCTCCTATAACAATGCTCCCTCACCACAACCACTAGTTTGCTGCTAAGCTAAGCACTATTCGGCCTACTAGGACAGAAATAATAACATGAAAGCTTGGCAAGGGTGTAAATCACCACTTGCCCCAAGATTTACAGAAAATGAATTTGACATGGAGGAGATCCCACCCTAATTCAGCTTCTGTACCGGTAGGAAATCAAGGAAATGTGAAATAAAAACTAGCAAGGGGGATACCACCACTTGCCTCAAATCGCCGAATACGGCCACACAAACGCTCCTCCTCAAGAATCTGGCTGCAAGATCACTTAAACAACACTTACTGAAACTTTTCAGGATGAAAGAGGGTCAAAACGAATTTCCTAACACCCAAAATTTCATGGAATGGGAAAATCTTATCGCAGAAACGTAGATCTAGGTGAGAGCTACCCAGACCTACTCTCCAAAGATGATTTCGAGCACCAACACTCCAGAAATCGGTGGCCGAAATCTTAGAAGAGACCGCCGCTCTCGCTCTTCCCGTAACAGCCGATGGTAGAAGAAGACGATGAATAGGGTTTGTCTATTCACAAGGCTATTAAAACTTAGAAATATAAGTATTATAATAATAGTTTATTATTATGTAATTGTCCAAATGACCCAAAATTCGCGCCAACACGGATTTCTACGAAAATCACACCGTAGATAAATACCGACGCTACGAACCTAACGACGCAGTCAAAATTAAGATTCAATGAACCAAACTCGGGAAAACACCTCCCGAAGCCAAAACACAAGCATTCCCAAAGAGGCTCCATCGATTCACCAAAACAGACCCGACTCGCTTGGGAATCCTGCAAAAAGGCTAAACCCAGCCACACCCAGGAAAACCTAAGAGCTAAAACTATGATCTAACAATGGCATATGCCAAAAAAGCATCAACATAACGTCCTGACGTCATAAACACACCAGATAACGAGTTAAACCAAATATCAAAAAAATCGGGGGCGTTACAGCCACTCCCCCTAAAAGAAAGTTTCGTCCCGAAACTTTACGCACAAAAAACTCTATTACAAAAGAAAAAGAAGTAACCAAGGGTTATTGAAAAGATTACGTACCAAACAACTAGGAGAACATATGAGGATGAGTCTCCCTCTAGCTGATTCCAAATCCCAAGTGGCGCTTTCCACGTCTTGGTTTCACCACAAAACTTTAACCATTGTTATGGTTTTCCTCCACAACGCTCGATCTTGAGTATCCAGAATGCGTATAGGCATATCAACATAAGAAATATTAGGCTCCAACTGGGGCACAACATTAAGAATCTATCGGTCGCTGAGCACATATTTTCGCAACTGGCTGACGTGAAACACGTCATGTACACCAGGAAAATTTGTGGGCAAATCTAGCCTATAAGCTGATACTCCAATACGATCAATAACCCTAAAAGGTACCATATACCTCAGGTCCAACTTATGATTATTTTCAAATCTTTTAACACCGGACATTGAGGAAACCTTCATAAAAACCAGGTCCCCAACAATAAACTCCAAATCAGTCCTATGCCGATTGGCATTCTTCTCATAACATTCCTGTGCTATCCAAAGCTTCTCTCGAATAAGCTTTATAGATATTTCCATCTCTTCTAGTGCTTCAGGACCTAACAACGGTCTCTCACCGACCTCGACCCAAAATAAGGGAGTTCTGCATCGCCTCCCATACAAGGACTCAAACGGGGCCATCTGCTAACTTTCTTGATAACTATTATTATAAGCAAACTCCATCAATCTAAGTCGCTCATCCCACGCTCCTCCGTGGTCCAAAATATAACATCTGATCATGTCCTCCACGATCAGATTTACTCTCTCCGTTTGACCATTAGTTTGCGGATGATAAGCGGTGGAATACCTCAGATCAGTACCCAATCCTTCTTGTAAGCTTTTCCAAAAGTGAGATGTAAACCTAGAGTCTCGATCCGATACAATGCTAACGTGTACTCCATGTAATCTGATGACTTCATCTAAATATAATTCAACTATATTCTTCATGGAGTAGCCAATCTTAAACGGCACGAAGTGAGCACACTTCGTCAGTCGATCTACTATCACCCAAACATAATCGTTACCTCAGGGAGATCTCGATAAACCCGTAATGAAGTCCATGGAAATACTCTCCCATTTCCAGCTTAGAATATCCAAAGGCGTCAACTTGCCACCGGTCCTTCTATGATCGGCCTTAACATGCTTGCTTGTAAACATTCATACACGAACCTGGCTATATCACCCTTCATTCCAAACCACCAGACAATCTGCTTTAGGTCTTGATACATCTTTGTAGAACCTGGGTGGTAGGTAACACTAGAACCGTGCTCCTCACTGCACAACTTAAATCAAATGTTCGCAATAGCAGGGATACAAAATTTGTCGCGGTACTTAAAACTACCCGTGTCATCAATGGAAAAGTCTGGTAACTCCCCTTTCTCAGTTCTAAGATAAAGTTGCAATAAATCTGGATCATCCTTCTGATGTAGCCTCGTAAGTGTAATCCAAGAAGGCTCTGTTACAACCATACTACTCGACGAGTCACAACTTCCAACAAAAATATCCATCAAGAGAAATTCTTCTACCAGCGAATCCACGAAAAGATTAAAAATCTTAGCTGTCTTCCTACTCAAGGCATCAACTACAACAATAGCTTTGCCTAGATGGTACTGGATCTCGACATCATAATCTGCTACATACTCTAACCATCTCCGCTGGCGCAGATTCAACTCCCTTTGAGTGAAAATGTATTTTAAACTCTAGTGATCCGTGTAAATCTTACACAACGCGCCATACAATAGATGCCTCCACAATTTTAATGCATAAATTATAGCTGTGAACTCCAAATCATGCGTAGGGTAGTTCTTCTCATGAATCTTTAATTGCATAGACCCAAACGTAATTACCTTTCCTTCTTGCATCAACACACAACCAAGTCCAACGTGCGATGCATCTACATATATGACATATTATATTCCTTCCATAGGTAAGGTCAAACCAGAGCAGTGCACAATCTCCTCTTTAATTCAGAAAAGCTTCCTCGCACTTATCGTTCCAGACAAAAGCTGCATTCTTCTGCGTCAGTTTAGTTAGTGGAGCAGACAACGTAGAGAAACCCTTTACAAACCTTATATAACAGCCAACCAACCCTAAGAAGGTCCTTATCTCCTTGGGTGTGGCTGTAACACCCCAGAAATCTCAAAATGTGTTTGCAAACAGTTTTGGGTTGGAGGCTGTTTGACACGGCCTGGGACACGGGCGTGTCCCAGGGCGTGTCGGGGGTACACGGCCTGGGACACGGGCGTGTCCCAGGGCGTGTTCAGGTTAGTCGACGATTGATAGTCGACGATCGTCGAGCCTGGGACACGGCCATCGACACGGGCGTGTCCCAGGGCGTGTCACGCAATTAAATTTCAAAAATAGCCTATTCGAGTCAGAGAAGTACACGGCCTTGAACACGGCAGTGAACACGGGCGTGTCAGGTGGGACACGGGCGTGTCCGATGCCGTGTGCCGACCCGTATACTGTTTGCAGCTCGATGAGGCAGGAATGACACGGGCGTGTCTCAGGAATGACACGGGCGTGTCAGCTTCGACACGGGCGTGTCGATGCCCGTGTTCTGGTAAATCTCAGTCGGTTCGAATACCGCGTGTGCCGCTTAAGGGTACACGGCCTGTGACACGGGCGTGTCACAGGCCGTGTCAGCCAAAAATTGGGTTTTTTGGGCAAATCGTGGCCGTTCAGATTTCTCTCTTTTGATCCAAGGGCTAAGGTGATTTCCTGGCTGGATTAATTCGTGAAGGAAGGATGAAGAAGTCATTCTTCATTTTGCTTAAGGAAGAGAGAAAGAGAGAGGAGGAAGAAGGAGGAGGAGGAGAGCAAGCCACCGGCGGAGTTCCCGTGGTCCGATTCGTGATCCGAAGCCGGCGTTGTGAAGGCAAGGCTGCTGCGGTTCTTTCTCACCGGCTAGTTTTCGATGGCTCAGAAGAGATCGACAAGGGTAACGATCTCCCTCCTTGGACATGTGAAGTCCTTCTTTTCTGCATTGCATAGGGAAAACCCTTCCCCGCGAGTGTGCGGTGGGTTGAGGTGTCCCTTGGGGTAGATATGTGAAGTCCCCCTTGTTAGAGGCCGGAATTGGAGTACGGCTCTAGGCATGCTGTGTGAAGCCCATCTGGACATGGTCTGGATTGGTGATGCTTGTTTGCATACCGGAGAAGGCTCCGTGATTATGGCTTGTGTTGCCTTGTGCCTACCTGTTGCTTGGTGCAGCAGGAAGTACTGGATGATGTCCAGGAAATGAAGAGGGTTGGATGCAACTCTTGTGGCCGTGCGTTGCCACTTTATGAGCGGTTGAGCCGTTGGGCTGCAACTCGATGAAAAGGCAGATTGCCGAACAGGAAAGGTGAAACCGACCCGCGCCTATAAATAGCCATGGATACTTCCGTATTCGAGGTGGCACGGCGACTTGAGCAACGGGGGGTGGCTGATCCGTACCTGCGTTAGGTCCGTCCGACTTGGAAGCCTGGTAATAGGTTTTGTTGGAGCGCCTAATGAGAGTCTTAGGCCCGCGCGCCGGAAAGACTAGAATGCTCAAATACCGTGTAGACGGTGGTGTTGACCCTGGTATTCCGGTACACCAAGAATGTGCCCTGAGTGCACGGACTGTCGGGCCGTGTGGTCGATAGTTGTGATGGCTTGAATGTGCCTGCGCGCACATAGTTGCTATATGATGATGCCATGCTTTGCAGGGAAAGAATGCTCATGCCCCGAGAAAGGGGTAAGATTGTTATAATTGGGTCAGCTGAATGCTGACCGTTGCATTGTTTGCCACCGGTTGGGTGGATTGTTTCCCGTGCAGGTGCTAGAGAGCCAAGTGGTAAATGAAGGGCTGAAGCCCTACTGCTGTTGCTGCTGCTGCTGCGGCTAGCCCTTGAAGGCTAAGCGAATGTTTTGTTTGTTCTCTTTTACTCATGTATGGCCGGCCTGCGCGCCGAGGTTTGTAAATCATGTTGTATGGAAGAGGAACTGTAAGGCCTTAAGGCCAAACCCTTTGTTGTACATTCCATGGTTATATATATAACGGTGGTTTTTATATTGGACATTCCTGATTAGAGTTCAAATTTGTAACTTAAAGCTTCCGCTAGAATGCTCTGAGTTAGGATTCGTATGGTTTGGTATTATCCTGTGACCTCACCGTCTGTTTGTGGCATATAGTGTGGGGCCCCGGCCGGACCTTCTACTATACGTCATTTAACGGATGGGGTCGTTACATTTTGGTATCAGAGGGAGGTTTCGATCCTCCGACCTGTGGGTTACATTTTGGTATCAGATTTTGTCGGTCTTCCTCTTTCGAATTCGTGGTCGAATTCTTTTGTGGGGTGGCGAGCACGTGTTTGTGCGACCTGCTGTAACGCTAATGAACTCTGGAATGTCCATTAAGGAATGTACAAAATCTTGTTTGAGGAATCTGCGCGTTCCTTTTTGTGTTGTTTTGCTTGCATACGTTCGCTAACGTGTGTCTTGTCCACCTATAGGTGACGCGTAGTGGTGCTGGGCAGTCTGAGCCCCAGCGCTCTGATGAGAGTGCGGCACCAGCTGAGGTGCCAACACCTCCTCCATCTGCGGAAACTGTTCGATTAGTTGCTGAGGCTCTATTTGCCATGATTCAGCCGACCGGGCAAGCGCAGCCGGCAGTGGACCCAGTTCGTGTTGTGGTACGACCCGAGCCGGTTGAGGCTGTAGATCCACGAGCAGCTGACCGACAGTTGAAGCAATTTATGAGCTTCAGTCCTCCTACGTTTACGGGAATGGGATCCCCAACGCAGGCAGAGGATTGGTTATCGCGTGTCAAGCGGATAATGACAGCGATCAGGGCGGAGGAAACTCTCAAGGTCACCTTGGCCACCTTCATGCTTGAAGGAGAGGCGCGGTTGTGGTGGGACGAGGTTGAGGTACACCATTTGGCGGGCAGGCAATTAACGCAAGTATCGATTGAGGAGTTCTCTCGGATATTTCTGGCAAAACATGTCCCAGCGGCGCAACGCATTGCTATGGAAAATGAGTTCCAACGGTTAAAGCAAGGGGAAGATAGTGTGGATATCTACTTGCATGAGTTTACTAGGTTGGGACGATATGCGGGTACAATCTTCGCGGATGACCAAAGGAAAACGAATCGGTTCTATGAAGGATTGCAGGATGAGTTGCGATTCCTGCTTTCGAGTTCAGTGAACCAAGGGTTTCAGGCGTTGGTTGATACTGCGTGCGCGTTGGAGAAGGACATGCGGCGAGTGCAAGGGAACAAGGGCTTGGTTGTGTCAAAACCAGAGTTTCAAGCACCTCGCCCGAACAAGTCGTTTTAACAGAAGAAAGGGGGCAAGAGGTCCAAGCCATCTGGGCAAGTGACTACGACCGTTGTGTCGGGAGCGACATCAAGGCCGGATTCTCGTACATGCTATAACTGTGGCCGAGTGGGGCATATAGCCCGTGACTGTCGGGTTGTTCAGCCCAAAGGGGACAAGAAGACGGGTGCGTCTTATGCTGAGAAGGGCAAAGCGGTGGTTGATTCATCTGCGTCTCAGGCACAGCCCTGAATCTATCAGCTTGGCCAACAGGAAGCGATTAAGCAAAGTGACGTCGTCACAGGTACGAGTAATTAGCTTACTTGCTTAAGTGATATTGCTTTTGGTTATGTATAGCTTGTGCATGATGTGTGTGCTGCAGGCTTTGTCCTGATTCGGAATAATTTGGCGAGAGCCCTGTTTGATACGGGTGCTTCGCATTCTTTTCTGTCTGAGGATTTCGTATCTCGCATTGGGGTACCAAGTCATGTGACGGTGGATAGTACAAGGGTGCTGTTGCCGAATGGCTGTGTGATGCTTGCGGATAGGGCTTGCGATGTGTATGTGCAAATAGGAAGTCGGGATTTCGGTCTGAGTGCAGCTGTGCTACCGTTATCGGAGTTTGATGTGATCTTTGGTATGGACTGGCTCTCGGAGCAGCGTGCCTTTATTGATTGCAACTCCAAGGAGATTACACTGGGCTAGAATACCGGACTTGTGACGAAGTTCGCTGGTATGCGAGGAGTGGGCGGGACTCTGTTGTCTGCACTCCAAGTCGTCAAGGCTGTTCGGAAGGGCGCGGAGTTATTCTTCACGCTAATTCAGGCTGTTGAGCCAAAGGCCAGTGTCGGTGAAGTACTAGTTGTGTCAGAGTTTGCCGACGTGTTTCCTAAAGATCTTCCTGGGTTACCACCCCAGCGGGAGATTGACTTCTCTATTGAGTTGGTGCCAGGTGCGAAACCTGTGGCCCGCTCTCCATATCGCGTCGCGCCAAAAGAGATGGCTGAGTTGAAAGTCCAATTGCAAGAGTTGTTGGAGCAGGGATATATACGCCCAAGTATGTCACCTTGGAGCGCGCCTGTTCTATTTGTGAAAAAGAAAGACGGTAGCTTACGGTTGTGTATTGACTACCGCGAGTTGAATAAGCTGACGGAGAAAAATAAATATCCGATCCCGCGGATTGATGACCTCTTTGATCAGCTGGCAGGATCAACGGTCTATTCCAAATTGGATTTGAAATCAGGATATTATCAGCTGCGGATTAGGGAAGGTGACATTCCCAAGACGGCGTTTGGAACACGCTACGGTCATTATGAGTTCACGGTAATGCCGTTTGGCCTATGTAATGCGCCTTCGGTATTTATGGACCTAATGCATCGAACGTTCCGAGAGTACTTGGATTTGTTTTTTATTGTGTTTATCGATGACATCTTAGTATACTCTCAGTCGGAAGAGGATCATGCAAACCATTTGCGGTTGGTCTTGCATACCCTGTAGAGGAATAAGCTTTATGCCAAGTTCTCAAAGTGCGAGTTCTGGCTCTCTTCAGTAGCCTTTTTAGGCCATGTGGTAAGTGGAGAAGGTATTGCGGTGGATCCGTTGAAGATAAGTGCCATTCGAGATTGGCCAGTGATGTCTTCAGTGGCCGAGGTCAGGAGCTTCCTTGGACTTGCGGGCTACTATAGACGGTTTGTGGAAAACTTCTCACGGATTGCTTTACCTCTGACCACGCTGACGAGGAAAGATCAAAAGTTCATTTGGATGCCGGAGTGCGCGCGAGCTTTTGAAGACTTGAAGAGTCGTTTGACCACGGCGCCTGTGTTGACATCGCCATGTGGTACAGATGGGTATGAGATCTATAGTGATGCATCAGGGAGCGGCTTAGGCTGCGTTCTTCTGCAGTTTGGTAAAGTGATTGCTTATGGCTCGCGTTAGTTGAAAGTGCATGAGCGGAATTACCCCGTCCATGATTTGGAGTTGGCGGCGGTAATCTTTGCGCTCAAGTTGTGGCGGCACTATCTATATGGCGTTAAAGTGGATATCTATACGGATCATAAAAGCCTAAAGTATTTGTTGGATCAGAAGGATCTGAATATGCGACAACGAAGATGGATGGAGTTCCTTGGGGACTACACCTTCGAGATTCACTATACTCCCGGGAAGGGAAATGTGGTCGCTGATGCTTTGAGTCGAAAGACTCCGGTACGGGCAAGCTGGTTGCAGAGGCATGATCAGCGTTTGATCCAGGAATTGGAAGCATTGGAGATATCTTGCGTTGACAAGAGTTCGTCAACCGATGCATGCTTAAACTGGACGGAGGTGCAATATGACCTTACGGACAGAGTTCGGCGAGCAACGGAGCTTGATGAAAGTCTCCAGCGCTATGCAAAAGATGGGCCGGATGACCAATTCTCTTGGGATAACGGTTTGTTACGAAGAAATGGTCGAGTGTGCGTCCCAAGTGTGGGTAAATTGAGGGAAGAGTTGATGTACGAAGCTCACTTTGCAAAGTACTCAGTTCACCCAGGGAGCACAAAGATGTACAGAGATCTGAAAAAGTTGTTCTGGTGGCCCGGACTAAAGAAAGATGTCGCACGTTATGTGGCTGAATGCAATACCTGTGCGTTAGTGAAAGCAGAATGCCAGAAGCCTGGCGGTTTCCTGAAGTCGTTACCTATTCCGGAGTGGAAGTTCGATGACATTTCGATGGATTTCGTGCACGGGTTGCCGAGATCTCAACGCGGTCATGATTCAATCTGGGTGATTGTGGACCGGTTGACAAAAGTGGCGCACTTCCTTCCAAACAGAAGAGACGATTCAGTGGAAACCTTGGCCAAGCTTTATGTGGAGCAGGTTGTTCGACTGCACGGTGTTCCTCGGAGCATCATTAGTGACCGTGATGGGCGGTTCACATCGAATGATTGGCGGCTCGTTCATCAAATGTTGGGTACAAAATTGGCGTTTAGTACGGCCTTTCATCCCCAAACGGATGGTCAGACGGAACGAACCAACAGGACGATGGAGGATATGCTCCGCATGTGCGCCCTAGACTTTGGTAAGCGATGGGAAGATTATATATTTCTACCAAGCGAGTATTGGTATGGCACCATTTGAGGCGTTGTATGGTCGTAAATGCCGTACACCGTTAGCTTGGGTAGAAGCAGGCGAATCTAAGCTGAGTGGGAAAAAGGAAGTCGAAGAAGCTACCTCGCTCATACGCTCTATTCGGGAGAGGCTATTGATAGCCCAAGATCGTCAAGCAAAGTACTACAATGCCAAACATCGGAACGTGGAGTTCGCGGTGGGTGATTGGGTATATTTGAAGATCAAACCCTTCAAAGGTGTGTCCAGGATTCGGCGTTTGAAAAAGCTAAGTCCGAGGTATCTTGGTCCGTTTGAGGTGGTGGAGCGAGTTGGGGAAGCTGCTTATCGACTAGCACTTTCAGCAGACTTGGGGGGATTACATGATGTATTTCACATCTCAGTCCTTCGTAAGGCGGTAAAGGATCCAGCTCAAGTGGTGGAGAATGATCGGGTACCGGTCGAGTATGGGCTAACGACGAGAGTTAGACCCATTCAGATCGAGGATCGAGCCGAGAAACAATTGCGGAACAAAGTGATCGGGATGGTCAAGGTCTGCTGGGACAATTGTGGCCGTGAAGAGCTAACATGGGAGCGAGAGCAGACCATGCGAGCTGAATTTCCCGAACTGTTTGTATAAGCTGTAGACCGTGTACTTTATGTTATAACCGAGTTATCAAGTTATAGCATTGTGGGTTCTTGTTTCCTTACCGTACAAATTTCGGGACGAAATTTTGTTAAGGGGGGGAGGATTGTAACACCCCAGAAATCTCAAAATGTGTTTGCAAACAGTTTTGGGTTGGAGGCTGTTTGACACGGCCTGGGACACGGGCGTGTCCCAGGGCGTGTCGGGGGTACACGGCCTGGGACACGGGCGTGTCCCAGGGCGTGTTTAGGTTAGTCGACGATTGATAGTCGACGATCGTCGAGCCTGGGACACGGCCATCGACACGGGCGTGTCCCAGGGCGTGTCACGCAATTAAATTTCGAAAATAGCCTATTCGAGTCAGAGAAGTACACGGCCTTGAACACGGCAGTGAACACGGGCGTGTCAGGTGGGACACGGGCGTGTCCGATGCCGTGTGCCGACCCGTGTACTGTTTGCAGCTCGATGAGGCAGGAATGACACGGGCGTGTCTCAGGAATGACACGGGCGTGTCAGCTTCGAAACGGGCGTGTCGATGCCCGTGTTCTGGTAAATCTCAGTCGGTTCGAATACCGCGTGTGCCGCTTAAGGGTACACGGCCTGTGACACGGGCGTGTCACAGGACCGTGTCAGCCAAAAATTGGGTTTTTTGGGCAAATCGTGGTCGTTCAGATTTCTCTCTTTTGATCCAAGGGCTAAGGTGATTTCCTGGCTGGATTAATTCGTGAAGGAAGGATGAAGAAGTCATTCTTCATTTTGCTTAAGGAAGAGAGAAAGAGAGAGGAGGAAGAAGGAGGAGGAGGAGAGCAAGCCACCGGCGGAGTTCCCGTGGTCCGATTCGTGATCCGAAGCCGGCGTTGTGAAGGCAAGGCTGCTGCGGTTTTTTCTCACCGGCTAGTTTTCGATGGCTCCGAAGAGATCGACAAGGGTAACGATCTCCCTCCTTGGACATGTGAAGTCCTTCTTTTCTGCATTGCATAGGGAAAACCCTTCCCCGCGAGTGTGCGGTGGGTTGAGGTGTCCCTTGGGGTAGATATGTGAAGTCCCCCTTGTTAGAGGCCGGAATTGGAGTACGGCTCTAGGCATGCTGTGTGAAGCCCATCTGGACATGGTCTGGATTGGTGATGCTTGTTTGCATATCGGAGAAGGCTCCGTGATTATGGCTTGTGTTGCCTTGTGCCTACCTGTTGCTTGGTGCAGCAGGAAGTACTGGATGATGTCCAGGAAATGAAGAGGGTTGGATGCAACTCTTGTGGCCGTGCGTTGCCACTTTATGAGCGGTTGAGCCGTTGGGATGCAACTCGATGAAAAGGCAGATTGCCGAACAGGAAAGGTGAAACCGACCCGCGCCTATAAATAGCCATGGATACTTCCGTATTGGAGGTGGCACGGCGACTTGAGCAACGGGGGGATGGCTGATCCGTACCTGCGTTAGGTCCGTCCGACTTGGAAGCCTGGTTATAGGTTTTGTTGGAGCGCCTAATGAGAGTCTTAGGCCCGCGCGCCGGAAAGACTAGAATGCTCAAATACCGTGTAGACGGTGGTGTTGACCCTGGTATTCCGGTACACCAAGAATGTGCCCTGAGTGCACGGACTGTCGGGCCGTGTGGCCGATAGTTGTGATGGCTTGAATGTGCCTGCGCGCACATAGTTGCTATTTGATGATGCCATGCTTTGCAGGGAAAGAATGCTCATGCCCCGAGAAAGGGGTAGGATTGTTATAATTGGGTCAACTGAATGCTGACCGTTGCATTGTTTGCCACCGGTTGGGTGGATTGTTCTCATGCAGGTGCTGGAGAGCCAAGTGGTAAGTGATGGGCTGATGCCCTACTGCTGTTGCTGCTGCTGCTGCGGCTAGCCCTTGAAGGCTAAGCGAATGTTTTGTTAGTTCTCTTTTACTCATGTATGGCCGGCCTGCGCGCCGAGGTTTGTAAATCATGTTGTATGTAAAGAGGAACTGTAAGGCCTTAAGGCCAAACCTTTGTGTACATTCCGTGGTGATATATAAAGGTGGTTTATATATGGGACATTCCTGTTTAGAGTTCAAATTTGTAACTGAAAGCTTCCGCTAGAATGCTCTGAGTTAGGATTCGTATGGTTTGGTATTATCCTGTGACCTCACCGTCTGTTTGTGGCATATAGTGTGGGGCCCCGGCCGGACCTTCTACTATACGTCATTTAACGGATGGGGTCGTTACAGTGGCGGGCCTATTCCAATCCATAACAACAGCTATCTTCTCAGGGTCAACTAAAATTCCACCTTTATTTACCACTTGACCCAAGAAATAAAACTGAGGCAACCAAAACTCACTCTTGCTCAGCTTAGCAAATAGCTTATGGTCCCTCAAAGCAGACAAAACTAAATGCAAGTGCTGGGTATGCTCTTCAGCACTGCGGGAATAAACTAGAACATCGTATATAAATAAGATCACAAAACGGTTCAGAAAATCTTTGAACACTCTGTTCATCATATCCATAAAGGCAGAGGGTGCATTCGTCAAACAAAAAGACATCACCAAGAATTCAAAATTTTCGTGCCGGGAACGGAAGGCAGTCCGTGGAATTTCTGATTCACGGATTCTCAACTGATGGTAGCCTGAATGAATGTCAATCTTCGAATATACAGAACTACCACCCAACTGATCAAACAAATCATCAATTCTCGGTGAAGGATATCTGTTCTTGATGGTGACCTAGTTCAATTCTCTATAATCAATGCAAAGGCTCATTGATCCATCCTTTTTCTTCACAAACAGCATGGGGGCTCCCCAAGGTGAAGAACTCGGTCTAATAAATCCACTTTGCAACAAATCATCTAGCTGGGTACACAACTCCTCCAGCTCATGAGGGGCCATTCAGTATGGTGCCTTAGCAATAAGACGAATACCCGACTCCAAATCTATCACAAACTCTACATCTCTCTCAGGTGGAAGAACAGAAAGATTATTAGGAAATACATAAGGAAACTCACCCACTATGGGGATCTCCTCTAAACACGGCAAACCAACCTTGGTTTCCAAAACTAAAACCAAACAAGCAAAACATCTGGAATCTAAAAGCTTTCGAGCATATACCGTAGAAATAATTGGAGAACTCTGGCACAGATAACAATAAACACTCTTGGATTGACTGTTGTTCATCTTGAAGTCCAAGCGCTTAAACTGGCACTGGATAATATCATCATATCTAGACAACCAGTCCATGTCCAATATCATATCGAAATCTTCCAAGTCTATCACCTTCAAATCAGCAACCGCTAGAAAATCACCTAACAGAATCAGATAACTCTGAATTCCTTGGTCCGATACCACTGAATCACCAGAGAGAAACTTGACATGAAATGCATCGCCAACTTGATCTAGAGTCAGACAATGACGCTCAACAAAGGTCCTAGCCACAAATGAGTGGGTAGCACCAAAATCAAAAAGAACGCGTGCCCAATGGTTCTTTACCTTAAACCTTCTTATAAAAATAATCTCATACACGACCAAGAGGACGAACATTGAACCTATAGCTATGAATTAAAAGCTAAAACTAGATTAGGATTTAACTTGAAATACCCTGAGTAGACGTCTGGGCTTCCCCAAGAGACACCACGTTCAGGTAAACCCTTTCCCTTGTCTAAATGCTACGGCGGTGGCAAAGACTGAAGTGGAACTTGTTGCAACAGGGGCTGAGCCTGCGGGCACTTCGACTTGAAATGTCCTTTCTGTCCGCACAAAAAGCAGCCCCTTTCCTTACCCACATAGTGGGCAGCATCGTGCCATCTTTGTTTGCATGAAGTATAAACCAAATCTCCCTTAGGCGCACCCTGAATCGCATGAACCTGCTCCTGCTTCTGAGCTCCTATTCTTTTGAAACATTTCTCGAACGGATGGCCCAGCCGGCCACAGAAACTGCATACTTCTTTGCTCCTCTTCCTCGAAGCAGCACCGGATTCCTGGGAACTCTTACTCTCACCAGTCTTCCTCTTATCCTTTCTCATTTGTTGTCCTTGGTTCTTGGAATTGTCGATCGCCTCGACCCTAAGAGCTGCTTTAACTTCCTCAGCATAACTCTCTGATCTATAAGCACTTGCCAACTGCTGGATGTCACTCTTCAAACCACCCAGAAAGCGTTTGACTCTGCTGGCTTCACAAACTACTAAATCCAGGGCGAATCGGCTCAGCTTACTAAATTCCACCTCATACTCACTCACCGTGAGCTGCCTCTGCTTCAAGTGGAGGAATTCATCCAACAAATGGTCTCGCTTGACCGACGGTAGAAACTTCTTCAGCAAAAGCTCCTTGAAGGCTTCCCATGAGCATCCATCCTTCAAGTCTTCCTTTTCTCTCAACCACCAACTCTTTGCAAGTCCCTTGAGCTGGTAAGCAGCGAACATCACTCTCTGGTTCGCTGAAACTCCAGAGTAAGAAAACATCTCCTCGATGGATATAATCCAGTCATCCAATGCCATGAAGTCTGCCCTACTATCATAGGTAGGGGGTCCTAATCGTTGGAAATGAGAGATGAAGTTCATCTCTGGTGGCAGCACAGCTGTGGGACTAGAGGAGCAGGAGGAACTGGAACACCTTGACCTACAGCCAGGTCCTGAACTCTAAGCGGTTGTCCTGCAATGACAGCCAATAAGACTTGGATCTGCGACTGCATCTCCAACATTTGCCTAGACAAAGCTTCATTGCTTTATCACAGTCCTTCTATCATGGCCTCAATCTGAGCAACATACGACTCTCCCTCTGACTGGGGAGTCGACCTCATCATAAGACGTCTTGACATTATAATAATCACAACAAACAACTAGTCAACACGTAGCTTAACTGCTAGAACCAAACAACCTATTACAGAAAAAAACATACATAAGTACTTGCTCATGCTGCTAACTTGCTCTAGGAATTTAATTCATGGTGTCATGCCTAGACTTAGGATGATATACCGTCATCCTACTGACTTATGTGCCTAAACTATGAATGCATGAATTTATTATTCTCTTTGACTCAAAACCATGTGTGTACATATTTCATCATGTAAATCTTTAGCTTGGCACGTGTGCAAATGCAATGTTATGCCATGCATGTTATTCTATGCAATCTAAAAAAGGACTTATTGCATGTTATGAACGGCGTACACATGAAATATTATGCATCCCGTACTACATAACATCGCATGCAACTAAAAATAAAATGTGCTAATGGGCACCCATGTGATGGTGGTTATGCATCCCATACTACATAACCGTCACATGTTACCACCTATGGTGGATCCATATACAAACACATATTATGCATCCCATACTACACAATATGCTTCGTATACTTCTTATCATGCTATGAGTGTAGTGTTCATGCTTCAGCCAAGACGCACTGATGACACATCAGTGTGTGTATGAAATGACACTAGATAACTAACACTTAACAAGAGATGGTTGCTCGACCAATTGTCAAACAACCTATCCCCTAATACCAACTATCACAAACCGCATTTTCTCAACATTTAAGTTATATCAGAGCAAGAGAAAATACGCGTTGTGATGCCACGCCGTGCAGGTGATAACTACAGGCGCTCAGGCAAGACTTCAAACTCTACAGTTTATATGAAATCCATAAGTTATTAAGTAAAAACCAGTTTAAATTTAGATGGCCATATCCCTCGGTACAGTGGATCTGCTAGTCCACTGTACCGAAAGTATAGCTCTACGATGTGGAAATACTTTGATTATGTTGGATTAACATCCTACACGAGCATAAACATCCCCAAAGGACAACTCGGGGTATGCAAGCCTCTAGGTTTATTATGAGTACAGAAATAGTCTTTACGTTAGTTAGAAAATAACATTTTTGTTTTAGAAAGATGACATGTATGAAATATTAGTAGTAATGCTTTTATAAGTTAAAATACCTAACATGCACCCTAGCATAAACATTCCCAAAGATCAAGTAAACACAACCACAAAACTGGCCAACTATACAGCTTAGCGATGTAATTAGCATTCAAAAGAAAACCCCTAGTGGGCATCAACAACCTAACACGAACCCACTGGAGAGCATGTATGTATGTACTAACATGAAAGCAACAAAACACTACTTCACTACTGTGAGGAAAACCTCTACAAAACAGCAGTCCACTAACGAACTTCCAAACCTAGCCGCTCACCCGACTATTGCCCAGAACCTGAGGCATTAAAAAAAAGAACATCTCAGCAAGAAAATACAAGTGGCAATAGAATTCAATCAATAGACAACAAAATGTCAAAAGGGTTACAAACCCATGACTAGATGATTATAGGGAATCATCAACATTTAAGCCCAAGGCAAAAGGGAAGAAGGAACTCACAAAGGTAAAACATCCCAAGTTGCACCAAGTGCTATAAGGATCAAGACTTAAATAACATAAGCATAAATACGTGCATGAATGAAAAAAAATTGGTCAATTCATCATTAGAGATCAAAAACAATGGCCAAGTCCGACACAAGCAGTGGGAGGGACCTACCCAACACACCATAGTGGAAGGGACCTACCTAACACACCAAAAGTAAAGCTTCACTAGGCCCAAGAAAAGGTGGTCTCATGCCTCGACACACCCAAAATAGGGAAAAAATCGGTACATGCGGTGGAAGGGACCTACCCAACACACCAGCAGTCACAAACCTATAGTGGAAGGGACCTACCGAACACATAATCAGCCACCAACCCATATAGGCTAAAGATGCACAAAACCGGTCACCAAAGGCCCTAACATCCATGAACCGGCAAAACTTCAACCAACACTGGTTTATTTTGCTAAAATGAGGAATAAAACCCCAAACTCACCCTGAGGCTCATACCCAAGGAATCAAACAAGAATCAGCGAAATAATTCTAAGTCCACGGAAAAGCGTCGAGTACACTCGATGCCGCGTCGAGTGCAGTCAACGCACTCGACACCATCCAGCTATACTCAACAAAAAACCAAACCACTCAACGCCGCGTTGAGTCCACTCAACGCCGTGTTGAGTCCACTAACCGCTGTCGACGCTTTTTGACTTAGACTTTGAATTTCTACATAGCGAGGCTTCACTCAACGCCGCATTGAGTGAATACCACTTACTCAATGCTTTCTTACTTAGACAGCAAATTAAGCGATGGCGTTGAGTGTCTTCAACACACTCAACGCCGCGTTGAGTGAATACCAGTCACTAAACTCTTTCCTACTTAGACATCAAATTAAGCGATGGCGTTTAGTGTCTTCAACACACTCAACGCTGCATTGAGTGAAGTAAGGTCACTCAACCCTTTTACACTTAGATTAAATTCTGATGGAGTTGAGTGTCTTAAACATACTCAACGCCATGTTGAGTGTGTGCATCACACTCAACGCTTTTTTACTTAGCATTAAAATCTAATGGCGTTGAGTGTATTCAACACACCTAATGCCACGTTGAGTGTGTACAACACACTCAACGCTTTTATACTTAGGCTAGAAACTGAATATCAGTGCTAAGGCTATACTCAATGCCTAAGACAGAAACATGGCAGAAGTGTTATCCTACGTAAATAGAGGATATTAGACTTACGACAACCACAAATTTTTTCAATAATTTAATTAATATTATTAATATTTTTTTGACAATATCTAAACCTAGACCAAGAACAACTTACTATTATGCTCACACAGGATGAGATTTCTCCTTTAATAATCCTCCCTCACCACAACCACTAGTTTGCTGCTAAGCTAAGCGCTATTCAACCAATTAGGATAGAAACAGTAATATGAAAGCTTGGGAAGGGTGTAAATCACCACTTGCCCCAAGATTTATAGAAAACGAATTTGACATGGAGGAGATCCTACCCTAATTCCGCTTCTATACTGGGAGGAAATTAAGAAAATGTGAAATAAAAACAAGCAAGGGGGGAAACCACCACTTGCCTCAAATCGCCGACTCCGACCACGCAAACGCTCCTCCTCAAGAATCTGGCCTCAAGATCACCTAAGCAACACTTCCTGAAACTTTTCAGGACGAAAGAGGGCAAAAAAAATCCTAACACCCAAAATTTCACGGAATGGGAAAATCTTATCGTAAAAATGGGAGGCTTGTAGGTCGCCTCGTCATATTGCACGAGCTAGAAGGGTATGTTGCCAAAGCACCCATAGACGAACATGAACTTCAGGGTCCAGTGGAGGTTCTTGTTGGCGAGACCACAAGTCTTGATCGTCTGGACGGAGAAGAAGACGATCCCTCTCTTAGCCCGGAAGTTGAACCGTTTTCGGAAGACTGAGAGGTTAAACTCGATCATTTTTGTGCGCATGTAGCAGGAAAAGGTGATGAGTCCATATTATATACATATTTTCAGACTCATCTTGGCTAGTTTTACTTTGTTTGCACTTCACTTTTAGCTCATTATCATATATATTTGATCTTATCCTTATTTCCATAGGAAGTGCACTTTTGGCTCGTGGTTGTGTATATTTTTGTACTTTTATTTCTGTACTCCTTTTTATGCTTGTCTGGAATGTATGCACACATCAGTACTGGGTTTTGGGGTCGTGTGCGTGTTCCGGGAACATTTGGAAGCAGGAATACTGCGCACGATCATCGGATATAGTGCGCACGACCACTGGTCGTGCGACGATGCTCGTGTGCAATGTACCTAGATTTCGAGAATCTGCCTGGAATAATCGCACGACCACCGGACATAGTGCGCACGACCACCGGTCGTGCGCCACTAATTGTGTGCATTGATTCTTCTTTTCTTGGAGTTCTGTCTGGGGTAATCGCACGACCATTGGACATAGTGCGCACGACCACTGGTCGTGCGCCATTGCTCGTGCGCAGTACCCCAGTTCTTCTCCTGTCATGCCAATATGCACGATCACTGGACATAGTGTGCACGGCCACTGGTCGTGCGCCCGTGATCGTGCACATTGTTTAATTTTTGCTTTCTATAAATAGCGCAAGTCTCTCCCTTGTTTCATCCCCAGACTTTTCTCCGTCATTTTCACCATTTTCCGCCTCCGACGAAGGGATCCGCCAATCTCCTTCAATCTCCACCCTAGGGAGGTGCTCCGGGCAAGCTTTCACTGCCAAATCCAAGCTGGAGCTTCCTCTCAGCCTCCTCCATCATCTCTTTGGCTTATTTCAAGCTTCGACGCCATAGACATCAAGTAAAGGGAAGCTTGCAACTTTCGTCCGCTATTGTGACACGAAGAAGACGAACCATTGGAAGGTGGTGACAACCCTTCTCTACTCCGGACGCAGTTGAGGACCGAGCTTGGACGCGGATTGACAACCCGGCGAGTCCAACTGTGAACCCTCAACAAGACTTCAGATTCGGTCGATCTCTTGCCTTGTTCTTCCTTTATTGTTGTTTATGTGTTGTTGTAAACTCTATTTATTGATGATGTGCGCTTAGTTGTAAAAACGCTTATATTAAATCATGTCTATGTGATTTTGTATTATCGTTATATTTGCTTCAGGTGTGCCATATTCCATTCACCACCATCCACCCTTGCCGCACTAGCAACTGCTAGTGGTGTGCGTTGCGAAGATCTGCTTTTGACCCTCATTCCGCTGGCCTACTCGCCCATCCGCCTCATGATTCGGTGCATAGCGGCCTGACTAGTATTCCATCCCGCCTGGCGAAGCATCGCATGGCGGCGTTGCATAGGAGTAGTTGATAGATTTTTACTTTCTTTTTATCGCAACACCAAACCCCCCTTTTTTGTTACCTCCGACCTAAGGACTTCAATCTCAAGTCCTCCTCGAAATTAACTCCACCTTACTATATTACTTGAGAGATCGATACTTGGGTAAACTCGCCCATTTTATATTACTTGTGCGACCGGTTCACTGCTGTGATCTTTAGCATCAAGTTTTTGGCGCCGTTGCTGGGGAACACAGTCGTGTGTGTTTTTGGAGAGGGAGATTGGAGATAGAAGCCCTTGTCCATTTGTTCATTCTATGTTTTATTTTTCTTTGCTTTTGTTTTTATAATTTGTTGCTTATTTTTCTTTATTCCTTTTCTAATTTTGATATTTCAGTAGCAGGTATTCCTTTTTATTTATCTGCTAGTGTGTAGTTAATTCTTTGCTTAGAAATCCCGTTGGTGAATTATTTGTGCTTGCACCATGTATTCTTTTATGAATATCCATTGCCGATGGTGCGGGGATTATAGGCATAGTAGTGATGAGTGCCCCACTGAAGATTGGGAGCATAATTCCCGTGGTTCTGTGTATGGAGCACAGTCTCCCTATGGTACTTCATACACTCAACCCAGGTCTTATGGTCACTCCTCTTCTCCACTTTCATCTTTTTATTCCTCTCCGGTTCTACCAGGACCGAGGAGTACTGGAAAACGATGTTTGTGTTGTTACAGCACCGATCATGCCTTGAAGGATTGCGTAGAATTTCAGCGCCAGTTGGAGGAGGATGACGAGCAAGATATCCGAATCATTCCATCCACCTCTCAATCGGTTGCTCCTGCTGATTCTGACGTTGATTTCGTAGTACCACTATGTTATTTTGGCGGTGCTACGGATCGGTGTGACAATATTATGGTGCCATATCTCCCTATGCATTCTTCCCCTCTTATTGATTCACCCCCGGAGGAACCTGCACATATTTTATCTGATGTTGTTGTTCCTCCGCCTTCTTTGCAAGATTCATCTACTCCTCTTTTTAGTGAGTCGGTTGATGATGTTATGCCTGATGGTGATTTGAAGTCTGAGTTTGCGTCATGGTGAGACGAGGAAATTATTCTCATCAATGGAGAGTATTACGTCTTGGAACATGGTGATGCACCAAGGTGTGTTGATGAGGAGATCCTTTCTGATAAGGAAGTTTCCGCTTCCTTGTTAGATGAGGAGATCCAAAAAACCACCGAGGATCTCGTGCTTTCAGATTCCTATCGTCATGACTCATATGATGCCGATAGTGATAATTGTTCGGAGCCTGTTGGGAGTGAGACTGGGATCACTCCCCCGATTATTTCCTTATGTTCTTCGTCTCTTTTATTTCTTGACCCTCCTTCTTTATCTGAGCCTGTGCAGGTTGAATCTCCACGGGTAAGTTCGGTTGACATTGAGCCATGTGCTCAGGCTGTCGATGAGTGCATCCTCTTGTGTGAGGAGGTTCCTACCTCCTTCACAGTGGAAGCCTCTACCATCACCTTCGCCCCCAGCGAACTTGTGGTGGACGATACCTTGCTAGGTAAGGATTTGTTTTGTGGTGAGATGAGTGAGGACCAGGCCTCCTCCTCATTTTACTTCCTATTTCCTCTGACTGCGAGGAGCAGGTATGATTATTTAGGTAGAGGGGTAACTGCTCTATCTCCGTATCAGTACCCGTTACCTCAACAGATATTAGGCCAGTTACCTGTGCATTTTTCTTTTCATAGGCCCATTAGCTAGAACTGTAAAAAATTTAATAAGTCGTGCTGGGATGACAATAACCCCAGTAGTTATCTTTCATTTTTTGTATTTTTATTTTCATGCCTATTTTAGTTTTAGTAGTATTTTGTATTTTGTATATTTTCTATTGTTTTTGCGGAGCTCACCCCTGCAAGTATTCATGACAATTTTGTATTGGTCGGGTTGTGATTCTTCGTATGACGGGCCTGCTTCAGGTTTTGACGCGTCTTCTGGTATGCTCACTAGCTGAGCATTGGGTAACCTCTTCCCTTAGCCCTTTATGATTTTAATTTCAATATCATCTGATGTGTTGTTAGATTAAGTCTGGGGGAGAGCTGATGTTTGTTACCTTTTGCACACATTCAGTTTATTTTCATACTAGAAGCTTTTATAGTTTTATTTTGTTTAGTTCATTGCATTGAACACCACTGCACCCACATGAGCACGTGCTTAGTTGTTAGCGTGTCATTAGTTAAACTTGTGTCTTTGTTAGATTTGGGAAAATTGTGGTGCTAGCTTAGGATTGTGAGACAGAGTAAAATGTTGACCTTGCTGTGTTTCTAGTCAACTGGTCTCGTCTCGTGTAGAAATTCGAGTAGATTTAATTTTTTGGCATGCTTATAGATTTATAATTTTCTATTTGTGTAAATACTTTTTATTCTACTCAAAAATTGGTGAATCTGCTGTGAATCAAACGGTAGCGTAGGAATGTATGTAGCCGTCACTAGACTCGTTTTGCTCGAGTCGGAAGGAAGGTTCATCTTTCTCGGTGGCTAAGAACTTTCCCCAAGCTACTCTCGAAGAATTAGTATATGGTTAGTCTAGCGTGAGTGTGATGCAGGCCATCATTTTGGCCTGGTTGAGCTTTGTACCGTTCCTAACGTCATATCCTCGCTAGCCCCGTTGTGCCTACCCTTTATTTTGATTCAGCTCCACCTTTATTTCACCAAAGCCTAATAGCCGATCCTAGTCGCACGCCCAAGTCGAGCTTTAGTATTTCCTATTTTTATGTTGGGGTGTTGATGTGGTGTTATTATTTGTGAAAATGTGGAAGTGCTCCCAAGTTATATCTGCTGAATTGTGAAAATAAAATGAAGGAAAAAAATTTGTAAAGAAAAAAAAATGAAAAGAAAAAGTTTAATTGAGAATCTTTTTGATTATGTGATTATATTTGGAGTAGGCGGTGCACACACCCATATGTTAAAAGTTAATTCTTGGGGTGTGGTGTACTCGTTTATATCGTGATTAGCGGATGGATTCCTTTTAGGCTAGCTCATTTGGGTTAGGTGCATAGCCTTTCTTTTTATGATTGTTTACCTCACCGTAACCCAAGCCTCATGATTATCCTAAAGTCCTACGGATTCACGCTTGAGTCTAACTAGTGCCGTTGAGAGAGTATGAACGAGCAAGCGTATGGTCCCCGACATTGGTGGATTCCTTTGAAGGTGATCCTGAGTCCTGATCTTTGGCAAAGCTCACCTTAGTGGCCTGCCTACTTTCGTCCTATGCATGACTGGTTGATTCACCGTGATTCCATTTTTGAGTAATAATAAAATTTTGATACGCATTGTGAAAAGTATAAACTATTTTGCATACTTATAAATTTTCTCTATTGTATTTTTACTCACGAGAGCATGCGACTTCGCATGGTACTCTGTTTTTCAATTTCTTTGTTAGTTATTCATTTTACCTATCTGCTTCGATTTTGTTTGCTCGGGACGCGCAAACAGTTAAGTCTAGGGGTGTGATGAGTCCATATTATATACCTATTTTCGGACTCATCTGGGCTAGTTTTCCTTTGTTTGCACTTCACTTTTAGCTCGTTATCATATATATTTGATCTTATCCATATTTCTATAGGAAGTGCGCTTTTGGCTCGTGGTTGTGTATATTTTTGTACTTTTATTTCTGTACTCCTTTTTATGCTTGTCTGGAATGTCTGCACACATCTGTGCTGGGTTTAGGGGTCGTGTGCGTGTTTCGGGAACGTTTGGAAGCAGGAATACTCCGCACGATCATCGAATATAGTGCGCACGAGCACTGGTCGTGCGCTGAAGCTTGTGTGCAATGTACCCTGATTTCGAGAATCTTCCTGGAGTAATCGCACGACCACCAGTCATGCGCCACTGATCGTGTGCATTGATTCCTCTTTTCCTGGAGTTTTGTCTGGGGTAATCACACGACCATTAGACATAGTGCGCACGACCACTGGTCGTGCGCCATTGCTCGTGCACAGTACCCCAGTTCTTCTCTTTATCCTGTCATGCCAATACGCACGATCACTGGCAATAGTGCGCATGACCACTGGTCGTGCGCCTATGATCGTGCGCATTGTTTAATTTCTGATTTCTATAAATAGCGCAGGTCTTGCCCTAGTTTCATCCCCAGATTTTTCTCCGCCATTTCCGCTGTTTTCCGGCTCCGACAAAGGGATCCACCGATCTCCTTCAATCTCCACCCTAGGGAGGTGCTCCTGGCAAGCTTTCACCGCCAAATCCAAGCCGGAGCTTCCTCTCGGCCTCCTCCATCATCTCTTGGGCTTATTTCAAGCTTCAACGCCATAGCTATCATGCAAAGGGAGTCTTGCAACTTTTGTCCGCTATCGTGAAATGAAAAAGACGGGCCATTGGAAGGTGGTGACAACCCTTCTCTACCTCGGACGTAGTTGAGGACCGAGCTTGGATGCGGATTGACAACCCGGTGATTCCAACCGTGAACCCTCAATAAAACTTCGGATTTGGTCGATCTCTTGCCTTGTTCTTCTTTTATTGTTGTTTATGTGTTGTTGTAAACTCTATTTATTGATGATGTGCGCTTAGTTGTAAAAACGCTTATATTAAATCATTTCTATGTGATTTTGTATTGTCGTTATATTTGCTTGAGGTGCGCCATATTCCATTCACCACCATTCACCCTTGCGGCACTAGCAACTGCTAGTGGCGTGCGTTGCGAAGAGGTGCTTTCGACCCTCATTCCGCTGGCCTACTCTACCATCCGCCTCGCGATTCGGTGCATAGCGGCCCGACTAGTCTTCTATCCCGCCTGGCGAAGCATCGCATAGCGGCGTTGCATACGAGTAGTTGATAGATTTTTACTTTGTTTTTATCGCAGCACCAAACCCCCCCTTTTTTGTTACCTCCGACCTAAGGACTTCAATCTCAAGTCCTCCTCGAAATTAACTCCACCTTACTGTGTTCCTTGAGAGATCGATACTTGGGAAAACTCTCCCATTTTATATTACTTGTGCGACCGGTTCACTACCGTGATCTTTAGCATCAAAAGGCCACCAGGAGCGCAAATAAATTGGGGTTGAGCTGAGTAGGGACCAATCTGAAGTAGCGGAGGACCTGTCGTACCTCCATCCAGAGAGGAAGGTGGAACCCCACCTCGAAATGTTCCAAGGGGATGGCGAGCTCCCCTTTCGACAAGAAGTTCAGTTTTTCGCCACTCTCGGGATACCGCGCGATGTTCCCTGGCGGGATGAATTTGGCCACCGCCGAGACATAATCCTCCTCTGTCAAGTTATCGGGGGGGGGGGGGGGGGTGGCGGGGGGAACGTGGTCTACGAAGCCTTGCGCGCACTTGGCCCTACCATCGGTCTCTCCCGACATTCTTGTGAATTTCGAAGGAAGGCTGGCTTACGCAGGTGGCGAGAGCTCAAGAAAGTGAGTGCGTGGGAGGAAGACGAAAGCTCGGGATCGAATGGAGTAAATACGGTTGGAGGCCAGCCCTATTTATAGAAAAGTTCGGTAATCATGACGTCTCCCTAAGGCGGCAGGGTGCAGATAGCATTTATATATATATATATATATATATATATATATATATATATATATATATATATATATATATATATATATCGACACCTCATAATCCGCCCGGTTCTGTTTACGCCTCTTTACCTGCGAATGACGAGATCCTCCAGGCAGTCCCTGGGTAAGCGGAAGGCATAAACCATAATAAGAAAGAATAAAAACAAGCATTCGCCAGAACAAACATCATAGCAAGTGAGAACACATTAATTATACAGAGGGCAACTCGCCAAACGAGGGCAAAATATAAATATTCTTATTAAAAATAGGCGAGAAGTTAAGGTAAAAGTGGTGGGAGCTGACGCGCTTAATTATGGACCCATTGCCAATGGCCTCTACCTCGCCTGCCCGACCGCGGGGGTACTCACAGGTAGTGGTAGGTGCTCGCGGCCATCAGCTCTTGGTTGACCAAGCACATCTGGTCCCGAGATCACGTGATGTGCCACCCGGGGGAAGTACCCATGCATCCGTCTCCTTGCAGCTCCATCTCCCCGATAAGGTGCCCGTAGTTCCTCTCAAGGACCCCTAGCCGGCTCTCTATCGCAGATTGGTGTGCTTCCGCCCCGTGGGAGTCATCTCGCTGCGTCCAGATCAGCTTGGCCAGAACCTCCACCATCAACTCCTTGAGTGTCTCGACATCCACAGGATCTCCAAGGAAGTTTGCGAGCTCGCTAGGAGATGGTGGGGGGAGAGAACTCCTCTTCGTCGACTTTAGGAGCCCCCGCCGAGGTGTCCCAGTAACCTGACGAGAAGTTGCGATCAGTCATAATGACAAGGCGAAAAGGGGAGGACCAACAGTTTACCTGGCATTTGTATTGTGCTCCTGCCTAGAGCCGGGCGAGAAGGACCAGACCTTCCTTCAATGGATCCCGCAAATAGATTGTGACAAATTTTTAAAAATCCCGGATGGGTCGGGGTCTGCGCCGACAGGAGGGTCTCAGCATGAGAAGGAATTTCCAGTGCTTTCTGGTTCAAGGGGCGAGAGTCTGATGCCGGTTCTTTGTGGATCTCGGCAGCCGGGGTCTAAGGTGCTGGGCTTACATGACCCGTGGTCCCAAAAGGAGCTAAAAAGGAAGAGGCTAAGCAAAAGCTTAATCAGTGGATGGGATGCAAGAAGATAGCAGTCAGTCATACCTAGGGTGGCTGCGGTCTCGACACCAGTAGCTTGGGGGACAGTCTCCAGAGCCGGCTACTCGCGCTCTTCAGGGAGCAGGAGGGTCTCAGTAGTCGCAGGGGGAGCGCCAGTGTTGCTCACTAGCGGGATCACTTGCGAATGGGCCTGAATTTCAGGTCAGTAAACTTAAAGATGTCTATCAGAGTAGGAGCAGGTGGGATACCTCCGCGGGAATGGCGAGGTTCTCATGATTGGGGGTCAGTGTCAGAGATTCCACCTCTTCTTCCACCGGGTTCTGTCGGATCATATTCGCCCTCCTTGGCTGATATGGCATGTTGGCTGGCCTCTTTGACGAGAGCCAGGGGGCGTACTTTGAGGCCTTGGAGCTGGCCTTCTCTCGCGCGGTGACGAGGCAGTCTAAAATCTCTTGCGAGAGCGGCTTCATGGCCAGTTTAGCATACATGATGGCGAGGGCGGAAGCTTATAGGACAATTTGAGGACGAATAGGGATATCAACTCTAAGGCCGTCCTATGGTATTTATAGAGCAGTGGAGGGACCCACAAAAGATTCCCTTCCAAGTCAGTAAGTGCTCATCAAATACCTGGGGTTGGATGATTCTTTCCGAGCTTAGCGGAAACTCGTAAAGAGCGGGGATTGTGTACAACCCCATATTCGCTGAGTGGGTCCCTCCTCTTGGTTAAAGACCTTGCGGGACCTTCAGGTCCGAAAGGGCCTAGCCAGGTGAGTGAAACCTCCCAAAACGGCACTCCCCCAGGTGGAGTGAAAGGGATTTCGCCCATAGCAGGCGGGGAGGCTCTTGCCCGTAGCAGGCATGAGGGGTCTCGCCAAGCCAGTCGATGAGTGACCCTATGATCTCGCTTCCACCATCGGGGCCGCAAATGCAAGTGCCTATCCTCCCAGCAACCGAGCGAGCAATGACAATTTTCTGACTATATCTTTTAAGGCTTTGACTGAAGCTTGTCCTGTCGATGCCTTTTGAGCTTGGCATTGAGTGAACTGGCTTCACTCAACGCTTCTTGTCCTGTCGACGCCTTCTCAGTTTGGCGTTGAGTGAACTGGCTTTACTTAATTCTTCTGTACTTAGCCAGATTTCCTCTCAGTTTCTCTGGGTCTGCCAGGCAGGTGAGCGAGCCAGCAAAGCAGGCAGGGAGGCTCTCGCCCATATCAGGTGTTAGGGGTCTCGCCAGGCCAGTCGGCGAGTGACTCTCTGATCTCGTGTCCTCCTAGTTGAGTGGCGAGCTGGTCCCATTTTCCCCAATGAATGGGGTGCAGGTATCATGTGGTTAACATAATTTGGTCTGCATTTAGCTCCTCAGAATAATGGAGTTGAGCTATTTGCAGGCAAGGCCTAGAAATCTATAAATAGACCTAAGGGGTACCTCAGAAGGCAAGCTTTGCAATTCTCCAATTCCCAAATATTCTTGCGCTTTCTGAGGTGCCCTTAGCTCAGCACTGGATAAGGAGTGGAAGCACTCTAAGATCTTCCGGGTGTGTGATGGGACCTCCGTGCTGGAGCCTTGGGTTAGTTTTGAGCTCTAAGTCTTCAGTCAGCTAAGCTTGCTAGGCAAAGTATGTGTGAGGTCACCCCTTCCCCAAGTGTTCGAACTTCACAAAAGCTGGTTCTCAGTTTCAACAGGCTTCATGCCAGATAGGGCTTGTATCTAGGGTCGATCTCACAGTTAGCACGTGACTTAGGGCGATACTCGTGCGAGGTTTATATACACCCCTGGCCTCTGCCTATAAATAGAAGGGGTAGGTGAGCCTTTAGTACACTATTACGAATTCTGACGATTTGCTTGCGAGTAGTGGTCCTGGCTTGCATATTCCATCCCGCTCAAACCTTCCTCGCCGTTTCTTGATCTTTCTCGCCCTTCCGTGCTCGAAAATGGTTAGCGATGACGCCAATGCCCGTCGACAAGCTCACGCGATCAACTTCACAGAAGCTGTCTTCAAGAAGTCCGTCGCGACCGAGCGAGATCTTGAAGATTTTCGCCAAAGGCACTTGCCTGGGGAATACTCGGCCAGGATCCCAACTCGGACCAAGAGACTAAACACCTTCCTTAAAGGTGAGATTGTCCTGCCCCTCCGCCACTTCAAATTCGGCCTGCAACTTCCATTGTGGCCTGAGTACTGCCACATCCTGCAGTACTTTGGAATAGTACCTGCCCAGATCAATAACAACGGAGTGGCGATGATTATGGGATTCCTCTGCTTCCTTCGGGAAGAGAAGATCACATTCGACCTCTCCATCTTTCGGAAGGTCTTCTCCTTCGCCACAATATTCGAGGGTGTGATCTTCTTCAGCAGCCATGTCTACAATCTGGTCGGCATGACCAACAAGGTCCACCGGTGGGGCGAGTATCTAGTAATCATCGTCGACGACTTGGAAGGGGTGCCGCGCAGGCCGCACCAGCCAGCCGAAGTCGCCTTCCTGCCACCTATCCTCAAAGGCGCACGCGAGAAGCTCTTCGAGGCCTTACGCGGTTGGCGATTTGACGTCATCCATTAGCGCCTGAATGTCAATTCGTTGGACGAGGTCTTCCCCGGTGAATGTAGATTTCTTGGTGAGATTTCACCATACTCGCTGAATTGGATCTGATCGCTGTTGTAAATTTACTAACTGTTCTTCCATATCTGCAGCTACTCGCGAGCTTCCATGAGAATAACTTCCTTCGGAAAAGGAAGTCGTCTCCTCGCGTCAGGGTTCATTGAACCCGTCTGAAGTGGAGGAGATCCCGCCTCCTGCGGGCAACAAGGGCCAATCATGAGCTGGAGACAAGGAGGGCCCATCGTAGAAGAAGCTCAGCAAAGGGAAAGAAAAGGTCAAGTCCCACCGACCATGCGATCAAGCGTGTGAAGATATCCCGCGAGCTCTTCGATGGGAGGAAGTCGCCTGTCGATATCGGAGCACCTTACTTCCATCCAAACTACAACCTCGGGCGGGGCGATAATGATGCCTTTAGATGCCTGTTATTTCTTGGGCCGAAGGCGAGTACAAGGTGACACTGAGCACCTACCTACTCGCCTGGTCGGAAGACTGGGAGGACAAGGGGAGGCTTACGATATCGCCTTTGCACTATACGGATGAGCTGACGCAGAGTCTATGCCAGACCTTATCCCGGAGGTGCTCGCCTACCAAACAAATCGCATGCTCGTACGGGCTACCGAGCTGGGCCACCACATCGTGAGGAGGCTCCTCGAGTCGTAGGAGGCGTTCAAGATCATGTATTAAAAGGAGATAGATCTGGTGATTCAATTAGTCCGCTAGAAGGACTATGAGATAGATCGCACTTTTTTTGTGCGACTTTGTCTCCATTGTACTTAGTGATTTTTGTAACTAATTGTTGTTGATACTCGTAGGCCGCCAAGATCGAGACGGCGAAGTAGATTTCCGAGCTTGAGCAGGAGCTCGCGAATACAAAAACCGTGCTAGAAGTTAAGCAAATCCGGGTCGTTGAGTTGGAGACTCACCCGGTCGCTGATGGAGATTGACCCGATCCCTCGGATACTCGCCCTGCTGAGCAACATAAAAATGTGAGTCCGTACAGGATGAGCAAGAGAATCCGCTTCCACAGGGATGAGATGCCACCATCCACCGCAGGATTGCGCGAGCTATGCTGGAATCCGTTCTCGCACAGCTGAGAATCGATGGCTTCCTCAGCCCAGTAGCTGACCACCTGATGATCGTGAATCTCATTTTGAGCCTACTTGCTGAGGAATCCAACTCGCCAGATCGTGTCCTCTCCTCCGCTTCCAGGTCCAGCTCTAGCGATAGCAGCAGCAGAGAGAGTAGCGACAGAAGTGCGACGATGAGAATGGCGAGGACGATGCAGAGGATTAGGAAGAAGCCGTCATCAGAGATAAGGAGTACAAGTCTGATACTAGAGACAACGATTCATAGTCGGTCGCCGACCTCCTGCATCCACACTTGTAAAGATAGAATTCTTATAAACAGAAAAAGTGTAAAGCCATGTAATACTCACCGTATAATACATGATAGTTTTTTTGAACTTCATTCTTGTTTTTGCATTTGTATATTCTTCTGTTGATGATGCTCGTTAGGCTCATAGGTTCAGAGAGGTTGAGTGCTCGTTGCGCGCATACTCGCTTGTTGATGTTGCTCGATAGGCTCATATGCGGGGAGAGGTTGAGTGTTTGTTGTGCGTATACTCGCTTGTTGCTATCACTCGAATTCGCGCAATTGTTGCTTGCACCAACATAATCTCTCCACCTACTCAGATGTTGCTTCTCGCACCTGTGTGGTCACAATCGAATGATGGCACATCGCTTCTTGCACCTGCATGGTCGCATACCTCATAAGAGTTGAGTTCTACTGGGTTTGGAGAATGTAGTCGACACCTAATTTGGAGGAAGCTCAACTGAAGGTGGAGAATAGTCAACTCACAGGAGACGAGGTCAAATGGAGGTGGAGTCGACCGCTCACAAGAGCTGAGCTCAACTGGAGGTGGAGGTCGCCAACTCACAGGAGCCGAGGTCAACTAGACGTGGAGGTCGACAACTCACGGAGCTGAGCTCAACTGGAGGTGGAGGTAGACAACTCACAGGAGACGAGCTCAACTAGAGGTGGAGGTCAAATTGGGAGGCAAGTAGTCGGCCTGCAGGAGGGAAGCTCGTATAGGGGGAATGGACTACGACAACAACACATACGAGGAATCAATATCTTATAGAGTTAATCTCAACTAGAGATGGAGTCAACAGCTCACAGGAGCTGAGCTAAAATAGAGGTGGAGGTCGACATCTCTCAGGTGCCTAGCTCAACTGGAGGTGGAGGCAACAACTCACATAAGTAGATCTCAACGGGAGGTGGAGGTCAACAGCTCACAGGAGCCGAGCTCAACTAGAGGTGGAGGTCAACTAAGGAGGCAAGTAGTCGGCCTGTAGGAGGGAAGCCCGTACATAGGGCACGAAATACAACAATGACACAAACGAGGAATTTATCTCACCCGAGGGGGTTGGTAACCGATATACAGGAGAGGAGCTCGTGTAGGGATAAGGACTACGCAACTCCATGACTCGAAGACTTCTATCGGTGCTGAGGTCATTTGCCCTGTTGCTTAAAATATTGTCAAAGAATTAGATGCATCAAATTCTTTAATGTCAAAGGAAATTTCTAAGGAGACGACGATATTATACTCATCAAGTTAGGAAGTATGTATCCAAACCTGTTCCTAATAATTCCTCCAATCGGAGAAGAGATGCAATCTGGGGTAGCTAGGCCAACATACAGGGGGAGCTGATCTCGGCTGTCAATGCAGGGGCTTGGTCTTATTAGGACACTTAAATCACGAAGCATCATCCTATCATCTGCCTTGGACATTTAAGGAGAATTAGGTCGAAGGCTCGTTTCCCAACCCAATCTTGGAGATCGCTACCAGCTCTGAAACCTGGTTACTAAGGCCAGGATGAGAGCGAAGGGAAATGATCCTCAGGTGGTCCTATAGGACACACAATCGAGTCCACCATCCTTCCAAGAACTTGTATCTTCCATATCTTGGCGGGTTATCCCACCTTTGCTACAATAGAGATGCATCCTGCCTCACAGGAGAAACAGATGCTAAGAGTGGGCCTTTTAGTCTTCTCAAAAACTGATGACACCTTTATACATGGTATCACTTTGTGTGGTCGGTCCTGTATCGAGTTCAAGAGGTTAGCGTCCAGACCTGTTCCTGATAGTTCCTATAGTCAGTGGAGAGATTCGATCAGGGGTAACTAGGCCGACATGCAAGGGGGGAGCTGATCTCGACCGTCAATGCAGGGGCTAGGTCTTACAAGGATGCTTAAATCCCGAAGTATCGTCCCATCGTCTGCCCTGGGCTTTTTAGGAGAATCAGGTCAGATGCTTGTTTCCCAAACCGATCGAGGAGATTGACTTCACTTCTTCTAGCTAACTTGAGTCGATCAACACAAAGAAGACAAATTGCAACCACCCGTGCCTGCGAGGGTTAGGAAATGTATAAATATGAACAACTTAACAAATAATCAGTACATGTTACCTCTAGGGGTAGAACCTTTTCAGGTCATCCCTGCTTGAAGTACTTACCAATAGCTTTTCTTCTTGATTATGTAGGCGATAACCTCCAGTGGCTAGAGCTTCCTAGACGATGAAGGATCCTTCCCAGTTAGGGTTCAACTTGCCTACGACAGCTATCCTTCCTACTGCGTCTACCTTCTTCATGAACATGTCTCAGGCGAGGAAATTCTCGAGGAAAATATTCTTGTCGAATTGCTTTGCCATTTGCCTCTTGATCTCCACTTGTTGGATGAAGGCTAAGTCACGAAGTACCTCGATGTTGTCCAGTGAGAGCTTCTGAGCTTCTTCATTCTTCATTGCCTCCTCCTCCTGCTACAACTCTTGGGCTCCGAATCTCAAACTCTACTGGGATGAGTGCCTCAGACATATGGGATAACTTGAAAGGTGTTTTCCCCGTGGCCAAGTTAGGAGTTGTCCTCAGAGCCTATAAAACTGAGGGGAGCTGCTCTTCCCAGGTGCCCTTCAGATTGGTGACCTTCTTCTTCAAAAGGTTGATGATTAACTTATTGGCATCCTCCACTTGTCCGTTGCTTCGAGGATGATGTACAGAGGTGAATCAAAGATTAGTCCCTAGCTACTTGCAGATGTATTTCAGCTCCAGGTTGGCAAACTTCGGATCGTTTTCAGTGATGATGGCAAGAGGGATCCCGAACCTGCAGGCGAATTCTCCCCAGATTAAGTTCTTCACGACCTGAGATGTTGTCTTGGCAAGAGCTTTAGCCTCAATCTACTTGGAGAAATAGTCGATCATGACGAGAACAAACTTCCTCTTGCCGCTAGCTTGAGGGAAAGGGCCAATCAAATTCATTCCTCAGATGGCGAAGGGCGAGGGAGCGGTGATTGAGCGTAGTTGTTGAGCTGGCTGTAACTGAAGATGCGCGGAAAGCTGACACTTCAGACACTTCCTTAAGAAGGCTTCTGCATCCGTCCGAATGGTCGGCCAGAAGTAGCTGTACCTTAGAATCCTCTACTCCAGAGTATGGGTCCCCGAGTGGCTACCCCACTCCCTTGAATGAATCTCCTCGAGCACTTGAGGGATTTCAGCTTCTAAAAGACATCTAGCTAAAGGGTCTGAGATGGTTTTGCGATATAGCTCTCCTTCATGCAATAAATAGTAAGCGGCCTTGTACCAGAACTTCCTCTGATCTCCCCCACTAGCAGGAAGTTGTCCTGTCATTAAGAATATAACTAACGGGTCCTTCCAGGAAGATCTTTGCTCGATCTACATCATCTCCCCTTCATCGATGGATGGTCAAAACAACTCAGTCACAGTCTCTCCAGCACTAGGACCGTACTTGGCAAGATAGTCTACCTCTGAGTTCTCCTCTCGAGGCATTTGCTCAATGAAGAAGGATTGGAAACATCCGATTAAGCCCTTAACCTTAGCCAAGTACTTCTGCAAAATAGGGTCGCACACCCCGAACTCTCCTCTGATTTGCGACGCGACCACCATTGAGTTGGTTAAGGTTTTGATATCATGTACCTCTTACTCATTGGTGAGACGCAAGCCTGCCACTATGGATTCATAATCCCCCCAATTGTTCATGATGGGGAAGAGGATCTCGACTTCTTGCTCGTTCCTAGTGCCCTGCGGGCTCACCAGCACCACTCTGGCTCCCATGGAATTCTTGCCTGATGCCCCGTTCATGAACATCTTCCAAGAGACTAAGCTGGAAGTATTTTCTTCCCCTCTCACCTCGGTCGAGAAGCCGACCAGAAAGTCTGCTACTTCCTGGGCCTTGATCTCCACCCTTGGTGAATAGGAAATATCGAATTTTTTGAGCTCTACCGCCCACTTTGCCAACCTTACTGAATGCTCCACTCCATCTAAGATACTTCACAGCGGATGATCAGAGACGGTCTTGATGGAGTGAGCTTGAAATTATGGGTGGAGCCTCCGAGCCAAAACTACCCAGACAAAAACAAACTTCTCCAGGATAGGATACCTCTCCTCGGCCTTCTTCAGCACTCTACTCACGTAGTAGACGGGGAGTTACTTCCTTCCTATCTAACTAGTATAGAGCTGACCGCTTCCGCTCCCTCTCCCAAATAGAGGAGGAGGTCTTCGCTTACCTGTGGGCCTTGGAGTAGAGGACCTTGAGTTAGCTGTTGCTTAAGCTTTCCAAAAGCCACCTCACACTCAGCTGTCCACTCAAACTTTTGGTTTCCCCGAAGAGCTTTGAAAATGAAGAGAACTTCTCCCCAGCCTTGGATATGAAGCGGCTAAGGCCTGCAAGCATTCCTGTCAGTCTCTAGACTTCTTTTGGATTCTTCTTGGACTCCATCTCCAGAATGGCTTTGACTTTGTTGGGATTAGGCTCAACCCCCTTAGAGTGAGGAGGTGACCTAAGAAATTCCCTCTTCTAGCTCCAAAAATTAACTTTGTCGGGTTGAGCCGCATCTTGTACTTTGTAGGGTTGCAAAGGTCTCCACCAGATCCTTAGTGTGCTCCGCGAGGCTCCTGCTCTTGACCAGGATGTCATCTACGTACACTTTTATCTTCAGCCCCTTTTGCTCTTTGAATACTTGATACATCATTCTCTAGTAGGTCGCGCCCGCATTCTTAAGCCCAAAGGGCATCATCTTATAGCTATACCAGCAATCGTTAGTGATGAAAGAGACGTTGCGGCAGTCGGAGTGATGCATCTGGATCTAGTGATACCCTAAAAAAGCATCAAGGAAACTTATTACTAGAAACTAGACAGCTGAATCAACTAGTGCGTCGATTTGAGGCAAGGGTTAGCAATCCTTCGGGCAAGTTTTATTTAACAATGAAAAGTCAATACAAAGTCTCCAGCCTCCTCCAACTTTCTAATCCATTACAACATTGGAGACCCAGCCAGGATACTAGATCTCCGAAATAAAACCTTCCTCCAGCAACTTCTCCACCTCCTTTCATATTGGCTCGGCCAATACGGCAGAGCTCTTCCTCTACTTCTGATGGACGAGAGAAACTTTGGGATCCAGGTTGAGGTGATAACATAAAACATCAGCATCAATCCCAAGCATCTCCACGACACTCTAAGCGAAGATGTCTATATCCTCCTGCAGGCATGCGGCCATCTCCAACTTCCCCTCCAGCATTATAGATATTCTGATCTTCAGTAGCCCCGACTCTCCTCTCCAGGAGATCATCTCTAGATCCTCTAGCTCCTTGGCAGTTCTTAGCCCTTCCTCCTTCTCTAACACCTTCTCTAGCCTCTCTGTGTCCTCCATCCAGCTAATGGTACTGACGATGTTCGGGTAGAACTCCCTGGCGGCCTTCAGATCGCCTCTGATCTGCACTTGGATGTCTCCCCGACAGTACTTCAGGCACTGATGATATGATGATGGATCTGCCTTGAAGTAGTTTATGAGGGGTCGCCCAAAGATGACATTGTAACAGCTCGGGGCATCGGCAATGGCGAACTGGCCACAGATCGAAGTACCCCCAAGAGTTACCAGAAGATCCACTCCTCCCTCCACCTCTTTCTTCCCTCTAGAGAAGCCAAAGAGGGGTCCTTACGAAGCTTAGATCCTGGACGCTTCCACCTATAACCTGACAAAGGTTCTCATGAAAATGACATTCACCGAACTCCCGCTGCCTGCAAGGATTTGATCGAAGGTGAAGTCCTCAATGCGGCTTGGATGACCAAGGCATCATGAAAGGGTTTTTCATTCCTAAACATGTCTTCCTAAGAAAATGTGATATCTTCCAACGACGGCGGTGCTTGAGAGGTCTAAGTGACTCACTTGCGATAAATATGATGGAGACTTCCCTTGCAGGAAGCTCCAAGACGGCCCCTCCATTAATAACTCCAACTTCACAACCTCCAAGGTCGTGGACTACTTCCCCGTGACCTCCCAGGTCGACCCGGTCCTCGTTCCTCCTCTACACCAGAGCTGAAATGCTACGGGTCTTGTTGGCACTTCCTGCCTAGGCTGCTCCCTCTCTGCCGCTACGACTTCCAACCTCCTTCTTGACTCCCAAAAATTTTGGTAGGCTATTGTCCCGTGCATCTCCACTTGATGCAGATCGCAGTAGAGGGGAATCTCCACCTCCTGGCGCCTTGACAACTGAGCCTTCTTTCGATGCTTATTGCCCTGCCGGTCAATGGCCATCGCCTCTCCTTGATCCCTTCCTTGCCTTCCACCCTGCTGGTGGTCGTTCCTCCTCTCCTGTTGCTGGAATTTAGGCCTAACAGGAGGCCTCCACAGGGGCCGATTCACTAGATACTGGAATCTCCGCACTTCCTCCCTCCTCTCTAGAGAAGCTACGGGACTCCTCTGCTCCTCTCTTTGAGGCCTCTCCTGACCCCTCTGCTCTTTCGCCCTCCTGGGCTCTCCTCTCCTCCTCGACTCTTCCTTACTTCTCTCTAACTACTTCTCTGACACCACTCCACCCCTAGCATCTGACAGTCCTCCTTTGCCTTTGCTTCCCTGGTCTTCTCCATCCATCATCACCAAGAAGTCGTGATTCTTCTCTTCTTCCTACACGAACGTGTTAGCCCGTTCGATCATATCTTTAAAAGGCCTCGGTGGTTTGGAACCAATATCCAGGTTGAAGAGGCCTTTCTTCAGGCCAAACTTCAGAGCCAACATTAGGGCGAAGCTATCCACCTCCTCAACTTCCAAGACCTCCTCCTAGAAACGATCGATGTAGTGGCTGAGACTTTCGCACTGCCATTGCGCGATCTTAACGAGAGCAGTTTCCTTCTTCTTCTTCTTGGATGTCGCAAACCTTTCCATCAAGCCCCGAATCAGATCCTCGAAGTAGTAGATGGAGCCGACATAAACCTGATAGAACCAATCTCTCGCATTCCCTTTGAAAGTAATGGAGAAGAACCTGCAGTTGAATGCATCAGTCATGTTGCGGATGGACACCATGTACTCAAACCATTGGAGATGCCTGATTGAGTCATATCTGCCAGAGTAGTAGCTCAGAACGGGCTCTCTGAAGCCGTCAGGCACTGGGGCTGTGGGAATATCATCTCAGAAGGGGCTCTTCCCTCCCTGGAGGTGGCAAGTTTCATCCTCGCGAGTATACTCGTCCTACTCGCAATCATAACAAGTATTACAGTTTCTCTCTGAC
Organism: Platanthera zijinensis; assembly: GCA_039513925.1. Lineage (NCBI taxonomy): Eukaryota > Viridiplantae > Streptophyta > Magnoliopsida > Asparagales > Orchidaceae > Platanthera > Platanthera zijinensis. Next base: position 170,027,627 of record CM077088.1, read on the forward strand.
TGTTCCACATCTCGGAACCTGATCCCATAGCTACATGCTTGATGGTGTCGCGACTGCATCAGTCGTTCCTCTCTCTCCCTTGCCTGCTCCTTCGCTGGTCGCCTAGACGACGCTTCTTCCTCCGATAGGGTCACATGATGAGGCGAGGTTATTGTGACATCGGGGCGAGGAGGGAAACTTGAGAGGATGCTCCTCTCTATCCTCCTCGCAAACTCTTCGAACGCCGCCATCGTCACGAAGTTGCTTCCTTGCACAGAGTTAACAAATCCCACAGAGTTGCCGACTATCTCCTTATGCTCTCCTCTATCCACCATCTTGCCTACTCCTAAAACTTTTCTACTCGGTTGCGATCCACGCTCACCGCAACAAAGTGTTGAAGCCGGGAAAATCCCTTACTTCACAAATTCAAATCAAGGTAGTCTGAGGTTACCGGTTCAACAGTCGGGCTTGACGGCTAAAGGGCTACGATGCGGAAATAGTAAGACAACTAAAAGGACCCCAGTCACTGTGGCATGGAGGTCCCACCACATACCAAAAAGCTAAGAAGAAGCAACCCCTCCATAACCAAAAATGGCCGAGGAGGGTACGAGGTAGACTAGCCGATAACAAAGTCACGACGACTAAGGTAGATAGTCGCAAACTCGTGATCTGTCTCTCTGAATAAGAGATCCAAAGGCTCGGGTTGCTGTCTAGGAAAAAGGTTGTCGAGATCTTTTGTGAGATTTTGAAGTCTGTCTCATCGTACCCTTGAGGTTCTATTTATCGGCAATTCCAAAAGAGGGGTGGGTGGGGGGGGGGTCTTATTTATAGCCCCACCCCTGGAGAGTAGGAGACTTCCTGGGAGTGCTTTCTAGGCTGGGCGAGTAGTTGGCCTAATCGCCTATCTAACAAGTATGCGAGGGGAGCTCGCCATACATGCCCAGGTCTTCTGTCTTCTTGCGCGTTGACTCTGACTTCTATCTTGACTTGCTGACTTTGATCCTTACTGATCTGCCTATGAGGGGTCCACCCTTGATGAATATGGGTTATACAAGCATTTTGATGACTATCCGGATCCCTATATAGGTCATCATTTTGTGGATAACATCATGTGTCTGGATAGCCCTAGTGTTCAACCAACAGAGATACCTGAAGCCGAATTTAAGGGATTGGGTCTTGATCAATTGGATCACCTACATGCTCAGATGGATCACTTGAAATCAGCCTTAGGGGGAACCTATAAAGTGATACATCAGGATTTAAGTCAAATGACTTATGTATGTATTACTCCCATAGACATGAGTAATCCACCATCTGATTTTGGCACTCCTCCTCTTGATGAGTCTCCGATCCCACACAATTTTGAAACAAAGTCTGACCCTGGTCTTATATTATAGGTGGAGAGCATCATTAACATGTCTAGTGAGTTTAGTCATGAGAGTGAGGCCGAGCAACCTAGTGATACGGTGATTGTCTATCCATATTTTATAGCTTATGTTGGTCTCTTTACCCCCTTGGTTATAAACCTATTTCTTGACACCTCACCAGTTAAACCCAATTGAGTTTGAATTTTTCTCGCTCTCCCTTAGCTTTATATCGAGTCATGTCATAACCAAGAGCCTCAAGCCGAGTGTTTATATCTTGGTAGTTGCCTCACCCACTTTTGGGGACACTACCCTTATTAGTAGTATTAACTTAGAGGATCATGACCCTACTAACGGGATCTTTCATTATATCAATAGCAAACCTCCTAATGAACCACCACTTCCCTATGAGATTGGCATCCCAATGTGCGAGTCATCTGTGAGCACTGACTTATTGACATCTCTCTAATTCCCATCCCTTATTTTGCTTCAGAGAGCTGGTCTTGAGTGTAACATTGAGTATGTAGCACTTTTCTTAGGCACACTTGAGCATCCTCCCGATGTACTGAGAATTGAGCATATGATCCACCACACTCGTGATGAGTAGTTCTTAGACATACCACTTGATTACCTACCAGATGAGTTCTTTCTTATTAGCGACACTCGCTGCACTCGAGTGTCACATCCTATTATTGATGTCTTTGTTACTCACTCAGGTGATCGTCGCCTTCACGACAAATATTCATAGGTACCTCCTGGTGAGCCACTTGATGTGTCATGTTTTTTAAGAGATATTAGGAACCATATGAGTTCATGTTGGAGAGTTGGTGTCTCACACAATCATCCTGACACTCATCCCACACTCATTGAGTTTTATAACATTCCTCCTAACAAACCTCTCGATAAACCACCCATTTAAGGGATTCTTGGCCAAACTTCGTGACAAGGAGCTTGTTGTTTATCCGTGTATGTGTCCGTCATGTTTATCTTGCATCATTCATGCAAGCATGTCATCTTTTGGGTTCATCATTTGCATGTTTATTCATATGTCCTGCTTGACTATTCTACGCAACCAGATTAATGTTCATTGCATATCTTACGTCATTTACTTGAATTATTTGAATTTGTTCGATATAAAATTGCAATAAATAAATATTATTATAAGATTCATGTAAATAAGTACATGAGGGATCAAATTTTTGAAATTAGAGAGCATGTAATGATTCACATACGACTAGAGTTGTTCCCATATGGAATGATAAGAAATGTAAGTGTTCGCCGAGTTAGTCCTTATACATCCATGTGATGGATCGGTATAATGCATATGAGTATGATATCCTCCAAAATGTGGGGATAGACCAAGTATTTATTATTGAGGACTCGACACCTTACTATGATAAGTGTGTGCATGTGGACCTTTTCTTCCCTCCCATGTATGAGCCACAACTTCCATTATTGCCTGCCACAAACTCATCCTGACCCCTCCCATTCTTGGCCTATGGAGTCTCACCATGAGGACCGTTCTGCACCACCGTCAAGTCCACGAGTTTCATCACTTCAGCTTTCAAATGGAGATGCATCTTATTAAGAGCTAACAACTACCACCAAAGACTTACTTTTGATTGTTGCATATGACCTCACTATCATGGGCGGATGAGATACACTGAGATATCTTATCAAATAGAGTTATTACCCATGTCTAAATGATGTTAGGATTTCCCTCATGGATTTTGCTTGGCTTATCTCATGGCTATGTCTAAAGCATGTCCATCCTCACTCACCGGAGATTAGTGCTTTCAAGGAGGAGGGATTGATGGTGATCGTCGTGATGCTTCCTCATCCAGGAAATTAGAGTCCATAAATGTGTCTAAATAATCATTCCAAGTCCTTTTAATATATTATTTTATGTATTTGGAGTTATATTTAACAAATGATCGGCCTAAATGATAAAAGCTGTATGATTCAGGTGCCCTAAGTCATTTATGGTTTTTTCCTCTTATTTATACACATGTAGGGGGTCTAGTTTAAAGGATCGAGGGTTTTCTTATTACAGCCGTCAGTCATGTCTAGCCTCAAGTGAATCCATAGGCTTCACGAGGTGGACTCCTTGGCGGACCCCTAGTCTCCTCAATTCCGTCGACCTCCTCCCATAAGTCCTGTCCCACATCTTATCCTCTCTTCTACTTGGAACAAAGCCGCAGCTTCTTTCCCAGCCTCCCCCATCGACCACCATTCCATACTCCTACTGGCCCGCACTCCCAGCTCCTTGCCCACCTCCTTTTATCGTCAGCCTCCCAGCAACCATCCTTCTTAGTCCATTCTGCCGAAAGGCTGACCCCACACAATCTCCAACTGCCTCCCTACTTCTACCTGTGAGCTAACATTCCTCTAAGATCCACTCTGACCATGCACCTCCCCTCCTCCACCTTACAACATCTCTCTTACCCACATCCTTTCTCCTACCTATATCTTAGCCGGTCCACCAATTCTCACGATCAACCCTTCACACCTTTGTCATGGATTCACCACCTCAATCCCCCTTTCTCCTCATCAACAACTACTTGTGTGAAGACCACCGCCGACAACCCTCTTCCACCCAAGACACCCCACCGCCACTTGCATGCATAAGTCTTTAGTTTGGAGTTCGTTTATTTCCTAATATTGTATACTCGAACTATGCTTTGTTGAATGTGACCATATGCTTTTATTATTGTGAAATCACATGATTTGCAGGCTTATTCAGTGCACTTTTAAATTTTTCGTAGTTCACTCATCTTGTGAATTGAGACTTATTTTTCAAAATCAATTCCATGATTAAATGTGTGCATGCTAGGACTTTATGATAATTAATTATTTAAGTCAAGGTAGCAATCTCATTCACACACACACATTATTCCTGCATTTGGATGACTCGCATGCTCATCATTGTGACATTTCAGGGACAGATCTTAGTTTCATTTGTGAGTGTTGTACATTTTCGTGCATGAAAGATATGGTTAGGGATTTGAATGTGCTTTGCCTATAGGCCCATACTGCGTCGGCAACTCTTCGATATACCTTTGGGATGCATTTTCACTTTAATGCCCAATAAAGCAAATGTGTTGTGCTTTCTCATTTACTTTTGTGATCAATAAAATATGTGGAAATGCTTTCTTTTCTTCATATACTTTTCCATCAACTCTTTTTTGTCACAACACACAAAACGCTTCTATTGTAGATCAGCTATTTATTTGAAATTGACAAAAGAATTTGAAGTTTATGATATATAACTCTTCCATTATCTTCAATGTTTCACTCGTATATTTTACGAAACCTTTATAATTGACTCAATCTAGGACATCTTCTAAGCTCTTAAATATTGGCACCAATGTGCTTCTTTTCTAATCATTTGAAACGTTGAATTCCAAATTTTGTTGAAAAGAATTGTTAACCATTGCACTACAGAGTCCTTCATAACTCTTCAAATTTTTATAGCTATTTCATCATTACTAAGTGCATACTTTAGTACATGTGCTTCACTATTAATTTCTATTTTGCCATTTTAATCAATCGATATCATACACCTACCTGTTCTCTTTATTCTACACGCAAAAGTATTCAATGCTTAAGATCTCATTTTAATAACTTCTTGAAATGTAATTTGATCACTCTTTAATGCCTTTGTATGTGTTGTGAATTTTGCCCACAATGTTCCTTATTTGAAGAAGTCATCAGGACAAAGATAAACACATCTTGTAATTGATAATTGCTTTATTCTTGATGTTTTAGGCTTAATAGTTACTCATATTAATAATCTACAAAGGTTCATGGATTTGGTAGAACACATGAGACCATTAATCATGAAATCTCATAAATATTCTAAGTACAATATCAGTTAGACAAATTTCAGATAAATTTCAAATATTGACTAGAATGTATGTCAATATAGTTCATATCAACTGGAAGTCTATCTGATATACAGAACCTGGCATCTAGATCTTACTTTGCCATTTCTTCATGCTCTGGATGTCGACATGAAGATGGTCAGGTAAAGTCTTTTATTTGCTTGAAGAGGTTCAAGTATTTGAAGGAATCCGTTGAGTTAAAAATGCATTGAAAGATTAAGGGTAGTTTAATCACCTAGATGGATGGGGGGGGGGGGTGGGAGGGAGAGTGAATAGGTGTTTGAATGTTTTTGGTCTTTTTAGAATTTATTTACTATTCTAACAAAAAAATAAAGAATAAAACACACCACACAAAGAACACAAGTGTTTATAGTGGTTCCCCAATTATGGGTACGTACATTCCCCCCCCCCTCACATATCCAGTAGTGTGTTATACTAGGCCAACTTCTCCAATAACTCAAATCAAAAAAATCTTACAGCTCAGACCCACACCTTCGATCCTACAACTAAGAGTGACAACACTTTTACAACCTCAGATTCTTTCCAAGAATCCAATGTCAGGTTTTTTGCTAGAACTCTACCTCAGGTCTTCTCAAAAGCCCTACACTCAGCCCATCCACAATAACCTACACTCAGATTCACAGTTAAATCCTACCTGAGGTTTTCAACAAAACCCTACACTCAGATCTCAAAGAGATCTTACAGCAACAATAAAGAAATTTGTTACAACAAAGCTATACTCAATGTTGATTTCTTTTTGAGGCTTTGAGTCTTCTTAGGCTTTGTAGTGGCTAAGCTTTCTTTAGAATAACACTAGATCTTTAATAGATTTTTCATGATGGCAGGAACAATTCTGAACCTTTCAAAATAGAAGTCTTCTTGCTCTAGAAGGATTTGTAGAGATGATAGCTTGAGGAATCCTCGTAGAAGTTGATGATTTTTCTTCTTTTGAAGTTAGATTTCTTCTTGAGGAACTTTGTCTGCTTTTTGCTTCTTAGAAATTACCATTCTATTGGTTTTGATGGGCTGATTGCAAAGTTTTCAAAAATCAAAATGTTAGGATTTCTTTGACCCTTTTTTTCTTTTATAGGTCTAACATCTTTAATGGTTGGGAAGAAACAAAATGTGTCTGATGCCTTTCCAAAAAATATTGATTTGACGTTTGCTTTCGGTGTCGACAAAAATTTGAAATTCGGTAATTTGAATTTAACATAATACTAAATCTCTTCACACAACACATTTTCACTTAGTCATTCTTTTTGTCTGAATACAAACTAAACAAAATGCTATGCAACATAAAACATTTTCTTCTTCTATGGTGTTGTGTGTTAAGCTTTAACACAGCGGTAGCATCATGTGATCTATCGACATGGCACTTCTATACTTAGAATACTTTGAGAGCCAGTTGAGATCTCTTTCTGAAATGTGAGAAATTATTGCGTCGTGTGATGACTGCTAACACGACGCAATTTTCCTTGGATCTTTTTTTTCTACTTTTGTGGTGTTGCGGCGTCGTGTGATGTCCATTAACATGACTCTTCTGTACTTAGAACTTTCCTTGTTATGATAGTCAACCTGATCCTGCATGTCTTCACAATGCTTATCATGAATGAACTATTGCATCTTCACATGACGCTTCTACACTTAGACCAATTCTATGATGTGATTCAGTGTTTTGTTGGTATATACTAATCTCTTAACTCATTGAAAGTGATTTATATGTGATGGTTGGAATTTTAGATTAATGGTATTGTCTAAATTCAAAAAATTATAGGTAAGAGCACCCATTATTCATAGTCGAGAATATTTTAGAAATAAAATATCAAGAGTTGTATTCTTCCGGGTCTATACATTACTTTTACTCATGAAAATTAATATTATTTTATCGATAGAATAATTAAGAAATGATTTAAACTAAGGAAGAAGGGAGCATTCAATCGAGAATAATTATTTAGCAAAATAAATCGTAAATCACAAATTTAGAAACAAAGATCGAGAATAATTCGACCGTGGAAGTTCCCAAACATGATAGAGCCTCTCTCGAGAGAACTACCAACTATCCTTAGGTCAATCGATCAAAACTATTGGGAATATTATCCTCAAGATTCTTGATTTGAAAAATGCCTCAAGATGACAATAAACATCTTATATTTGATGACTGTTTTAGTTTTGATGTGACAGGTATAACTTAAGTGCATGGCAAATATATGGTTATACACTTGGTCACACAAACAAGATTTTACACTTGTAATCTCTCAAGGAGCAAAATTCATGTTGACCACTATACTAATTATATATTAGACATGTCACTATCATTAGAAAAAGTTACTCAGGACAGAAGAAAACAAAGGCAGGGTCAAAGTTTTACCTAAGTAAATAATCGGGTGCATAGTCTAAAAAGCTACGTTGTAACACCCTAAGTTTCCCATGTTTGATAGTGATAGTTTTCTGCTTACTAGAAGCTATCAACCAATTATAGTGAGACACCATCGACAATAGTGGTTTGTTGATGTCAAGTATGACATCAAGTGACTACGACACCAATTTAAGATGATCTCGACGCGGTGTCGTATTGTCTCGATGATCTACTACTGGCGATATTGATATCACCCTGCGATTGAAGTTAGCACGATACAATCGACAAGTCGAGGTAGTTTTTCTATCGCGCCACGATATTGATACCGCTGGCGATAGCATTCCATGTGTCGAGTGATGCCAAGGTAGTCGTTAAGAGACAATACAGTTCTAGATAAGACCACCACCACCTAAGCTACCGCTAGGCAATAGCGTGCTACCGCTTAGCGATAGAAAATTTAAAAGAGAGTGGCCAATTGAATCGTGTCCATTCATTTGTTTTGGCTTGATAATCCTAAGGAAAGGATTTCTCTCATCTATCTTAACCAAAGGAGTGAGTGAAGAGATATTCATTTCTCTTTCACACACACTCTCTCTTCAAGCTTGGGAAAGAAAAGAAAGGAGAAGAAGAAGGTCAATCCAGCTCTTTAAACAGCTGTTTGAGGAGTTCTTGAACTCAAAATTGTTAGCCAAGTTCAGATCTGTCGAGGGGGAGGAATTACAAACATTTTTTTCTTGATCAAATTTGTGTTCATGGCTCCTAAGCGATCTACAAGGGTAACGATTCTGCTATTGAAAACCTTGGACATGCGAGTCCTTTATTTTGGCATATGAGGCAAGATGCTCCATGAGTAAGTGGTGGCATTTCTTTTGATGGTTGATCTGTTGTATCCCCAGTAAAATTGCATATCGAATCTGGAATCGAAGTACAGAATAGCCATGCCGCGTGAAGCCCATCTAGATAAGTTGGTCTGAATTGGTGATGATTAATTTGCGTGCCATAGAATACTACGTGGTTTGACATATAGTTTACAACCATTCTGCTTGCTTTTAGGGAAGGAGCTTCACAACCCCGAGTTAGGGGTGGGGTCATTATAAATTGGTCAGCTAAAGTTGACCATTTCCTTGTTTGCCACATTTTGGTAGATTGTCCTTATACAGGTGCAGGGGAGCTGAGCGGGAAGTAGCAAGCATAAGCCTATTTGTGCTATGTCAGACCTCAAAGGCCAAGCAAAGCGTTTACTTATTTTCATGTATTGCCAGCTTACGTGCCAAAGTATGTAAACCACCTTGGTGCTAAACAATTCATATGTTGTAAGACCTTAAGGGCAGACTTTGTGTATGACTATTATTCTTGTTGTCTCTTATAGTGGATATTCCTAGTTGTGGGTTCTTCTTAATTAAAAGCTTCTGTTAGAATGTAACTCTGAGTTAGGATACATGGATGTTTTTGTTTCAATGCATAACTCCACCGACTGTCAGTGGAATATGGTGCGGGCCCCCGACCGGACCTTCTGTTATATTCTTCATGATGGATGGGGTTGTTACAATTTGGTATTAGATTCTAATGTCGTTCTTTCATATTCAAATTCATGTTCGAATACTTTTAAGGGGTGGTGAATGCATGTATGTGCATTACCATTACGACATGAAAGAACCCATGAATGCCTACTTAGGAATGAAAATAAACATGTTTGCAGAACCTACTAGTTCCTATGATTGTAATTTTGCATTATGACTAGTCACTTAATTGCGTGTTTCACGATTATAGGTGACTAAAAGCAGTGCGGGACAGTCTCAGTCCCATCGCTCAGCAGAAAGTAGTGCACTAGTTGAGGTGCTTACACCACCTTCTTCTGCTTAAATAATATGAGTAGTTGCTGAAGCCATGTTCGCGCTAATAATACACAACTAGGATGGCAAGTTCAACCTCTTACCCTTGTGGTTTCCCCGATGCAGGTTGGTATAGTTGAGCCTATGGCTAGGAGGCAAGTGCTCGATGAGACTTTTGGCGGCGAGGCGAGCGACGTATAAATAACTGAAGCATTTTATTTGTTCCCATCCTCCAACATTTGAGGTTACTGGATCCCCCACTCTGGCCCAAGTCTGGCTCTCAAAAATTAAGAGAACCTTTATTATAACGGATACGGAAGGAGCGTCAAGAATCTAGTGGGATGAGTTGGAACTACATCAGTTTGCTAGAAGGAAACTGACTAAGATCTTGATGGAAGAATTTTCAAAACTTTTTCTGGCGAGGTATCTCCCATCCACTCAGAGGATTGCGATGGAGAATCAGTTCCAGAGGTTGACTTAGGGTGAGCGTATTATTGATGACTACTTGCTTTAGTTCACTAGATTAGAGTGGTATGCAGATTCTACGTTTGCTGACGAGGAGCGAAAGACAAATAGGATCTTGAAGGTATGCTTGACAATCTAAGGTTACTTCTCTTAGGTCTAATGATACATGGCTTTCTCATATTGATGAATACTGTCCGATCCCTGGAGAAGGATTTAAAGAGAGTCCAGAGTAAGAAGGACTTAACGGTGAAAAAGCCAGAGTTCAAAGTACCAAGATCAACAAAGTCTTGATATTGCAGGTGTAACAAGAAGTCGAGGTATTCATGGCTAGCTTCTTCTACGATTTTTGGTGCGAATACTGGGCTAGGTCCGCTCACTTGTTATACATGTGGCAAGGTGGGGTATTTTGATTGAGACTTTCATAGTGTTCCTCCAAAGGCAGAGTAAAAGGAAGGTGTGACTTATGCGGATAAAGGGAAGGTAGCAGAGTCATCTGCATCCCAGTATGCTCCAGAATAGCCTAGAGTGTACAATCTTTGCCAATAGGAGGCCATTAAACAAAGCAATGTGGTGACAAGATTTGTCCTAATTCTGGACAATCCGGAGAGAGCACTGTTTGATATAGGAGATTTTCATTCCTTTCTATCTAAGGACTTCGTGTGGCATATCAGAGTGCCTTCTTTTATATTGATAAATAGATTGGATGTATTGTAGCCTAACGAATGCTTGATGCGTGCAGATAGAGCTTGTTGTGTTCAGGTGAGGATAAGAAGTCATGTCTTTGGATTAGAAGCATCTGTACTGCCGATATCTTAGCTCGATGTGATCTTTGGCAAGGACTGGATCTCAGAGCAACATGCCTGCATTGATTGCAACTCATAGTAAGTAACACAAGGGCAGTACACTGAATGCGAGACAAAGTTTGTTGGTATCTGAGGATTGAGTAAGATACTGATGTCTACCCTTTAAGTGGTTAAGGAGGTTCAAAAGGGCGTGAAGTTATTCTCTATGCTATTGGAGTTGTAGAGCCAAAGCCCAGTTTGAGTGATATTCCTATTGTGTTTGAGTTTGCGGATGTGTTTCCTAAAGGTCTCTGGAATTCTACCTCAATGAGAGATCGACTTCACTATTGAGTTGGTGCCAGTGCAAAAGCTATGTCACACTCACTGTACTATGTATCACCATAGGAGATGATGAAACTAAAGGTTTAGTTATAGGAGTTGCTAGAGCAAGGATATTTACGTCCAAGTATCACCTTGGAGTGCACCGATTGTAATACCCTAGTTTTCTAGAACATTAGCCTTTGGGAGCTACCGCGCGACGGTAGGTAGCTCTCGCCCAACGGGAGCCTTCTTTCGTCGAGACCAGAGAATTGAGACAAAGCGTCGAATTGTAGCACCTAACGTTAGTTAGCTACTGCTCGACGATAGACCCTTTTAGTCATGACGAATGAGTTGAGACGAAAGCATTGAGACAAAGGCATTGAGAGGTTACCGCTTGCCGGAATCACTACTACTTGCGGTAGCGGGGCATTCTATAGAGGTAGGCTGCTATGTGAGCTACCACGGTGAGGTAGGTAGCTATTGCCTAGCGGTAGCAGGCGTAAGCAGTTTCATAACTAGTGAAATTAGGTCGTCTGATCTTCTTAGAAATTGATCTTTTGGCCAAGAATCCTCTGTCCCTGAACTTTAAGTAGGGTTGAAGAACTCATTCCCCTCATTCTTCTCATTCTTGGGTGAGAGTTAGGGTTTTGGAGTGTTTGGAGGAGGAGGAAGAAGAAGAGCATATTCCGCCATTGACGGAGCATCGAAGCTCTATTCGTCGATCTGAGGCCAGATCCATAGAGAGGACTTGAAGGAACACACTTTCATCCGTGCAAACAAAGATCTCAATTGCTAGGAAGAGGATTCATAAGGTAACAACATTTCTCCTCTCAATTTTTAGGATGCGTGCATGGCATTCATTTCATTTTTTGCTTTCTTTCAAGCATTTAGGCACCGGATCTCTCAAATGAGAGGGGTACGGGTCGCCATGGTTCAATAGGAGCCATCAGGTCGATTGAGTCCGAACTTGGAATGATGTTGAATTAAAAGTCCGCTCCATTAGTTGATTAGGACTTGCGGGTGAAGCCGTAATCGCGACCGGTTGTCCTATTCGGTGATGTTGCATGACAAGCACTATAGGAATTTCGCTAAAAAAATTTTGTGGCAAGATGCCGTTTGTGATGCTTTCCCTCTTTTTTGTGTAAGAATGAATGGTGAGTTAGGGAAGAATTGATGTGATTGATTGATGTGTGAAGGCATGGCTTTGTATTTGTGGTCGGCTGGCTAGCCCGTGACATTGCAAGTCATGTGTGGAGAGTGTCCAAGAGAGAGAGAAGTCCCCTTTCGTTAAGCTGATGAGAACGCCAAGCTTTGGAAAAGCCCGGGCGATGAAGCCCACGAGCAGGTTGGGTCAAGCAAGGGTTCTTAGTATTGGTTTGTTGGTGTGATGGAACTGACATGAGAGCTAGAGCTTGCAGGCAAGCCCAGATTTTGAGACCCACGAGCGGGTGGGGCCTATACAAGAGTTCCGTATGCATCTTTAACGCCGATGGGGGAAAATAAAAGTACTTGTATGATGTGATGTGATGATGCGTGATGATGTGATAGAATCATTTGTGTTATAGGGTACCTTGGGTGAAACCCAAAATAGCATACATACTGCATATTAGGCCCTTTTTATTAAATGCTCAACCTATAAACGTGTTTGTTTTATGAGACATCCAAACCTGTTGCTTTTGTTACATACCATGTTACTTCTAGGCCCCTTAACTTAGATTGGGTTAGGCATAGGGTGGGTGTTAGGGAAATTAGCTAGGTTTGACCCTAGGTAGTGGGTTGTAGCCATGTGGGGCCCACTATAGGACCAAAGTCAAACTAGGTCAAACTAGCCTAAATAGGGAACCTAGCCACACCATGACCCCACCACATTGCCCTAACCCTAAAAACAATCTAAGTGGACCCTAGGGCATGCCACTAGGTCAACACTTTGACCGTGGTTGACCCAAGTCAACATTGGGCTTGAATTGGTCAAACCCACACTAATAGGCCCCAATTAGCCTAAATGGGGCACCCCCTTGACCCAACCCAAGTTGGGTGGTGCTACTAGGCTCATGACCATCAAGTGGGGCCAGCCCACTCATCATGTTGTCCAAGTCAACTCTCCAAGTCAAAAAGTAAACTATTAGACCTAAAAGAGGAAAATGAAGGCCAAGCCATTTCCCTTGGGCCAAGCCCACGAAATGAGGCCCATTAGCAGCCCAAGGCACCAATGACAGCCCCTACCCCTCTGTTGGTGGAGAGAGAATGCATGCAAGGGAGTATTTTGGATATTTCATCCAAAAGAGGAGAGAGAAGGAGAAGAGAGGAGAAGTGTAACATCCCATTTCCAACTAGACCCCTGGAAGTGGTTTTGTCATAACAGAATCCTAGGAAACCCAGGAATTAAAGTTTATCGACCAAGATTTCGAGTCAAGGGGTGGTCACACCCGTGAGCAACCCGCCACGCCCGTGACCTAGGGCGTGACCCCTTCGACGATCGTCGACCTCATAAGGACGATCAGCGAGCTCAGAACTTTACACATGGGCCTGGCACGCCCGTGACCGATCTGTCACGCCCGTGACTTTGGAATGGCGTTGAGTAAGCTGAGCTCACTCAACGCCGTAGTCTGGATGGCGTTGAGTGAGCTTAGCTCACTCAACGCCATAAGCTGAATGGCGTTGAGTGCACTGACTGCACTCAACGCCATCTGGTGTCGTCTGGTTGGCGTTGAGTGAGCTGAGCTCACTCAATGCTATAGACTGGATGACGTTGAGTGAGCTTAGCTCACTCAACGCCGTAATCTGTCAGGCGGGATGGCGTTGAGTGTACCCAACGCCATAAGTTGAACGGCGTTGAGTGCACTGACCGCACTCAACGCCATTTGGTGTTGTCTGGATGGCGTTGAGTGAGCAGAGCTCACTCAATGCCATAATCTGGATGGCGTTGAGTGAGCTAAGATCACTCAACTCTATCGTTTAAAAGGGCATAGTCTGGGAGGCCATTCTGGATGGCATTGAGTGAGCAGAGCTCACTCAACGCCGTATCTGGTATGGCGCTGAGTCAGCAGAGCTCACTAAACGCCATAGCAAGGATGGCGTTGAGTGAGCAGAGCTCACTCAATGCCGTAGCAAGGATGGTGTTGAGTGAGCAGAGCTCACTCAATGCCATTTTACTTAGTCTTTTCTGGCAGATTTGTTTTGGCTGGGTGCTGGTTCGGCTGAACCGGGCCGGTCTAGGGAGTGGGCTGTTTTCTCCTATTAAGACCTAATAAGTCTTACTTAAATTAAGTTGACCGGTAAAGCTTGACATGTGGACTGACGGCTTTGAACAGAGGACGGTTACGACCATCGCCGAGAGCCTGCCTTCATGGCCATCAATGGCATTGATGTCGTGGCTTCTCCCTCTTCCCCTTTTTCGGCTGGATCCAACTCCTCTAGGGAAGAGGAGGAGTTTCAAGCCGTTAGCTTGGCTGGATTGAGCCGTTTCAGCCCCCCACCACTATGGCCGAGCCAAGCTATAATGGGCCATTAATGGCCACTAGCGTTAGACCTTTCTCCTCCCCTCCCTCTTCTTCTGCGGATAGATCTTAGGATTCAATAGGGTTGAGAATCGGGCTCAATTGAGCCCGATTGGAGTTTCATTTTCATGGATTTTCCATGAAATTCGTATTCTCGGGCTCACCGGAAAAAGCCTCTCCGGTGGCTGCGCCGCCGCGCGATGATGGCCACCACCTCAAAAGAGGTGGTGGTGGCGGTGGCCGGCCAGGGAGGAGGCTGGACGGCCGGCGGCTGTGCTTGGAAGTAGATCCAGGTCGGGCAAATCGTGGCCTTTGGCTTGAGGAGGAAGACGATGCCAGGGCCCTTAGATCCTGGTTTAAGATTTGTGCATTTAATTAAGCTTTTATTTTATATACATTTTTCTGTATTAAAATAACAGCCACCTTAGATAAATTAGGAAAAATACATAGGGGTTTTTTATGAAGAAATGACCAACATGAAATTTGTAACCCTATGGGTCTACTATATTTTAAAATTGATTTGGGTCAATTTGGTAAACTGGTTTGACAAGGGCACCTCTCTTGGTGGGATCTAGACCTAGAGCTAGGCAGAGACAAAAAAGTGTGCCCACCCTTCATCCTTTGACCAAATGATCTGAAATTTTGGCAGGGAGTCTACCATAGCTTTACCTAGGGCCTTTCCAAAAATGGGAATTTTTGGAGAATGTTTTTCTATAGTTTTTAGAAAACTTTAATAATCTTAGGAAAAATTAATTAGTTGTCTTAATGACTTTCAAACACTCCGAAATTTTGGTGAGTGGTCCCTGGGTTTTTCATAAGGTTCTGTATAATTTTTCATCTCATTTGGAGATGTTTTAGATAGGAAATGGACAAACCTAAGCTATGCCCTATTAAGGGGTTTTTAGGTCAAAAGTGCACTTTGAGATTTGAGTGGTCAAATCACCTCAACAGAGGCTGAGATTTTTACCACTGACTAGGAATGCTCTCTGGCACCCTCTCATGGATTTTGAGGTGGATTGGGGTAAATTTTCCCTAGGAACCAAGGCCAAACCCTAAGGATAAACCTTGGTAGCTTGTGAAGGGCATGAGGTCAAATGCCCTTGTAAGTGCTTGAAACTTGGTGGAAAGAATTCTAGGATAGCTAGAACCCTCTTGTAGAAATTTAAATGGATTTTAAAGTAAATAGACACCTCAAAACCGTAACCCTAGTTTTAGGGTAGAAGCTATTTATGAAAGCACAGCCACTAAACCTTAGTTAAAAGTTTTGAAAATTGGATGGAGTAAGTTTTAGACTAGGAGGAACCCTTAGTAATTTTATTAGGATTTTATGGATTATATTTCAAGTACTTTATTTATTAGGTATCAATTTGCTCAAATTGGTCTTTCAATTATTTTAATTACTCTGTTCATTTGAATCTGATGGAACTTGGGCAGCAGATGCTTTAGGTCTAAATAAACATCGATGAATTTTGTTACAAATTTTAGTTGATTATATCTAGTACTTCCTTCACAAGTTCCTAAAAGGGCAATTATGGTCAATAAATCATTTAGAGCAAATTACTTACTGTAAAATTATGAAACCTGGCAAATGATGTTTTCAGATCAATATCTATTTGTATAATTTTATTCATGATTTTCAGAGGAGTATTTACAATACTTGCTTCACAAATATAGCCTTTTGAGATTTTGATAATTATTTATTCTAGAGCTCAATCCCTATTGAAGAATTATGAAACTTGTCCACTGATGTTTTTAGGATAGTATCTGCTCTAGAAGATTAATTAAGAATATTTGGATGGTTATTTACTGCACTTACTTCATTAATGAGTGGAGATAGGATTTATTATCAGAATTAAATTAGAGTCCTTAAATTACTAGAAAAATTGTTATATCTTGGCTTTACTGTTATATTGTGGTTTAGGATTTATCATGATTTTATGAAGCTTTATACATACCTGGAAAGTGCACTTCATGTTCAATTGGTAGCCTTTAGAAACTTTAAAGGAAATTAATTAAATGCAAAATAAATTAGGAAAATTATTATTTTCTGGATTTAGACTAATTATGTCATGATAGACCTCCAGTAAATATTATAGGAGATTCGAATGACAATTTGGAGTACCACCCCTTGCATACCTCATATAGCTTAGGATGGTCTGCGTTTAGTAAAACCGCAGAAACGGAACTAGAGCGGGTGATGAACTTGGGGAGATGGAATTTTGGTAGTGTGCTGGTTTGGATAGGGTAAGTTAAATCAAGTTCATTATTGGAAGTCAGGATGAGTAGGGTGTGAGATTGACTAGTGTTAAGTGGCGTCCGGGATCGACAAAAGATCGTCCTCCCCGGTAGGAGAGGAAGAGTCTTAATACACTAGGTTAGATCTAAGGTAATTTAAAAGGGATCGGGTAATGGGTATCAACCAATAACAATAAGTGCCTTGCGAAAGGGAACGGTGGGCTTCAGCTACCATCATAGTTCCTAGTGCCCTTTGAGAGCCATTCACGGGGAATACCGGGGGCAGTCCTGGGCTAACGTAAACTGTAGGAATGATAAACTAACAGAGCAATTAGTATAACTAGGGTTACACATACACACACCACGGTAGCTAGGGAGGTAGAATAAGTTGGTTTGATTGCCATTCAGACGGTAGCTCTGAAGGTAGATGCACGGACGGGACAGTCCGGGGAGCCGAGGACTCGAGGGTTTTGAGTACAGAATAAGGTGGTGGGTCTTCGGTATTTGATCGTCGTTCACACTGACATCGGTACGTTGACTCGGCGGTGTGGGACACTTAGCCAAAGAAAGTCTGGTGGATATAGCCAGCACAAGTATGCGGATACTCTAGGTTGTGTTCTTCTATGAGCGTACGGAAGGGCTAGGCCCGGTAGTGTGGATACCCTCCTAGGAGTGGGGGGGCCCAACCCACTATCTCCGTTTGCCACTACGGAGGTTCCTGGGAGTGAAGCTAGTTGCCCGAACAGGGGGAACTAAAGGTCTGTCCGCATAGAGTCGTGTGTGTGAGTTTCACTTGCATGAGTCATGGCATAGCATATCACTACACTCATATTTGCATACAACCGACACCCCAACATATAAATCGGTATAGGACTTTTTATATGATGGGAGCCTTGCAGAAGACCCTTTAACTTATAAGTTTTTATGGGCATTCATATAAGTTAAGGTTACTTACTTACTTACTTACTTGTTCGACTTGTCTTTTTTTGTTATACTACTTACCACATGTCTACCTTACCACTCACTACCATAGAAATACTAGATGTACTTTATTCAAGATAGTTGTTTATACACAATGATAGTTGTTAGACTAGCTCCATTGTCATCTGCTTGATTATTCTCCACCTTTGTAGCTTCCCTTTCCTCATCTCCGCTTGGTGCTTAGGAACCGTGGGGGGAGGGGTAGGGGATGATAGGGCTTAGTCTTTATGACTAATGGTTTTCGAACCACAACATTATAGGAGCTCCGGATGGGAGACAGGGACCAGCACCAGTGGAGTACGGTGCGCATAGAGGTGGGTCAGTCTAGCACCGGTGCACCTGCGACCAGTTGCGTGAGTGATTAATATTTTTATAGCTTCTACGATGAGTGATTTGTAGTGAGGACTCTGATGTACCGGGCTCGAGCCCGTTTCTTTATATTTCTTCTGAACTGATCTTTGCAGTACTTCTATTTGATATTACTGATGGACTGGATGTGATTTCATTTTATATGTGTGTTTATGTGGACCTGTTTACATTTTATGTATACTTACTTCTCTCTCCTTGTGATCGAAAAGGGCCGGCAGAATTGGCGTTTTTTAGTGGCGGCCTTCCCGTGAGTCGGAGCCACCGCAAAGTGGCAATTCTGGGCTAAGACCCCGGTGTTCGAGAAAGAAAAAAAAAGGGGGGTCTTACAAGTGGTATCAGAGGAGACCTCGATCGGAAGAGAAGTAGTTCACAAAACCTTGGGCCACCCCCGTGTGAGCTTCGTTTGCGGACAAACTAGCATCGGAAGCAGTGGTGTGCCCATAAGGGAAATCACATGTGAAAGTCCATCCTACCCCTTCTTAAATTCCATTCATTCGCTCTCTAACAAATGGAATTCTTCCTTGTTGCCTGCGACAAACCCAACATCACAGCAGGGGACCCCTCAGACTCCGAATGTGGTCCCGCCTCCGCCGGCTCCAGCTCCGTTCCAGCATACGGAGATGGGGCAAACACTGACTGCCATTTTGGAGGCCTTCAGAGCTCAGCAAGCCCCGACTCCAAAGCCAAACCCCGGGTCCAATTAGATGACTGTCTTTCAGGGACTTTCCCCTCCATCCTACCTGGGGACGGAGTCTGCAGTACGTACGGAGGAATGGTTGGATACCATTTACGAGACGCTTACGGGGATTTGATGCCCCACTGAGGAGGCAGTTTCTTTGGCAGTCTCCTGCCTGGAGTCACACGGAAAGAGGTGGTGGAAATCTCAGCTGGACACCACCTTTGCGGGTATGGATTGCGCAGATATTACTTGGGAGGAGTTCAGAGCAGCGCTCTTGGGACATTTTGTACCTCAGTCGGCGAGGGACGAGCTGGAGGATAGGTTCCTGCGGTTAAGGCAGGGAACTGGACTGTGGTGGAGTATTATCAGGAGTTCACTCACCTGGCCCGCTATGCGGATGCTTATCAGTTGGACGACGCTGGCTATGCCCGGAGGTTTTACAAGGGGCTGCAAGACGACATGAGACAGGCCCTCCTCTTCGTCTCAGAGGGGAGTTTGGCCAGGATTCTTGAGATGGCTAAGAAGAGGGAAGCAGATCAGCTTACAGTTAAGAGCCGGAAGAGACCAGCTGATGATACAGTGATTGGAGGTTGTAGAGACCGTCCTCGAGGCCAGGTTATTGGGGAGAGAAGGAACGGGGATCAACCTCGTCAGGAGTTTGGGCAGGAACAGAGGAGTCAGGGGGTATTGGCTCCCCAGCCTTTACAGATGCTGGAGATGCCAAGGACAACAAAGCAGGCACCGGTATGCTTTCAATGCAATCAGCTGGGGCATATCAAGAGGAACTGCCCTATGAGGCGAGCACCCCCACCAGCACATCAGGGCGCCCCACCTCCCCGACAGATTGGCGGCCGAGGACATGATCGAGGACGAGGATTCAAGGACCGAGGCCACAGGCCAGAGAGGGAGCAAGTGTATGCTCTAGACCTGACACAGCCCCGGAACCCGGAGCAGGTAATCGCAGGTATGGCAGTACTTTTAAGTTTCTTCCTATGAACTAGTTTTTCTAGACATAACCTAGTTAGAAATTAAGAGAAGACAACTATAACAAGAATACTAAGAAACTTAATTACCCCAGGCATAGTCTTCGTTAGCGGCAAGCCCGCTCATACTCTCTTCTACACTGGTGCTTCTCACTCGTTCGTGTCGGAGGATTTTGTGAAAGGACTGGCAGGTGTGGAGCCATTCATCGGGAAGATGATGAGGGTGCACCTACCCGATGGATAAGAGATAATGACCTCTACTCATTGCAATATGTAAGCGCAGATCGGCGGGAAGGCGTTCGAGGCACCAGCGACGATTCTGAAGATGCAAGATTACGATCTGATCCCGGGCATTACTTGGCTGTACTGGAACCATGCCCAGATCGACTGCGTGGTGAAGAGGATCACCGTGAGGCACGACGACTCCTTCATTGTCATCGAAGGTATTCAACCAGCACCCGGCACCTTAATATCGTCTGTGCTGGCCGTTAAGGCCCACGTGCAGGGGGAAGAGGTTTATCAGGTCCTTTTTGAGGTGGTCATGGCCAAGGACTCAATTCCAGATATTCAAGTAGTGCGAGACTTCGCCGACGTATTTCCGGAGAAGCTAACAGGGCTACCCCCGCATCGAGAGAAGGACTTCCAGATTCAGCTCGTACCGGGGGATAAGCCGGTATCCAGAGCTCCCTATCGAATGGCCCCAAAGGAGTTGGTGGAATTTCGAAGCCAGCTTCAGGAGTTAGTGGAGGCCGGGTTCGTTCGGCCTAGCTCTTAACCATGGGGAGCTCTAGTGTTATTTGTCAAGAAGAAGGACGGAACTCTTCGGCTGTGTATAGATTATCGGGCCCTTAACAGGCTGACGGTCCGGAATACTTATCCCTTGCCAAGGATAGATGAGTTATTTGACCAACTGGAGGGAGCCCATTGGTTCTCAAAGCTGGATCTGAGGTTGGGGTACTACAATCTTCGCATTCGGGAGGAGGAAATCCCGAAGACGGCCTTCAGCAACAGATATGGTTAGTACGAGTTCACCGTGATGCCTTTTGGGCTCACGAATGCACCCTCCGCATTTATGACCTTGATGAACCGGGTGTTCGAACAGTATCTGGATGTCTTTGTTATCGTATTCATCGACGACATCCTTATCTATTCAAGGATGGAGGAGGAGCACGCGAGACATCTGGCCTTGACCTTGGAGAAGCTGCGGGAGCATAAGATGTATGCCAAGTATAGTAAGTGCCAGTTCTGGCTAAAGGAGGTGGCCTTTTTGGGCCATGTCATCAGTGGAGCAGGTCTGGCAGTAGATCCGGCGAAGGTCCAGACAGTACGGGATTAGCACCCACTAAAATCGGCCTCGGATGTTCGAATTTTCTTGGGACTTGCCGGTTATTACCGGAAGTTCGTAAAGGGGTTCTCTCAGATTGCCCTCCCTCTTACGTGTAACATCCCATTTCCGGCTAGACCCCTAGGAGTCGGTCGGTCGTGGTAGAACCCTAGGAAGTCCAAAAAATTGAAATAAATCGACCGAGATTTCGGGTCACGGGTTGGTCACTCCCGTGACCGATCCGTCACGCCCGTGACCTAGGACGTGACTTCTTCGACGATCGTCGATCTCAGTGAGACGATCGTCGGGCGCAGAATTTTTCAACCCGGGCCTGTCACGCCCGTGACCTATGTGTCACGCCCGTGACCTAGGGCGTGACACCTTCGATGATCGTCGATCCCAGCGGGACGATCGTCGAAACGCAGAATTTGCGTCATGGCCATGTCACGCCCATGACTCAGGTGTCACGCCCGTGACCAAGGGCGTGACCCCTTCGGCGATCGTCGATCTCAACGCGACGATCGTCGAGTGTGGATTTTGCCTCATGACCATTCACGCCCGTGACCCAGGTGTCACGCCAGTGACCAAGGGCGTGACCCCTTCGGTGATTGTCGATCTCAGCGCGACGATCGCCGAGCGCGAATTTTGCCTCATGACCATGTCACGCCCGTGACCCATATGTCACGCCCGTGACCTAGGGCGTGACCACCCTTCGACGATCGTCGACCTCAGTTCGACGATCATCGAACCCAGAATTGGTCACCGGTCCTGTCACGCCCGTGATCCATCTGTCACGCCCGTGACCTAGGGCGTGACAACCCTTCGACGATCGTCGATCTCAGTTCGACGATCGTCGATCTCAGTTCGACGATCGTCGAACCCAGAATTGGCCACCCGGGCCTGTCACGCCCGTGACCTATGTGTCACGCCCGTGACCAAGGCCGAAATGTCAGCCAGACTGGAAATTTCGGTAACCGACGTTGTAATCAATTCTGATTATGGGAAGTTACACCAGGAGTATTTATGGGCCATTTCCTACTCTAATTATTTAATAAAATAAGTAAATGTTGGTCCAATAGGAAATCGCCACCTGGCAAACACCTCTTCTTTTCCAGCGTTTCAACTGCCTCTACCATAACCGAAACGTCATTAAAAGAAATATTAATGGCCATGAACGTTTCATCCTTTCCCCTTCCCACTTGCTGATCTTTAAAAGACTCCTAAGAGCAAGAGGAAAAGGTTACACGCTCCATCAAACTGATTCAGATTCCTTCCCTTGCTGTTGAAGAATTTCCGCCGACGCCACCACCGCGCAAATGGCTTCCCGACGCTCTGCACGCCTCCAGCCCGCGAACAAGGTCCTCCCCTACCTCTTCTTCTGCGGATAGATCTTAGAATTCATTAGGAGAAATATCGGGCTCAAAAGAGCCAGATCGAGTGAGCGTTTCCATGGTTTTCCGAAAATTTCATGGTGGCGGGCTCGCCGGAAACCGCCTCTCCGGCGGCCATGCCGCCGCCCGACAGTAGCCCTCACCTCAACAGAGGTGATGGTGGTGGTGGCCGGCCAGGGAGACGGCTGGGTGGCCGGGAAATAGTTTTAGAAAAGCTACAAGAATAGTCGTTTTCTGGTTCTGTTCGGGTTCGGGTAAAGAAGAAGTTGAACAATGTTATTTTCATCATATTATATATTGTATAATTAGGAATTAAATCCCTTTACTGTACACTAGGTTAAAACTGAAAACTATAGCCCATAGGGGCTGAAACAGAAAAAGTGGTCAACATAGAAAATGTATCCCTTGAAGTCTAGTTTAATTTAAAATTGATTTCACTCGATTTTGAGTCCTGGTTAGACCACATCACACTTTTTGGTGAGGTCTATCCATAGGGCTGTCTTAACCTTAGAAAAATTCCCCACTCCAATCCAGTCATCAAAATGACTTGAAATTTGGGGTGTGGCCTAATCTTACCTATATCTAGGTGCTATCCAAAAATGAGAATTTTTGGAGAAGGTTTTTCTATAGTTTTTAGAAAAATTTAATAATCCTAGCATAAATTAATTAGATGGCTAAATGACTTCCAAACCCTCCGAAATTTTGGTGAGTGGTCCCTGGGTGTAACATAAGGTTCTGGTAAAAATTTCATCTCATTTGGAGATGTTTTGAATAGGGTTGTGTCCAACCCTAGGAAGATCCTTATAGGATAATTTAGGATCAAACACCCCCTTGGTATTTGAGTGGCCATATCACCTCAACAGAGGCTGATACTTTGTACAAAGGCTTTTTAAGGCATGGCACACCCTCCAAGGGAGCTTGGGGTGGTTTGGTGTAGGGTAGCCCTAGAACCCTAGGGAAAATCCCTTAATGGTGGTTTTTAGGGTTGTGAAGGTCATGGGGTCAAATGACCTTGGACTGACTTAAAATTTGGTGGAGAGAACCATAGGGCAAGTATAGTTCTCTGGACAAAAGTTTAGGGTATTTGGAGACAGCTAGGCCACCTAAAATCCTAACCCTAATTTAGGTCACCAACTTTAATTTGAATTATTAAGCTATCTAATGAACTTCAAATCAAGTAAAATTTGGGCAAAGGGATTTTCTGGTCAAAATAGCCATGATATAATTTTGTTGAGAGTTTTGGATTAATTTATACAGTACTTCATTTACAACTCTAATTGTGCCCTAGATATTTATTTTGAAGATTTTGGAATTTATGTTCACTGGAATATTATGAAATCTTGGATTAGGGCATCTTATAGCATGTTATACCTTCAGTAATTTTCTTGGAAATTTTAACTGATTATTTCTAGTACATACTTCTTTAACGTACTAATTGTGATACGTAGTCAAAAATATAATTAAGGCCCAATTACTATTTGGAAAATTATAAAATTTGGTCAGTGGGTTTTTCAAATTATGATAGTTACCCTGTAATTTTCTCTGGAATTTTAGATTACTAAAAATAGTACCTCCTTCATTAAGTTAAGAAAATTTGTACCTTGCATTAAAATAAATTCAGAGTTCAAATGTTGGAGAAAAGTTATGGTACTTGGTTTATGATGGTTTTAGGTCACTATATAGCTTCTATAATTTTCTTGGAAATTTTGAACATATATTTACAGTACTTCCTTCATAATATAGTAAAAGTGGCCTAAAACTATAAATTAGGAAATATAGGCCTAAACACCTCTGGAATTTCTCAAAACTTGGAATTGCTGTTTAAATGTCTCATAGGATTTTTATTGATTTTATTATGATTTATTGTTGGCTCATTAGTGCACTTCATGTTCATACTAGGGCATTCGGAATCTTAGAATAAATAAATTAAATGCCCGATAAATAGGAAAATTTGGAAACCTTGGATTTAGGCTAATTATGTCATGGTAGACCTCCAGTAAATATTATAGGAGATTCGGAAGATAAATTGGAGTACCTCCCCTTATACTCCTCATGTACCTTAGGATGGTCTGCATATAGTAAGACCACGGAAACTGAACTAGAGTAATAATAAACTTGGAAAATGGAATTTTGGTAGTTGCTGGTTGGTTAGGGCAAGCTAGATTAAGTTCATTTTTGGAAGTCAGGATAAGTAGAGTGTGAGGCTGGTTAAGGTTAAGTGGCGTACGGGAACGACGAAAGATCGTCCACCCCGGGTAGGAATGGAAGAGTCTTAATACTCTAGGGTTAGATCTAAAGTAACAAAAAGGGGATCGGGTTAAGGGAGATCAACCAATAACAATAAGTGCCTTGCGAAAGGGAACTTCGGGCCGTAATGCCGCCGTCTTGGTTCCTAGTGCCCCTTGAGAGCCCTTCACGGGGTATGCCGGGGGCAGTCCTGGGCTAACGTAAACCATATGAATAATAAATCAAAAGAGCAACTAGTATAATTAGGGTTGCACACACATTCACCCCGGTAGCTAGGAAGCTAGAATAATTGGTTTGGTTGCCATTCAGACGATAGCTCTGAAGGTAGATGCACGGACGGGACAGTCCGGGGAGCCGAGGGCTCGAGGGTTGGAGTACAGAATAAGGTGGTGGGTCTTCGATATCTGATTGTCGTTCACACCGGCATCGGTATGTTGACTCGGCGGTGTGGGACACTTAGCCAAAGAAAGTCTGGTGGGTACAGCCAGTAGTAGTACGCGGATACTCTAGTTTGTGTTCTTCTAGGGGCGTACGGAAGGGCTAGGCCTGGTAGTGTGGATACCCGCCTAGGAGTGGGGGGCCCGACACACTGTCTCCGTTTGCCACTACGGAGGTTCCTGGGAGTGAAGCTAGCTGCCCGAACAGGTGGAACTAAAGGTCTATGCGCATAGAGTCGTGTGCGTGCGTTGCACTTGCATGAATCATGGCATAGCATATCACTACACTCATATTTGCATACAACCGACACCTCAACGTATAAATCGGTATGAGACTTTTTATACGATGGGAGCCTTGCAGAAGACCCCTTAACTTATAAGTTTGTATGGGCATTCATATAAGTTAAGGTTTCTTACTTATTTACTTGCTTGTTTACTTACTGTTCTCTAGCTGCCCTTTTTATACATTTGATACTTACTACTTCTCTTCTTTACCATTTACTACCATAGGATTGCTAGTTGTACTTTGTTCTAGATAGTTGTTAGAATAACTCCCCTGTCACCTGCTTTATTATTCTACACCTTTGTAGCTTCCCTTTCCTCCTCTCCGCTCGGTGCTTAGGAGCCGTAGGGGGAGGGGTAGGGGATGATAGGGCTTAGTCTTTATGACTAATAGTTTTCGAACCACAACATTACAGGAGCTCTGGATGGGAGACAGGGACCAGCAGTCCAGGGACCAGCACCAGCGGAGTACGGTACGCATGGAGGTGGGTCAGTCTAGCACCGGTGTACCTGCGACCAGCTCCGTTAGTGATTAGTATTTTTATAGCTTCCGCGATGAGTGATTTGTAGTGAGGACTCTGATGTACTGGGCTCGAGCCCATTTATCTATTCCCTGTTATTATCTATTGATGGACTGGATGTGATTTCACTTTTATTTACATATTTCTGTGGACTTGTTTACATTTTATGTATAATTACTTCTCTCTCTTGTGATCGAAAAGGGCCGGCAGAATGGCGTTTTGTTGTGGTTGCCTTCCCGTGAGTCGGTGCCACCGCAAAGCGGCAATTCTGGGCTAAGACCCCGCTGTTTAAAAAGGAAAAAAGGGGGGGGGGGTCTTACAAGTGGTATCAGAGGGAAACCTCGATCGAAGAGAAGCAGTCCACAAAATCTTGGGCCACCCCCGTGCTAGCTTAGTTTGCGGACAAACTAGCAGCGGAAGCAGTGGTGTGCCCATATGGGAAATCACATGTGAAAGTCCATCCTAACTCTTCTTAAATTCCATTCATTCGCTCTCTAACAAATGGAATTTTTACTTGTAGCCTGCGACGAACCCTACACCGCAGCAGGGGACACCCCAGGCTCCAAATATGGTCCCGCCTCTGCCGGCTCCAGCTCCATTCCAGCAGACGGAGATGGAGCAAACACTGACGGACATTCTGGAGGCCTTCAGAGCTCAGCAAACCCCGGCTCCACAGCCAAACCCCGGGGCCAATTGGATGACTGTCTTCCGGGGACTTTCCCCTTCATCCTACCAGGGGACGGAGCCTGCAGTACGTATGGAGGAATGGTTGGACACCATTTACGAGATGCTGGCAGGGATTCGATGCCCCACGGAGGAGGCAGTCGCTTTGGCAGTCTCCTGCTTAGAGTCACACGGAAAGAGATGGTGGAAATCTCAGCTGGACACCACCTTTGCGGGGATGGACTGCGCTGATATTACTTGGGAGGAGTTCAGAGCAGCGCTCTTGGGACATTTTGTACCTCAGTCGGCGAGGGATGACCTGGAGGATAGGTTCCTGCGGTTGAGGCAGGGGAACAGGACTGTGGTGGAGTATTATCAGGAGTTCACTCACCTGGCCCGCTATGCGGACGCTTACCAGTCTGACGATGTTGGCTACGCCCGGAGGTTTTATAAGGGGCTGCAAGATGACATGAGACAGGCCCTCCTTTTCATCTCAGAGGGGAGTCTGGCCAGGATTCTGGAGATGGCTAAGAAGAGAGAGGCGGATCAGCTTACAGTGAAGAGCCGGAAGAGACCGGCTGATGATACAGTGATCGGAGGTCGTAGAGACCGTCCCCAGGGCTAGGTTATTGGGGAGAGAAGCAACGGAGATCAGCCTCGTCAGGAGTTTGGGCAGGAGCAGAGGAGCCATGGGGTATTGGCTCCCCAGCCTATATAGATGCTGGAAATGCCAAGGACGGCAGAGCAGCCACCGGTATGCTATCAGTGCAACCAGCCGGGGCATATCAAGAGGAACTGCCCTGTGAGGCGAGCACCCCCACCAGAACATCAGGGCGCTCCACCTCCCCGACAGTTTGGCCGACGAGGACAAGACCGAGGATGAGGATTTCAGGATCGAGGCCGCAGGCCAGAGAGGGAGCAAGTGTATGCTCTAGACCTGACAGAGCCCCGGAACCCGGAGCAGGTTATCACAGGTATGGCAGTACTTTTAAATTTTCTTCATATATACTAGTATTCTAGACATAACCTGGTTAGAAATTAAGAGAAGATAACTGCAACAAGAATACTAAGACACTTAATTACCCCAGGTATAGTCTTCGTTAGCGGCAAGCCCGCTCACACCCTCTTCGACACTGGTGCGTCGTAATCGTTCGTGTCGGAGGATTTCGTGAAAGGACTGGCAGGTGTGGAGCCATTCACAGGGAAGACGATGAGGGTGCGCCTACCCGATGGATCAGAGATAATGACCTCTGCTCATTGCAATATGGAAGCGAGGATCGGCGGGAAGGCGTTCGAGGCACCAACAACGGTTCTGAAGATGCCAGATTACGATCTGATCCTGGGCATGACTTGGCTGTATTGGAACCATGCCCAGATCGATTGCGTGGCGAAGAGGATCACCGTGAGGCACGACGACTCCTTCATTGTCATCGAAGGTATTATACCAGCACCCCGTACCTTACTATCGTCTGTGCAGGCCGTTAAGGCCCACCTACAGGGGGAAGAAGTTTATCAGGTCCTTTTTGAGGCGGTCGTGGCCAAGGACTCCATTGCAGATATTCCAGTAGTGCGGGATTTCGCCGACGTGTTTTCGGAGAAGCTACCAGGGCTACCCCCGCACCGAGAGAAGGACTTCCAGATTCAGCTCGTACCGGGGGCTAAGCCGGTATCCAGAGCTCCCTATCGAATGGCCCCAAAGGAGTTGGCGGAATTTCGAAGCCAGCTTCAAGAGTTAGTGGAGGCCGGGTTCGTTCGGCCTAGCTCTTCACCATGGGGAGCTCCGGTGTTGTTCGTTAAGAAGAAGGACGGGACCCTTCGACTGTGCATAGATTACCGGGCTCTGAACAGGTTGACAGTCCGGAATACTTATCCCTTACCAAGGATAGACGAGCTATTTGACCAGCTGGAGGGAGCCCATTGGTTCTCAAAACTGGATCTGAGGTCAGGGTACTACCAGCTTCGCATTCGGGAGGAGGACATCCCGAAGACGGCCTTCAGCAGCAGATATGGTTTGTACGAGTTTACAGTGATGCCGTTCGGGCTCACGAATGCACCCTCCGCATTCATGACCCTGATGAATCGGGTGTTCGAAGAGTATCTGGACGTCTTCGTTATCGTATTCATCGATGACATCCTTATCTATTCAAGGACGGAGGAGGAGCACGCGAGACATCTGGCCTTGACCTTGGAGAGACTGCGTGAGCATGAGATGTATGCCAAGTACAGCAAGTGTAGGATCTTGTGGTGCCCTTAGAGGGGGGGGGGGGTGAATAAGGGCTCTTTAAAATTTTAACAAACTATTTATAAAATACGAAATTAGATGTAAAGTTTGAGACACACCAATGAAATGAAAATCAAGATTTTATTTCTCCAAAATATATATGTAAAATGATTCCAATAAAGCTTGAAATCAAGGCTTACAATGATAATAGTTTTTAGCTTTTTCACCTTGAAATTATATTTGCATCCAAAACATATGATCTTGTTGGCGATGCAAAATCTAGTAAACGTGAAGATCATCTCATTTCCATCCATAGATCTTGTTATCCTCCTTGGCGACATGTTTGGTTTCCACATCGATATTGTTCTTCACGTAGAGGGAGAGTTCTTCCTCCAGGAAATCTAACTCCGACAACTTCCTTGTTTTCGTCGAGCTCGGTACAGGATCGACGTGGCAAAAGAACAAAGACAGCTAGGGTTTTCGGGTATACATTTTTTAAAGGAATTATTAGGGTTAAGGTCACTTCGCCACGTGTCAAGCTGCTATTGGACCACCCATCATTGCATTAAATAAGTTTCCTTGAAAAGACCGGCCATAAATAGTCACTCAGCACACATCCCAAACCGGTTCAACCCGTAAGCATTATTCTGCAAACTCAACCTGGGCTAAAAAGATTCTAAGTCAGATTCATCGTATATACATATACATACTCGACGAATCATCGAAATCCTCCATGTAGACTCGACAAATCAGCTCAACACCTTAAGGTAGATATGGCGAACTCTTCCTGGATGAAAATCTTCCAAGTAAAAATTGTCTAATAAATACTCGAAGAATCAGCCAAAACTTCAAAGCAGTTCCGACGAATTCATCTAGTCGAATTCGAGTCCAACTCGACGAATTCGTCGAGTATCTTCGACGATATTCGACGAATATTACAAGTCCCACTGGTTTTTCTAAGTAAATGTGATGAATTTGTCGAGTCCAACTCAATGAATTCGTCGAGTATTGTTGACAATTTTCTCTGAACTTTCTAAGTCAATGCATCATATGCATCGAGTATAACTCGACGAATCGTCGAATGGCATCGTGATATTTAACACCTTTTGAATCCAGTCAACGCACTCGATGCTTTGGAAGAAGCGTCATGATCACTCAACGCCTTTTGAATTAAGTCGATGCACTCTCGGGGTATTTTCAAATCCCCATCTCTCCCGAGGTCCAGGAGAAAACTACGTTTACTTGTCCCTTCAGCACCTTTGCCTACCGAAGAATGCCGTTTGGATTGTATAATGCGCCAGCTACATTCCAGCGATGTATGCTCACTATCTTTGACAAGTACGTAGAAGGTATTATGGAGGTATTTATGTATGATTTTTCCGTGTTCGGTGATTCCTTTGATAATTGTTTAGAAAACCTCGAAAAAGTCTTAGAAAGGTGCGAAGAAACTAACATTG
The DNA here is from genome assembly GCA_039513925.1 of Platanthera zijinensis. Classification (NCBI taxonomy): domain Eukaryota; kingdom Viridiplantae; phylum Streptophyta; class Magnoliopsida; order Asparagales; family Orchidaceae; genus Platanthera; species Platanthera zijinensis. Next base: position 170,057,897 of record CM077088.1, read on the forward strand.
GCCTAAATTGGGAAAAATGTCATTTTATGGTGAGGGAAGGATTAGTTTTGGGTCATAAGATTTCTGCGAGAGGAATTGAAGTAGATATTGATAAGATAGAAGTTATCGAGAAGCTGTCGCCGCCTACGAACGTGAAAGCAATAAGAAGTTTCCTATGACACGCTGGTTTCTACCGCTGCTTCATAAAAGACTTCTCCAAAATCACCAAACCCCTTAACTCCTACAAAAAGACGCCCCATTTATTTTTGATGACCTTTGACTTTGTGCCTTTGAATTAATAAAAGATAAATTAATTAACGCCCCCATTATAATAGCTCTGGTGTGGGACCTTCCCTTTGAGATTATGTATGATACGAGTAGTTTCGCGGTGGGAGCCATACTAGGACAACAAATTTCTAAAAACTTCCACCCCATCTATTATGCAAGTAAAACACTTACATCGACGCAGGATAATTATACCACAACCGAGAAGGAGCTCCTAGCCGTTGTGTTTGCTTTTGATAAATTCCGTTCATATATTACGCTTTCCAAAATTATTGTTTTTATGGACCACTCGACCCTCAAATATCTTCTTGCTAAGACGGATGCCAAGTCGCGCCTTATTTGCTGAGTCTTACTCCTCTAGGAGTTTGACTTAGAAATCCGTTATAAGTGAGGAGCTGAGAATTTGGCCGCCGACCATCTCTCACGATTAGATAATACTTATATTGAAAAATTAGATGAAAAATCTTTTAATGATTTCTTCCCCGATGAAAAGCTGCTTTTAATGACCACACCCCCTTATCCTTGGTTTTCACACATCGCCAACTATTTAGTGGCTCGTGCCCTTTCGAAAGAGTTCTCCTCTCATCAAAAGAAGAAATTCTTTTCTGAATTGATTTTTGGGAGGACCCGCATCTTTTTCGAGTCTGTGCGGAACAGGTGATAAGGAGATGTGTTTCTTTTGAAGAAGTATTAGATATTCTAAAATACTTACATGAAGGACCGACTGGTGGTCACTATCAAGCTGCTCGCATCACCCACAAAGTGCTTTACGCGGCTTTTTACTGGCCAAGCCTATTTAAAGATGTGCAAGCCTTTGTGAGTAGGTGTGATAGTTGCCAATGGTCGGGAAATATTTCTAATAAAAATGAAATGCTGCAAAATTATTTCCTCGAGTGTGAAATTTTTGACCTCTGGGGAATTGATTTTGTTGGCCCCCTTCCTTCTAGCTTCGAAAACAAATACATCTTAGTTTCCGTTGATTATGTTTCACGATGGGCTGAAGCCCAAGCTCTTCCTACTAACGACTCCTGAGTCGTAATTACTTTCTTAAAAAAAATTATTTTCTTGATTCAGTACGCCGTGAGCCGTTGTTAGCGATAGGGGTTCACAGTTTTGTAGCACATAGTTTTCAACAATTCTTATTAAATACGACATTACACATAAGCTTTCAACTGCCTACCACCCCCAAACTAACAGACAAATCGAAGTAGTGAATAGAGAGATAAAAAGAATTTTAAAAAAGACTGTTTCCACCTCTAGGAAAGACTGGTCAACCAAATTAGACGATGCTCTATGGGCCTACCGAATAACGTACAAAAATGCCATCGGATGTACGCCGTATCGGTTGGTTTATGGAAAATCATGTCATTTAACCGTAGAATTAGAACACCGCGCTTTTTGGGCCTTGTGATTTCTAAATTTTGATCCCCACTCTGTCGGCGACCTTAGAAAATTTCAACTTAACGAACTCGACGAGTACAGCTCTTATGCATACGAGAATAACAAATTTTATAAAGAGCGAACGAAACGTTTTCACGACAAACACTTAAGGCACCCAAAAACCTTCAAGTCGGGCGACCAAGTTCTTCTTTATAATTCTCGTTTACGTTTATTTCCTGGAAAGTTAAAGTCTTGTTGGTTTCGGCCGTTTTCTATTAAACAAGTTTTTCCATATGATACTGTTTTAATTTCTTACCCTGATAAAGGCGATTTCAAACTAAATTGTCAGCGTCTTAACCTGTATTTTTGTGGTTATGGTAGTCCAAACTGTATTAATTTTATTCTTCATGATGGATAACTTAAGACCTTTTTATTTTTGTTAAAAACTTAAAATATTATTTTTGGACAATAATATTTTGGACAATATTTTTTTGATACGTCGAGCTCAAACGACGTTTTAAACAAAGGGTGCTCTTGGGAGGCAACCCAATTTATCTTTTCTGTTTTCTTTATTTTCCACATTTTGCCCCGGACGGCTCCGACAAGCTGAGGCTTCTGCGATCGCCTGCTCCAATGCTGTTGAATCCATCACAAAGTCCAAAGAAGACATTTCAAGAAGATCCAAAGTGCAAGCACAGGGGAGCGACATTAATCAACATTCGCGGCACATAAATCCGGGGAAGTACCTGTTTTTCAATTCTGTAATTTCATTTCTATTTTAATTTCTCTCTCTCCTTCCCCTCCTTTCTCCATTGAGGACAATGCCCAATTTAAGCTTGGGGGAGGATTTCCTCTTTCACTTTTCTCTATTTTTGTTTTCCTATAAAAATCAATCAAAAAAAATTCCTGTGCTTTCTACATTTTCTTCTTAAAGAAAAATCTCAAAAAAAGATAATATCTTTAAAAAAAAGAGAGAGAATATCCCTTGTTTTTGTTTTGTTTTTCTCAAAATCCCTCATAAAGAACTTAGCTAATTATAATATTTCTAATCGTTCTTTTTAATTATATTTCATAAGTAAAATGTTGGTCATGCTGTATTTCTAATTCACAGTAGCACGTTTACGTGAAATGTTTTTCTAAAACTCGCATTTTTTATTATGTTTTCATTCTTTGTCTTCTTTACTTTCAAAAAAATATTTCATCCACTATTTTCCTTTTCATTTTTGGATAATTTTTGTAATGCCGACTTTTGATTAGTGTAGTAGATGTGAACTATCCAAATCGCCTATTATTTCTATTTTCAAGATAATATCATTAATCTTCTTTTATTATCTAGGACTTGCTTTTTGAAAATTTTCAAAACTATGCTTAAGATAAATTTAAAAGCATGAAAATGATTTAGGCTATTTTTGTTTTCGTTTGAGCCTTCTTGCCAACAAAAATTTTTTTACCCCTAGTTAACCGCTTTTGAGCCTTTTTCCAATTTCAATTGATAGCTCCACATATCATTTCATCTTCACCAAAGCCAAATTTTCCAACCTATCTAATCACACTAACCTTTTCGAGTTTCATTTAAAATTTTTCTTGATTATGATAGGGTTATTTTGTGATATTTTTGGAGAAGTTTTTGAAAAAGTATGCTCAAAAGAAGTGTTTACTTTTATTTGGCCAATTTCAAAATGAAAAGAAAAATTAGTTATGGCCTTTATTTTGAAAAAGAAAAAAAAGAGAGAAAATGGAAAATAAAAAGAAAGAAAAATATTTTATTTATAAAAATTTTTGAAACTCTTTGTTTTGGTTTAGTGTGTTTTTTAAGCCTCCTTGTTTATCTTTGAATTTCACTCATAATCATAATCCTAAATCGAATGTTTCGGTCCTAATAAGTCCTTTTGATTCATGCTTTTGAACTTTATTTATTAGCAAAGTAAAATAGAAAAGTAAATCAGTATTAGTTTTGGATTTAAATTTAGATTTTTGTTATTTAATTGATATAGTCATAATGTGTTGCTTGGATCTAGTAATAACTCAATGCATTTTTTCACTTCGTTGCCTGGCTTAAATTTATTTAAAAAATTTTGTTAAAATTTTGGATGATTTATTTTCGTTAGTAAAGTTTATAAATTGTTAAACCATATTTAAGTAATTGTTTTAGCTTTACGTTTCGCATTCTCCCTACTTAGAATTTCACATAGTACTTGTGTAAGCATAATTATAACTTTTTGATTAGTCACTTTTTATGTTAGCTAGCTTTTATATCTTTGCTTGGGGACAAGCAAAGCTTAAGCTTAGGGGAATTTGATAATACGTTATGTAGTCTACACTATTATGGTATTTTTAGATTTTTAATATATAAATCATGTCTTGTAAGCTTATTTGTTGGCCTCTTTTTGTATATATTATTGCCACTAATGTTTTCTTCTCTTTTTGCAGGTTTCCAGAGTTTTCCGCCAAAAATGTCCTGACACGCCCCCCTGACACGCCCTCTCTGGGCGTGTCATAGGGCATGTAACCTGATCCTGAGGAAGGTTGATGCCAGAACCCAAATCCCGAGAAAAACACCTGACACGCCCCCCTTACACGACCTACTTAGGCGTGTCTCTGGGCGTGTCACCCTCATCCCGAAGCCTGTTTCCGCATTTAAAGATTTTCCGTTACTGCATGTCAATAGTACTGACACGCCCCCCTACAGGGGCGTGCCCCAAGGGCGTGTTCCACCTTTTTCTACGACTGACGGATTTCCGACTAATGATTGAGACTTGATGTGCCTTACACACCCCTCCTACACGGGTATGGCCCAGGGCGTATCCACTGACGTACAGAAGCAATCATCATTCCCGTCAGAATCCAGAGCCTGAGGTCAACTCCATGTATGTCATGCCCCCCTGACACGCCCTCCCTAGGCGTGACAGAGGGCGTGACTAACCCATGAGAATTTCTATAAATTCAGGCCTCCCCCTTGTGTCCAGCAAGAAGTTTTAGGTTTAGAGGGGAGGTGCTGCCCTTTAATTTCTTGTAGTTTTGCATGCTCTTCCTCTCTCTCTCTCTTTCTCATTTTAGTTCTTTTCTTAATCTTAGCGAGTTTACTCCTTTTGTAATAGCTTTTGTAATTGCTTTAATAACTTATTGTTAATGCTAGTTTAGGTTTTCAATTTCGTTGCACTTGTAATCTTCTATTTCCAATTGTACTCTCTTTTAGCATTAATATAAAGTGTCCTTTTTTTACTTTGTGTTCTTAATGTTCTTCTACTCATCCCTCCTCTTGCACTTCTCTATGACTAACTAATCCTCCTTGTACTCAATCTTGATGATCTGAGGTTCGAGTTGATTAAGTTATGATGCTTTAAATTTACTTTCCTTTTTAGGTTTTAGGCCTTCGATTTACTCTTGATTATTCATGTTTGGGGTAATATCATCGATATATAATTTACATCTTTGTTTTCACTCTTAGCTAGCCGAGAGGCTCGTAGTTTGAAGTGAACACTTAAGAGTAAAGAGAGTTGCACACACCCCTCGAGAGAGGCAGACGTCCAAATCACCCGGATTGGAGTGAAATCCAATAGTGGGGTTCACCGCGTAAAGAGAGCTTTAGGCCTCCGATTTGGACGAGAGTTCGGTCGGACCTTCCTAAACTCAGTTGGGCAGGACTTCGAGAGAAGCATGTTCAAGCTTTAGGAACCTCCACGGTCAAGGACCTTTACCCTATGAAGTTTAGGTTTTTATCGCATTTTTTAATCAGCTTTTGCCGAGGTGATTCTCGATCGAGTGCTTTTCCATTTCGTCATTTCAACTCGTCATTGTGATCGCTTTTAATAGCTCTTTATTTAACTGCAAGTTGTTCTCTTTTAACGCAATATTTCTTTTCTTAATCACAATTAGCTTTCTCTTTACCCTAAAACCGTCCTTCGATAAGATAATAGCCTTTGTGTTAGTGGGTTTACTCAACAATTCCCGGATTTCAATACGACAGTTGTGTCCCCTAGCTACAGTTCTATAGGTATACTTGCCTAGTTGGATTGCTAGTTCGGCTCTCTTTTCTCTAGCATGACAAGCAATCACAAAAGAGAACTAGCAGAATTACAATAATTTAAACAATATAAAAACATCCCAATGTCATCCTAATATTCTTAGTAAATTCTAGAAGTCTTCTCCTTCTATTTTCTTCTTCTGCCTCTCAAAGTATCCTATAGGATTTGAGATATATCTTGGAGGAAGAGGAGTACCATTTAGAATATTTTTCCTGTGAATCCTTCTTCTGCACTCCTGGTCTTCATGCTTTCTCCATTCCATAGAGTTATAATACCTGGAGATATTTATGTCATGATTTCCAAAGTTGTTCCAAGTATATTGGATTATGTTCTCTGAAACTGGACTCTGGTTTTCATACCCATACATATTATGAATTTCAATCCTTCTTCTTTGTCTTGCTTCGATTCTCTCCTCATGCACTTTGATCAACGCTTCTCTTCCTTGAGGATGGCCCACCTTGCTCTGCTGGAGATGGATTGAAATGATATCCTCCCCAGGCTGCCTAGTAGCCTCTGGTGGCAGATAATCACTATCAACCAGGTCAGCCTCAGGTATGTGAGGTTGAAGAGTACAATCTAGTGGAACTATTCCCAAAGCTTTTCTAATGGTGATTGTTGTCTCGATTTCCTATTGGGTAGAATGGTATGTGATGTTACACTCCCCCTTTCTTATCTCTTCAATTGTCCTTCTACAGATGGCCTCTTAGGCTTCACTAACCTTATCTTGCTTTATGTTTACATCAGTTACTACAGTATTTTTTGTGTGTAGGAGATGTTCTGATGGTGTTTGTTTTTTAGATTGCCTGTTGGGTAGAATGGTATGTGATGTTACCCTCCCCCTTTCTAATTTCTTCAATTGTCCTTATATTGATGGCCTCTTAGGATTCACCAACTTTATCTTGCTTCATGTTTACACCAGTTGCTATAGTGTTTTTGGTGTGCAGGAGATGTTTATTTATTAGCTGATTACATGAGTCCATTATCTTTATAATGGCCATTCTGTTAATAGCTAGTCTGGCATGTGTTACTAGGAAGGCTTGTTTCAGATTTTACCAGTGGCATCCTGGTTGTCTATAACTACTTGAATAAACTCATGGTTTCATTTTACCATGCAGTATAGTCCACTACTCTTGTATCTTTCATGAAGAATTGGAAGGATTGAGTATTCAGATGATGCATCACCCTTTCAACTTTTGAAATCCTTTCATTTATTTCAGTCCTCAGTCCTCAGACTATCTTCTCCACAAATACTTCATTACTCTTTCTCTAAGTATCCATCATTCTTTGTAGCTATGTCAAAAATGAACTTGATTCTCACTACTAGAAAAATGAGTATTAGCTACACATTTTTTTGCCAGGGTTCAAAAATCGTGGCTAATACACTAGTATTAGCCATGATCGCAAAACCGTGGCTAATATATGGGTTTTAGCCACAACTATTAAAAATCATGGCTAATACCTTGGTATTAGCCATGAAAAACAAAAAAGCATGGCTAATAACTGACATCTAACCAATCAAAACCCTTCATCTTAACCCCCTACCCCCCTATAAAATTATTTTAGAATAAAAAATCCAATCTCGCAGCTTTTATTTTCCCGTGCCCACAACCTCACCTCCTACTTTCTCATCTTCCTCGCCGACCTCACTCCACCTCCCTCCGAAAAATCAACAGAAAACACCCGGCGCTTTCCTCTCCTAGAGTTGTGCGATGGAGAGGTCGGTCGGACCGCCGACGACGATGGGGAGGTCCACGGTGGTGCGCTTGGAGGCATCGTAGCGATTTAAGTCGAAGACGAGGGTTTCTTTCTTAGTTGCGGGCACCAGATCAAGGAGGGATGTCGCGGTGCTGGCAGCAGTGGCGTTGATTGACCGGGAAAGGACGGTTCTGCAGATTCGATGTTGATGGTATTTGTTGAGGAAAGGGGTAAACGCACTGCCGGCAAGGGTTTTCTGAGAGGGCGTGGTGCCGAAGAGAAGGCGGGGAAGAAGATTGCTGTGAGTTACGATGCCTCCCTCTTCTTTTCTATTCTCTTCCTGTTGCCATACCACTCCTATATTTCAACGCTCCAGCTCCATCGCTTCTACCGCGACGGATCGACTGTTAAAAATCGGGGAAAACTTCCTGGCGCATTCTTGTGGCTTCGTGCCCTAGTTTTCATCATTGTTCGCCACTTCACAGCACCGTATGAGCGTGGCAGCACGCTATTCCCCCTCCGACATCACCGAAGGCAACCAGCCCTGCATCAGGTAGTGCGGCTTCAACTTGTGTTCAAGAAAAGTACATGGGGGACTTTCATGAAAGAAGGCGACGTCGACATCTGCATCTCTAAACTCTAATTATTTCATATTTCTATTTCATTCATATTTAGACATTTATTTATAATAGATTTTGTGTTTCTTCAACCCAATTCGGTATTTCATTCATGAAAATCATCTTTGCATCATCAATATTTCATTCAGTCATTTAGGGAAAGCAGACTTGCATAACTTCTATCAGAAGGAGGGGCCAGGAAGGTATTCCTCAGCTTTTTCCCTTTTGATTGTGTTGCAGGAACAATGTAGTTAATAGTGCATAAGTGCATTGCACAAAAATATTTCAGTATTATTGTTGCCCACAAATTGTTCGATGAAATGCCCCTAAAGATATAATAATCTTTTTTTTTCCATTAACTCATTTCATGTGTTATATATTCTGTGTTTTTTTTCTTTTGTTGATTCGCTTCAACTAATGATATTGATTTACATGTATAAGATTTCAATAAGAATACACTCAAATGATACTCTCCCCATGCATTATATGTCAAAATCAATTCTAGCTTTACCCGTACTTGAAATCAATGGGAAGAGGTTTTCATAGAATCATGAAATTCAAAGGGGGGTGAGTTGAACTCTCTTCTCTGTTCTTGATTTCATTTGTCTTTATTATTGAGGATTGTGGTGAGCCCTCTACTGGTTTGGGGCTTGGAATCCATAGATTAATGAAGGGATTATGGTAATCCTACCGGCCATAGAATATTCTTGGAGTTTGATAGGTAATTATTTACGTTTGGTTATTTGTACAGTATATGCAAATGTTTGTTGCTCATCTACCGGGTTGTATCTCTTTAATTTCATGCAATACAGGTTATTGTTCATGTGCTTGTTCTCGATATGGTGTAAGTTAGCCCGTATCAGCTTATTTTGAGTTGGAATTGGTTTATTTGGTGTGTCTGTAATAACTTTCTGCTGCATAAACTGCACAAATATTTTACATTTTAATGTATGTTATCTGAATGATTGCACGGTAAATTTATGAATGATTGCACGGTGAGGCTGATCGGGGATTAGAAAATACAACAGCTAGTTGAGTAGATAGATAATGTTGAATGATTTGGTAGGATAAGAGGCATGCCTAAAGTAATGTGAAAAAAAGTTCTTCATGGCCATATGCATAGTGCAGGTTTAAAAAATTGTGCTTCACTCAACATGAATAAATAGAAATTGAGGATTCATAAAGCTGACCCAAATAGTTGGTATAAGGCTATTGATGATGATGTTTATAGTACTAATACATTGATATTTTTGGTGGTTGTGAAGTGCTGATGGAATGCTGTTTGGAGCTCTTGCGAAATTCCCCATCTGTTATGGTTCTCTGCATTATGCTGGAGGCCAGTATTGTTGCCATGGCTATGTGTCAGCATGGAGCAAGTGTTTGTACTCAAGTTCTGAACCTGTGCGCCTGAAAGTGAAGTGGAAGATTCCAGAAGGCACAAGTAATCAATACCTTTTAAAGGTAAGTCTAGGTTATGCTTGGAAATTCAAATCCACACTTTGATGTTCTGATGTTAATGCATACTTTTGTGGAATACCAATCCAGTGGTTCAAGTCACAAAGGGCAAAAAAACCCAGCAGAGTACTCCCTCACTCATCATCAAATTTTCAAAGCAACAAGCAGTCTCAGCCATCTACTAGTGAACGGTTGGAGGGCAGGGTATATGGAGGTTCTAACATGGCTTTTGTGTTCGCATGAAGAGAACTTAAGCTATCCTTCTTTGCGCAAGCTTTTATAGATCTGGGCTAACAGTTGATTTTATTTTGTGTTGCATTTAATCTTGTATTCTATTCTTTCTTAATAGCTAAAATTAAGAGTATTTAAATTTATGTAATAACAGAATTTTGCAGCTACTTGGAGTTGCCTGCATGTTTATTGCCGCGTATGTAGTCCGTCTTTTCAATACTTTGGTCTTTCCATTCATACGATTGTTCTTCTTATGACCAATTTCAGTACTTTTTTATATATTTTTTCAGAAAATATGAGGAGATTTGTGCACCACAAGTAGAGAATTCTGCTACATAATAGACAATACATATTTCAAGGATATATGAGGTGTGTTGTGGAGTTTCAGCCTCATGTTTATTGACATAACAGACACCTACAACCAAATGCTTCTTGAGGTAATAAGCTATGAAGATATTATTCACACTTATGTTATTGAACCCGCCATTATTAGCATGCTCATGATCTCTTTACTCTTTCTTCGCAGGAGATTCGTTCGCGTTGCATTTCGGCAGGGCAGGGTGCAGCGGGATTGGTGCGTGGCTCTTCAACACCGTACTCAACGCTGCGTTGCTGCTCATCTTCTTAAACTTTTATATGCTGAAGAAGGGGGTTGTGGAGGAGGATTTCTCCGGCAGCGGCCGCCGGATAATGGAGCAGGTCAGGATGTCTCTGGCCGAAGCGGCGGTGAAGAAGAATAAGGAGCAATGAAGGCCGGGAAGGGAGTGAAGATTGGATTCTTGAATTGTTGATCAGCAGAGAAAGTTCCGTTTTTTTTTCTCTCTGATTTCTTTTACTAAGAAATATAAATATATACTAAATGCTTATATATATGGTAATATGAATGATAACTTCCTTTAACCTGAACTGAAACTACAAATAATTAATATGTATAGTATATCTTTACATTTACAAAAAAAAACAGTTCTCTTTAAATTCAATTCTGTCTCATTTGAGCTGTGCTGCAATGCTTAATGTTTAAAGTATGAGAATTTTTGGTTGTCACATTTTAAATATTTATTTTAATTCTTATAAAAATGTGCATTTTTGACGAGAATTTCTCAAACAATCTGGTTACTTTGCATAATCAGTATTTCTCAAACAATCTGGTTGCAATATAATGTATATATTGTTGTTCCTTAAGTTTTTCTGATTGTTGGTTCAGCCTCTTAATTTCTTTGATCATCTCGCAGTGCTTCACATTCAGTCTCTTAAAATCTCCAACAAATTATTACAGTATTTTGAATGTGTTTTTTTTAAAAAAAACATAAATGAGTATTTGCCACGGCTTATAACCGTGGCAAATAGTTTTTAAAAAATAATGAGTTTACTTTTAGCCAGGGATTAAAACCATGGCTAAAAGTCAAGATATTAGCCACAGCAGTTTTTTCCATGGCTAATACTATTTGCTACGGCCAATCCGTGGCTTAAAGTTTTTAGCCACGCCGACTTTAGCCACGGCATTTTTCCGTGGCTAGACTGCGGCTAAAGCTTTTTAGCCACGGTTTTGGACCCTGGCCAAAAGTCTATTTTCTAGTAGTGTCTTAAGAAAGACTGGTGGTTAGAACTTCTAGCTCAGCCTCATCCTATACAGCACTCTAAGATGGAGCTGTTGGGCCCAAATAGTCCTCATAAAGAAAACCTAGAGTTGATTTCTTAGAGGTTCCTATGTCATCTTCTTGGTTTACAAGCACACCCTTCTCCTTCTATAACATAAGTTCATTGCATGTCGGGGTTATTTTAGCAGAGTTGTCTTCAGTAGCAGGTTCCTTGGTTGTGATAGTAACCACTTTGATGACAACCACTTTAACTACTTCCAGGGCCACTCCACCTTAGGCTGACTCATTCAAACTTGGCTCCCTCCGAACTTCTGTAGTTATCCAATAAGCTTGATCTCTTGGGCAAAGACCTCAGGTGCAGGCTCCCCCTCCACTATACCTTGCATCTATAGGAGTAGTTGGCTCTCTCCTTCTCCCTTTTCTGTATGAAAGGTGGAGACTTCCAGTATCTTGGTGGCCAAGAACTGAGGATCAAGTGCTTCATGAACTTGTCCTTGAACTTCTCCCACCATAGGTCCTTCATGACCAGTCACTCCCCTTGATTCCTCCATTGGGGCAGTGCTCACAAGGTCTTTAGGAATCATCTTTTCATGGAGATCGGGGTGATGGTCCCCTACCTGCTTCCCTTCGAGATGTATGGGGTATGATTATATCTTTCATCAAGATGAGATTTTCTCAATCTTCTTCTCTTAGAAGACACTTCCCCTGTAGAACGTGTTTCATCCTTTTTCTTATCCTTTTCCCTCTCCTCTTCCTTGAAGAGCTTGTAGCTTGCTCCTACCTTCTCTGGTTTGGGAAAGGGATTTTCCCATCTTTCAAAAATCATGTAGTACATCTTCTTAAGATAGTGAAGAGGGATTTCGGGTACTTCTTCCATCCTATCTCCTAAATTCTTGAACAGATAAAGTGAAACAATTCTGGCCATGTTGGGGCAGCCAAGCATTCCTTCAGTCTTTTTAGGATGTAGCAACTCCAGCCAATCTTCTTTTTAGTGTGACAATAGTCATGACCTTGAACTTTTCCTTTGAAATCTTAGCATGGTACCAATGTTTACATAATAAGGCTCTTCCTGTTATGTCTGGCATTAATATCCCTAGAGGGTTCATGTCGCTCTTCTCCAATGAGTCATACTCTTTTCTAGAGTAGTTGTACCAAGCTAGGGCTATGACTGTATCTTCTTTGGTTATTTCCTCTTCTTCTTCACCTACTTGAATGGTAGGACAATCCCAAGTGATGATTGATACTTCTGGCCATGACCCACATACGATGATTTAACACAGTAGATTTTATGTTGTGGTCAGAGCTACTAACCTCTGCATTTTGGAAGAATACTTTAACAACTGCTTGAATAATCATTGTTGGTTCTGACAAGATCATCTGTAATCCTACAATGCTCAAGAGAAAGATCACATTCTTAAAATTTTCAGGGAAATACCTGAAGCTGCCCTTGATGACTTCACTACCAGTATTGATTTTCTCAGATGAACTCTCCTTGGGTGCCATTGAAGAAACAAGGGTTTGACGATGAAGATTTTTTCTTTGTCGAGACGGGAGCAAGAATACGAGAACAAAGGTGTGACATTTGGGGTTCATAGGGCCTATTTAACCTAGAGTTTCCCGTTATTTCTTATTTAATAATATAAAAAGGATTCCAAATGATGCGTACCTATTTAGGGAATAGAATATACAAAAATATTTTGTTGATAGCTTTTAGATGAGAATTTGAAATTTTGCATTGATTTCCCTCATATTCCTTATTCTTCTACTTGATTAATATTAGTCTTTATTTCTTGCATCTTGGTTAGTATTCCAAATACTACTTGCAGACCACATAGCAATTAAATGTAACATTATAATAGAATGTAACAAGATTTCAATTTGTAGACCACTAAAAAGAGAAATTGAACTTCTCATTTAGTGAAGAGGCTAGACACAAGTATTCAAGATTTAACATGCCTAGTTCAATTTTTAAGAAATTGAACTTCTCTTCATCTATAGGCTTAGTGAAGATTTCTGCCACCTATTTGTTAGTAGGGACAAACTCAAGATAAAAATCCTTCTTTTCTACATTCTCTCTGATAAAGTCATATCTTATCTCAATATGTTTTATCCTGCTATATGACATAGGGTTTTTAGCAATTGAGATTGCACTAGATGAGTCACAGAACTAAGGTACTCTACTTAGCTAAATATTGTAGTCTTATAGCTGATGTTGTATCCATAACATTTGAGCACGATAACTTCCAGCTGAGATATATTTAGACTCTGTAGCGAAGATTGCCATACTTGTCATCTTCTTATTGCTCTAGAAAATGAGCCTTCTTCCAAAGAAATAGCATGTTCATAAAGTTCTCTTCCTATCTTCCTTGCATCCGGCAAAGTCTGCATCTGAAAATCTTATTAGCTCAAAATCATTACTCCTAGGGTACCTTAAGCCAAGATTAGGTGTACCCTAAAGGTATCTTAGATTACTTTTGACAGAAGTATAATGAGATTCCTTAGGGTTCACTTGGTACCAAGCATAAACACATGTGGAGAATATGATGTCTAGTCTACTAGCAGTAAGCTAGAGCAGGGACACAATTATACATCTATACAAGGTTTTATTAAATGGCTTCCCCATTTCATCCTTGTCTAGAGATATATTGGAGCCCATTGGAGTCCTCATAGAGGTTGCACACTCCATTCCAAACTTCTTTATAAGCTCTTTTGTGAACTTGGTCTGTGAGATGAAAATTCCATCTTCAGATTGCTTCAATTGGAGCCTTAGGAAGTATTTCAGCTCTTTCATACTGCTCATTTTAAACTTCCCTTGCATAAGTTTGGCAAACTTTTTGTAAAGTTTATCATCTATAAATCCAAAGATGATGTGATCAACATAGATTTTCACTAGCAAAATCTTACCTTTTTTTCCTTAGCAAAAATGTATTGTCTATCTTCTCTCTTGAAAACTTATTTTCAATGATGAAATTAGACAGGGTCTCATACTAGGCTCTAGGTGCCTGCTTGAGAACATATAGAGCCTTTCTTAAATATAAAAACATGAGTAGGATCAGTAGAATTTTAAAAACCTGGAGTTTGTTCTACATGTACTTCATCTTTCAGATCTCCATTAAGGAAGACAGACTTCACATCCACTTGGTATACTTTGAATCCTTTATAGGCTGCATATACTAGAAACTACCTTATGGCTTCCAATCTTGCCACTGGTGCAAAGGTTTGGTAAGAGTCTATTCCCTCTTCTTGTATGCACCCCTTTGCATCCAGTCTTGTTTTGTTCTTGACAATTAAATAGATATATCCAAAAAAATTTAAGTAGGGCAAGGTTGGTTTTCTGCCTTTCACAAGCTCATATGGAGTCTTATTGTGAATCTTGTTGATTAAGGCCCTATTCTGAATATAGCAAGTTGTGTTGGTAACCTCTGCCTAAAAATATTCTGGGAGTGAGTAGTCACTCAGCATAGTTCAATAGCTTCAATTAGAGTTCTATTCCTTCTCTCTACAACTATATTTTGTTATGTAGTTCTGGGAGAGGAAAACTCCTGAAAGATACCTAGGCTTTCATATAATCTGGTAATAACACCAGATTAATATTCAGTCTCATGATCACTTCTGATCTTCGCCATAGAATTGTTAATTTAATTCTGAATTTGCTTGACAAAATTGGTTATAACTTCTAAGGTATCTGACTTTTGTTTGAGGAAGAACACCCAAGTGAACCTAGAATAATCATCAACAATCACAAAAGAGTTGACCTTCCCTCCTAAGCTATGAATTGGCATAGGATCAAACGAGTCTATGTACAATAAGTTTAAATACCTAGTAGTTTCATTAACCCCAATGGGTTTAAATGACCCCTTAGTATTCTTGCCCATTTGGCATACATAGCAAGGGCTTTCTTGGACACACTTCCACTTAGGGCTATCTCTAACCAAATTTTCTGAGAGCATCTTATTAATGGTCTTATAGTTGAGGAGAGCCAGCCTCTTGTGCTGTTGCACATAGAGTATTGCTCTATTCTAAGACATATATCATATAGAAGTGTCTAAATCATTATAAATAAAGTTCAAACAGTAAATATTTCCACTCCTAGTGTCAGTTAGTATGGTTGTCAAACTCCTTAATTAGGCACTCATTCTTATGTAAGGCAATAACATAGCCAAGATAACATAGTTGGCTTATACTTATCAAATTGTGTTGCAACCCTTCAACATAGGCTACCCTTGAGATGGTGACCATGCCATTTGAAATCTTACCATAACCTTTAGTATTCCCTCTATCAAAACCTCCAAAGATGACTTTGGATCCATCTTTAACTAAAGAGTAGTTTGTCAGAAGGCTTCTTATTCCAATCATATATCTGTAATATCCAATGTCCAAGTACCAGATAACAGTTTGGTTAGTCTTTGGACATTCCTGCAAAAGAGATTACTTTTTCTTAGACACTCAAATCTTGTGGGTTCCTAGATACTTATCAGCATTGGAGCCTTGCGTTAGCTTCAGACCTAATAGAGGACTATTGTGGAATTGTCCAGGTCTGGGTGCTGGTCTTCCAGGGACTGCTTTAGGGATAGTTGGGTTTAACCTGCGATTAATTGCAAAGTGTCCAACCTTCTCACAGCACCATCACTCAAACATGTTACACCTTCTCTTAGATCTCATAACAGGAGTTAGATGAGTCCTTTTTGGATCAAGGGAGTGTCTGCAAGAGATTGCATATGAGTCTTTGCTTGGTTTGTGGTGATTTGTAGATGGTGACTTAACATGCACAATCAAATCCTTTCCCTTCCTAGTATCTCTTATTTTAGACCCACTTCCATTACCCTTGGTGCTGGTGTTGATGCCAAGCATAAAGGGACTATGGTCCTTCATCACAACTTCCTCATGAGTTGTCTTGAGGGCACTTTTTCCACAGTGCGTATCTTTAGTTCTACTAGTGGAACACCCATTTTTCTAGTGTCCATAGCACTTTCCAGCTAATAGGTATTCGTGGCTAAGAAAGCCTTTTTAAAATTCATGGGTTTCATAAGTGTCTTTCCTTTTGCCTTTGTTCTCGTCCTACTCCTCTTCTTATATCCTACACCATTTTGGTATGGTTCATAGAATGTGTATATGATAGGGAGAACTGTTAGGGGTTTAGAATATTTTGCCACCAATTCTCTTTCATTGAGGAGAAATTTGACAGACTTCTTAATGATTCTTTCCTTTCAGATGTGAAACTCAGCATGCTTGTCAATAATTTCTTTGAGCTCAATTATTTTTGAGTTCATTTGATGGATCTTATCCATCTTTTCCTCAAGCTGACCCTTCAAAGGTCTGAGGCTTCAGCTTGCTTCTTAGCAAGCTTCCTGCTTTTTCACAAAGACTCAAGGTGGTCCACATACTTCTCCATAATTTCATCATAAGAATTTTCTTGTTCAGAGTCCTCCTCATTTCTAGATGTTGAGGTGACCTCTGACTTAGCAACAGTTTCATAATCTGAATTTGAAATTGTGGTTTTAGAGTTTACCTTATTAGGATGAGAGTCATCATGATTCTCCTTACCATCCAGAGTCATTAGTCCATATATCTCTTTCTCTTCTTCATCATCACTATCAAAAGATGATAGTAGGGCTCTGATTCCTGTCTGAGTAGCAGTAGGTGTTGACTCCTCAGATAGTACACTCAGCCCTACATATATTTATTCTTCTTCAGATCTAGAAGTGCTAGTATCACTATCACTCTAGGTTCTCTCCTTCTTGGACAAGAGGATCTTTTCAGCCTTCTTGCCTTTCTGGTGCTTATCATCCTTATGCCCTTTCTTATCCTTTCTTTTAATTGGGCAGTCAGCTATGCCATACCTAGGCTTGTTGCTGCAAAAATAAAATATATCAGTATTAAGTTATTTATTCTGTTTAGAAGTATACTAGTCTCTCTTGGAGTCATTTATGAATTTATCAGAGGTCTGATTGTGCCTTATGGAGTTTGAAGAGGACTAGGGTTTAGAGTTATTCCAATGCTTCACCCTTCTCATTATCATCTTGAACTACATTGTGAATAAGGCCAACTTGTCATCAGACATCTCTTCCCTAGAAGTACTTGGTTTAGAATCTTCTAAAACTTCTGTATTGCTTGGGGAGGGTAATGCTTTCCCCTTGCATCTACTGGAATTCCCAGCCTTCAGATACATAGATCTATCCTTATTATGACCTTCTTCATTCTTCCTGGTGTTAAGATGAAGTTCATAGGACAGTAATATCCCAAATTGATTTTGGTGTTCAATATTCTCTAGGTTTCCCATTTCTCTAATGGTATATATCTTTATGTCCCATTCTTTATGTAGGGATTTGAGAAACTTATCACTAAATTCATAATTTGTGAAGGACCTCCCATAATTCCTCAGTCTATTCATAATTCTGAAAAACTTCTCATTACAGTCAATAATATTATCTCTCTTATCCTATCTAAAAGCTTTATACTCCTGATTCAGAAGGGATTTCTATCATCCTTGACTTCTTTAGTACCTTCAATATAAACACTCAATGTGTCCCATATCTCCTTGGTAGTTTTGTAGTGAATTAGGTTCTGGAATATAGAATCATCAATTTAACTGACAATGATGTTCTTGGCTCTCTTGTCGATTAGAGCCAGGATGACTTCATCTTAGACATCTTTGAAAGTTTCTTGGGAACTTTCAGATTTGTATCCAAGGGAGCGATATTAATTGGGACATAGGGTCCCTCTTCCACAGTACCAAAAATTCTGGGGTCAGAAGCTTCCATGAAGAGTTTGACTCTCAACTTCTAAATACCAAAATTCTCATTCCTATAGATAGGAAGTTTCACGAAGCTAAGTTATTTGAAACTTTCTCTAGAGCTCATTATGCTATAAATCTTTTCAACCCTTTAACAATATTATTTAGTTGTTAAGCCTTTTGAGTAACATAGATTTGATACTACTTGAAATATGAGAGTTGATACTCACCTAGATGGGGAAGAATAAGTGATTTACTGATTATAAATTTCTTAAGTTATTTTTCTAGAGCACAATGCGAAAAAATTATAGAATTAAATCGTAGCACATCACAGAGCACATCAGGATTTATAGTGGTTCCCCAAGAATTGGTATTTCAAATTTCCCTTTACGCTTGCCTAGCAGTGAGCTTGCCTAGGCCAAAACTTCTCTAAAATATTTACTCAGTTCCTTAGATATTTTTATCTTAGGAACTCAAGTTCCCTACCTCATACCTATTCACAGGTCCTACACCTCAGGCTATGCTCAAGACTTATAATCTCAGGCACCATAGGCCCTACAGACTTAAATCCACCAACAAATCCTACAGCTCAGACTTTCCTCAATCCTTACAAACTCAGGCTCCCAGGCCCTATAACTCAGGATTCAAACAAGCCCTACCTCAATCTATAAACATAGAGATCTACACTCAGATTCATAAGGAATCCTACAAAAAAATAGAATACAGTTTATGGACTTAACATTCAAAATCTTGTGTCTTCAAGTAGAAGCACAAGACAGACTTCTTCTTCCTTGTCTTGATCGACACTTGGAATATTTTTTTTGAATGGCTTGCTTGATCAAGAGAACTTGTTTCACAAAACTTAGATGAAAAGCAGTGAAAACTCTCCGTGAATTCTTAATGCTTGTGAATATTTTTCAAAGGCTTGAACATGCAAAAGCACAACTAACTTCTTCTCAAATCTTTAAGTCCTTTTATTTTTTACTTTTCCAGCAGAGAGAATAAATGTTGAATTTGAATTATCTAATGGCTAAACAATCTTCCTTGGTCAACTGCTGGATTAAGAAACCCCAAATGGCTATGTTAAATCTGCATGAGAAAGATTTATAATCAAGATATATTGTGGCTGGGTCTCTTCAAATGACCAGCAAACACTTTAGGAAATAATCCTAATTTGGAAAAAAAGCAACGACTGTTGAAATTTGACTAAGGAAGCAATTTGGATTTTTGGTGATATTCTCTATTAAATGAGAATGATTCTCCTTGCCGACGATCACTAAGTTTAAGCAGCAAAATCTGTGAATCAATCTGATTTGAATTCTTTACTCAAATTGCTCCTTAAATTAAGGATTTGACCATTGTGCCACGTGTCAAGATAGAGTGAGTAGGTTTAATTGACCATGATATGATACAATAAAAAAATTCAAATGGTTCACAAGATATATGTATGGTCAACTCAAAACACATAGAGGTTACAAAAGGAAACTCCTAACACTTAGCCAAAATCTGCAATATTTTGTCTTCATGCTGTCGATGCAATCAGATTTTTTTCTTAGTCGTGAAGACGATGCAGTATAATTTTCACTAAGTCATCCTTCGATGCAGTCGAACTTTTTCTTAGGTCGATGTAGTTTAATTTCCTCCATGCTAAGAAGTCGATGCAGACGAACTTTGACTTAGTTGTAAAGTTGATGCAGTCAAACATTTACTTAGGTATAAAGTCAATGAATTCGAACTTCTACTTTGCCAAGAAGTCGATACAGTCAAACTTTTACTTATTTAACACCGCCATCTGTCTCGAAAAATATAACAGAAAGTCCGATCAGGGCCCCACAACATATTCCACAGATAGTCAGTGGAGTTACGCATTGAAACCAAAACATCCACGCATCCTAACTCAGAGTTATATTCTTACGGAAGCTTTTAATTAAGAAGAACCCATAACCAGGAATGTACGCTATAAGAGACAATAGGAATGATGGTCGTACACAAAGTTTGGCCATAAGGCCTTACAACATATGAATTGTTTAGCACCTTGGTGGTTTACAAACTTCGGCATGCAAGATGGCAACACATGAAAATAAGAAAATACTTTGTTTGGCCTTCGAGGGCCGATATAGTGCATAGGGGCTTAAGCTCGCTACTTCCCGCACGACTCCCCTTCACCTACAGAATGAAAATACACCAAAAAGTCGCAAACAAGGCAAGTAGAATTGCAGTATATGTATATATCAACCACTACAGACATGGGAACGCATGGTCGCACGCCCCGTACAGTTAGGGCACATTATCGATGTACTGGATTCCCAGTCCCACCACCATCCAAAGTCCCAGACTTGGTGGTTCAACATTGAGCTTTTACCGTCAAGGCCACCACGCATTACAGACTCTCCCAAAATAAGATGGTGCTTTGAGGAGAAACCTCTTCACCAACCTGTAAGGGATGTGTTAAGATCGGCGTTGTCTATGCTCAAATCGTCATAATCACAATGTCACGGCGTGGGTACGAATTCACCTCGGCCTACTAATTAATAACCAACATCATCTCAAATGGACGGCTCTCTTGGCCAATAAGCTGTGCTCTCCAGGCCTCTTACGCTTCCTAATGTTATGCACCCAGCCCCTAGGACCGAGGCTTCACACCTCCAAAAAATAGCTCTCTGGGAGCTAACGCCATTGGTAATGCTACCGCAGGGTGATATCAAACAAAACTTTGATTCTGCTATAACTTTAGGTGTTTTCCTGGAGTATACCTCCAGGACTATCTACAGCAACCTGCAACACCATAAGACCTCATAAACTACACGTTTAACCACGGAGTCTTATCCAACATGCAAATCAAACATCACAAATCCAAATCAACTTGTTCGGATAGGCTTCACACAACATGTCTATTTCGTACTTTAATTTCGGATCCTATATGCAATTTTACCTGGGATACAACTGATCAACTCGTTTGAAGAATTTCCTCAACTTAATCGCTGAGAATCTTCCCTCATATGCCAAAAAAGGACTGTCATGTTTAAGGTTTTCAGGAGGAGAATTGTTACCCTTGTAGATCGCTTAGGAGCCATGAACAAGGATTTGATTAGGATGAAAATGTTTGCAATGCCTTCCCCTTGATGGATCTAGCCTCGACTCACGATTTTTATTTAAAGAACTCCTCCAATAGCTCTTCAATGAGTAGGATCGGCCTTCTTCTTCTCCCTTTCTTTTCTTTCCAAAGTTTGAAGAGAGAGTGAGAGAAAGAGTGTGAAAGAGAAATGAGTATCCCTTCCCACACTCCTCTAGTTAAGATACACAAGAGTAATCCTGGTCGTTGGATTATCAGGCCAAAACAAATGAATGGCCACGATTCAATCAACATTCTCTTTTAAATTTTCTATCGGCAAGCAAGAGCATGCTATCACCTGGCGGTAGCTTAGGTGGCGACGGTTGTCTTTTCCAGCACTGCTTTATCACTTAACGATAGCCTCAGCATAACGCAACATGTAGTATGTTATCACCAATGGTATCACTACCACGACGCGATAATAAGACTGCATTGACATGTCATCTGTATCGTACTAACAACTATCGTTGGGCAATATCAATATCGTTAGCGGTAGCAGTAGCTCTGTAACACCTCCCCTGTAAAGACCATATAATATGGGTCCGGCCGGGGCCCCACAACATACGGACGCCACAGCTTTAGTATTAAAAGATGATATGAAAACTACCCAAGATCAAAACTCCAGACAAACACAGCGGAAACAGAACACTAACAGACAGAAGTTATCCACTAACAGTAGAGTATCAAATGGCCTTAAGGCCTTACACAATAATAGTCTGACAATAGAAAAGTGTCAAGCACTCCTAGGCTACCTCGGCATGCAAGCCGGACATAACAAAACAACAGTAGCAAACACAAAAGGAAAATTCCAAGCACAGCAACACTTCATGAGGCTTAGGGCTTTTCGCCCGGCGCGCTAGCTCCTGCATGTGATCCTTGCCCTGTAAGGATTTGAAGTAACGTGGGTTAGCAAAGGCTGACCTCTACTGTGTAACAAACACATCTCCTCCCGGCCGTCCCTAACGGACCCCGGGGTATCACTCCACCTGCAAGTTAGCACTTCGTATACCAAAAGAGCATATATATTAAAGCGGTAAAACAGGCTTGGATGTCTCATACAGCATACATGTTTTCTATGTTTTGTACAAAGTGAAAGGGGCATATTATGCAACATGAATACAACCCGGGTTTCACCCAAGGCACCCTAGCTCGTATGCATCTTGCACAAACTTCAAACACTGGGTACTTCCGTTTCCCCATTGGCTTAAAGCCGCAAACAAAAGGGAACCACCATGTCACTAACGGCACACACGCCGTCACACGAAACCTTGCAAATGCCCCACCCGCACAAGGGTCATAAGCCCCGGGCTTGCCCGCACATTCTGACTTCGCACGTCAGGGTTCCGTCTCAAACTGACCGATTCTAAGAAGCCTTGCTGGACCCCACCCGCTCATGGCTACATTGCCCGGGCTTGCCCTCCGCTCGGCATTCTCGTCAGTCTCACACAAGGGGCTAGTCTCGCCGGGACACTTTCCCCACATGACTTGCGCGTCACGGGATAGCCAGCCGACCACGGAGACATATCTGCGCCTTTGCACAACACAAACCAAGGTTTCCCCACCCCAATCACCATTCGTACCGTATCTTTCCCGTGCCCAAGGAAACCATCTACCGCACGAAGCGGAGCTAACCTTGTCTGGTTCCGACTACGAGCACTCACTCAAATAAAAGGGGGAAAACGCATACACACAACGGCGTATTGCCGCAATGGATTTCTACCGAATCCCCAAAGCTCGCTATGCAACATCACCGGGTCGGACTAACGGTCGCGACCACGGCTTCACCCACAATGCCTAATCCGCTAACGGAGCGGATCTCTAATGCAAAGCATGCCGGGATGAACATACTCAACCCGGAGGTTACTCTTGAACCTAGGCTACACGAATCCCTCTCATTTGAGAGATCCGGTGCTCAAAACACGAAAGGAAGGGGATGCTATTCATGCATCCTAAATCATAAAAACCGAGAGGAGAAGTGTCGTTACCTTCCGTCCCCTCTTTCAAGCCATGGAGAAGATTTGCTCGGTTGAAAACCACCGCAATGCTCCCACCTTCGCGGATCTTAACTCCGCTCGCGAAACGGACCTCCGAAGCTTCGCCGGCGGCCGGAACTTGGCCTCCTTGCTCTCCCTTCTCTCTAGAACTTAGAGAGATAAAAGAAAGTGGGGAATGAGGGTTTGGAACCCTATTCCCGGCCTTAGACTTCCCAGGGAGGCTCCCCACCGTTGGATCTTCCCAAGAAAAGAATGAACGGCCACGATCGGAACCCAAAATAAAAAATCTGGGCCGAACACGGGTTGCAACACGGCCGTGTGCAGGGCCGTGTCAACCATTCGCCGTCATCCAAAAATTCCCAACCAGAACACGGCCTGGAACATGGCCTCTGACACGCCCGTGTCAAACCCGATACGGCCGTGTCACTAGCCGTGTCAAGCCCGTGCTCAACTCCTCCAAACCACCCGAGAAGGACACGACTAGGGACACGCCCGTGTCCAAGGCCGTGTGCCTTCTCGCCGATCGTCGACCAACACAGCTCGACGACCCAGGCGCAAAACGGCTTGTGACACGACCCGTGTCACAGGCCGTGTGCCTACCCCCAAAACCCAACTTTGCCGAAAAGACGGCGTCGGGTCCTCTTCCAAGATCTGGGGTGTTACAAGCTCATCGAGGAAAAACGATGCCGTGTCGAGAACACCTTAAATTGGCATCAAGATCACCTTAAATTTACGTCAAGATCACCTTAAATTGGAGTCGAGATCAGTTGACGCCAAACTTGACATCAATAAACCACTCTCGCTGATGGTATCTCTCGCTGATGGTATCTCACTATCACTTTAAATTTACATCAAGATCACCTAGGGTGTTACAAATCTCCTCCCCCCTCCCTTAAGAATTTTTGTCCTGAAATTTAAACAGTTAAGAACAATAAAGAAGTAAAAATATAAAAAATGTACCTAAACGGAACAGCTTGGGGAATTCCTCAATCACGGTTTGCTTGTGCTGCCACGATAGTTCCTCGCGGCCATAGTTGTCGCAATGGACCTTGACAATTCTGATCGACTTGTTCCGCAGCTGCTTGACCTTTGTGTCTTTGATTCGAATGGGCTTGACTTTTGTTGTCAACAAATAATCAAATGACACCATATCCACAGCCACCACTTAAGTAGGCTCTTGCACCGCCTTCCGTAGCACAAATATGTAAAATACATTGTGCAAACAGCTTAGCTCTACTGAAAGAGCAAGGAAATGGGCAGCTTCACCAGTATGTTCAATAATCTCAAATGGCCCAATGTACCTCAGACTTAGCTTCTTCAAGCGACGAATCCTGGAGATACCTTTGAATGGATTACTCTTGAGATAAACCAAATCGCCAACCACAAACCCAACATTTCGGTGTTAGGTGTGGTAGTACTTTACTTGCCTGTCTTAAGCAAAAAACATTCGCTATCAAATAAAATGTATCGTCGAAGTCGCATCTTTGACGTCTTTACACTTATTCAGCTTTGATTCACTAATTCCTATTGGATCGGGTAGCCAACCTTAAAGGGGGGCTGAATAAGGTTTTTAGATTAATTCAAAATTAAAAGTTGTTTTACTAAGGAAAACTAGTTCTGGAGGCTTTCACGGTGCTTTAGCTTGCTAGCGCCCGACGGTAAGTCACAGTAGTTATTTTTTCCTTCGTAAAACTTCACCTTACAGAGGCTCACACAACCTTCACATATCTACCAACATGTAACCACGAAATTTCAAGAAAAATAAACAAAAAATAATTTTATTCAAGAATAACAAAGGTGGTTTACAATCAAGAACAACTTGATCTTCATGTTGTCGGAGATCAGATATAACACCCCTATCCGTCACATTTAATATAACAGAAGGTTTCGGTCGGGTCCCCACACCATATTTCACGGACAATCAGTGGAGTTACATATTTATACCATAATCTGATGTACACATCCTAACTCAGAGTGTTTTCTACCAGAAGATAATTTAAATTGTATTAAGAAATCAACCATATGAATGTCCACTTAACCTAAACTGGAATGATAAAAAAGATACACAAATAGTTATGGTCTTAAGGCCTTATAAAAGTTTCCTCAAATAGAAGTGTTTTACATACTTTGGCACGCAGGCCGTCCATACATGAAATAGTAAAAGTAAACACACTTTGCTCTGGCCTTCGAGGTCCAGCATAGAAACCATGGGCTTCAACTCACTATTTCTCGCTCAGCTCAGCTACACCTGCAAGAAACCATTCCACCCCAATGATGGCAAACGGAGCAATGATCAGCATTAGCTAACCAAATTATAACGACCCCACCCCTCACCTAGGGTGGCGGTGCTCCTTCCCTGCAGGAATTTAGCATCGATATATAATGGAAATCAGAACGTGCAATTTAAGCACCATTCACAACAGACGTTGACACAACTGGCCATACGCCCCATGCACTAAGGGCACAGTATCGGTATACCGGACATAACTAGGGTCCCACCTCCGTTCTTCAGTGACAGTCAACATACTTTTAGCATTCAATAGTCTTTCCAGGCCGAAGCCAAAGACTCACTCATATGGCTACGACAAAGTCAAGGAGATCTCCTCAATTCACTCAATGACTCAGTCCAAGTCGGTCTTCATAGGGCTGGATACAGTTCAGCTCTTTCCCGATGCTCAAATCGTCGGGCACAACAAACTTAAGTATAGGTCAGCCTCCCCTTTCCCATTCGCATGTTACATAACTCTATTATGTTCTAAGGCTGGCACTCACGACCACCTCAGCTGGGCTCCTCAGGCTCTCAGCTCAACACAATGACACACAGGTCTCCATGAGACAGCCCTCAAAAAACAATGGCCCCCAGGTCTCCAAGAGACATGCCTCACAATCACAATGGCCCCCAGGTCTCCATGAGATAGGCCCCACAAATAAGGCTCACTGGTATCTACCGCTGGCAATAGTTCCACTGCTGCCTGGTAGGGGATAGACTATCGATTCTTCCCCTAAAATAGATGTTTTCCTAGAGGCACTTCCAATACTCTCACTGTAGCGTATACATACCCCGTGACTCTGAAATTTACAGAATTACCACAAAGTCTTCTCAAGCATACAAAACAATCATCACCAATTCATTCCATCCTGTCTGATGGGCTTCACACAGCATGCCTATTCCATACTTCGATTCCAGATTCTAAATACAAAGATAATGGGGATCCAACAAATCAATTCGTCGGGAGAACCACTTCCACCTGTTCGTGGAGCGTCTACCCTCATATGCCAAAATTAAGGACTTCATATGCCCAAGGAGTAAGATCGTTACCCTTGACGTTCATTTTAGAGCCATGGGAGAGAATCTAGCCGGATGAGAATGACCGCAACGGACTTACCTACGTGGATCTGAACTCGGCACGTGACTTGGAGCTTCGAAACTCAAACTGAGATGGGATATAATTCCTCTTTGTCTCCTTCACTCTCCTCTCTCTCTACCTCTCAGAAGAAGAAAGACATGAGAGAAAAATGAAGTACAACTCACAAATCCAGGCCATAAAACAAGCTAGCGCCGTGTGGTAACTATCTACCATCGCGCGATACCTCAAGCGTTAGCTTGTTCTACAAGCCCACTGCCTAAAACCTCCAATCACGGACCACCACGTGGCCACGCCATAACTATCCTACTATCGCTATGTGGTACCTCACTACCGACGCGTGGTAGACGATTCGTCGCATCAAAGCGTTGTTTCTACGAATAGACACAACTTCCCCGCGGTATTACTACCGCCCCGCGGTATTAATACCGCCCCACGGTATTACTACCGCCCCGCGATATTACTACCACCCCGCATTATTACTACCGCCACGCGGTAGTCCACAGAGAACCTCGCCAATTAAATTGCACATGCATCTACTACGTGGTATCAACCTATCTCCTGCGCGGTAAATCACTGAGCGCTCCTACCATAATTCCACAACACTACTGTCGGCATAAACCCTACCGCCATACGGTAGCTCACAGAACCCACTTCCAAACTACAAAAAACTTAGTGCGTTGCAAATTTTTCCCCACTTAAAGAAATTTTGTCCCGAAATTTACATGTTGTAGGAAAATATAGAAGTATCAATATTACAAAAATATACATCAAGGAAACGGCTTTGGGTACTCTGCTCTCATGGTTTGCTCACGCTCCCATGACAATTCTTCACAACCACAGTTGTCTCATCAGACTTTGACCATCATAATAGACTTATTCCGCCACTACTGGACTTTCATGTATTCGATTTGAACGGGCTTGACCTTTGTTGTCAACCCACTATCGATCGGCACATGATTCGCTGCAACTACTTGCATAGGCTTTTGCACCGCCTTCTAGAATACTGATATGTGGAATACATCATGCAGATAACTTAGTTCCATCAAAAGCTTCAATCAATAGGAGACTTCCCCAATGCGCTCCAATATCTCAAACGGTCCCAGGTACCTCAAACATAGCTTTTTCAAACGTCAAATCCTTGATACGCCCTTGAAAGGCTTGATATTCAGATAACCCAATCTCCCACAACAAACCAAATATTTCTATGATATGTGTTATAATACTTAGCCTATGTATCCTGAGTAATCAGCAACTGCTCCTGAATTGTACGAATAGTCAAAGTAGCATCCTCAACTTCCTTCCGCTTAAATAACTTTTTTTCGCCCGTCTCAAGCCACGACAAGTGAGTACGACACTTTCTACCATATAGGGCCTCGAAGGGTGCCATCTGAATACTTTCCTGGTAGCTATTATTGTAGGCAAACTCAGTCATATACAGGTGGTCCTCCCACCACATCCCAAAATCTAGGGTACACATACAGAGCATATCTTCCATCGTACTAGTTATCCTCTTGGTATGACCATCTATCTGTAGATGAAAGGTTGTACTTAACTTCAGTTTGGTATCCAACAGTTGATGAATAAGCCTCCAATCATTAGACATGAAGCGCCCATCACGGTCACTAACGATGCTATGGGGCACACTATGTAATCAAGCGATATTGTCAACGTAGAGCTTCGCCAGCTTTTCCATTGAATCGTCATTCCTATTCGAAATGAAGTGTGACACCTTAGTTAAACGTTCAACGATCACCCAGATGGCATCGGTCCCCTTCTGCGATATCGGCAAGTCGTGCACGAAATCCATAGATGTGACATCGAACTTCCACTCTAGTATAGGTAATGACTTCAGAAATCTACCGGGCTTCTGACACTCGACCTTCACTAGGGCACATGTCTGACACTTCACCATATATAGATCTATGCTATTTTTCAATCCTGACCACCAGAACAACTTTTTCATGTCCTTGTACATATTTGAGCTCCCCATGTGGATTGAGTACTTTGTGAAATGTGCCTCGTACATCAATTTCTCCTTTAATTTGCCAATATTTGGGACGTACAATCGACTGTCCCTCTGTTAAAGGCCATCACTTACAGTAAACTAGGCATTTGACCCATCCAAAGACTCTGCCAAATAGCATCTCATACTGTCATCCAGCTCCAGTGCTTGCCGAATCCGAGGTCATACTGCACTTCTATCCAGTTTAAACATGCTTCAGTACTAGACCTCCTATCAACACAAGAGATCTTCATGGCCTCAAAATCTCGAATAAGATGCTAATCATGCATCTGTATCCAGTTGGCCTGTATAAGAATCCTACAACTTAGCGCATCGCATTACCCTTCCCAGTAATGTAATGTATCTTGAAGGTGTAGTCCCCAAAGAACTCCATCCACCTCCACTGGCGCATTTTCAAGTCCTTCTGGCCTAACAGATATTTTGGCTCTTATGGTCGGTAAAGATATCGACCTTTATGTTATACAAGTAGTTCCTCCAAAGCTTTAGAGTGAATATCACAGATGCTAACTCCAAATCATGGACCGGATAATCCTCTCGTGCACTTTCAAGTAGCACGAGCCATATGCTATCACCTTCCTATGTTGAATTAAAACGCAGCCTAAGCCGCTCCCTGAGGCGTCAATGTAGATTTTATAGCCCTCTGAACCACATGACGAGAACAAAATAGGCGTCATGGTCAGACGACTCTTCAACTCTTCAAAGGCTTGCATGCACGACGACGAATATATAAACTTTTAATCCTTCCTTATTAGGGTAGTGAGGGGTAATGCTATCAACGAGAAGTTCTCTTCAAAGCGCCTTTAGTAGCCGACAAGCCTAAGAAAACTCCGGACTTTTGCAATAGAAGACAACACAAGTCACTCTAGTATCGCAACTATCTTCGTCTGAACCACTGTAATTCCCTCTCCACTAACTATATGTCCAAGGAATGCTACCGAAGACAGACAAAACTCACACTTAGAGAACTTGGCGTACAACTAGCTTTTCCTCAGGATCTCCAAGACAGTGCCTAAATGATCCGCATGTTCTTCCTAATACTGAGAGTACACTAGGATATCGTCAATAAAGACTATCACGAATCGGTCCAAGTACTCTCTGAATGTCCAATTCATCAAGTCAATAAACACGATGGCGCATTCGTCATCCCAAATGACATGACAGTGAACTCGTAATGTCCATAACGTGTACTGAATGTTATCTTGGGAATATCACTTTCCCCAATTCTCAACTGATAATATCTAGATTTCAGATCAAGCTTCGAGTACACAATAGATCCAACTATTTGGTCGAATAGATCATCGATTTTATGAATCGGATACTTATTCTTTTCTATCAGCTTATTCAATTCTCGATAATATATACACGACCACAAACTACCATCCTTCTTCTTCACGAAAAGAATCGGTGCGCTCCAAGGTGATGAACTTGGACACACGTAACCCTGATCCAGCAGCTCTTGAAGCTGCACCTTCAATTCTGCCATCTCCTTTGGTACTAGATTGTATAGAGAGCATGATATAGGCTTGTCACCTGGTATTAGCTCTGTAGTGAAATAGATCTGTATCTGAGGTGGAGCTCTAGGGAGATCTTCGAGGAAAATGACAGCAAACTCTGATACCACTGGAATACTAATAAAACCAGGCTTGGGCTTCTTAGCCTCTAATAGGTTGAACAACAACTCCGCATCCTCACAAACTACTTTCACTACTTGGAGAGCAGACATCATCGTCTTTCTCAATCCCATCATACTAGAGAAGTAGTTTCATGACCCATATTCAGCCCCAGTTTGGCTATCTTGAGACTGCAATAGATGTACGCATGTTGCTCCGAGAGACAATCTGATGGAGGCAACCCCCAGCGTGATAAAGTTGAAGATGAAGATGGCGACGGCGTTCTCCTACATGTTAAGGATGATGACGGCGATGGCGGCGGCGGCGACGACGTTATCCTACATGTTGAAGATAATGATGGAAGAAGACGACGACGACCCCAACATGATTGAGACGGCGACGATGAAGACTTATGAAGACTTTAAATATTATTTTAATTATTTGCATTTTAATTTTCAGCGGGAAAATGGGGATAGACTACGCAGAGTAAGTGCACAAATACAAAGAAATATTGTCTGATCCTGATTAATTTTCAAAGATAGATTTGTTCTCGCTAATATTTCAAAATAATATATATATATATGTATTTTGATATTCTTGCTGGAAAAAATATGGAGATTATTAATTAATTTTTTTTCTGAATTTTTGCAGAAAAATAAAAATTTAGGCTGCTATTGGCAGACCACCAAAAAAAATAATTTTTTTGCTTTTTTATGTTTGAAAAATTTTGTGCACGTGCGTGTCGGCCTACTAAAATTAATTAGGATAGTGTAATTAAGAAATCGACACAACCTCCCTTTGATACCAAATTAATGTAGGCCACTATGTTTGCCACTATAACGGCTAAGGGAATTACACGTACGCCTCTCTATTCCCGATATTACGCTCACACAATAATTAAACGCAGCACACTCACGAACAACGTTATCAACTATTGCTAACGTACGGTAGCCACACCGAATAAATATCGAACAAACTATTGGGTCCGACCGAGCGATGGTTGTACCAAAAGAGATCTACCGAAAAGTTCGATTCGGAAATGGTAGATCTCCCCCAACAAAATGAAAGCGAGGCTCGTCAAACCTCTCAGAAAATTAAGCAACTTGAAAAAACAACTTATGCTATCGGAAAGATGAAACCATGATCGAAAAATAATTCCGAAATAACACAACGGTATTCCACCAAATAAAATTCTAGAAAATAGATTCACACAAGAGGTAGAAAATCTCATTACCCAACCGGATTGGATGATTCCAATTCGCTTGAGGATCGCTCTTCCACGGTTCCGCCAGAGTTTCGCCAAATGGAGAGAAACTCGTCCGCTTCCTTCGCTTCACACCAGGATGGATGAAAATCCCAAAGGGAGGAGCCTCTTTTTTTTGCCTTTGCTGATCTCAATATGAAGGAGATGGTTGGTCGGCTAAGAGGGTGGTGGTGGCCGAACTATTGGAGGTGGAGTTGAGGTTGGTCGGCTAGGTGGAGGAGAAAAGAGAGGAGGAAGAGGGGAGGAGGCTAGTGGCCGAATTCCATAAGGAGGGAAGGAGAGGGGAAGGAGGCCGGAGGCCAAGAGAGGGGAGCAAGAGGGAGATCCGAAATTTTGAAGAGGGAGAGAGGGAAAAAGGGGGGAAACCAATTTTAGGTTTTCAAAATTCTTTCATTCTTTTCTAATGAAAATAATAGAGTCCATGCCTATATATAGGCTTACAACAAGACTTGGCTATTTGTAGCCCAAATAAAAATTAAACATTACATAAATTTAAAAATAACATGATTAAAATTAAAATACAAATAATTAAAATAATATTTAAAGCCTTCATAAGTCTTCATCGTCGCCGTCGCAATCATGTTACGGTCGTCGTCGTCTTCTTCCATCATTATCTTCAACATGTAGGATAACGTCGTCGTCGCCTCCGCCATCTCCATCATCATCCTTAACATGTAGGAGAATGTCGTCGTCGTCGCCGTCTTCATCTTCAACTTTATCATGCTGGGGGTTGCCTCCATCACAATCCATGCCATAGATTACATCAAACTCTGTTATCGGCAGTAACAATGCTTCCAAGTCAAACTGCTCTGTGATTCCCTTGTTGGCGATGCACCAATCTAATAGTTTCTATGGCTATTATCTCCCTAGCTGCCCCCCTTGGTGTGAAGCCTTCCCCTTTCTACCTCCATCCCGTTCGGTGGGACTCCGGCATGGCTTCCTCCAGTGCGACTCTAAGGAAGAAGGTTGCAGCCCCATTCGGTGTGATGTCGGTGGTTCCGTGGAGAGAGTTATTCTCCCACTTATCTTGTGTGTTTGATCTTCTTGGTTGGGTAATCCCTCTCTTATCTAGTGCTTTCTTCTTGTGAGATTTGTGGAGGATGTATTCGAACCGTCTTTTTCGTGATTTTTAAATCATTGCTCGCAAGTTTGATTCGATTTCGTTGTTGTTGAATCTCTTGTATTCCGGATTGGAGGATCCATTGCGGGAGCAAACTAGGCCTAACCTTGACTTGCTCTCCAAGTTTGGCACTCTTTGTGTTAACAAGGGATTTAATCTCAACTTGAACTCGATCGCCTTTTGAAGTTTTCTCTGCTCCTAAATAAAGCTTTTTGCTGCGTTTGAAATGGCTCAAGTTGAAAGTTTAGATGCTTGTGTAGGTGCGGTGAGTTGTGTTCTTATTGGAGAGGTAGGTCTTAAGGACGTTGTATCGAGTCCGGATTACGGTGAGTTATGTGCTTGTTGGAGAGGTAGGTCCTAAGGACGTGGTATCAAGTCCCAGATTTTTGGGAGCCAACCGACCCCTTTTCGTTCGCTTTTGGTCGGATCCCTCCTCTTTATTTTCATGTTCATGAATGTTGGTTGTCCGTTAGCGTAAACAATCGCGTGTCACGACCCACCCTACATCAAGTACCACAGCAGGGCACCTACCTCAGTGACTAATTAGTCACCTACAGCTCAGGAACAAAGTGCCCTACAACTCAGATTTAGGCAACCTGAATGTTTCAGGAAATTAATCAATAAAATTGAAATACTTACTAAGGGAAAAATCTTTGATTCTAACTTGCTGGACTTAGCAGATATCATTCCAGCCCACTTACTGTAGAAGGAATTAGTCTTCTTCTATAACTACCAATTTCTCTGTTTTACTGAAGGAAGCAACTACTGTTGAAGGCTTACAGCCCTTCACACAGCTATCTTCTCTTTCTGATAGATTAAATCAGCCAACTTGTTCTTCAAGGAACACTCTTGCTGAACTGGAAGAAGCTTCAGCTATCTTTTCCTTTTGGCTTTCACTGCTTGACTTTGGTTTCAAGCTTGTTGAAGAAGATGAAGTCCAGTTGCCTCTCTTTCATTTTCTACTTTCGTACTCATTAACCCTAATCTTCTTTTCTTCTCTTCCTTTTATATATGTTAATTTAAATCAACGACATAATTTGAATGTGGGCCCAGTCACGTATGGTGAGCGCCACCTCCCTACAATGAAGACAAACAATACTTTTCGGCGCTGCTGCAGCTTTCCCGCAACAACTTCATGTAATTTGACTTTGATGACGTCAGCATTGGTCATCACCATCTGGACTTAGAAAATATTCCAGAACTTTATTAAGCATTGAGTGATGTTAAGTCACTCAACTCCATCTTTCTTGGCTCTCAGCACTTCTGGACTTGTGAATTTTCACTGGCTTTGTCTATGTGGTTATTTCTCAACCGTCTCAGCAGTTTCTTCTTAATAGCTGAGACAAGCTTCTATCTCAGCATTTTCTTCTCAGCGGTCTCAACGCTTTCTTCTTCTTAGCTGTGACAGTCTTCTGTCTCAGTGGTTTCTTCTCAGCGATCTCAACTGTCTCAGTGGTTTTGCCTTAGTCAATTTATCTGACTTTAGGTCGATGAATGTTGAACTGCGTTCGACGATCGGTGGGCTGAGCTCGACGAATTATGAACCTCAAGCTTATAAATTTAGCTCAATGAGTGGAGAGCTAAGCTTGGCAATCTGTGTGTTGAGCTCGACGAACTGTGTGCTTAGCTCGACGAACTTCGAGCTGAGCTCGACGAATTCTGAACCTCAGGCTTCTGAGTTTTAGCTCAAGGAATGGTGAGCTGAGCTCGGCGATCTGTGAGCTAAGATCGACGAACTGCAAGCTGATCTCGACGAATTCTAAACCTCAAGCTTCTGAGTTTTATCTCAAGGAATGGTGAGCTTAGATCGATGATCTGTGAACTGAGCTCGACGAACTGCGAGCTGAGCTCGAAAAAATCTGAGACCCATACTTTGAACTAAGCTTGACAAAATTTGAATTCTCCAACATATTCTTCTTGTTGACTTGTCCAATCATGGACTACCTGCATCCATGAACTCAAGCACACATCAAATACATTATGCCCCTTAGCATGATTGGTGATGCCTCTTCAAATCCTGAGGAACATTGTAGATCACAATTCCCAACAATAAACACACTTTGCTTTGGCCTTCGAGGGCCGGTATAACAACCATGGGCTTCAACCTGCTATTTCCTGCTCGGCTCAGCTACACCTTCACAAAACCATTCCACCCAACAGTGGAAAACAAAGCAATGGTTAGCATTAGCTGACCAAATTTTAATGACCCCACGCCTCACTCAAGGTGGTGGTGCTCCTTCCCTGCAGGCATTTAGCATAGATATATAATGACAATCAGAAATTGCAATTTAAGCACCATTTACCACAGGCGTTGGCACTACCGGCCACACGTCCCGTACACTCATGACAAATTATCAGTGTACCAAACAAAACAAGGGTCCCACCTCCATTCTTAGTAATGGTCAGCATACTTGGAGCATTCACTACTCTTTCTAGGTCGAAGCCAAAGACACACTCCCTGGCAATGACAAAGTCAAGGTGATATCCTCAATTCACTCAATGACTCACTCCAAGTTGATTGGCATAGGGTTGGGTATAATTTATCTCTTTCTCGAAGCTCAAATCGTCAGGCGTAACAAACTGTGATGTGAGTCAGCCTCCCCTTTCCCATTCGCATGTTACATAACTCTGTTATGTTCCATGTCTAGCACTCCCGGCCTCCTAAGATGGGCTCTTCGGGCTATCAGCTCAACACAATGGCCCACAGGTATCCATGAGACAGGCTGTAACATCTCATTTCTAGCTAGACCCCTAGGAGTGGTTTTGTCATGACTAGGTCATGACAAAACCATAAGAAGCCCAAGAAGACCAAGTGAGCTTAGGCATGAAGGTGGAGATCACAATGGTCTGCAAATAGTAGAATTCTAAACACCATTTTAGGATTACCATAGACTTCACCATGAGCCCATGACCAAACTAAAACATACCTAAACCATTGGAAGGTCCATTAGAGCCCTAAGGGTCCATTGGAATCAACCCAGGGTGGCCAAGTTGACCTAGGATCATCCTAGGCCTAGAATGGGCAAGGTGCCCTAACTAAGGGAAATGTGCCCCTAATGTGCCCAACCAACCCTACCTATGTCTTCCCAGACCTAGGGTGAAGTCAATGGGTCATTAAAGACCCATTGGGGTCAACTTTAGTGGCTGAGTTGACCCAAGTCAACCCTTGTCCTAAAGTGGTAAAAGTTCCCTAATAAAGGGGCAAGTGACCACTAAGGTGCCAAGTCAACCCTATCGAAGCCTTTCTAGACTTTAGGGGAGGTCAATGGGTCACCAAGGACTCATTGGGGTCAACCCAAATTGTCAATTTGACTAAGGTCAACTCAATCCTTGAAATAGGTCAAATTAGCCAAAATGGGCTAACCCAAGCTCAAACACATTTCCCCCACTTGAGCTAACCTAATAATTATTATTAATATGGGTTAGTGGGCTGCCAATAGGCTGGAGGAGAGATCAAAATTCGGCCATGGTGAGTATGAGTGAGAAAGCTCCATTTTTCCCTTTAATGGAGGAGAGAGAAAGTGAGAAAAGGAGGTCATTCATTGCCAAGGGAGACCGAGGTCCTCTCCAATTGATTCCAAAGGATGAATACATTCCCCCTCATCATTTTTGAGGAGTTAAATAGCCATGGCCGGCCACCCTAGGTGGCTGAAATTAATTTCTCCCATAAGGAAGAGAGAGAAAGAAGAGAGAGAAGGCCATTAATGGCCATAAGAGATCAAGAGCCCCTCTCCTCACCTCCATTTGCTGGATTCATCTTCCCTGGATAATTAAAAGGAGATCAATAGCTATAATCATCCATAAATGGCCGAGTTCAGTGAACCCATGGGTGGCCAAAATTTCAACCTTCATGTCCAATAATGACCATTGGTGCTACACCCTTCCTCTCCCCCATTTAGCCCTCTTAAAATAATCCCTGGACTCAGAGAAGGATTTTACACACTCCCACTGAAGGACCCAAGTCAGGTGGTAGTATAGTTACAAGCACAGAAAGCTCCACCACTGGCCATGGAGCACCACCACCAAACCTGTCGGCAAGCACGGTTAAAGGTCATCCTTTACTCCTCTCTTCGTGGAGTAGATCTTTAAATCTTTTAGGATAAAAATCGGGCTCAATTGAGCCCGGTCGGGTGAGAGAAATTTCAAATCTTTTCATGGATTGTCAAACTTGCGGGATCGTAGGAAACCACCCCTCTGGCGGCTGTGCCACCGCCCAGCGATACCCCCCACCTCAACGAAGGTGGTGGCGGTGGTAGCCGGCCAGGGAGGTGGCCGGGTGGCCTAGAAATGGGCTTGGAATAAGCTCCAGGTTCGGCCAATCATGGCCCTTGGCTGGAGGAAGAATATGACCAGGATCCACTAGATATGCTTTAAGATTCCTGTTGGATCTGCATTTATTTAATTTATGTTTATCAATTTCTATCCTGTTTACTCGATTGTATTAAATTAAATATTAAAAATACCTAGGTTCCCCTACAAAAAACGTGACCAAAATGAAAATTGTTGCCCTTGAAGTCTAATTTAATATAAAATTAATTTTAACCAATTTGGGTAAGTGGTTAGACCACAACACTCATTTTGGTGAGGTTTATACCTATGCTAGATCAGACATTGTTTTGAGTGCCCCCATCAATCCAGCCATCCAAATGACTTGAAATTTTGTATGGGCGTCAATCTTACCTATACATAGAACCTATCCAAAAATGGGAATTTTTGTAGATTTTGTTTATATAGTTTTTGTAATTATTTAATAATCCTAGAATAATTTAACTAGGAGGTCTAATGACTACCAAATTCTCTCAAATTTTGGTGAGAGGTTATTGGGATCAATATAGGTCACTGTATAAATATTCATCCCATTTGGAGATGATTTAGTTAGGAAATAAGCAAACCCTAAGTTGGACCAAAAAGGGGGATTTAGGTAAAGTGTCCCTTGTGGGTTTAAGTGGCCAAATCACCTCAACAGAGGTTGGAAATTGGGCCACTGATTTTTTTATATCAGTAAGCTCCCTCACATGGATTATGGGGTGGATTAGGGTGGATTTTCCCTAGGACCCAAGTTTAAACCTTAAGGTTTAACTTTGGGGGCTTGTGAAGGACATAGGGTGTTATGCCCTTGGATGGACTTGGGATTTAGTCCATGTGATCCTTGGGTGATGAAATGCCCTAGGGAGAGCTATGGAGGTAATTGGACACATGAACCCCACTTAAACCACTTAGTAAGTATTTAGGTTCTGAAACCCTAGAAATTATTTAATGGGTCATATGACCTTGAATCTTGGTGGTACTTTAGTAAGGTCAATTTCATAATATTATTAGCCTCTGGGATTTATCTTAGTTTGTTTAGATATCAGTAGCTCACCCTTGTATTTATAGATTCTATAATGCCCTTTTTGATGATAATGATGTAATTATGATTTATGTGTCTTAGAATGGTTTGAAACTATGGAAAAGCTAATAAGATCTCATGTAGTTACACTAGTAATTTATTTGTGGTGTTTGAAACTTCCTTTGTAGTACTTCATTTGTAAAGTAAATTAGTGCACCTTATCGTGATAAATAGTAAATAAATATAATGGCTTGCTGGAATATTGTGATACTTAGCCAGAGACCATTTTAGGGAATATAGAAGCATGGAAAAATTCTTAAATGTTGTTTAATTGAGATTACAAGGGTGTGTTTTCATAAAGTGTCTTATGATGGTTTTCATTAGGATAATCTTTTACCTAGTTTGCTGACTTGGGAATTTCATGAAACTAAGGCAGTGAAGTTTTATGATCATAATGTAGCTCTGTTTATTTTTGAGGAATTTTTGGACTAGTATCTTTGGTACTTCCTTCAATACCCCTATTTATATGAATTATTTTGGATTAAATATTTAGAGGTTAAATGATTTGTGAAAGTTTATGATATTTAGTATTCACTGATATCTTGTTATTCTACAATGTTCATAATTTTTGTATGGTCATACCCAAAGTAAATCTAGTGCTTCATGTTCAAATCACCCATGGATTAATTTTGGAAAACATTAATTAAATATCAAATTTAATTAGAAAATTATAAATTTCTAGATTTAGACTGAATATATAAGGGTAGACCATTAATAAAAATTTTAGGGCTTTTGGATGAATATTTGGAGTACCTCTTATTATGTATATCATATAGCTTAACGTGGCCTGCATAAAGTAAAACTGTAGAAACTGAGTTAGGGTGAGAAATGAACATAGAGAGTTGGGTTATTAGGTTACTTGCTATAGTGGGGTATAAAGGAGTTCATCATCGGGAGTAGTGTTGGGTTGACTAGTGTTAAGGGTGCTCGGGATCGGCAAAAGATCGTCCTTTCTATGGAGAGAGAGAGGGTCAAAATACACTAGGGTTAGATCCAGTATAACATAAAAGGGATCAGGGAATGGGTAATAACCAATAATAGTAAGTGCCTTGCGGAAGGGAATGACGGGCATCATCTACCATCATAGTTCTAGTGCCCTTTGAGAGCCCTTAACGGGGTATGTCGTGGGCAGTCCTAGGCTAACCACATGGGTAAACCATAGGAATAATAAACTTCAAGAGCAACTAGTATAACTAGGGGTTCACTTTCACACACCCCGGTGTCTCGGTAAGATAGGGTGACTAGGATGTCTGGGGAGCTTTGGCTCGGTTATTGGTTATGACGGACAGGATAGTCCGGGGAGCTTTTGCTCGGTTGTTGGTTGTGATGGACGGGATGGTCCGGGGAGCTTTGGCTCGGTGGATAATACATTTATATTGCATGTGCATAAGATATAAGGTGGTGGGTCTTCGGTATTGGAGGGTCATCGCACCGACACCAGTATGTTGACTCGGCTGTTGTGGTTTTACACTTAGCCAAATTAAGTCCAGTGGACCATCCAGAGAAGTGTACGCAGGAGCTCCGCTTAGTGCACCAGCGTTGAGGCGTATGATAGGTCTAACTGGTAGTGTTAATACCAGTTTAGAGGTGGGCGATGCCAACCCACCGCTGCCATTTGCCACTAAAGGTCTGTGTGCACAGAGTTGAGTGTGTGTGTTGCACTTGCATGTTCACATCATAGCATACTTGCATGTCATAGCATCATCATTGCATATAACCCTTGACACCTATTGTATAAATTGATATGGGACTTTTTATACAATAGGACCTGCAAAACGACCCCTTAGTTTATAGGCTTGCGTGAGCATGCTTATAAGTTATGGTTATTTTCCTATGATAAATATTGCTTGCTTGTAAAACCGACACCCTATCAAATAAATCGGTATGATACTTTTTATACGATAGGAGCCCTGCAGTAAATCCCTTAGCTTATAATTCTGTATGGGCATTCTTATAAGTTAAGGTTATATGTTTCATATTTTTCTTTCGTATACTTATGCTTACTCTACATAATTTTGTTAATACTACATATTTACATAGAACTGTTTGATTAGTTCCACCACCACCTGCTTACATTTGTTACTCTCCACCTTCATTACCTTCCCTTTCCTTCTCCCCACTCGGTGCCTAGGAGCCATGGGGGAGGGGTGGGGGATGATCGGACTTAGTCTTTTATACTAACAGTTTTTGGACCAAATCATTTTAGGGGATTGTGAAGCTGAACTTGGAGATGTAGCCCCAGAGGACAGCACGCTTGAAGACGGGATAGTCAAGTACCGGAGTTCAGACAACTGGGACAGTGAGTCCCGATCGTTAGTAGATGTTTTAGTTTTGCTTCCGCGATGAGTGAACTGTAGTGAGGACTTGATGTATCACGCACGAGCCCTATTTTTAGTACTTTTATATTTATTGATGTGGACTCTCCCTTCGTGGAGATTTATTTTATATACATGTGATTCTGGTGGACTAGTTTTGAGTTCATTCTTACTCTTATACTTTATTCTACACTTCTGCGATTGATATGGCCGGCAGAATCGGCATTTTGTAGTGACGACCTTCCCGGGCGTGATGGTGTCACCGAAAATAGCAGTTCTGGGCATAAGACCCTGGTGGTTTAAAAAGAAAACGGGGGGGGGGGGGGGTGTTACACAGGCCTCACAAAACAAAGGCCCCCAGTTCTCTAAGAGATATGCCTCATAATCACAATGGCCCCCAGGTATCCACGAGACAAGCCTCAAAAACATTGCTCACTGGGAGCTACCACCTGCGGTAGCACTACCACCGCGCGGTAGGGGATAGACTATCGATTCTTCACCCAAAATGGGTGTTTTCCTAGAGGCACATACAGTACTCTCACTACAGCGTCTACACACCCTGCGAATCCAAACTTTACATGCTTACCACGGAGTCTTCTCCGACATACAATACAATCATCATCAATCTAGACCAACATGTCCGGATGGGCATCACACAACATGCCTATTCCTTACTTTGATTTTGGATTCGAAATACAAATATAACGGGGATCTAATTGATCAACCCGCGGGGAGAACCACTTCTACGTGCTCGTGGAGTGTCTACCCTCACATGCCAAAAAAAGGACTTCACATGTACAAGGAGGAAGATTGTTACCCCTGACATTTGTTTTGGTGCCATGGGAGAGAATCTAGCCGGATGAGAATGACTGCAATGGACTTGCCTTTGCGGATCTGAACTTAGCTCGCGACTCGGATCTCTAAAACTCCAACAGCAATGGGATCTCCTTCCTCTTCATCTCATTCACTCTCCTCTCTCTTTTCCGCTCAGAAGAAGAAAGCCACGAGAGAAAAATGAAGTGGAACTCACCAATCCCGTCCTTAACTAGATCTACAGTCACGCAGTAACTATCTACCTCCGTACGGTACCTAAAGCGTTAGCTTGTTCCATAAGACCATGGCCCAAAAACTCCAATCACGGGCAACCACGTGGCCACGCCATAACTATCCTACTACTGCCATGTGGTACCTCACTACCACCACATAGTAGATGATGTGTTAAATTAATCCACCATTTCGATAAACAGACACTACTGCCCCACAATATCGCTACCGCCCCGCAGTAGTCCATAGAGAATCATGCTAATTAAATCACCCATGCTACTGCCATGCTATATCAACCTACCGCCTAAGCGGTAACTCATTGAATGCTCCTTCCATAATTCTGCAACACTAGCACTAGTGTTAACCCTACTGTCGGGTGGCAGGTCACAAAACCTATTTCCAAACTACGAAAAACTTGGCGCGTTATATAAGAGGCAATGAAAAACAAACTTCTTTTTTGGTGTCTATACCAATCATATACCCGGACTGGTTGGCTCTTTCCTTTTCCCCCCAAAAAGGTCTTCGATCTGGCTCTTCACCTTCCTTCTTGGAAGGGTCTTAGAGCCCCGCTAGATCCCCAGATCTAGACATCCCTCTTCGGGACGATGTCTCACGAAACCCTTCACGGATTCAGACGACCCCCCCCCGGTCGATTTTACTCATACACAAGCAACTAAACAATAAAGAAAATCTAGAGTTAAAATATAAAGAGTTAAGAAATTATTTCTCCCTAAAACGTAGAACTCCTCCGAGGAATGGTGCACGATCATTGCTCTTGAATATCATTCTCCTTGTAATCGATCAGCAACGAAAGGTCGTTGAAGATTTTGTTCGCTGGAGTTCTTCAATCACAAGCGAGAGGAAGAAATAATACTTTTCCTTCAACGAAGATGAAAGTTTTCCCTTCTCCAGATGGCGGCCGAACCCTAGAATCAATTATTCTCCTTGATGTTATCTCCAGGAAAAGAAATGCTTGCTTTTATACGTCTTGAAAAAATGAGTTTCCGCTAGTGTTAGAGCTAGTGCCCGGCGGTAAGTTAATGCATGTGAAGGTGACAGCTGTCCAGTAGATTTGGAAAAAATCCAAATAATTTTTTTTTCTACTTTTTGCGAAACTGCGGCGCGATACGAAGCTATCTCCTGGCGGTAGAAGTATCTTCGACGATGACTCATTGTTCGTCAAGACAGCTAGTGCCCAGCGGTATGTCTAATGTCATGTGATAGGGCACCGAGAGCTCGTGCAGATTTAATTCCAAGCTAGCACAGGTTGTAGTGCTAGCGCTCGGCGGTAGGTCCTAGAGAATTATTTTATTATTTTTGTTTTGTACCTGTAAACCTGTAAACTATACCCAACACACGTATGATCAAATATAACATGGGATTTGATATTGTCAAACTAAAGAGATGTGAACCATAGGTTCCAACAAACTACCCCTTTTGATAATATCAAATTCAGTTCATAAGATATTAAATAGTAACAATATAGTATAGTGTAATCCAATCAGTAAGCATGAAATAAAATAGGTTGAAATAATCAATATGGCTCTCCCTACAGATGTGCTCCTTCTACAAGTGTGCACCCCCTATATGTGTGTTCCCCCTACATAAGATCTTCCTCTAGCTGACTAAGCATAGGATACACTCATAAACACTCAAATCTCCCTCTTTTGATATTATTAAAAGGGTCTAGGATTAAGAAACATGTCTCGTGAAGACAAAGAGATGAGAAAAACGTGCAAACATGCATAAAAACCATCATAGGTAGTGGGGGAAAAATTAGAGTAGAACACCATCAATATAGACCTACCTAACACAAGAAAAATCAATTAAATTGAAGAGCTTTTCAAAATAAAAGAAATTTGGACCGCACATGTGAAACTAAATACACATGATTTGGATTATATTGCTAGGAGATTTATAGAGTTAATACAGTGTAATAATATAAGAGTCAAGAATAGAATTATGTACTAGTACATATATGTTATAGACATATAATGCAGTGTAAGTCCAATTCTTATGCAAGGAAGAGTTAGATAGAATAATGACATGTGTACATATATCATCAAAAAACATCAAGTAGAAATACTCTTTGGTACATGTTTTATCTCAATAATTCAAATTGCTAGGATAAGAGAAATAAATTTAAAAATCATGTCGCATTGCTATCTACTTCATACCAAGATTCCAACATGGGGCACTAACTTAAATTATAGTCTTTGCATAATATCGAAACAATTCTTTTGACCAAGGTGCTTATCCTCACAATGCTCATGAGGACTTATCAGGAGGAGTGAGTAGTGCATGGGGGGTATCCTTGACATATGATTTGATAGCACGTGATTTACTAATTTTTTTCATTCATTCATTTTTTCTCACTATCAATTTTATCTCATTTTTTTGTTCAAGGACCATGAATCAATAAAAATCTGCCCCCATAGATAAATATACTTTAACTTATATACAAACGACATTATCAATTGAACATTGGCCCAATGTTCTAAACTTTATACATAAGGTGAGCACCGTGACAATGATTGTTCAAGTTATTTCTAGCATGTTAGACACAATATCACGAGTTATAACATGTAAGCATGAATTTTTGCATGAGTATGTTTTCTAGGGATGTGTGAACAGTGTAATGTCATTACGCTACCTAAATCCTCACACATAACTAGAAGCATATTCAACATACACTATCCTATCCAGTCACACTCAGTAGCTAAGTACCTATGGATAGAATCATTATGACATAATCAGACAATGTTAGTAGGGATTAATAGTCCTAAATCAAACATTACACGTAATTGTTATGCTTTAAGTTCTACTCATGCATGTCAAAATTATTAACGATCAATATTTTTTATTTATTTTGGGGTATTATATATATATATATTTAATAATAAAAAAATTAAACCAATCAAACAAACCAAAGTGAAAAGAAAAACATGTTTTTGGAGTTTGGGATTTTCAAATTTTTATTTGTTTGTTGATTATAAGACAACAACAAAAAAACAGAGAAAAAAAAACACAACACACAAAAACAATCAACTTATCGCCAATACTAGGGCTACCGTGTGGTGGTAACTCACAGAGATCGAAAATAAATTAAAAATGCCAAGATGTCAGTAGAGATTGTAGCACGATTAAGAAGTGAGATCAAAAATGCCCAGTACTAGTCGAAGTAAAGAAAAACGAGCATCAGGGATGGGTTTTGTAAAGTTATCAGCAAGCTGATGTCAGTCCCAATGAAGCTCACTTTCATGTTCTCTTTCTTAATGTGGTCCCGGATAAAGTGATGATGAATGTTAATATGTCTGGAGCAAGAGTGTTGCATCGGATTATTCATCAAGTCTATGTCATTCTTGTTGTCGCACCTAAGGTCAACATTCTAAAAATTTAGGCTGAAATCCTCCAACGTCTATAACATCCAAAGTTCCTGTGCACAACAACTTCCTAGGGCTATATACTCGGCCTCAATAGTGGAGAGGGAAACTGAGTTCGGTTTCCTACTTG
This sequence comes from Platanthera zijinensis, assembly GCA_039513925.1. Taxonomy (NCBI): domain Eukaryota; kingdom Viridiplantae; phylum Streptophyta; class Magnoliopsida; order Asparagales; family Orchidaceae; genus Platanthera; species Platanthera zijinensis. The sequence goes on from CM077088.1 coordinate 170,102,647, forward strand.
ACCATGAAACAAGTGTCAGACCTAGGAAGTGATAGGTACCACTTATGCTCTTCCGATCGAGTGAACATCCAGCATAGTCCGAGTCGGAATATCCGTGGAGCATGAAGTCAGTAGTGTGTGGATACAAAAGACCAAGATTTTGGGTGCCTATGAGATACCAAAAGATGTGCTTAAAAACTTTAAGATCAGATTCTTTAGGATTAGCTTAATATCTAGCACAAAGGCACACTATGAACTTAATATCGGATCTAGAAGAACTTATATATAGTAGTGATCCGATAATACCTCTAAATAATGTTTGATCCACCGAAATCCCACTTTCAACCTTTCTTAATTTGAGTGATGCGCTCATTGGAGTTTTCTCTTATTTCAGATTTTCAAAGCTGAATCGCTTAAGCATATCTTTTATATATTTTGATTGACCTATGAAAATTCCATCATTTCGTTGAGAAATCTGAAAGCCTAAGAAATAGGTTAATTCTCCAACTAAGCTCATTAAAAATTCAGATTGCATTTATGTAATAATTTCTTTATATAAACTCTCATTTGTGGCACCAAAAATTATATCATCTATATAGATTTGTAATAGAATCAAATCAAAACCATTGTGCTTTATAAAAAGTGTAGTATCTGCACTATACATCCTAAAGTCATGTTCTAAAAGAAATGTCATAAGTCTATCATACCAAGCACGGGGTGCTTGCATTAATCCATACAAGGCTTTCACTAGTTTGTATACATGATCTGGGTGATTACTATTCTTGAAGTCGGGTGGTTGCTCAACATACACTTCTTCTTTAATATACCCATTTAGGAATGTGCTCTTAACATCCATTTGATACAACAATATTTGCTTAAAGCTTGCAAATGCCAAAAACATACGAATGGACTCTAGACGTGCAACCGTTGCAAAAGACTCCTCAAAATCCACACCTTCAATTTGAGAGTATCCTTGAGCAATCAACCGTGCCTTATTTCTTGTTATCTTAGAATCCTCATCAAGCTTATTTTTATACACCCATTTCAAGCCTATACCTGGATGGTTATCAGGACGCTCCACCAATACCCAAACTTTACTTCGCTCGAATTGATTCAATTCCTCGATCATAGCCAAGAACCAAGACTCATCATTTAATTCTTCGGAGATATACTTGGGTTCTATTTCAGATATAAAACATAAATTTGAGAAAGATTCATGCAAGGAAGAGTGAGTTATAACACCATGTGAAGGCTCTCCTATTACTAGTTCTCGTGGATGTTGTTTTGAAAAATTGAGTGTGCTTGGAGGCCTATATCATTCAACACGAGTTGAATCATCTACCACTTCCTCTCTCTTCATACTCTCGTCTTCCTATGGCACATCATCATCGACATCCTCCTTATTTTATCTAGATTCTTTATTTGGTGTATTCTCATCAAAGTGAGCATTAATGGATTCTTCTACAACCAAGGTCCGTTTATTATAGACCTTATAGGCACGACTTTTGGAGGAATATCCTAAAAAAATGCCTAGGTCATATTTATCATCGAATTCTCCTAATTTATCCTTGTTGTTAAGAATATAAAACGGGAAGCCAAATACTTGAAAGTTGGACACAGACGGCTTTCTATCAAAATAGAGCTCATAAGGGGTGCGCTTAAGAATAAGGCGAAACATGATCTGGTTCATCACATAACCTACTGTATTGAGCGCTTTAGCCCAAAAATATTGAGGCAAGCCAAACACGTCAAGCATCATGTGTTCTAATTCTTGAAGCGTTGGGTTTTTCCTTTCTACTAAACTGTTTTGTTGTGGAGTTCGTGGGGTTGAAAATTCGTGTCGAATTTTCAAAGATATGGGACTAAATAAAGGCTGATTTGTAATAAAAAAAGAGCTAAATAAAAGATGATTTGTATTGCTCCAAAAGATGAATAATTCAAAGATATGCTCCCTTATTTATAGAAAATGGGTGAGAGAGGAGAATATAAAAAGCGATGTGGGACTAAGTACAAGCTGCACGGCCTATACAGTTTGACGGCGTCAAACCGCAACACTATACAAAGAACGGCTAAAGAAGACCACCCAATTGCAATAGAGGAAAGTCGCCAGACCGCCACTGTAGGTTTCCATACCGCAACTGCATGTTGCCACTAGACCTCAGTTGCGGTTTCCCACCAAACCCCAGCTGCGAGTTACCACCAGACCGCTGCTGCGGATATTAGACCGCAGTTGTGGGTTGCACTCAAACCGCATCTACAAGAAGTCCTCTAAGACTGGAAAGCTCTGTGGGAAGCCGACTACTAAACCGCCAAGCCCTGCTAAACAACCAGACCATTAATCTGCCAACACAAGCCTCCAGACATAATATAACGACCTGAACCGTTAAATAACATATAATAGAAGGTCCGGTCAGGGCCCAACATTATATGCCACAAACAGACGGCGAGGTCACAGGTTAATACCAAAATACCAACGCACCCTAACCCAGAGCATTCTAGCGGAAGTTTATAAGTTACACAAACTTAATCCATGAATGTCCACTACTATATAAATAACACATTTATATAAAAGACCAAGAATGTATACAAGCCCACCGCTCACGGCCTTAAGGCCTTATAAGTTTCTCTTTACAAATATATGACTTCATACATCGGCACGCAGGCCGGACACACATGAAATACAAATCTTCGCACGGCCTTTAAGGGCCTAATAGCAGCAACAAGGGATTCAGCCCGCTCAATCCATTTCAGCATCAACAAGGGCAGCACCTGCATGTGGACATCCACCCCATGGGTGACAAACAAAGCAACGGCCAGCATTCAGCGTACTAATTATAATGACCCTACCCCTTACCCGGGGCAGTCGTTCCTTCCCTGCATGCACAACATATATATATCACACACATCATCACAAATGCTGGCCTTCGTGCCAGACGCTCCGTGCACTTAGGTCACGATTATGGTGTACCAAACTCCTCAAGGTTCCACCGCCGATTCGAGATGTGCTCTTTTTGGTCGGGCATAAGCCTCCAAACCCCTGTTGAAGACCACACGCACCCGTCCACTCAGAGGCACGCACCTCATGGAAAAATGTTAGCACTATCAGTCGACCTACCCCCGTAGTGTAACAAGCCTAGGGAAATCTCCCCCTGCATTGCTACCAATCGATGGCTCACCCGATCCTACTACCAATCGATCGCTCACCCGATCATACCACTGAACTTGTTGGGTGGCCCACCCATTCAGAGGTTCTTAACTTATTGGCTATGGGCATCAGTCGCCAAACCCCTGTTGGAGGCCTCTCATACCCACCCACTCAGAGGTGCTCGCAATCCATCTCATATTCATCCCATAACACAGGCACACGGTGCCGCTTTCGTAATACCTCCCCTGTAAAGACCATATAATATGGGTCCGGCCGGGGCCCCACAACATACGGACGCCACAGCTTTAGTATTAAAAGATGATATAAAACTACCCAATCTCAAAACTCCAGACAAACACAGCGAAAACAGAACACTAACAGACAGAAGTTATCCACTAACAGAAGAGTATCAAATGGCCTTAAGGCCTTACACAATATAAGTCCAAATATAAAAAGTGCCAAGCACCCCTAGGCTACCTCGGCATGCAAGCCGGACATAGTCAACCAACAGCAGCAAAACAAGGAAAAGAAAATAGTCAAGCACAGCAACACTTCATGAGGCTTAGGGCTTTTTGCTCGGCGCGCTAGCTCCTGCATGCGATCCTTGCCCTGTAAGGATTTGAAGTAACGTGGGTCAGCAAAGCCTGACCTCTACTGTGTAACAAACACATCTCCTCCCGGCCGTCCCTAACGGACCCCGGGGTACCACTCCACCTGCAAGTTAGCACTTCGTATACCAAAAGAGTATATATAATAAAGCGGTAAAACAGGCTTGGATGTCTCATACAGCATACATGTTCTCTATGTTTTGTACAAAGTGAAAGGGGCCTACTATACAACATGAATGCAACCCGGGTTTCACCCAAGGCACCCTAGCTCGTATGCATCTAGCACAACATCAAACACTGGGTACTTCCGTTTCCCCATTGGCTTAAAGCCGCAAATACAAGGGAACCACCATGTCCCTAACGGCACACACGCCGTCACACGGAACCTCGCAAAGGCCCCACCCACACAAGGGTCAAATACCCCGGGCTTGCCCGCACATTCTGACTTCACACGTCAGGGTTCCGTCTCACACTGACCGATTCTAAGAAGCCTTGCTGGACCCCACCCGCTCATGGCCACATTGCCCGGGCTTGCCCTCCGCTCGACATTCTCGTCAGTCCCACACAAGGGGCTAGTCTCGCCGGGACACTTTCCCCACGTGACTTGCGCATCATGGGATAGCCAGCCGACCACGGAGACATAGCTGCACCTTTGCACAGCACAAACAAAGGTTTCCGCACCCCAATCACCATTCACACCGTGTCTTTCCCGTGCTCCAAGGAAACCATCTACCGCACAATGCGGAGCTAACCTTGTCCGGTTCCGACAACAAGTACTCACTCAAATCTAAGGGGGAAAACGCATACATACAACGGCGTATTGCCGCAACGGATTTCTACCGAATTCCCGAAGCTCGCTATGCAACATCACCGGGTCGGACTAACGGTCACGACCACGGCTTCACCCACAATGCCTAATCCGCTAACGGAGCGGATCTCTAATGCAAAGCATGCTGGGATGAACATACTCAACCCGGAGGTTCCTCTTGAACCTAGGCTACACGAATCCCTCTCATTTGAGAGATTCGGTGCTCAAAATACGAAAGGAAGGGGATGATATTCATGCATCCTAAATCCTAAAAACCGAGAGGAGAAGTGTCGTTACCTTCCATCCCCTCTTCCTAGCCATGGAGAAGATTTGCTCGGTTGAAAACCACCGCAACGCTCCCACCTTCGCGGATCTGAACTCCGCTCGCGAAACTGACCTCCGATGCTTCGCCTACGGCCGGAACTTGGCCTTCTTCCTCCTCCTTGCTCTCCCTTCTCTCTAGAATCAAGAAAGATAAAGCCAAATGGAAAATGAGGGTTTGAAACCCTATTCCTGGCCTTAAACCGCCCAGGGAGGCTCCCCACCATTGGATCTCATACCAAAGAAACGGACGGCCATGATCGGAACCCAAAATAACAAAAACTGGGCCGAACACGGGTTGGCACACGGCCGTGTGCAGGGCCGTGTCAACCATTCGCCGTCTCGACCGATTCGAAACCAGCACACGGCCGCTGACACGGCCTTCGACACGCCCGTGTCGCCTTTGACACGCCCGTGTCGAGACCCGTGTCACGCCCCCCACCGACCAACCTTCCCAGTCAGAGAAGGACACGGCCAAAGACACGGCCTTCGACACGCCCGTGTCAGACCCGACACGGCCGTGTCGTGACCCGTGTCACGCCTAGCAGAATAAATCCTGCAAACAGCCCGAGAAGGACACGGCCAGGGACACGCCCGTGTCCCAGGCCGTGTTCCTGAGCTCGACGAACGTCGACCCTCAAAACGTCGACCACAAGCTCCGTGGTCGACCACGCCCTGACACGCCCGTGTCACGTCCTTGACACACCCGTATCGCCTGCTCCAAAACCCAAACTTGGCTAAAACAACGTCGTCGATTCCCCTTCCATGTTTTGGGGTGTTACAATTCTCCCCCCCTTACAAGAATTTCGTCCTGAAATTTAAAACATGGAAGGTAAACAAAACTAAACGGTACCTGAGGAGAAAAGCTCGGGGTACTCCTCCAGCATGGCCTGCTCTCGCTCCCATGAGAGCTCCTCGCAGCCACAGTTATCCCAACGGACCTTTACGAGTCTGACCTCCTTGTTTCGCAATTGCCGAACCTCTGAGTCTTCTATTCCGATTGGACGAACTCGCATCCTCAAGTCTTCCTCTACCGGCACCGCCGTCGGCTCAATCACCACGCTGGCTTCTAACAAAGCTTTCCTCAGGACGGAGACGTGAAAAACGTCATGCAATCCACTTAGCTCCGTGGACAACGCCAACCGGTACGCTACCTCTCCCACTCGCTCGATGACCTTGAATGGTCCCAAAAATCTCGGACTCAGCTTCTTGATTCGGCGAATTCGCGAAACGCCTTTGAACGGCTTGATCTTAAGATACACCCAGTCGCCCACAGCGAATTCCACATGCCTGTGGCGAGCATTGAAATACTTCGACTACCGATCTTGAGCTACCTTCATGCGCTCTTGGATGGTCCGCACTAGCTCACTAGCGTTGGCTACCACTTCTTTCCCCAAAAGCTTGGTGTCTCCCGCCTCTGTCCAAGACATCGGTGTTTGACACCGCCTCCCATAAAGAGCTTCGTATGGCGCCATCTTGATACTAGCTTGGTAACTATTGTTATAAGCAAACTCCACCATGAAGAGGTGATCCTCCCACTTCTTGCCGAAGTCGAGAGTACACATCCTTAGCATATCTTCCAAAGTACGGTTCGTTCTCTCAGTTTGCCCATCGGTTTGAGGATGAAAGGCCGTACTGAACTTGAGTTTTGTGCCCAAGCTCTTCTGCACCAACCGCCAATCCTTAGACGTGAAACGTCCATCCCGGTCGCTGACTATACTCTTCGGAATCCCATGAAGTCATACAATATTGCGGACGTACAACTCCACCAACTTCTCCACACCGTCCTCCTTTCGGTTTGGGATGAAATGTGCCACTTTGGTCAAGTGGTCCACAATCACCCAAATGGCATCATTACCCTGCTGCGATCTAGGCAACCCATGCACAAAATCCATGGAGATGTCATCAAATTTCCATTCGGGGATTGGAAGAGGCTTCAAGAACCTGCCCGGCTTCTGACACTCGGCTTTCACCAAGGCACATGTTTGGGACCGACTCACACACAAAGCTACGTCCCGCTTCATCCCAGGCCACCAATAGGACTTCTTCAAATCCAAGTACATCTTTGTACTACCCGAGTGAATGGAGTACTTAGTGAAGTGGGCCTCAAACATCAACTCCTCGCGGAGCTTACCGAACTGCGGTACACAAATCCTTCCGCCCTTCCTCAGAATCCCATCAACCACCTCCCAGGCGCTACCCTCGCCCTTTAGAGCTTCCTCCACGAAAGGTTGGAACTCCGCATCTACACGGGTCGCTTCCCGAATACGATCGCATAAATCACTCTGCATCTCAATCCAATTTAGTCGAGCCACGCTAGACTCGCCTCTTGCCACACATTCCAAACCAAGGGACTCCCAGTCCCGCCTTAACCGCTCATCGTGAGCTTCAATCTAATTTCCTTGCCCCGAGTATTTCCTACTCAAAGCATCTGCCACCACATTGGCTTTCCCTGGCGTATACTGAATCGCCACCTCGTAGTCCCCAAGGAACTCAACCCACCTGCGCTGCCGCATATATAGGTCCTTCTGATCTAGGAGATACTTCAGACTCTTGTGGTCCGTGAAGATCTCCACCTTTGCACCATAAACGTAGTGCCTCCACAACTTCAAAGCAAAAATTACCGCCGCCAACTCCAATCATGGACGGGATAATTTCTCTCATGAGGCTTCAGCTGCCTCGACCCAAAAGCTATCACACTACCATGCTGCACCAACACGCGCCCTAAACCGCATCCGGATGCGTCGCTGAAAATCTGGAACCCTTCGGTCCCCTTTGGTAGACTTAGGATCGGTGCCGTCATTAGCCTTTCCTTCAGGGTTTCAAACGCCTGATTGCACTCTTGAGTCCATACAAACTTCTGATCCTTGCGAGTTAGTGAAGTGAGGGGTAGAGCTATCCGCGAAAAGTTTTCCACAAACCTTCGGTAGTACCCGGCTAGTCCAAGAAAACTTCGGACTTCCGCCACGGTCCTCAAAACTGGCCACTCTCTGATGGCTTCTACTTTCGTTGGATCTACCGCCACCCCATCCCTACTAATCACATGGCCTAGGAATGCCACTTTCTCCAACCAGAACTCGCACTTGGAGAACTTCGCATAAAGCTGGTTCTCTCTCAATACTTGCAACACTGTCCGCAAGTGCGACTCGTGCTCCGCTTCCGACTTGGAATACACCAATATGTCATCGATAAAGACGACTACGAACTGGTCCAAATATTCGCGAAACACTCGGTTCATCAAGTCCATGAACACGGACGGCGCGTTCGTCAGCCCGAACGGCATCACCGAGAACTCAAAATGACCATACCTCATACCAAACGCGGTCTTGGGTATGTCTTCGTCACGAATCCGCAACTGATAATATCCGGACTTCAAGTCCAACTTGGAGTACACCACCGACCCCACCAACTGGTCGAAGAGATCGTCTATCCGAGGAATCGGATACTTATTCTTGACAGTCAATTTGTTCAACTCTCGGTAGTCTATGCACAGACGCATACTACCGTCCTTCTTCTTTACAAATAACACTGGCGCACTCCACGGTGAAGAGCTGGGTCTGATATACCCTTGCTCCAAAAGCTCCTGCAACTGAACCCTGAGCACGGCCAACTCCTTTGGTGCCATCCTAAAGGGTGGATGTGACACCGGTCTAGCCTCGGGCAATAACTCGATGGAGAAATCAATCTCCCACCAAGGAGGTGCTCCCGGTAGCTCCTCAGGAAAAACATCTCCAAACTCCGCCACCACGGGCACTTCTCCAAGAGACAGCCCAGAAAGGCTAACCTCCAACAACGCTACTAGAGCTACACCCCCTGGTTAACAGCTCGCACTAGTTGAAGTGCCGAAACTAGGGAACAGGCCACTCCATGCAGGCCCACAAACTTGACTTCCGCTTGCCCCACGCCCCTCAGGGTTACCACCTTGTACAAACAGTCGATACTGGCACGCTGCTCCGCTAGCCAATCCATCCCCAAAATCACATCGAACTCGGACAACGGCAAGATCGCCGCTACCAATATGAAGTCGACTCCCTCAAGACTCCAACAAATCCGCCCTTTAGCCCTGGTTGTCAAAGACGACCCATTGGGCATGCGCACTTTCAACTCTAAGTACGTTGCGAAGGACTCAACTCCAATCCTCCGGGTGAAACTTTCCGCAAGGAAGGAGTGCGACACTCCCGTATCAAAAAGTACTCTAGCGGGGTACCCAGATACCACTACAAAGCCTACACACATGCAACAAACATAAAAAGGGTTGAAAGGAAGAAATCTACGGTGCAGGTTGAACTCTCATACCTGTCACCGCATCGATTTGGCGGATTGCTTCTTGCTGCCCAAGGTTGTAGGCCCTTGGCTGCACTGGTTGAAACCGGGAAGCACTCGACTCCGCCATCTTCCCCTTCTCTGCTGCACTGGGTCCGGAGCGTACAGTCTGCTCCTGCCTTGGCTCTTGCTCAGCGCCCCCTTGGGTACAAAATCTTGCTATGTGGCCTGGCTTGCCAACTGTAACACGTCTGCGGTCCCTTAGAGCATGACCCTCCGGACGTCCAATTACTTTTCTCGCCCGACTTATATGGGGAAGGCTTCTTCTTCCATCGGCTCCCTTCCGCATTTCCATGGGACTGAGCAGGCTTCTTCTCCTCCCCCTGTTTGGGTGTGAAACCCTTGCGACATTGGGATCGCTCCATGTCACTCTCCGAAATTCGGTCCGCCTCCACCAATTCGTTGAAACCCACACGTTTCATCGATATGAGGGGTTGTCTTAGATTCTCCCTCAATCCATGATAGAAGAGATTGTCCCTCTCTTCATCGTCTGCCATGGTCGTCCCTGCATAACAACCCAAGCGAGTAAATTCCTGAACATACTCATCCACTGACTTGTCTCGCTGCACCAGATGTAGAAACTGCCTCTGGAGGGCTAACCTCGTTAAGGCGGGAATGTACTTCTTCAGGAAGGCATTCCCAAACTCCTCGATGGACGGTGTGCGTCCTAGAAACTACCGGCCACTGTGGCTCACCCACCATAACTTGGCATCTCCCTCCAACATAAAGGCTGCGAACTCTGCCTTTTTCTTGTAATATCCCATTTCCGGCTAGACCCCTAGGAGTCGGTTGGTTGTGGTAGAACCCTAGAGAGCCCAAAACTTGAAATAAATCGACTAAGAAATCAGGTCACGAGTTGGTCACGCCCGTGACCCGCCATGTCACGCCCGTGACAAAGGGCGTGACACGCTCGACGATCGTCGATCCCAATTCGACGATCGTCGAACCAAATTCGGCCACACAGGCCTGTCACGCCCGTGACCCGCCCTGTCACGCCCGTGACAAAGGGTGTGACACGCTCGATGATCGTCGATCCCAATTCGACGATCGTCGAACCAAATTCGGCCACACGGGCCTGTCACGCCCGTGACCCGCCATGTCACACCCGTGACATAGGGCGTGACACGCTCGACGATCGTCGATCCCAATTCGACGATCGTCGAACCAGAATTGGTCTCCAGACCTGTCACGCCTGTGACCCAAGTGACACGCCCGTGACCACCCTCCGACGATCGTCGATCTTAGTTCGACGATCGTCGAACCCAGAACTGCTAACCGGGCCTGTCATGCCCGTGACCTATGTGTCACGCCCGTGACCAAGGCCGAAACGTCAGCCAGACTGGAATTTTCGGTAACCGACGCCTTAATAAATTCTGGCTGTGGGGATGAATAATCAAGAGTATTTATGGGTCGTTCCCTACTTTAATTATGATAATAATTAAGGAAAAGTGGGTCCAATAGGAAATTGCCACCTGGCAAGCACCTCTTCATTCCCAACTTTTCAACTGCCATTCGTCATAACCGAAACGTCATAAGAGTGTTATTAATGGCCGCCAACGTTTCATCTCCAACGTTTCACCCTTTCCCCTCCCCATTTGCTCATCTATAAAAGATTCCTGAGAGCAAGAGGAAAAGGTTACACTCCCTCAACTGTTCAGACTTCCTCCTTGCTGTTGAAGAATTTCCGGCGACGCCACCACCGCGCAAATGGCTTCCCGACGCTCTGCACGCCTTCAACCTGCGAACAAGGTCCTCCCCTCCCTCTTCTTCTGCGGATAGATCTTAGGAATCGTTTGGAGAGATATCGGGCTCAAAAGAGCCAGATCGGGTGAGCGTATTGGTGGTTTTCCGAAAGTTTCATGGTGGCGGGTTCGCCGGAAACCGCCTCTCCGGCGGCTGTGCCGCCGCCCGACGATAGCCCTCGCCTCAACGGAGGTGGTGGTGGTGGTGGCCGGCCAGGGAGATGGCTGGGTGGCCGGGAAATAGCTTGGAAAAGCTACAGGATATTAGGTTTTATGCCTCTGTTTCGGGCTGTTGAAGAAGATGAACAGTGGCATGAAAATTAAATTCTAGTTTTTAAATCCATTTCTGAGTGAGATATCTGTCATGTTAAATAATTTTAGAAAAATACCTAGAAGCTCCTACGGGAAAAATGATCAACATAGGAAATGTAGCCCTTGAAGTCTACTTTAATTCAAAATTAATTTCACTCGATTTGGGATCCTGGTTAGACTACAGCACCCTTTTTGGTGAGGTCTATCCAGAGGGATGCCTTGACCTTAGAAATATTCCCCACTCCAATCCAGTCATCCAAATGACTTGAAATTTGGGGTGTGGTCTAATCTTACATATATCTAGGTGCTATCCAAAAATGAGAATTTTTGGAGAATATTTTTCTATAGTTTTTAGAAAAATTCAATAATCCTAGCTGATTTTAATTAGATTGTTAAATAGTTTCCAAACCCTCCCAAATTTTGGTGAGTGGTCCATGGGTTCACCATAAGGTTCTGTATAATTTTTCATCTCATTTGGAGATGGTTTGGATCAGAAATGATCAACCCAAAGTTTTGCCCTAATAAGAGGCCTTAGGTTAAAAGTGCACTTTTGAAGTTTGAGTGGTCAAATCACCTCAACAGAGGCTGAGATTTTTACCACTGGCTAGTAATATTCTCTAGCACCCCCTCATGGAGTTGGAGGTGGATCGGGGTAAGTTTACCCTAAGGACCAAGGCCAAACCCTAAGGATGGGTCTTGGTGGTTTGTGAAGGTCATGTGGTCAAATGACCTCGGATTGACCCGAGATTGGGTGATGAGAACCATAGGGCTAATATTGTTCTCTGGATGAAATCTTAGTAGATTTGGAGATCGTTGGAATATCTAAAAATCTAACCCTAGTTTAGGGCGCAAAACTTGTAGAGATAGGAAATGACACCAAATCACATTAAAAAGTGATGAGAAATGGGTAGAGTTGATTATAGGGGTAGTACAAGCTCTGGATATTTTTCTATGAATTTTATGATCACTATTTTGGGTACTTCCTTAAGGATTTAGTAGTTGTATGATTTGCTTAGAAAATTTATTATGGAGTACAAACTTCCTGGAAATTGATGAAATTTAGGCAGAGAACCTTTATTATGATTTTAAAACTCTGTGAATTTTTATGGGATTTTTAGAAGCTTAATTCTAAGGCTTGCTTCATTAAGTATTATTTATCATGGATATTGGATTAAATCTATCTTAGTGCTTAGCAAGCTGGTAAAATTATGATTCTTTGCACAATGATCTTTTCTGTATCATACTATTAGTCAGTAATTTTTCTATAATTTTATGATGAGTAATTTCAGTACTTCCTTCTTTAAAAGGGAATAATGAGATTATAATGGATAAATTAATTAGAGGCTAAATATCTTTTGTAAAATCCTGCAAATTAGTATTTGATGATACCTTACAGTTATGTAGTGATCACAATTTTTGGGTGGCCATAACTTAAGAATATCATGTAGTTCATGTTAAAAATTACCCATGGCCAATCTTTGAGAAAAATAAAATAAATATCAGATTAATTAGGAAAATTATAAATTTCTGGATTTAAGCTAATTAAGTCATGATAGATCTCCAGTAAATTTTATAGGAGATTTGGAAGATAATTTGGAGTACCTCCCCTTGTGTACCTCATATAGTTTAGGATGGTCTGCATTTAGTAAAACCACGGAATTCTGATAATCGATGGTTGGTAGGGCAAGTTAAGGTTGAGTTCATTATTAGAAGTCAGGATAAGTAGAATGTGGGACTGGTTAGGGTAAGGGAGTACGGGGACGACGAAAGATCGTCCGTCCCGGGAAGAAGAGGAAGAGTCTTAATACTCTAGGGTTAGAACTAAAGCAACTAAAAGGGGATTGGGTAAAGGGTAGACAACCAATAATAATAAGTGCCTTGCGAAAGGGAACTTCGGGCCGTAATGCACCGTCTTGGTTCCTAGTGCCCCTTGAGAGCCCTTCACGGGGAATACCGGGGGCAGTCCTGGGCTAACGTAAACCATGAGAGTAATAAAATTAAAAGAGCAACTAGTATAACTAGGATTGCACACACTCACTCCCCGGTAGCTAGGAAAGTAGAACTATAGGATTACTTGCCATCAGACAGTAGCTCTGAAGGTAGATGCACGGACAGTACTGTCCGGGGGGCCGCGGGCTCGAGGGTTGGAGTACGGAGAAAAGTGATGGGTCATCGGTACTAGGCGATCGATCACACCGACAGCGGTACGATGACTCGGCGAAAAGTCTGGAGGGTATATCCAGCAGCAGTACGCGGATACTCTAGGTTGTGTTCTTCTAGGGGCGTACGGAAGGGCTAGGCCTGGTAGTGTGGTTACCCGCCTAGGAGTGAGGGGCCCGACCCACTGTCTCCGTTTGCCACTACGGAGGTTCCTGTGGGTGAAGCTAGCCTCCTGAACAGGGGGAACTAAAGGTCTGTGCGCATAGAGTCGTGTGCGTGGGTTGCACTTGCATGAATCATGGCATAGCATATCACTACACTCATATTTGCATACAACCGACACCCCAACGTATAAATCGGTATGGGACTTTTTATACGATGGGAGCCTTGCAGAAGATCCCTTAACTTATAAGTTTGTATGGGCATTCATATAAGTTAAGGTTACTTACATACTTACTTACTTGTTGCCTTCTTACTATTCTCTAGCAGTCTTTAATACAATTTGCTATTTATTAATTGTTCTACCTATTACAACATTTATACTGTTCACCTGATATAACTTGCTAGTTAGGTCCACCGTCACTTGCTTGACTACTCTCCACTTTTGTAGCTTCCCTTTCCTCCTCTCCGCCCGGTGCTTAGGAGCCGTGGTGGGAGGGGTAGGGGATGATAGGGCTTAGTCTTTATGACTAATGGTTTTCGAACCAAACATTACAGGAGCTCCGGATGGGAGACAGGGACCAGCACCAGCGGAGTACGGTGCGCATGGAGGTGGGACAGTCTAGCACCGGTGCACCTGCGACCAGCTCCGTGAGTGATTAGCATTTTCTTAGCTTCCGCGATGAGAGACTTGTAGTGAGGACTCTGATGTACCGGGCATGAGCCCTTTTATTTCCAGACTATTTATACTCTGATGATTTTCTGTGGACACTCCCTTCGTGGAGTTTTATTTTATGTGATATTCTCTTTTGGTGGACTTGCTTCTCTCTTGCTTGCTACATGTTGCGATCGAAAAGGCCGGCAGAATCGGCGCGTTGTAGTGGCAACCTTCCCGGGTGCGAAGGTGTCACCGCAAAGCGGCGGTTCTGGGCATAAGACCTCGGTGGTTGAAAAAGAAAAAAGAAAGGGGGTCTTACAAGTGGTATCAGAGGAGACCTCGATCGAAGGAGAAGTAGTCCACAAAAACCTTGGGCCACCCCCGTGCGAGCTTAGTTTGCGGACAAACTAGCAGCGGAAGCAGTGGTGTGCCCATAAGGGAAATCACATGTGAAAGTCCATCATAACTCTTCTTAAATTCCATTCATTCGCTCTCTAACAAATGGAATTTTTGCCTGTAGCCTGCGACGAACCCTACATCGCAGCAGGGGACACCTCAGGCTCCGAATGTGGTCCCGACTCCGCCAGCACCTGCTCCGTTCCAGCAGACGGAGATGGGGCAAACATTGACGGCCATCCTGGAGGCCTTCAGAGCTCAGCAAGCCCCGGCCCCACAGCCGAACCCCGGGGCCAATTGGATGACTGTCTTCCGGGGACTATCCCCTCCATCCTACCAGGGGACGGAGTCCGCAGTACATACGGAGGAGTGGTTCGACACCATTTACGAGATGCTGGCAGGGATTCGATGCCCCACGGAGGAGGCAGTTGCTTTGGCAGTCTCCTGCTTAGAGTCACACGGGAAGAGATGGTGGAAATCTCAGCTGGACACCACCTTTGCAGGGATGGATTGTGCTGATATTACTTGGGAGGAGTTCAGAGCAGCGCTCCTGGGACATTTTGTACCTCAGTCGGCGAGAGATGACCTGGAGGATAGGTTCCTGCGGTTGAGGCAGGGGAGCAGGACTGTGGTGGAGTACTGTCAGGAGTTCACTCACCTGGCCCGTTATGCGGACGCTTACCAGTTAGATGATGCTGGCTATGCCCGGAGGTTTTATAAGGGGCTGCAGGATGACATGAGGCAGGCCCTCCTTTTCGTTTCAGAGGGGAGTCTGGCCAGGATTCTGGAGATGGCTAAGAAGAGAGAGGCGGATCAGCTTACAGTGAGGAGCCGGAAGAGACCGGCTGATGATACAGTGATTGGAGGACGTAGAGACCGCCCTCGAGGCCAGGTTATTGGAGAGAGAAGGAATGGGGATCAGCCCCGTCAGGAGTTTGGGCAGGAGCAGAGGACTCAGGGGGTATTGGCTCCCCAGCCTATACAGATGCTGGAAATACCAAGGACGGCAGGGCAGCCACCGGTATGTTATCAGTGCAACCAACCGGGACATATCAAGCGAAACTGCCCTGTGGGGCGAGCACCCCCACCAGCACATCAGGGCGCTCCACCCCCCAGACAGTTTGGCGGACGAGGACAAGACCGAGGACGAGGATTTCAGGATCGAGGTCGCAGGCCAGAGAGAGAGCAGGTGTATGCTCTAGACCTGACACAGCCTCGGAACCCGGAGCAGGTTATCACAGGTATGGCAGCACTTTTAAATTTTTCTTCATATAAACTACTATTTTAGACGTAACCTGCTTAGAAATTTAAGAGAAGATGAACTGCAACAAAAATACTAAGACACTTAATTACCCCAGGCATAGTTTTCGTTAGCGGCAAGCCCGCTGACACCCTCTTTGACACCGGTGCGTCGCAATCATTCGTGTCAGAGGATTTCGTGAAAGGACTGGCAGGAGTGGAGCTATGCACCGGGAAGATGCTGAGGGTGCGCCTACCCGATGGATCAGAGATTTTGACCTCTACTCATTGTAATATGGAAGCGAGGATCGGCGGAAAAGCGTTTGAGGCACCAGCGACGGTTTTGAGGATGCCAGATTACGATCTGATCCTGGGCATGACCTGGCTGTACTGGAACCATGCCCAGATCAATTGCGTAGCGAAGAGGATCACCGTGAGGCACGGCGACTCCTTCATTGTTATCGAAGGTATTATATCAGCACCCCATACTTTACTATCGTCTGTGCAGGCCGTTAAGGCCCACCTGCAGGGGGAAGAGGTTTATCAGATCCTCTTTGAGGCGGTCGTATCCAAGGACTCCATTGCAGATATCCCGGTAGTGCGGGACTTCACCGACGTATTTCCAAAGAAGCTACCAGGGTTACCCCCGCACCGAGAGAAGGACTTTCAGATTCAGCTCGTACCGGGGGCTAAGCCGGTATCCAGAGCTCCCTATCGAATGGCCCCAAAGGAGTTGGTGGAATTCCGGAGTCAGCTTCAGGAGTTAGTGGAGGCCGGGTTCGTTCGGCCTAGCTCTTCACCATGGGGAGCTCCGGTGCTGTTCGTTAAGAAGAAAGACGGGACCCTCCGACTGTGCATAGATTACCGGGCTCTGAACAGGTTGACGGTCCGGAACACTTATCCCTTACCACGGATAGATGAGCTTTTCGACCAGCTGGAGGGAGCCCATTGGTTCTCAAAGCTGGATCTGAGGTCAGGATACTACCAGCTTCGCATTCGGGAGGAGGACATCCCGAAGACGGCGTTCAGCAGCAGGTACGGCTTGTACGAGTTTACCGTGATGCCGTTCGGGCTCACGAATGCACCCTCTGCATTCATGACTTTGATGAATCGGGTGTTCGAGGAGTACCTGGATGTCTTCGTCATTGTATTCATCGACGACATCCTCATCTATTCAAGGACGGAGGAGGAACACGCGAGACATCTAGCCTTGACCTTGGAAAAGCTGCGTGAGCACGAGATGTATGCCAAGTACAGCAAGTGCCAATTCTGGCTAAAGGAGGTGGCCTTTCTGGGCCATGTCATCAGTGGAGCAGGTTTGGCAGTGGATCCGGCAAAGATCCAGGCAGTATGGGATTGGCCGCCACTAAAGTCGGCCACGGATGTTCGGAGTTTCTTGGGACTTGCCGGTTACTACCGGAAGTTCGTAAAGGGGTTCTCTCAGATTGCCCTTCCTCTTACGTCTCTGACGAAGAAGGAGTCCCCTTTTATTTGGACGCTGCGATGCGAATCTGCCTTCCAGGAGCTGAAGGATCATCTCACCTCGGCCCCCATCCTTGCCCTTCCATCAGGGAGGGAGGGATTCCAGGTATATACAGATGCTTCCTATCAGGGGATGGGTGCCGTCCTTATGCAGAATGGGCACGTAATAGCTTATGCCTCCCGTCAGTTGAAACAGCACGAGCAGAACTACCCCGTGCACGATTTGGAGATGGGGGCAGTCATTTTTGCTCTTAAGATCTGGCGGCACTATCTCTACGGGGTACATTGTGACATCTTCTCCGACCACAAGAATCTGAAGTACGTCGACACCCAGAAGGAGTTAAACATCAGGCAGAGACGCTGGGTGGAGTTTCTTTCGGACTACCAGTATACCATGCACTACCATCCGGGGAAGGCGAACGTGGTTGCGGATGCTCTGAGCCGGAGAGCGAATACGACTGGAGTAGGCCCGCAGCTGATGGCCTTGGAGTTGATTAGATCATTCGAGGAGATGCAGATTTCGCTAGTATCTGAGGATGACCCGGAGCTGTACATGGAGTACCTGGGGTCGATGGCTACTACAGATGACATCCGAGACCGCATCAGAGATGGGCAGAGGCTGGACGAGAGAACTGAGCCGATATTCCGAGCCTTGGAGGAAGGCACGACAGGAGATTACACTTTGAGGGATGGGCTCCTGTGTTTCCGGGGCAGAGTCTACATACCAGCAGGAGGACGGATCCGGGAGGATATTTTGACGGACGCTCACTGCAGCCGGTATTCGGTACACCCGGGGATCACCAAGATGGTAAAGGATTTAAAGAGGACGATGTACTGGCCGGGTATGAAGAAAGATATTACATATTTTGTGACGCATTGTGAGGCCTGCCAGCTCGTGAAGGCGGAGTGTAGGAACCCGGCAGGATTGCTGCAGCCGCTTCCAGTGCCGGAGTGGAAGTTTGAGGATATAGCCATGGACTTTATACATGGGCTACCTAGATCCCGTGCGGGGAACGACTCGATCTGGGTGATAGTGGACAGGCTGACAAAGGTGGCCAGATTCATCCCAGTGGCGAAGGACACACCGGTCAGTGTATTGGTACGGAGGTTCATCGAGCAGTTTGTGCGTTATCATGGGGTGCCCAAGACTATCGTTTCGGATCGGGATGGGCGGTTTACATCCAGAGAATGGAGGTCAGTCCAGGCCCATCTGGGTTCTCGGTTGACTTTCAGCACAGCTTTCCACCCTCAGACCGACGGACAGACAGAGCGCACAAACCGTACACTGGAGGATTTGTTACGACTGTGTATTTTGGATCGTGGCGAGCCTTGGGAGAGATTGCTGCCACTGGTCGAGTTTTCGTACAACAACGCTCATCAGTCCAGCATAGGCATGGCTCCATACGAAGCGTTGTACGGAAGGAGATGCAGGACCCCACTATCATGGGTTCAGGATGAGGATCCGCAGGCACTGGGCTCGGAGTTTGTGGGAGATACAGATGCTCAGATTAGACTGATCCGAGACAGGATGTTGGAAGCCCAGAGCAGACAGGCGAAATACTACGATGCGAGGCATCGTCAAGTGGAGTTCCAGGTGGGGGACCGAGTTTTCTTGAAGATACGGCCGATGCACGGAGTCTCACGGGTTCGCGGGCGGAGGAAGCTCAGTCCAAGATATATGGGGCCCTACAGGATCCTGGAGCGGATCGGCCCCTTAGCCTATAGACTGGAACTACCGCCGGAGTTAGCGGGATTGCATGACGTCTTCCACGTCTCCTCACTTCGGAGGGCTCTGCTACGCCCTGAGCAGCTGATTCCCTCGGCAGATGGCCCGGTGGCCTCGGATCGGTCTGTCAACGTGGAGCTTATCAGGATTGACGATACGGCAGTGTGGGTCTTGCGGAGAAAGAAGGTCCCGTTAGTCAAGGTTCTGTGGAACAATCATGGGCAGGAGGAGCATACATGGGAACCATAGGACTTGATGCGGCAAAAATATCCGGAACTTTTCCGTCAGGTATACCTCAAACCCCTCTGAACGATCAATTTGCCTTCCTGTTTTAAACCAATGGAATTGAAATTTCAAGAATAGGGGCTAATCTTTTGTTTATTGGGGTGTATATACCTAGTTAGGTGGGCGAATTAACCTTAGATTCGAAACCGCACAAGCAAACATAACGTAGGGAGGTAATCATTCGGTTCTCATGGGATGTTACAAGTTTATTTTTCCCGATTTGAGTCCCGTAGGCTTAACCTTGATTTCGGGGACGAAATCTTTGTTTTGTTTATTGGGATTTGTAACATCCCATTTCCGGCTAGACCCCTAGGAGTCGGTTGGTTGTGGTAGAACCCTAGAGAGCCCAAAACTTGAAATAAATCGACTAAGAAATCAGGTCACGGGTTGGTCACGCCCGTGACCCGCCATGTCACGCCCATGACAAAGGGCGTGACACGCTCGACGATCGTCGATCCCAATTCGATGATCGTCGAACCAAATTCGGCCACACAGGCCTGTCACGCCCGTGACCCGCCCTGTCATGCCCGTGACAAAGGGCGTGACACGCTCGACGATCGTCGATCCCAATTCGACGATCGTCGAACCAAATTCGGCCACACGGGCCTGTCACGCCCGTGACCCGCCATGTCACACCCGTGACATAGGGCGTGACACGCTCGACGATCGTCGATCCCAATTCGACGATCGTCGAACCAGAATTGGTCTCCAGACCTGTCACGCCCGTGACCCAAGTGACACGCCCGTGACCACCCTCCGACGATCGTCGATCTTAGTTCGACGATCGTCGAACCCAGAACTACTAACCGGGCCTGTCATGCCCGTGACCTATGTGTCACGCCCGTGACCAAGGCCGAAACGTCAGCCAGACTGGAAGTTTCGGTAACCGACGCCTTAATAAATTCTGGCTGTGGGGATGAAAAATCAAGAGTATTTATGGGTCGTTCCCTACTTTAATTATGATAATAATTAAGGAAAAGTGGGTCCATTAGGAAATTGCCACCTGGCAAGCACCTCTTCATTCCCAACTTTTCAACTGCCATTCGTCATAACCGAAACGTCATAAGAGTGTTATTAATGGCCGCCAACGTTTCATCTCCAACGTTTCACCCTTTCCCCTCCCCATTTGCTCATCTATAAAAGATTCCTGAAAGCAAGAGGAAAAGGTTACACTCCCTCAACTGTTCAGACTTCCTCCTTGCTGTTGAAGAATTTCCGGCGACGCCACCACCGCGCAAATGGCTTCCCGACGCTCTGCACGCCTTCAACCTGCGAACAAGGTCCTCCCCTCCCTCTTCTTCTGCGGATAGATCTTAGGAATCGTTTGGAGAGATATCGGGCTCAAAAGAGCCAGATCGGGTGAGCGTATTGGTGGTTTTCCGAAAGTTTCATGGTGGCGGGTTCGCCGGAAACCGCCTCTCCGGCGGCTGTGCCGCCGCCCGACGATAGCCCTCGCCTCAACGGAGGTGGTGGTGGTGGTGGCCGGCCAGGGAGATAGCTGGGTGGCCGGGAAATAGCTTGGAAAAGCTACAGGATATTAGGTTTTATGCCTCTGTTTCGGGCTGTTGAAGAAGATGAACAGTGGCATGAAAATTAAATTCTAGTTTTTAAATCCATTTCTGAGTGAGATATCTGTCATGTTAAATAATTTGGGAAAAATACCTAGAGGCTCCTACGGGAAAAATGATCAACATAGGAAATGTAGCCCTTGAAGTCTACTTTAATTCAA
This sequence comes from Platanthera zijinensis, assembly GCA_039513925.1. Lineage (NCBI taxonomy): Eukaryota > Viridiplantae > Streptophyta > Magnoliopsida > Asparagales > Orchidaceae > Platanthera > Platanthera zijinensis. The sequence goes on from CM077088.1 coordinate 170,123,719, forward strand.
AATTAATTTCACTCGATTTGGGATCCTGGTTAGACTACAGCACCCTTTTTGGTGAGGTCTATCCAGAGGGATGCCTTGACCTTAGAAAAATTCCCCACTCCAATCCAGTCATCCAAATGACTTGAAATTTGGGGTGTGGTCTAATCTTACATATATCTAGGTGCTATCCAAAAATGAGAATTTTTGGAGAATATTTTTCTATAGTTTTTAGAAAAATTCAATAATCCTAGCCGATTTTAATTAGATTGTTAAATAGTTTCCAAACCCTCCCAAATTTTGGTGAGTGGTCCCTGGGTTCACCATAAGGTTCTGTATAATTTTTCATCTCATTTGGAGATGGTTTGGATCAGAAATGATCAACCCAAAGTTTTGCCCTAATAAGAGGCCTTAGGTTAAAAGTGCACTTTTGAAGTTTGAGTGGTCAAATCACCTCAACAGAGGCTGAGATTTTTACCACTGGCTAGTAATATTCTCTAGCACCCCCTCATGGAGTTGGAGGTGGATCGGGGTAAGTTTACCCTAAGGACCAAGGCCAAACCCTAAGGATGGGTCTTGGTGGTTTGTGAAGGTCATGTGGTCAAATGACCTCGGATTGACCCGAGATTGGGTGATGAGAACCATAGGGCTAATATTGTTATCTGGATGAAATCTTAGTAGATTTGGAGATCGTTGGAATATCTAAAAATCTAACCCTAGTTTAGGGCGCAAAACTTGTAGAGATAGGAAATGACACCAAATCACATTAAAAAGTGATGAGAAATGGGTAGAGTTGATTATAGGGGTAGTACAAGCTCTGGATATTTTTCTATGAATTTTATGATCACTATTTTGGGTACTTCCTTAAGGATTTAGTAGTTGTATGATTTGCTTAGAAAATTTATTATGGAGTACAAACTTCCTGGAAATTGATGAAATTTAGGCAGAGAACCTTTATTATGATTTTAAAACTCTGTGAATTTTTATGGGATTTTTAGAAGCTTAATTCTAAGGCTTGCTTCATTAAGTATTATTTATCATGGATATTGGATTAAATCTATCTTAGTGCTTAGCAAGCTGGTAAAATTATGATTCTTTGCACAATGATCTTTTCTGTATCATACTATTAGTCAGTAATTTTTCTATAATTTTATGATGAGTAATTTCAGTACTTCCTTCTTTAAAAGGGAATAATGAGATTATAATGGATAAATTAATTAGAGGCTAAATATCTTTTGTAAAATCCTGCAAATTAGTATTTGATGATACCTTACAGTTATTTAGTGATCACAATTTTTGGGTGGCCATAACTTAAGAATATCATGTAGTTCATGTTAAAAATTACCCATGGCCAATCTTTGAGAAAAATAATATAAATATCAGATTAATTAGGAAAATTATAAATTTCTGGATTTAAGCTAATTAAGTCATGATAGATCTCCAGTAAATTTTATAGGAGATTTGGAAGATAATTTGGAGTACCTCCCCTTGTGTACCTCATATAGTTTAGGATGGTCTGCATTTAGTAAAACCACGGAATTCTGATAATCGATGGTTGGTAGGGCAAGTTAAGGTTGAGTTCATTATTAGAAGTCAGGATAAGTAGAATGTGGGACTGGTTAGGGTAAGGGAGTACGGGGACGACGAAAGATCGTCCGTCCCGGGAAGAAGAGGAAGAGTCTTAATACTCTAGGGTTAGAACTAAAGCAACTAAAAGGGGATTGGGTAAAGGGTAGACAACCAATAATAATAAGTGCCTTGCGAAAGGGAACTTCGGGCCGTAATGCACCGTCTTGGTTCCTAGTGCCCCTTGAGAGCCCTTCACGGGGAATACCGGGGGCAGTCCTGGGCTAACGTAAACCATGAGAGTAATAAAATTAAAAGAGCAACTAGTATAACTAGGATTGCACACACTCACTCCCCGGTAGCTAGGAAAGTAGAACTATAGGATTACTTGCCATCAGACAGTAGCTCTGAAGGTAGATGCACGGACAGTACTGTCCGGGGGGCCGCGGGCTCGAGGGTTGGAGTACGGAGAAAAGTGGTGGGTCATCGGTACTAGGCGATCGATCACACCGACAGCGGTACGATGACTCGGCGAAAAGTCTGGAGGGTACATCCAGCAGCAGTATGCGGATACTCTAGGTTGTGTTCTTCTAGGGGCGTACGGAAGGGCTAGGCCTGGTAGTGTGGTTACCCGCCTAGGAGTGGGGGGCCCGACCCACTGTCTCCGTTTGCCACTACGGAGGTTCCTGGGGGTGAAGCTAGCCTCCCGAACAGGGGGAACTAAAGGTCTGTGCGCATAGAGTCGTGTGCGTGGGTTGCACTTGCATGAATCATGGCATAGCATATCACTACACTCATATTTGCATACAACCGACACCCCAACGTATAAATCGGTATGGGACTTTTTATACGATGGGAGCCTTGCAGAAGATCCCTTAACTTATAAGTTTGTATGGGCATTCATATAAGTTAAGGTTACTTACATACTTACTTACTTGTTGCCTTCTTACTATTCTCTAGCAGTCTTTAATACAATTTGCTATTTATTAATTGTTCTACCTATTACAACATTTATACTGTTCACCTGATATAACTTGCTAGTTAGGTCCACCGTCACTTGCTTGACTACTCTCCACTTTTGTAGCTTCCCTTTCCTCCTCTCCGCCCGGTGCTTAGGAGCCGTGGTGGGAGGGGTAGGGGATGATAGGGCTTAGTCTTTATGACTAATGGTTTTCGAACCAAACATTACAGGAGCTCCGGATGGGAGACAGGGACCAGCACCAGCGGAGTACGGTGCGCATGGAGGTGGGACAGTCTAGCACCGGTGCACCTGCGACCAGCTCCGTGAGTGATTAGCATTTTCTTAGCTTCCGCGATGAGAGACTTGTAGTGAGGACTCTGATGTACCGGGCATGAGCCCTTTTATTTCCAGACTATTTATACTCTGATGATTTTCTGTGGACACTCCCTTCGTGGAGTTTTATTTTATGTGATATTCTCTTTTGGTGGACTTGCTTCTCTCTTGCTTGCTACATGTTGCGATCGAAAAGGCCGGCAGAATCGGCGCGTTGTAGTGGCAACCTTCCCGGGTGCGAAGGTGTCACCGCAAAGCGGCGGTTCTGGGCATAAGACCCCGGTGGTTGAAAAAAAAAAGGGGGGTCTTACATTTCTCATCTGGCGCCTCTGCCGCCCTCAGAAGCTCCTGAATTCTAGCCCACCAATCCTCTGCATCTGTGGGCGTGCCGATTCCCTTGAAGGTTGGAGGGTGGAAACTCAGAAAGTACTTCATTTGTTGGTCCCCATGCCCGACAACCACTCTCTCGGCCTGCGGCTCTGCCCGCCTGGCTTCCTCAACCGGCACGGTCGCTGCCGTGTCCGGGGTAGCAGGAGTTGCTACTTGAGCAACGGGAGCTGCTACCTGTGCTGTCGCTGCAGCTTGGGCCGCCACCATCGCTTCTGCAAGCATACGGCAGAAGTCGGCCGGTGTGACCCCCATCCCTAGCGGACCTTGCGCAGTCTCACTACTTGCCGAGAGCTCTTCTCTTGGCCTCGAGGTCCCAGCCTCCTTGCTTGCACTCTAAACACAAGCAAGAAAACGCAAATCAGTCTCTAATCGCAAGACTCGAACACAAGGACACTCTTGGTCCCGCGATACTCCTATATGGATAACTTCTTATACGCGACTCGACTTATACTTTCGACCGCGAAACTTCTCATTGGAACGCAACCTCCATCTGATACCAAATTGTAACACCTCCCCTGTAAAGACCATATAATATGGGTCCGGCCGGGGCCCCACAACATACGGACGCCATAGCTTTAGTATTAAAAGATGATATAAAACTACCCAATCTCAAAACTCCAGACAAACACAGCGAAAACAGAACACTAACAGACAGAAATTATCCACTAACATAAGAGTATCAAACGGCCTTAAGGCCTTACACAATATAAGTCCAAATATAAAAAGTGCCAAGCACCCCTAGGCTACCTCGGCATGCAAGCCGGACATAGTCAACCAACAGCAGCAAAACAAGGAAAAGAAAATAATCAAGCACAGCAACACTTCATGAGGCTTAGGGCTTTTCGCCCAGCGCGCTAGCTCCTGCATGCGATCCTTGCCCTGTAAGGATTTCAAGTAACGTGGGTCAGCAAAGGCTGACCTCTACTATGTAACAAACACATCTCCTCCCGGCCGTACCTAACGGACCCCGGGGTACCACTCCACCTGCAAGTTAGCACTTCGTATACCAAAAGAGTATATATAATAAAACGGTAAAACAGGCTTGGATGTCTCATACAGTATACATGTTCTCTATGTGTTGTATAATGTGAAAGGGGCCTACTATGCAACATGAATGCAACCCGGGTTTCACCCAAGGCACCCTAGCTCGTATGCATCTAGCACAACATCAAACACTGGGTACTTCCGTTTCCCCATTGGCTTAAAGCCGTAAATACAAGGGAACCACCATGTCCCTAACGGCACACACGCCGTCACACGGAACCTCGCAAAGGCCCCACCCACACAAGGGTCAAATACCCCGGGCTTGCCCGCACATTCTGACTTCGCACGTCAGGGTTCCGTCTCACACTGACCGATTCTAAGAAGCCTTGCTGGACCCCACCCGCTCATGGCCACATTGCCCGGGCTTGCCCTCCGCTCGACATTCTCGTCAGTCCCACACAAGGGGCTAGTCTCGCCGGGACACTTTCCCCACGTGACTTGCGCGTCATGGGATAGCCAGCCGACCATGGAGACATAGCCGCGCCTTTGCACAGCACAAACAAAGGTTTCCCCACCCCAATCACCATTCGCACCGTGTCTTTCCCATGCTACAAGGAAACCATCTACCGCACAACACGGAGCTAACCTTGTCCGGTTCCGACCACGAGTACTCACTCAAATCTAAGGGGGAAAACGCATACATACAACGACGTATTTCCGCAATGGATTTCTACCGAATTCCCGAAGCTCGCTATGCAACATCACCGGGTCGGACTAACGGTCGCGACCACGGCTTCACCCACAATTCCTAATCCGCTAACGGAGCGGATCTCTAATGCAAAGCATGCCGGGATGAACATACTCAACCCGGAGGTTACTCTTGAACCTAGGCTACACGAATCCCTCTCATTTGAGAGATTCGGTGCTCAAAATACGAAAGGAAGGGGATGCTATTCATGCATCCTAAATCCTAAAAACCGAGAGGAGAAGTGTCGTTACCTTCCGTCCCCTCTTCCTAGCCATGGAGAAGATTTGCTCGGTTGAAAACCACCGCAACGCTCCCACCTTCGCGGATCTGAACTCCGCTCGCGAAACGGACCTCCGAAGCTTTGCCGGCAGCCGGAACTTGGCCTTCTTCCTCCTCCTTGCTCTCCCTTCTCTCTAGAATCAAGAGAGATAAAGCCAAATGGAAAATGAGGGTTTGAAACCCTATTCCTGGCCTTAAACAGCCCAGGGAGGCTCCCCACCGTTGGATCTCATACCAAAGAAACGGACGGCCACGATCGGAAACCAAAATAACAAAAACTGGGCCGAACACGGGTTGGCACACGGCCGTGTGCAGGGCCGTGTCAACCATTCGCCGTCTCGACCGATTCGAAACCAGCACACGGCCGCTGACACGGCCTCCGACACGCCCGTGTCGCCTTTGACACGCCTGTGTCGAGACCCGTGTCACGCCCCCACCGACCAACCTTCCCAGTCAGAGAAGGACACGTCCAAAGACACGGCCTTCGACACGCCTGTGTCAGACCCGACACGGCAGTGTCATGACCCGTGTCACGCCTAGCAGAATAAATCCTGCAAACAACCCGAGAAGGACACGGCCAGGGACATGCCCGTGTCCCAGGCCGTGTTCCTGAGCTCGACGAACGTCGACCCTCAAAACGTTGACCACAAGCTCCGTGGTTGACCACGCCCTGATATGCCCGTGTCACGTCCTTGACACGCCCGTGTCGCCTGCTCCAAAACCCAAAATTGGCTAAAACGACGCCGTCGATTCCCCCTTCCAAGTTTTGGGGTGTTACAACTTTCCATTCCATCAATACAGCTCGTGCCGAGCATACAACCAAAGGAGTTATACAAAGCTTCCTTATCACCATCACAATCGTCCTCACAATCTCCGTAGGTTAACCGATCTATACACAGAGTCTTCTCCGGTTCGCAACATCACCAATCCAGATATCCATCCAGATAGGGTTCACACAGCATGCCTATGCCGTACTACACATTTCCGGCTCTAGATGCAGACTCACCGCAGGAATCACTTACGCTCTTCCATCTTTTGATGGAGGATTCCACGGATATACATGCATAAATAAAGGGCTTCACCTGCCCAAGGAAGAAAGACCGTTACCCTTGACGATCGCTTCGGTGCCATGAAAGAACTTGCTTGATGGAAATCACCGCAGCGGCCTTGCCTCTACAACGCTGAACTTGGCTCTCGATTCGGACTGCTGAAGCTCAACCGGCGGTCGGAAAGCTTCTCCTTCTTCCTTCCTTGCTCTCCTCTCTCTCTTCCATTTAGAAAGAGAATTGCCACATAAGAATGAGATATTCATCTCCATTCTCGGCCTTATAATAGCAGGGATGAACTTGAACCATTGGATCCGAATAGAAGGGAACGAACGGCCTCGATCTGCTTTGAAAAGCATCTAAATAGAGCTGAGGCAGTAAACACCTCAAACTATGTGTTGAATAGAAGTTTGATACATAAGCTGAAGGGCAAGACTCCCTATGAATTACTCAAAGGGAAGAAACCTAAAGTAGATTATTTCAAAAATTTTGGTTGTATTTGTTACATACACAATAATGACAAGAAATACATAGAAAAATTTCAAGCCAAAGCTGGTGAAGAAGTGTTTCTGGGATACTCCATGATCAGTAAAGCTTATAGGGTGTATAACAAAACTTCTCTTAAAATTGAAGAATCTGTACATGTATCTTTTGATGAAACTTACATGTTTTATCAGGAGAAGAATATTTCTACCATAGAACCTTTGTAGGTACACTCTCTTTCAGAAAATTTGGACAGGTTACATATTGTAGAAAAGGATACAACACATTCAAATATCCAACAAAGAGGTGAAATACGTGAAGACGAAGAGGACACTCAACATCTTGGTACTCAACATCCTGGTGAGAATTACCTTGAAGAGTCAGTTGTTGTTCCATAAGAGGAAACAGCAACACAGGTTGGTGAATAATCAACACCCCCTGTTGATTTAGTAACATTAAGAGATCATCCAATCTCCAAAGTGATTGGAGACATCTCAGCTGGTGTGCAAACAAGAAATCAGGTCAACCAAAACCTGATGCACACCTGCTTTCTATCTCAAATTGAACCTCAATCCATATAAGATGAAGAACAAGATCCACACTGGATCATTGTAATGCAAGAGGAATTACATCAATTTGAAAGGAACAAAGTTTGGGAGCTAGTGCCAAGGCCTAAAGATCACTCCATTGTTGGAACAAAGTGGGTGTTCAGAAAAAAATTGGATGATCAAGGAATCATTGTCAGGAACAAGGCAAGGCTAGTTGCATAAGGATACTCTCAAGAAGAAGGAATAGACTATGACCAGACCTTTGCACCAGTTACAAGGTTTCAGGCCATAATAATATTCCTAACTTATGCAGCTCACAAATGATTCAAGGTCTATCAGATGGATGTAAAAAGTGCATTTCTCAATGGAGACATCAAGGAAGAAGTCTATGTTAGACAACCCCCAGGTTTTATCTCTCCAACTCATCCTGATCATGTTTTTAAATTGCATAAAGCATTATATGGTCTAAAGCAAGCTCCTAGAGCATGGTATGAGACCTATAGCATGCTTTCTTCTAAAAAAAGATTTTATAAGGGGTAGAGTAGACCAAACTCTTTTTATTAAAACCCATAAGTCAGATATCCTACTAGTACAAATCTATGTAGATGATATTATCTTTGGATCTACTGATTCAAATTTGTGCAAAAGGTTCTTTAATCTTATGCATTCTAAATTTGAAATGAGTAGCATGGGTGAGCTTTCCTTCTTTCTAGGATTGCAAGTCAAACAGCATGCTGATGGCATATTCATTTCTAGAACTAAGTATGCAAAAGAGTTGGTTAAGAAATTTGTTATGTCTGAAGCATCCTGCATAAAAATACATATGCCTACTAATGGTGTATTAAATGCTGATGAACATGGGAAACCTGTTGATTAGACAACATATAGAGAAATGATTGACTCTCTATTGTACCTTACAGCTAGTAGACCTGACATAATGTTTGCTACATGCATATGTGCTAGGTTCCAAGTAAGCCCTAGAGAGTCACACCTAACATTAGTAAAAAGGATTCTTAGGTATGTGAAAAGTTGTCCAAATCTAGGTCTCTGGTATCCAAAAGACTCAGGATTTGAATTAACTGGATTTTCAGATGCTGATTATGCTGGATGTAGAGTAGACAGGAAAAGCACCAGTGGAACTTGCCAGTTTCTTGGCGACAAACTTGTCTCCTGGTTCTGTAAGAAACAAACATCTGTGTCCACTTCAACTGCTGAAGCTAAATACATGGAAGCAGGTAGTTGTTGCTGACAGATTTTGTGGATTCAAAACCAGCTCCTAGACTATGGTTACAACTTAGAAAGGTCAACAATATTTTGTGATAACACCAGTGCTATTTCTATAGCAAAAAATCCAGTCCTCCATAGTAGGACAAAACATATAGAGATTAAGCATCACTTTTTAAGGGATAATGTTGAGAAGAATAAAATTGAACTTCAATATATCCCAACTGATTTACAAAGGGGAGATATTTTCACCAAACCATTGGATAAAAAGAAACACACTTTCTTCCTGAATCAGTTAGGAATGTTAGATGGAAGAAGTTTAAATTAAGATCCAAGATTTTAAAACTCTAAAATTGACCAAGACTAGGCTAAAAACTTAATTTTTCTAGTGTCTATAGGCTGTTTCTGATCTCTGAACTGCGCTCGACGTTTTTCCCCAATATCGTCGAACGGAGGTCGACGTTCTCAGAAAACGTCGACTTGAGTTCAGCGCTTTCTAGATAGTGCAAAGCTATCTCTTCCGGTCAGAGATCGTCAAGCGGAGATCGACGCTCTCCAATATCATCGAACGGAGATCGACGATGTTGAAGACTCTTCAGATTCCTTTAGAAGCCCAGATCGTTGAACTGAGTTCAACGCTCTTTCCTTTTCTGCGTCGAACCCTAATATAATACTCATTTTTCGGCCGTCGTTCTCCTTTACGCATTCATACTCTCTGCATAACTTTTCTTTCCCTCCAAACTTCTCTAAACTTGGTCTCGTTTGTTCGTTTTTGCAGGTATACAATGGCCGTTTCTGTTGCAATTCTAGCCGTGATGAAATTGACACTGGATTCGACATTGATATGGATTCCTTTGAAGGCAGTGACCAAATATTCAAAGACATTCTAGAATTATTCAAGGAATAGCAGTTGGTGTATATCATGTCCACAAGGATAAAACTTGCTGCCGATAAAATCAAGGAGTGGATATATACGACTCATAATCTTGATCGGAATACAGTGGTTGGTACAATAGCCGGTACGCAGGTATCCCTAATTCCTGCCCTCCTTACAGAAGTTTTTCAATTGAGCACTGGGAATGATTCAGTTAAGTTATCTGGAGAAGAGTTTGCAAGTATGCTTGATAGAATGAGTCACTCTGCAGCAAACCCTATCAAGCTGCTTAAGAAGAATCTGTTAGTTGAATATAGATTTTTAGCTAATGTTGTTGGAAAAGTGCTATTAGCCAAGCATTCTACTCATGATACCATTTCAAGGTATCAATTTTGTTTGATGGCTGCTTTAGTGGATAAGAAGCATCTCAATTGGGGAGAGATTTTCTTTGATTTAATCAAGAAAAAGGTAAATAAAAATTTTGTTAATTTTGGGAGGATTCTAGGGTTGTTTTTGCATAACAGATGCCCTCAGTTGCTTGTGTATAGTAGGATGCACATTAATGCCTCCAAGAGGTTGTCCTCTGCCCTATTTGGTAAATGGGACAGGCAAATTGTCAAACCATGCAGAGCTCTTGTAGCTATCCCATCTTTAGGCACCATGACTGTTCAAGTCACTTTCCCACAAGCAACTGCCCCATTGGAAGAACTGCCTGCCTCCTCCTCATCTCCACCCGTTGTTTCTTCAACCACTACCTAATCCACCATCACTACCTCCATTTAATCCCCCATCACCATCTCATCTCCACTCTCAATTCCTTATCCTCCTCCAGCAATTTTTGTAGACCTTTTCCATCCCCTACATTATTATCCACCACTTGATATTGACTCATCCATTCCATCTTTCAATCTTCTGGATGATTCCTACATGGATGATTCCCATTCCTCACCTCTTGATCTCCCATCAACCTCTACCTCCTACCAACAACTACTCCAAGACATTCTTGCACAACCATCCTTCACCCCATCCATTTCCACTCCAATAATTTCCATCTCCACCATTCCAATCTCTCAACCATCCATCATACCATCCACATCTTCTATTTCTACTTCTGCAGCCCCTTCTACACCAATCTCTATCACTCTCTCCTCTACCTCTACTCAAGTTTCACTTGAGCAAGTAGACCTTCCTGCCCTATAAGAGAGGCTGTATGGGATGTTGGCTCCAAGGCTAACAGTCCTGTTGGAGACCTCCATGGCTCCACTCCTGAAATCCATCCAGGAGTTATCTGCCAGGCTCTGTTCCCTTTCTCCTCCTCAAGCAGTCCCTTCTGTGGGGTGCCTTGATCTAGTGTATACTAAATCTAGACAGGGGGAGATGCCTCATGAAGAAGAGATAGTGCCTGCCTCAGAAGATTTCCTGGAAGAGATTCCAGTTACAGCTTCAGCTCTAGTGCTTTCCTTCAAAACAGTTTACTTTAAGTCAATGCTGTCAGATTTTGATGCTCTTCACAGCAGATTTCTTCCAGCTTATGAAGCTGAGGACCTTACTAAGGCCATTGCGCCTATTGCCAGCTGTGAGCCCAACCTGATTTCTTCATATATCAAGTCATTCAAGGCTGTGGAAAGTATTCATTCTGTTTATGTTGTTGATACTGATGATATTGTTTCAGAACCTGCTGCTACTGATGATGTTGTTCAAGAATCTGCTGCTGAAGTTTCTATTTCTGTTGCTCCTGTTGCCCCAATTATTTCTGCTGTTGTTGAGCCTGCTGCTATTGTTGTATCTGTTAGTGCTGCTTCTGTCACTGCTGCTGCTACTGTTGCTGCTGTTGTTTCTACTGATCAATCAAAACAACAAAAGGATTACATTAAAAGGATTGATGAAATGTATGACAATCCTCAGAGTTCAGATAGTGACAAATTCCAAACTGATTCTGATTACTCCTCTGCAACCATTGCAAGGAAGAGGAAAGCTAGAAGCAAGGCATTGAAGAGGGTACCTCTAGAGAAAGTGAAAGACGACAATGATATTCCATACTACATTCTACATGATTGCCCCATCTCTAAACCCTGGATGCAGTTTTCAAAGAACTAGCTCAAGGCCATGAAGAAAAAGAGGAAGTATGATAAGTATGACAAAGTATCTTCTTATTTTAATCCTCCTCCTCCTCCTCCTCCAGATACAGGAACTGGTGGAGGTTCTGCTTCTCAGATCTCATCTGCTGCAAATCAAAGCTTCTCTCAATCTCAAGACAGATCTCAATCAAGAGTATATCAACATAAAGGTTATCATTAAAGGAGAGGTCAGTACAAAGGTCATTCCAGAGGTCAATCTAGACAACATCCATATCAAATCAAAGGACAAGGACCCATTGACTCAACTTCTGGTCCTTTCCCTTATAAGCTGAAAGATACTGTTGCTTCAAGAACACCTCCTTCTGATGTTACAATGAATAGATTTGAACCTTCTGTCCCTTTTGAAGATCCATAAAATAATCCACTATCTTGGACTGCCAGAATGAAAGAGCTAGCTGCTTTGGATCAGATAAAGAAGGCAAGAGATCAAGGAAAAGACACTTCAAACATCACAACCTTATCTGAGCAAAGAAAGAAGGAACTAAAAAGATACTCATCTAGAAAATTCATTGATCTAGAAAGCTATATGAAGCTGCACCCAGAGGTTGTGGTTCCCATGCCCAAATATAAAACCTCCTTAGGTGTTGATGATGACAGGAGATCTAAGAAGGAAGCTCTCAACCCTAACAGAGAAATCTTATTCAAGAAGGGCAATGAAAAGAAGTAAATGTGTAAGCTAACAATATATATCTAATTCTGACTGTCTGCTGTGATTCTATCTGTGCTTCTGCAATGCTGCAAATTCTTTTCTTCTGCTTATTATTTCTGCTTTTTAATTCTGCATGTATGCTTGTTATTTCCTATTTGTCAGGTAAATAGTAATCCTAACCCAAATAGGGGGGAGATTGTTGGAACACCCTATTACTAATTTGGGCAAGGATCACTATGTTCCTAGGAAATTTTTTTGACCTTATTGTATAGTCTTAAAGGTCAATTAGAATGATTCTAAGGGTTAGAACTTAGGTTTGGAAGCTGCCCCCAAGACCTTCTAAGATCAGAACTCAAGTGCAGAAGACTAGGACAATTTTCGTCGAGCTCAGGTTGACGAAACGTCGAACTCAGTTCGATTATCTCTGAGCTCAGTTCAACGAGTCGTCGAACTCGGTTTGACGATCTTCGAGCTCAGATCGACGTTTCTGTCTCTAGATATAATCTAATCACTGAGCTCAGGATGACGATAGTTGAGCTCAGATCGATGATTTCTGTCTCAAGTATTAGTTTAGTCTCTAAGCTCAGGTCGACGATAGTTGAGCTCAGATCGACGCTTTTCTGAAGAGATCGACGATTTAAGGAATTAAAATTCAGTCAGTTATGGAATTCAATCTGATTCATATCCAACATTTATTTCAAAGGATGTTGTAGCCGTTTCAATTATTTTGGAGCAAGTTTCAAGGAAGACAAAAAGGAATGTCTCTTAGGACTTTCCTCTAGAGACAAATTTCAATTAAGGAAGTCATTTATGACTGTTTAACGGCTACCCAGAAGACTGAATTTCAATATATCTCTTATGAATCATTTGAAAAAGATAGATGAGATATCAATCAACTAGAGACACAAGTCTACAGAATTACCAAGTTAGAATTCATACTGAACACAAGGAATACAACAGTGAAGGAGATCAACACACACAAAAAATTCCTCTATTTTTTCAAGATCTCTTCTGATTCAAGTGTTCAAAGGCTTCATCAATCAAAGACTCAAGACACATAATATTTTAGCAACTGCTAAAATCATCTCTTGCTGGAGATCTAAAGTTACTGAAGACCTATCTCCCTATGCAAAGCTCTTCTTCCTTAACAATTGCAGATCTCAGGGGGAGAGTTGACAACACCATCCACTAGTCTTCTCTTAAACTATTGACAGAGAAGAACAACAACTCTTTTCTTTTTCCTTACTCTACTGTAAAAGGGTTTCTCAAAACTCCCTTCAAAAGTTTTGTGGCTGGTTTCTGAGACCTTGTCAAAACTCAGTGGTGGCAAGACACCTGATCAAAAAATCTAGTTTGGTTTTTGAGCACCTTATCAAAAGCTCATTGGTGCCTAGGACACCTGATCAACTATTCCTGTAGTGGATTCCTACCTAGGGTGGTAGAAGAGTGGATGTACCCAGGCTGATTGGGGAACCACTATAGATCCTTGTATCATCTGGTTTGCTGTGTTTTTTCTTTGCTGTGTGCTGTGATTTTTGTTTTCTTACTATCTTAGTTTTTACTTACTGCAAGCACATTACACCTATATTTAAATCAAGTCTTCCACTGCAAATAATTTTTAATTTGAAAATTATTTTAATATACTCTATTCACCCCCCCCCCCTCTAGAGTAAAGATAGATCTTACCCTCACTTTCATAGGCATCGAGAGATACTCGATGTATAGAAAAAATATTACTTAGAATAATCCTTGATTCGGGAAGCATCGACTGCGTCGACTGGACTCGACAAACCGTTGATTGATTTCGATGCCATCTGACGAAGCGTCGAGTGATACTCGACAAATACGATGCTTTAAATTTAAAAAATACTGGACTCAATGAGGCATTGAGTGATCTCGACGCCATCTGACAAAGCGTCGAGTGATACTCGACAAATATGATGCTTTGACTTAGAAAAATACTAGCCTCAACGAGGCATTGAGTAATCACGGCGAATTTCGACGATTCGTCGATTATGTAAAGGTATATACGATGAATTTGACTTGAGAGATTTTTTGCCCGGTCTGTGTTTGCCGATTCATACGTATAGGCTAAACCGGGTTTAGGGATGTGTGTTGGATGGCTCATTGCTCCGGTCTTTTCAACAAGACTTATTTAATGTGATAATATGTGGTCCAATAATTGGGCGACACGTGGCAAAGCATGACCCAAACCCTAATCTTTCTTATATAAAAAAAGAAAGAAACAGGAAACCCTAGCCGTCACTTCATTCTTCTTTGTAGAGCCATTACTTGTCGAACCCGATGGAGGAAGAGAAGTCGCCAGTGATGGAGCTGACTCTACACGATATGTTGCCTAGGAGCGTCCTCCCTCTGATGATGATGGTGACCCGATTGATGGAGCCGACTCCCCACGATATGTCGCCAAGGAGCGTCCTCCCTCTGATGATGATGGTGACCCGATTGATGGAGACGACGGCCCGCAACATTTTAAAGACGGCGATGGCGTGCTTACGGATGTTCATGTGGAGCATCATCATAATACCTATTCTAGCTGTTAATATCTGTTCTAGAATAGGATGAAAATAACCCTCTTAAAAGATTGATCTTATCAAGGATCTTTTGGTTCAGGTGTTAGCCTGTATGAACAACCAACCTGCCTCTAATACCAATTGAAAGTGAGGGTAAGATCTATCTTAACTCTAGAGGGGGGTGAATAGAGTTATTTTTAAAGTAAATTTACAATTTAAAATTGCACAGCAGTAAAGGCTTAATTTAAGTTTAGGTGTAAGGTGCTTTGATGTAGAAATAAAACTAAAGCAGTAAAATAAAAATCACAGCACACAGCAAATAATATGCACAAGAAACAAGAAGACACAAGGAACTATAGTGGTTCCCCAAAAATCTGGGTACATCCACTCTTCTACCACCCTTGGTAGGAATCCACTACAGGATGAGTTGATCAGGTGTCCTGGGCACCAATGAGCTTTTGATAAGGTGCTCAAAAACCAAACTGGATTTTTTGATCAGGTGTCTTGCCACCACTAAGTTTTGACAAGGCTCTCAGAACCAGAATGTCCTGGGCACCAATGAGCTTTTGATAAGGTGCTCAAAAACCAAACTGGATTTTTTGATCAGGTGTCTTGCCACCACTAAGTTTTGACAAGGCTCTCAGAACCAGAATCAAAACTTTTGAAGGGAGTCTTGATAACCCTGTTACAGTAGGAAAAGAAAAAGGAAGAGGTGAAGTTGTCTTCTCTATCTCAATCACTGAGAGAAGACTTAGTGGATTGATTGTGTTGTCAAAGCTCCCCCTGAGATCTAGATGGTTCAGAGATGAGAGCTTTGCTAGGGTGATAGGTCTTTAGAAGCTTCAGATCTCCAGCAGAAGATGGTTTCAGCAGAGGCTAAAATATGAATTGTTTGGAGTCCTTGATGTTGAAGCTATGATCACTTTTCAGTATGCCAATATTCAACTAATTCTCCAGGATTTATCACTTGATTTTTATGAGTTGATCTCACTATCCTGTGAATCTGTACTGAGAATTTCTTTTTCTTTTTCTCCTGTTGTCGATTGTCTATACTTGTGAAGTATATTATTGTATTGTATATCAGACTAGAGAAGAAAGATGTTTTATTCTCTGAATATCCTCTGTCCAAGATAGCCATTAGCAGTCAATAAATATCTTCCATAAATGTTTTGTCTTCTGGATTAAAGTCCAATAAACATTCTCTGATAAATCCCTTGAAACTTGCTCCAGAATAAATGAAAACTGCTAGCAAATCTCTTGAAATAAATGCTGAGGGAATTTGAAAAACATTCCAAAAGATGACTGAATTTGAATCCTCAAAGTCATCGATCTCTCAGAAAAACGTCGATCTGAGCTCTATGATCGTCGATCTGAGCTCAGAGATTGGATTGAACATCAGACAGAAAACGTCGACCTGAGCTCGAAGATCGTCGACCGGAGCTCAGCGACCTGAAGAATAAGCGGAAGGCAGATCGTCGATCTGAGCTCGAAGATCGTCGACCGGAGTTCGACGATTTAGCAGAGTTGAGCTCAGAGATCGTCGAACGGAGTTCGACTTTCGTCGACCTGAGCTCGACGAAAACTGTCTTTGCCTCAGCTCTAAGTCTGAATCCTTGAATGGTCCTTGGGGAAGCTTCAAACCTAAATTCTAAGCCCTAGACTCATTCTAACTTGACCTTTTCAACTATACATCTAGGTCAAACTTATTTCCTAAAAACATAGTGATCCTTGCCCAAATTAGTAATAGGGTGTTCCAACAAGTTCTTTCCTCCTCAGCGGGCTTCTTCCTTGTGCCCCTAGAGGAGTTCTTTATTATTGAAGGTTGGCTCATTTGTAGGACCCTAGTGAATTTTTCCAAATTTTTTATGTCCATTCTTCTAGGTAGTGAATCTTCACTCCTTTCTCTTGCTTGAATTTATCAGAGTAGGTATTCACTAGGTATAAGGAAAGAATTTTGCCCTTGTTTGGAGTGTGTAGGCATTCTATTATTCTCTGGTAGATGATTGATGACCAAGAATTTCACAACCTGCATTTTCTCAACATTTAAGTTATATCAGAGCAAGATAAAATATGCATCGTGATGCCATGCCGTGCAGGGGATAACTGCAGGCGCTCAGGCAAAACTCCAAACTCTACAGTTTATATGAAATCCATAAGTTATTAAGTAAAAACCAGTTTAAATTGGATGGTCGTATCCCTCGGCACAGTGAATCAACTAGTCCACAAGTAAAAGTATATTTATACGCAGCGGAAAATACTTTGGTTATGTTGATTAACACCCTATATGAGTATAAATATCCCCAAAGGACAACTCATGACATGCAAGACTCTAGATTAATTATAAGTATGAAAATAGTCTTTACGTTAGTTAGAAAATAGTATTTTAGTTTTAGAAACATGAGATGTATGAAGCACTAGTAGTAATGCTTTTATAAGTGAAAATACCTAACATGCAACCTAGCATAAAACATTCCCAGAGAGCAAGTAAAAACAACCACAAAAGGTAAAACTAGCAGCTTAGCGAAGTATTTAGCAATTCAAAAGAAAACCACCAGTGGGCGTCAACAAACTGACACGAACCCACTGGTCAGTATATGTGTTTGTACTAATAATAAAACAACAAAGAACTACATCTCAAGGTAGAGGAAACCTCTGCAACACTGTAGTCCACTAGCAAACACCCAACCTAGCCGCTCAACCGGCAATTGTCCTGAACCTGAGGCATTCAAAGAAAGAATACCTACACAAGAAAAATACAAGTGGCAAACAAAACTGTCAGTAAACAAGGGAGTAGTAAGATTACCAATCCAAACTTGAATAGTTGCAGAAAACACAGCAAACTAACTAGAGATTAAGAATGAAAGAGTTAACTTATAAAGTTAAAAGATATTTAAATTTGCACCATGTGCGAATGGAGTCATACTCGGAGGACATCTGCGAGAATAGGCAGAAATAGCATAAGTTTAATCCATAGGAAACAAAAACGAGACAAAGGCTAAATAAACATATGAATCATTAACACCGTAACGCAACCGGATCTGATTCGGGACCAACCGGTCAAACCCGCACTAACAGAATTAACGTCTCAAAAACAGGACTACGGTGGTGGCCATCTGGTCCAACGCAACCCAACAGCCCAAAAATAAGACCCAAACATGCCTGGGTGTAATTATTCACGAAATTATGCCAACCAACCCAAACACCATATCGCAAATACCCATAAAACCCAAACTCGACTAATTCAGCTGAAACCTGATGATTCTAACTTGGCAAAACTAATCCTTTAGAGATACATGACAAATCGGTGAAATGACACGAGTCTAAGGGAAAAGCGTCGAGTACACTTGTCGCTGGGTTGAGTGCATTCAACGCACTCGATGCCATAACTCAGCACACTCAACGCTTAAACACTGCAGCAAGAACAGGCGATGGTGTTGAGTGAGTTCAGCTCACTCAACGCTTTACCACTTAGCTGCCAAAATCAGATGACGGCATTGAGTGAGTTCTGCTCACTCAACACTGTCAATGCTTTAACACTTAGATTGATGAGTTAAAGCGACGGTGTTGAGTGAGTTCAGCTCATGCAATGCTGTCAACGCTTATCTATCTAAGAGACGGCATTGAGTGAGTTCAGCTCACTCAACGCTATCAATGCTTTTCTATCTAAGCAACGGTGTTGAGTGAGTTCAGCTCACTCAATGTTGTCAATGATTTTAGACTTATTTTCTAAAATTAACAGAATGTCATTGAGTGTGCTAAGCTCACTCAACGTCGCGTTGAGTCAGTACCACTCACTCAACGCTTTTTAACTTAAGCTTCTCAAACTACTCAGCAAGGCGTTGAGTGCATTAAACACACTCAACGCATTTATACTTAGGTTAAAAACTAAAATTCTACACTAAGATTACACTCAAAGCTTTAGGCTATATACACTCAGATCCACTCAAAGCTTTTAGACAGAAACCTGCTAGAGGGTTAACATCCCAACAATACCATACTAACAATTTCTAACTATATCTAACCTAGACTAGAGATAATTACTGTCATGCTAAGACTCATTTTTTGCCTACTAGAATAGAAAATCGAAGGGCAAAAAGCTTGGCAAGGTTTTAAACACCACTTGCCTCAAGATCTACAAAAATTCATTTTTTGTACATGGGGAAATCCTACCCTAATCCAACCGATTTCTGTAAGTTTGGAAATCCTACAGGAAATCAATCCTTATACAGATCAAGGAAACAAAAGAGAAAGGAAGAACAAGCAAGGGGAAAATCACCACTTGTCTCAAATCTCCAGAAATTCGGCCAAGCAACGCCCCACTTCACAGATCTGCCCGCAAGAACACTTAAGCAGCAAACCTGAAACATTTGAGAGGATAATAGGGTAAAAAGCGCATACCAAGACCTCTAAAAATCCATGAAATTGGAAAGCTTACCTCAGAAACGTAGATCTAGGCGAGATCTACCCGGATCCACTCTCCAATGACGAAAATCGAGCACCAAAGATCCACAAATCGGCAGCCGAAGGCTTAGGGATGTCTGCCGCTCTCGTTCTTTCGCAACAGGCCGAAAGTTTCATGAGGGAGACAATGAATAGGGTTTGGATGCGATGGGTTTCTGTTTATATTACTTTATCCTATTATTTTAATATTGGATAACATAATTAATTAAATAAAATATCAAAATGACCCGAAAACCAAACATACCCAGAATTATATGAAAATCGCACTGTAGCTAAGTACCGACGCTGCGAATCCAACGGGAAACTCAAAATCGAAATCCGACTAACCAATCTTGGGTAAACACCTACCGAAGCGAAAACACAAGCATTCCCAAAGAGGCTCCACCGAGTCACCAAAACATACCCGTCTCGCTAGGAAATCTTGCAAACAGGAAAAACCCCGCCACACATAGGAAACCCAAGATCTAAAACCCATGCTCTAACAATGGCACACGCCAATCATGCGTTAACGTAATTCCCTGACTGTACATCCCTGTACCCGGCCGAGTAGGATCCTCCCCAAGTGGCGTGCTAGGGGCGTGCTATGAGTGGTGTTTTGGTGCAGCTCCGTTCGAGGACATGCGAGCACTCGTGCATGTGTGCGGAGATTTTATAGGTAAAGGCTTCATTTTATTATTTTTAACACTTGGGTAATATATATATTATTATACATATGTAGAGAAAAGGGGGAGGAAAGTAGATAGGGAAAAAAAGAAGGCCCAGCCGCTCTTACCACCGGCCCCGATCCCGCTCTCCCCCAGGCTCCAGTTATCTTCCTCTACGCTGGCTGACAGGGAGGAGGAGGAGGGATCAGGATGCCCTTCCCCTCGTCGCCTTCTCTTCTCTTCTATCGATCTTCCATGATAAGGACTCCGCCGGCGCCGGCTTCTTCCACTCCCGACTGGCTGGTGAAACTCCTCCTACAAACATCTACGACTGTTAAACCTCATGCAACCTCAGTGAATAATTTTGCAAGTGTAACCAGTGTTTGAAGTCGGCTTCATTCAAATGGGTTCGATGGATCTTCGTCGGATGTTATGGTTTTCTGCGAATGTGAGGCTGTTTCTTTTTATCTATGGGGAATGGCAAGATACCCACATCGAGGTCTGGTACACCGATGTTGATTACTTTGTATTCTCATGATGCAGCTGCCATGGTTGCTACCAGAAATTCGTAGTTCGAGAGATCAACTTACCACTACTCTCCACTCTTAGTTTTCTTGCTTGTTCCAATTTCATTATACACCGATCATGGGGAAAAAATCCTATTTTCCTCAGCTGATTTATTGGTGGTGTTATTTGTGACAATATATTGAAGCAGTCGGGTGTCCTTGAGAGACTCAGACTGTGGAAGAAGAACCTTGGGGGCTCAAGTTTGGCCGACGAAGAAGAAGGGAGATCTTGAGTTGTCTTTTTGGAGCTCGAACCGTTGTGTTATCTGTGCATGGACAATAGCCACGCTCCCTAGACGCCAAGCCTCTTGTGAGATGTTCATTTGCGGCTCCACCAAACACGTGTCAAGGGTAACAAAGTTTCTTATTGGGTAGGTGAAGCCCTTAATTAACATATTTGCATGGAAGCCCCTCTCCACCAATGGGTGGGGGAAGGGAGTTCTTTGATGGGTCGATGTGTACATCCCCGCAGTTAATTATATTTAGTATCCGGAAGCGTGAGTACGGATTTAGGCATGCTGTGTGAAGCCCATCCGGATGTGTAAGCCGGATTGGTGATGTTCTGGGGTTCCCGGAGAATACTCCGAGTAAGTTGGATATTATTCGTTTGCAGGGAATAAGCACCATAGCCCCAAAAAAGGGGTGAGTGCAATGTAATTGGTATGCTTTTAGTCAACCGGTGTTTAGCTTGCCGCCGCTTATCGAGACGTTGGCGTACAAGTGTTGCAGTACCAAGCGGGGAATAACGGTCTTAATCCCAAGTTTGTGCCGGCCCTTGAAGGCCTATTTTACTTATGTTGCCGGCCTACGTGCCGAAGTATGGAATTTATATTCTTGTAAATTAAAATGCATGTGCTTCCATATGTATGCTATTTATCTTTTTGTCTTAGGCGAGCGGTATTCTCGTGAACCACTCGCCCCATGGAGACCTCGAGGTAAAGCTATCGGGAAGCCCTCGAGAGATTGATAGCCTTTCAGAACAACAAAGTTACGTTATTGGCGGCCTAATTGGGGCTGCGTAAGGTAGAGATGTTCGGCGAGGTTACGCCATCGGTACGGCAGGTGAGGAGAATTTTGCATAGACCCAAGGAGACACATCTGGATAGGAGAAAGTTGTTCTTGAGATCCTCCTTAGATGTTCCGGTCGGCCAAGAGTGCCCTCCGAAGGTGTCTTAGCTCAGTCTTTGGCTTGGGAGGGGAAGAGTTTGTTAGTCTTCCGGGTATGCGGTGGGACCTCCATGCTGAGACCTTGGGTCTTTCACTTATGTTCCTAGTCTTGTGCCTAGATCGTTCGCTTGAGGGTAGTAGGTGCGCGGTCACCCCTCTTTTGGGACCCCAAAATCCACAGAGGTCAATTTTTGGCTTCAACACTGACGTCATAAATATGCCAAATAAAAGAATTAACTAAACATCAAAAAATCAGGGGCGTTACAAAGAAGTCTGCTTATTGAAGATTATCCTGGTCATGATATTAAACATTGACCTTGAGATTGTGTCATGTGATCCAGGTTTGTAGATGAGGGCTTTCCCTACTATATCTGCCAGCAGTTTGCCTCTCTGATTGAAGAATTTCCGCTTAAGAGACCCAGGTTTGGCCTCACTATATTCACACCACCTGAGAGCATTGACTCTATCCATAATGGTGGGTTCTTCTTCCTCGCTAGAGTTGACAGAGGGTAGATGAAGGGCCTTGCCTAGTCTCTTTGGATTTATCTTAATCTTGATGTCCCCATTCTTATACTTCAGTGAGTTTTGAGAGGACGACACCTTGACATTGGAGAAGAATTCCACTACCTCTTCTCTAAGAATTGTTGAGGGTTCAGAAAGGGTGTACTCCAAACCCGTGGTCTGAATCATCCTTAACACTTCCTTAATCTCTAGCAAGGAATGAATGAATCCATTCCTAACAATTTCATATCCCTCTTGGAGCTCCTTTGAGATCTTTGGCGCCATTGAGTTAGTGCGGCAAGAGGCTTAGAGGGTTTCAGTCTCGACGGCTAGGGTTAAGGATTTTGAGAGTGATATGGCTTTTCGTTTCTTGTCGCCTTTATATATGTAATGAAAAAGTTTAATTACCTTTTTTATTTGACTAACCAATTGAACATTTTTAGACTTTATGGCTTGCTCTACAATTTATGTTATGATACAGGGCACTTAGTGCCTTATTAATTTGTAGCTTTCCTCACTGTCCGGATGTACATTCTATTTGTCACACCACTATACAGATATTTTATCAATTCTAAGTATGATGGAGACCTAACATGCTAATTAGTCAGTTTTTTTGGCAACCTTAATATGCATTGATTTATATGTTATTTGGACTTGAGAGAAAAGGCTACATAAGTTAACAATGTAGATAATTATATAGGATAATTGAATCATTGTTATCTAATTGGTGTGTTTGATTAGGTTCATCCTAAGCACATCTAACTTTATTAATGAATTTTCAAACCTAGTCTCTATGCAAGAAAGAGAGACTTGCCTTGAAGCTTACTGCCTCTAGCTTTTGAGGATTACACACATAACATCGTCAACCTTTGTTTATTGCCTTTCATAGAGCATGTTCCTTGAGCAATCATTCTATCCCAGGCATTTGTTTGGAACATCCATTGTACAAATATAAAGTCTTATGTAGACAGGTATTTGAACTAACATGCAAAAAGAAATTTATTTACCATTAGGCACCAAACAATAGTTGGGTCCTAGGTTCTTGTTAGGATTAAAAAACTTTTGCCCAACTCTCTGCCTAGACTGAGCATATTTCTATCCACTAGCCACATTCAGGTTGTTCGAACAATCAATTGCAAAGTGGCCCACCTTCCTACAGCACCAACATTTATGAATATTTTATCTTCTCTTCAGGACATCACATAATTGTTGTCCATTAGAGATGTGAGCAGCTCCAGATTTCGCTTGAAAAGCATTGCATGATGCTGCTTCCTTCTTCCTGAATAAAGGTGCTAAGGAACTAAATACAGCTGGTCCTGGATGGGCCAATTTTATTTTTGGAGCGTGCCATCTAGTGGTCTCTCTCATCTCTTTAGATACATGATATTTGGATCCAAATCTAAAGAGCTTATCATGAGCTTTTTGTCTAGAGTGTACAGAAACACTCCTTCTAAGATCATGTGTCTTTACCCCACTAGTAGAGCACACATTTGATTGATCCTCAAGGGGAGGAGCAAACTTGACAATTTTAGAAGGTAAATTCACCTTTTGAAATACTGTGAACTTATTAGGGAATTCAGATTTGAAATGATGATTAGTGTGATTAATACTCAGCTTCCCAGGGACTTGGTAGGTTATAGCTTTTGGCAACTGACCCTGTGACTGGGACGGATTAATCACAATCCTCAATCTCTCTGTGAACTTTTGTTCCAGATATTTTATATGCTTATTCTTCTCTTCTAGAAGCTTGGTCTAACACTCAAGACTTTTCTTGAGTTCAGACACATCATGACTCTTCTTATAAAACTCAATAGATTAATTGGTATAGAGAGTTTTATAAGGCTTCAGGACTTTAATCTCCTTTGCTTGTCTTTTGGCAAGCTTTCTACTCTTCTTTAGAGCATCTAGGAGTAGTCCATACTTGTCAATCAATTGATTGACATCAGTCTCAGAGTCTGAGCAATCTTCATCATAGGATGAAGATTCATCAGTATTTGGACTGGTTTCATACTCAGAGGAAGATGAAGGAATGGAGAGAGGTTGTACCTTAATTTGATTCTGAATCTGCCTGACTTCTTTTCTCTTCAGTTATTGCCATCAGCCCATGGCATCCATAGTCTTCTAACTCCTCCTCATTGTCACTATCTGAGTGTGATAGAAGGGCCCTGATTCCTATCCTGGCTGCAAGATATTCCTCTTTTTCTTCTGGATTTACAGCAACAGATATCATCCCTATATAGGCTTCTTCCTCTTCATCTTCAGATTCTGAGGAGGAAGAATTTGTCCAGCTTCTCTCCTTCTTAGCCACAAAGGACTTCTCCTTCTTCTTGAACATGTGGTGATGGTGATGCTTTTTCTTCTTCTTCTCATCTTCTTCCTTAATTTTGACTGGGCAGTCAGAAATGACATGCCCAGCCTTGCCGCAACAATAACATATGACATTAGAGGAAATCTATTGACTAGTTCTAGGGACATACCTATCATCCTTGGATGACTTCCTGTGATAAGAGGATGAAGATGACCTGCTCCTCTAATCCTTCTACTTCATGAACTTCTAAAATTGCCTGGAGAAGGATGCTAGATCTTTATCAGACATGTGGTTGTCTAATGAGCTTGACTCAGATATCTCTTAGCTTGATTCAGCTTCCCTCCTTGGTGTTGAGGGAGTCTTTATTCTGCTCCTTCTTGGGTATCCTTCCTTGAATGATATAGACTTATCCTTAGACTTGGGTTTTCTTCTCTTTTCCTCTTCTAGTCTAGCAGCCAGCTGCATTTCATAGGATAGCAGCTTTCCAAAAAGAGTTGGTGGAAGATTGTCTGCTAGCTTAGCCATTTCCCTAATGGCACAAATCTTGGTTGTCCCAATCTCTGGTGAGAGATCTAAGGAACTTGTCATTCAGCTCATAGTTGTTGAAGACCCTACTATAGGTTCCTAGTTCATTGACTGTCCTAAAGAACCTTTTAAAGCAGTCAGCCATCTTTTTAGAGTTGCTTTTTCTGAAAACCTCATACTCTAGGTTGAGTATGGACTTCCTATCATATCTAACTTCCTCAGAGCCTTCCTTGTAGACCACAAGTGTGTCCCATATTTCCTTGGAGGTCTTGCAGTGTACAGGATTTTGGAAGGTTGAGTCATCAATGGTACTGACTATAATATTTTGTGCCCTCTTGTCCATGGTAGACAACACTACCT
This sequence comes from Platanthera zijinensis, assembly GCA_039513925.1. Taxonomy (NCBI): domain Eukaryota; kingdom Viridiplantae; phylum Streptophyta; class Magnoliopsida; order Asparagales; family Orchidaceae; genus Platanthera; species Platanthera zijinensis. Next base: position 170,148,981 of record CM077088.1, read on the forward strand.
CATCTCTATCCATCTCTGTATATGCCTCGGGCACTCTCAGAGTTGGATCTATGGTGGAAGCCTTTGTGGGGATAAAAGGACCTTCCACAACTGTTACATAGATCCTAGGGTTAGATGCTCCCATGAATAGTCTGACCATTTTCTTCCAGAGGCCAAATTCTTCCTTCCTGCAAATTGGTAGTTTCATGGCCCCTAGCTCCTCATAGTTCATTCCTAACCCCATACTTATATCTTATACCAAACCTCGGAGGTATACTCAGATTGTTAAATCCTTTTTGATCAACCACCCCCCGATACCACTTGAAAGTTATTACTTCAAGGTTAGCTAGTCACCTAGAGGGGGGTGAATAGGTCATTGAAATTTCTTTAGTCTTTTTGCTGTTTATAAATTAAGTAATCTAGAGCTTATCCTTAGTACCTGAAATAGAAAGAAGAAACAAGCAACACAGCCCAGCACACAAGTATTTATAGTGGACCCCAATTGGGTACATCCTAATTTCCCTCCCACCCTTTTAACTTATGTTAGACATGGCACAAACTCCACCAAAATGCTCCTAAGAGCTTACACCTCAGGCCCTCAGGCTTACACTCAGGTTCTCTTCAGAACCACAAGGGTTCCTACCTCAGAGCCATGCCGTGCTCCTACAGCTCAGTGGTCCTCAAACTACCTACCTCAGCCTTATCTATAAGGCCTACAGCTTAGGCACAAAGTTCCCTACATCTTAAGGCACAAGGCCCTACTCTCAGAGTGCTGCAGCACTCCTACAGCTCAGTACCCTTCCACGTACCTACCTTAGTGCCTTGCCAGGAACCTACAGATCAGTGACAAATTTGTCACCTACCTCATGCCAAAGGCCCTACACTCAGTCTCTTCCAAGACCTACACTCAGTGACACACTTATCACCTACAGCTCAGTGACTCAACAGTCACCTACCTAAGCCTTATCACAAAGGCCTACTATTCAGGCTGGTAGGACAACCCTACTCTCAGATCCATACTTGGATCCTACCTAAGTAATGATGGCGCGGCCCCTCCGACGCTACCTGATGATGACCCGGTTGCCGAGGCGCTACAACATAAAGACTTCAGGCGCAATGATGATGCTGATGGAATCTCGCGTTACAACCTCCGTCCGCGGCGTCCTAGGCCCACTTGAAGATTCATTTCTTTAACATATTATGTTTTAGTATTTTATTTAACTATTTGTGAATATAAAATTATTCCATACTTGGTTAATAATTTTATATTCACTTGAGGACTTGTATTATTTTATTTCCTGCATTTAAACATTTTGGTGTGTATTTAACCGCCCAGATGGATGAGATTTCATCTCCATCTTGGACGGTTGGATGTGTTTTTTAACTCCTATATAAGGAGGCTATTATGAAGAGTTAAGGCATTGAAAAGAGAAAAAAGAAAACCCTATTCTCCCTCTTGAGAATTTCGGCCAAAGGAGGCTCTCCCTAGCCGCCGCCCCCCCCCCTTGGTGTGAAGACTTCCCCTTGCTACCTCCATCCTGTTCGGTGCGACTCCGGCGTGGCTTACTCCGGTGCGACTCCAAGGAAGAAGGTTGCAGCCCCATTCGGTGTGACATCGGTGGTTCCGTGGAGAGAGTGATTCTCCCACTTATCTTGTGTGTTTGATCTTCTTGGTTGGGTAATCCCTCTCTTATCTAGTGTTTCCTTCTTTGAGATTTGTGGAGGATGTATTCGAACCGTCTTTTCCGTGATTTTTAAATCATCGCTCGCAAGTTTGATTCGATTTCGTTGTTGTTGAATCTCTTGTATTCCTGATTGGAGGATCCATTGCGGGAGCACACTAGGCCTAGCCTTGACTTGCTCTCCAAGTTTGGCACTCTTTGTGCTAACAAGGGATTTAATCTATACTTGAACTCAATCGCCTTTTGAAGTTTTCGCTGCTCCTTAATAAAGCATTTTGCTCCATTTGAAACGACTCAAGTTAAAAGTTTAGATGCTTGTGTAGGTGCGGTGAGTTGTGTGCTTGTTGGAGAGGTAGGTCTTAAGGACGTTGTATCGAGTCCGGCTTACGGCGAGTTGTGTGCTTGTTGGAGAGGTAGGTCCTAAGGACGTGGTATCGAGTCCCGGAATTTTGGGAGCATACCGACCCCTTTTCGTTCGCTTTTGGTCGGAGCCCTCCTCTTTATTTTCATGTTCATGAATGTTGGTTGTCCGTTAGCGTAAACAATCGCGTCTCACGACCCACCCTTCATCAATTTGGTATCAGAGGCGGTCGTGTCAATTTTCTAATTGAACGTCCTCGCTTTAGTCTTGTCGACACGCACAAAAAAAACACAAAAAAAAATATTCTGGTCTGCCAATAGCGCTCCAAAATCTGCAATTTTCAGCGAAAAGTTATAAACAAAATTTTTTAACGTTCTACATTCTCATCACATCGGGAAACTATAAAAATATTCTATTTTCCATGTAGGCTCAACCCTAGAAAAATTCATCTTTCCAAATATTTTACACATGCATGCGCACTAGACTAGGAACGGAATACGCTACACCTTCTACGTCTAGGATGGCTGCGAACGAGCATGGTGAACCCAACACCGAGGATATAGCAGGTCTACGTACCGAAATGACCGAGCTTAGGAACATTTTAGCACAGATCCTTCAAAATCAAGAAAGGCCACCCCCACCTCCCGTTAATGTTAGGCGGCCCAACCGGCACCAACAAAACTCTGATTCGGATTCCGATGAGGACTCCCCTCGAGCACCCCATCGAGAATACCGCCACGAGAGAGGGTTTGATATCACGAGGGCCATTAAGATTAATGCCCCCACTTACGATGGCATGGGGGATCCCCAGATCTTCCTTAACTGGACGGTGGACATGGAGTGTTACTTCTAGTGGCACAACCTGACGGATCCCCAAAAGGTCCAAGTTGCCCAGATGAAGTTAACTGGTCATGCTAAGACATTTTGGCTGAATGAGGAGCGGAGGTTAGGAACCGGACACAGATCCCCCCTTATAGGTTGGTCGGTGATGAAGAACCTGTTGACCGATCAGTACGTTCCCGCGTACCATCGGACACAGATGTTCGATGAGCTTGCCACCCTTCGCAAGGCTCAATGTCGGTGGCTGAATATATGGGTGAACTTTAGGACCGTATGGTGCAATGTGACCTTAGGGAGATCCCCGAAGTCACTTTATCTAGATTCCGAAAGGGGCTTCACCCCGATATCCAAAGGAAGATCTTGCAATATGGGCATACGGATTTGAACACGACTTTTAATGCCGCCCTTGACATCAAAAAACACCTAGCCTCTAAGGCTCACTCCCGTTACGCTCATGCGAAGAACAAGTCCACCACTGGGGCATCTTCTTCCATATATCCGGATAAGGGAAAGTTCAAATCCACCGAGTCGAAGTAAGTCGTGATGACCGCTAGGAACACCAAGAACCCTGCGAATGAGCGTATCCCTATAGGGAAGGTTAGCAAGGCTAACACCCCTTGTTACTGTTGCGGCGTTCAAGGCCACTATGCCTACGAATACCCAACAAAGACGAAAGCCCTAGCCTTATTAGAGCCAGCTACCGACCCTGACGATTATTTATATGAGGCCGCAGAGGAGAGCGACCCAGAGGGAGTCCCTAGTGACTTGGAGGACGATCACCGCCTTATGGTGATGCGTTGTATTTTGACCACCCCTCGTCCCATAGACGACTGGAAGAGGACGAGTATATTCTCCTTGATCTTTAAGAGTGGCGAGAAGCTTTGCAAACTAGTTATTGATGGTGGTAGTTGCGTGAACGCCGTTTCTGAGAACGCTGTTAAGCGTATGTCCATGACTGCTGAACCGCATCCGACCCCCTATCAGGTTGCTTGGATCAGTAAGGTTACTATTAAAGTAACCCAACGATGCTTAGTCCCCCTGTCATTCAAATCCTACACGGATGAGGTTTGGTGCGACGTCCTGCCAATGGAGGTTTGTCATGTGTTGTTAGGCCGCCCCTGGCTCTACGACCGTGACGTGACGCACTATGGTCACGCCAACACATATGAGTTCAAATTAAACGGCAAGACCATCACCTTGAGACTGACTGTGCCGAAAGAGCCGGTAGTGTTGGCTAAGGATACCACCGTCCCTGTAGAGAGGAAGGCATTGAGTTTAGTTGGTAGGAAAGAATTTGTGAAGGATTCCTTCATTGAGGGTATGATGTACGCTCTCGTTCTCATGGGTTCAAAGAATGACAGTGGCGTGTTGGATGATTTACCTCGAGAGCTACGGATATTATTGGATGAGTTTAGGGACGTTTACCCGGACGAGCTGCCCTCGTCGTTGCCACCTCTTAGTGATATATAACATGCCATTGACCTTATCCCCGGATCATCCCTACCCAAGCAACCTCACTATAGGCTTAATCCCACCTCCCACAAAGAGTTACAAACCCAGATAGAGGATTTACTGAGTAAGGGATTCATTAGGATGAGTCTGAGCCCATGTGTTGTCCCATCCCTTCTTTCCCCTAAGAAGGATGGCACCTGGCGCATGTGTGTTGATAGCCGGGCTATCAAAAAAATTACTATAAAATATAGGTTTCCAATCCCGCGACTAGATGACCTCTTGGATGTCCTTTCGGGTGCCACTATCTTCTCGAAGTTAGACTTACGGAGTGGTTACCACCAGATTAGGATCTGAGAGGGGGACGAGTGGAAGATAGCGTTCAAATCTAAGGACGGGTTGTATGAGTGGTTGGTGATGCCCTTTGGGTTATCCAATGCCCCCAGCACCTTCTCCGAGATGATGACGCACGTCTTTAGGCCGTATATGGGGAAGATTGTTGTAGTATATTTTGACGACATCCTAGTTTTTAGTACCTCCCCCGCCGAACACATCTCCCACATCAAAGTGATCCTCACCACCTTAAGGAAGGAAACCTCATTCCTAAACCTTAAGAAATGCACATTTTATGTTTCGGAGGTCGAATTCTTGGGTTATATAGTTGGTTTTGATGGTATTCGTGTTGACCCAGGAAAGGTTCAAGTGATTAGAGACTGGCCCGAGCCCACTAGCCTTCGAGAGGTGCGTAGCTTCCACGGGTTAGCTACCTTCTATCGTCGTTTCATACGCGATTTTAGTAGCATTATGGCTCCCATTACTGATTGCATGAAGAAGGGCGAATTCATGTGGACGAAATCCGCCACGTTTGCATTCTGTCGTATTAAAGAGCTTATGACCGAAGCACCGGTGTTGCGTCTCCCTGACTTCGCCAAGGTCTTCGAGCTTATGTGTGATGCATCTGGCATAGGAATTGGAGGTGTCTTGACTCAAGAGGGTCACCGGATTAGTTATTTTAGTGAGAAATTAGCGGGCGCTAAGTTAAATTATTCCAATTATGATAGGGAGTTTTATGCGGTCGTTAAGTTTTTACATCATTGGAGACACTATATTCTTTCTAAGGAGTTTGTCATCCTCTCTGATCATGAATCATTACGAATCATCAACGGTCAACACAAAATCAACCCGCGCCACGCTAAATGGGTATCCTTCTTGCAGGAATACACATTTAATCTTAAGCACCTTAAGGGGTCTGTAATCGAGTCGCCGACGCACTCAGTCGTCTCACCCTCTTGCTTTCCTCCATGCAAGTCCACATGGTAGGGTTCGAGCGCATAAAGGATGAATACGCCCCATTCCCTGATTTTCAGGAGCCATATTTATCTGCCCAGGTTAGCTCTCCCACGACCATCACGGCCTTTTCACTTAGGGATGGTTATCTGTTCAAGCACGGGAAATTGTGTATCCCTCGCTCCTCTTTGCGACTCAACATCATTTGGGAGTTACATTGTGGTGGCTTGAGTGGACACTTTGGGAGAGACAAAACGATTATGCTCGTAGTGGAGAAATTCTATTGGCCTAAACTAAAGGCGATGGTTGGGAGGGTAGTGAACAGTTACCGTACGTGTCAAGTTTCTAAGGGTACTAAGTCAAATGTAGGTTTGTACACCCCGCTACCTATCCCATCCGTACCGTGGGAAGACGTGAGCATGGACTTCGTATTAGGCCTTCCACCCACCCTTCGACGTCACGACTCTATTCTCGTTGTTGTGGATAGGTTCTCCAAAATGGCATATTTTATTGCTTGTAGTAAGACCAATGACGCTTCTCACATAGCGAAGCTGTATTTTAAGGACGTCGTTAGTCACCGCGGAGTGCCGAAGACTATTGTCTCAGATAGGGACGTAAAATTCACTAGTTGCTTTTGGAAAACCTTGTGGGTTCTTATGGGAACAAAATTACTATTCTCCGCGGCTTATCATCCGCAAACTGATGGGCAGATGGAAGTAGTCAATAGGAGCCTAGGCAACCTTCTTAGATTTTTAGTGGGCGATCACAAAGGCACTTGGGATTTACTTCTTCCACATGCCCAATTGGCCTACAATAATTCAAAAAATAGGTCCACAGGTATGTCTCCTAACGAAATTGTTCACGGGTACAAGGCCCCTGTGCCGCTTGACTTGGTCTCATTGCCTCCAACGTATAAAACAAGTCTGTTTGCACAATCCTTCGCCCAACATATTCATGACTTACATGCACGTATACGAGCTACCTTGACTGATCAATACAAGTCTTATCAAAGGCACGCTAATCTACATAGGAGGGTGTCACACTTTAAAGTCGGTGATCTGGTTTTAGTCCGGTTAGTTCCCGAACGAATGCCAACTGGCACCATTAAAAAGTTAGCCCCAAAGCGTGCCGGTCCTTTTCGGATTATAAAGAAGCTAGGTGACAACGCTTTCGTGTTGGATTTGCATGTTGATTGGGGTATCTCCCCTATTTTCAATGTCTCAGATTTGTTGTCGTTTGTTTCGCCTCCGCAAGATTTGGATTCTTTGCCGTCTTCTCCCTCTACTAAAAATTTGGATGGGTTGGGGAGTGGTAGTTCGGATGATCTCTCTCCTTCGGTCCCTGCAGGTATAACATCTGATTGTAAGTTGCCTTCTTTTATTCCTACTGCTGACATGTTTCCCAGGTTCCCGAAGACATTTCTCACTCCAGATGTGATTCTCGCTGCTGAGCCACTTACTACTCTTGATGGTGCTACCTACTTCTTCCTCGTCCGTTGGCGTGACCGCCCCTCTTCAGATGACTCATGGGTCCTCGCAACGGAGCTTCAATGTTTGGATGCTGAGCTTCTCTGCCGCTATCTCTCAGACCACGCATCGGAGATACATGAATTTGAGTGGGGGAGGATTGATGGTGCGGCTCCTCCGAAGCTACCTAATGATGACCCGGTTGCCGAGGCGCTACAACATAAAGACTTCAAGCGCAATGATGATGCTGACGGAAGCCTGTGTTACAACCTCCATCTGCGGCATCCTAGGCCCACTTGAAGATTAATTTCTTTAACATATTATGTTTTAGTATTTTATTTAACTATTTGTGAATATAAAATTATTCCATACTTGGTTAATATATTATCTTGACACCAGGTATTAACTATTATCTTGAAATTAAAATATACCTGGTCTCGTTGCCTTGAAAATGAGGATAACAATGTTTCTAACATATTCTTTAGAGATTTACTATTTGTTGGCTTTAGGTGAGTTGCGGAATTGAATGAAGGCTACTCACTCAACTTCAGATGACTTATAACGCTGAGTGGAGCCTATATAGTCAAATCCAAAGTAATGGCATGCTGAAAAAGTGGCTAAGTCAACATGCATTGAGTGAAGTCAACTCACTCAACACCATACAACAAAAGGCTGTGAGATAGGCTAATGCTGTAATAGCCTAAGTAGAAATAAGCAGAAAAGTGGCTAAATCCACAGGCGTTGAGTGTAGCTCACTCACTCAATGTTGTAGCTTCATAATCGTTGAGTATAGATTAATCAGTCAACGCCACGAGAAAACTGTGAATATTTACCAAGTCCACAGGCGTTGAGTGAGGCAAGCTCACTCAACGCCATGTGATAATGCATTGACTAATTTTCAATGGGAGTGTTCTTTTTTAGACACAGAAATTTGGCTAAGTGCAAATGCGTTGACTGTAGCTCACTCACTCAATGCCAGATAACAGAAATGTCTGTTAAGAAGTTTGGCATTGAGTAGAGCTTACTCACTCAATGCCAAGTAGCAGTAAATCTGGCCAAGGCAAAAAGCGTTGAGTGAGGCATGCTCACTCAACGATCTCAACGCTTTAGGTACTGAAGACGTAGAAAATTGGCTAAAGCAAAAGGTGTTGAGTGAGGTGTGGTCACTCAACGCTCTCAATGCCAAGAATGCAGAAGTTGCTTAAGAATATGCTAAGGAAAAAAGCATTGAGTGGGGCTTGCTCACTCAACGCTGTCAATGCCTAGATAGACAGAATTATGTCTAAGTGTTTTGGCGTTGAGTGAAGCTCATTCACTCAATGCATATTCTACTGATGCTCGATTTTGGCTAAGTCCACAGGTGCTGATGTCAGCAAAATTGACAAAGTCAACTGATTTCAAATCAAGTACGGGAAGCTACAAGACACGACAAACTCTGTCGAGAAGCTACTGTACGTCTTCTTTCGTTAAAGCAAGGGGCAGCTGGATGCTAAAAGTGGAGCCCACTGATCTCTAAGAGTAGTTGATCGGAAAACTATAAAAGGAGGAGATGAGCCAGGATGCAAGACAACTTTTAGGTCATTATCAATTTAAAAAGGTTGCAGCCAACTTCTTCTCTCTCATCATTATTGCCGAGAAAGAGCTTGAAGTCTTCCTACAGGAACACAAAGTTCAGTGAGTTGTAGCTTCTTCATCTGCTACAGCATAATCAGAAAGATTTCATATAGAGGAAGAAAGTAGATCCATCATTCTCCAGTGGGCTCAGTTGGCTAATTGAAGAACACTAGTTCACCTTCTTCTTCAGCAAGATCAGAATCTTCATTCTGAGTTTCTTCCAGCAGAATTTCTATCTATCTGCTATGAAGCAAGATAGTGCTGAGATAACTCAGCCCTAGCTTTTGACACAGAGAAATTTCCCTGTGTAAAAACATTCAAATACTCTTCTTTCTGTAGGATCCAAATGGATCTGAGATTATAGGGCCATTGGCCTGAGGTTGGGCAATATTTCCTGAGTAGTAGGGGAGTGAAGCTCTCTGAGTTATAGGATCCAACTGGATCTGAGCTGTAGGGCCACTGGCCTGAGGTAGGGCAAAGTTTCCTGAGTAGTAGGAGAGTGTAGCTCTCTTAGTTGTAGGAACCTTTGGATCTAAGGTAGGCTTGTCCTCCCAGCCTTGGTTTAGGGTCTTTGTCCTGAGGTAGGTGATCAGCTGATCACTGAGTTGTAGGTCCTTGTGGCTAAGCTGTAAGTCTTGGAGGAGACTGAGAGATCTTGAGGGATCTGAGGTGTAAGCTCCTTGGAGCAGTGTTTTGGAGAAGTGCCTTGACCAATAGGAAGTTAGCAAGGTGGGAGGAGAGTGGATGTACCCACAAGTTGGGGAACCACTATAAATCAGTGTTTGCTTTTTTATATTGTTTTCTTTGTGAGGGTACTTGAAAGCAAAGTACTGCCAACACATTTAGTGCTAGAGGAAAAACTAAAAAGAGAATAATAACAGTGTAAGAACCTATTCACCCCCTAGGTTGCAAGCTACCTTGAAAACAAAGACTTTTAGAGTGCCCAGGACAATCATGTCAGATCGGGATGGACGGTTTACGTTTAAGGAGTGGAGATCGGTCCAGGCTTACCTGGGCTCTCTGTTGACATTCAACACAGCCTTCCACCCTCAGATGGGCGGGCAGACGGAGCGCACTAACCGGACACTGGAGGATCTTCTATGCTTATGCATTTTGGATTGCGGATAGCCATGGGAGAGACTATTACCTCTGATCGTGTTCTCCTACCACAACAATCATCAGTCTAGTATAGGCATGCCCCTTATGAGGCATTGTACGGATGAAAGTGCAGGACCCCACTATCTTGGATCAAGGATGAGGATCCAAAGGCACTGGGATCGAAGTTCGTGGAGGACACAGATGCTCAGGTGAGATTGATCCGAGATAGGATGTTGGAGGCCTAGATTAGACATGCCAAGTACTGTGATGCATGGAGTCTTGCGGGTACGTGGGAGGACGAGGCTCAGTCCGAGATACATGGGGCCTTATAGGATTGTAACACCTCTACCCGTCAAGAAGAATATAATAGAGGGTCCGGCCGGGGCCCCACACCATATTCCACAAACAGGCGAAGACGCTACGAAATAATATCAAAACTAACGCATCCTAACACAGAGCATTCTAGCGGAAGCTTCACGGTTGAATTATTGAACTCAAGATAAAGAACATTGTCCACTAACATAGGAATGTATATATACATCAAAAGAGTCTGGCCTTAAGGCCTTACAACAGTTTCTCTTAACAAGAGTGTGGATTACAGACATCGGCACGCAGGCCGGCCACACATGAACAAAAGAAACAAAACAATGCCTTCGAGGGCAGCAACGCAGCTTTGGGCTTTAGCCCGCTAAGTCCCGCTCGGGCCAGCACCTCCAGTACCTGTAAGAACCAATCCACCAAGCGGTGGCAAAACAGGGCAACGGTCAGCATTCAGCTGACCAATTATAACGACCCTGCCCCTGGCACGGGGCAGCGGAATTCCATCCCTGCATAGCAATCATCCAACATGATATATAGCAATTCAAGCAAGACGTGCACGACCGCACAGTCACATATCACAAACGTCGGCACGACGGCCCGACGCTCCGTGCACTCAGGGCACATTCACACCGTTCAGAGGTCCCAGACATAACGGTGCATTATGAGCATTCTAGTCTGATCGGCTCACAGGCCGTCGACTCTCGCTATGTGATCCTAACAGGGTCTTAAGCACCCAAGGTTAGACAACCATAACGCGGGTACAGATCCACCTTTCCCGTTGCTCACATCGTCAGACTCACGCCTGGACTGACGCGGGTACAGCTTCACCTTTCCCGTTCCACCATTTCCTAGTTGCAGCCTCACGGCCCAACCTTTGACAAAGTAGCACTCACGGCCACAAGAGAGTCCAACTCTCAATATTTCCTGGACTTCCTCCAGTACTTTATCCATCATGCATACAAGCAATAAACACGGAGTCTTCTCCGATATGCAATCAAGCATCACCAATCCAGACCATGTCTAGATGGGCTTCACACAGCATGCCTAGATCCGTACTCCAATTCCGGACTCTAACAAGGGGGACTTCACATATCTACCCCAAGGGACGCCACAACCCACCGCACACTCGCGGGGAAGGGTTTTCCCTATGCAATGCAGGAATTAAGGACTTCACATGTCCAAGCAGGAAATCGTTACCCTAGAAGTTCGCTTCGGAGCCATGGAGAGACAATTTGAGACGGATGAAAGTCTTCGCAGCAGCGTTGCCTTCTCAAATCCGAACTCGGCTCGCGATTTGGACCACCGTAGCACCACCGGCAGCCGGACTCCACTTCTTCTTCCTCCTTGCTCTCACCTCTCTCTTAAATTTTAGAAAGAGAAGATGAAATGAAGAATGAGCTTTTCTTCCTCCTTTTCCGGCCTTATCAGACCAGAAATGATCTCCAGCCACAGGATTCTATTTAAAGAAAATGAAGGGCCAAGATCTGCCTGAAAATCCTTTTTCTTTTGGCCGACACGGCCTGTGACAAGCCCGTGTCACAGGCCATGTACCCTTAAGCGGCACACGCGGCACTCGCACCGACTGAAATATTCGAGAACACGGGCATCGACACGCCCGTGTGGAACCTGACACGCCCGTGTCGAACCTGACACGCCCGTGTCAGTGATGAGACACGCCCGTGTCCCCTGCTACACGGTACTCACCGATCTCCAAAACTAGTACATGGGTAGGCACATGCCCGTGTCAAACCCAACACGGCCGTGTTCCATGCCGTGTTCACTGCCGTGTTCAAGGCCGTGTACTTCTCTGACTCAAATAGGCCATTTTCGAATTAAAATGAGTGACACACCCTGGGACACGCCCGTGTCGGAGGCCGTGTCCCAGGCTCGACGATCGTCGACTATCAATCGTCGAATAACCTGAACACGCCCTGGGACACGCCCGTGTCCCAGGCCGTGTACCCCCGACACGCCCTGGGACACGCCCGTGTCCCAGGCCGTGTCTAATAGCCTCCAACCCAAAACTGTTTGCAAACACATTTTGAGATTTTTGGGGTGTTACAATCCTCCCCCCCTTAATAAAATTTCGTCCCGAAATTTTAAGACAATAGGGAGAAAATAACAAAACATTTATATGTTTCTATTACATATACAACGAGCGAACAAGTTACGAAAATAACTCGGGAAACTCGGCTCGCATGGTCTGCTCGCGCTCCCATGTTAGCTCTTCTCGGCCACAATTGTCCCACCGGACTTTGACCATCCCGATCACCTTGTTCCGCAACTGTTTCTCGGCTCGATCCTCGATCAGTATAGGCTTCACCTTTGTCGTTAGCCCATACTCAACCGGTACTCGATCATTGTCAACTATATGAGCTGGATCCTTGATTGCTTTGCGTAACACCGAGATGTGAAACACGTCATGCAATCCACTCAATTCCGATGAAAGAGCTAACCGATAGGCAGCTTCCCCAACTCGCTCCACCACTTCAAACGGACCAAGGTATCGCGGACTTAGCTTTTTCAACCGCCGAATCCGAGATACGCCTTTGAAGGGCTTAATCTTTAAATAGACCCAGTCACCCACCGCGAACTCCACGTTCCGGTGCTTAGCATTGTAATACTTGGCCTGCCGATCTTGGGCTATTAGGAGCCTCTCTCGAATAGAGCGTATTGTTGAGGTAGCATCCTCGACTTCCTTTTTGCCTAAAAGTTTGGTCTCGCCAGTTTCTGCCCAAGCTAGCGGTGTACGACATTTACGACCATACAGCGCTTCAAATGGGGCCATGCCTATACTCGCTTGATAACTATTATTATAGGCAAATTCCACCATAACAAGATGCTCTTCCCACTTCTTACCGAAGTCCAGGGCGCACATACGGAGCATATCCTCCATCGTTCTGTTGGTTCGTTCAGTTTGGCCATCCGTTTTCGGGTGAAAGGCCGTACTGAATGCTAACTTTGTGCCCAACATTTGATGAACTAATCTCCAATCCTTTGAGGTAAAGCGCCCATCTCGGTCACTTACGATGCTCCGGGGAACACCGTGCAATCGAACAATCTGTTCCACATAGAACTTTGCCAACGTTTCCACTGAATCGTCCCGCTTATTTGGTATAAAGTGAGCCACCTTTGTCAACCGGTCTACAATCACCCAGATTGAGTCATGGCCACGCTGAGATCTCGGCAATCCGTGCATGAAATCCATAGAAATATCCTCAAACTTCCATTGCGGAACCGGCAACGACTTCAGGAAACCACTCGGCCGTTGACATTCTGCCTTGACCAAAGCACAAGTACGACATTTAGCCACATACGCGGCTATGTCCTTCTTTAAACCAGGCCACCAGAACAGTTTCTTCATGTCCTTGTACATTTTTGTGCTCCCAGGGTGAATTGAGTACTTTGTAAAGTGCGCTTCATATAACAATTCTTCCCGCAATTTACCCGCACTAGGGACGCACAATCGGCCATCTTTTCGTAATAAGCCATCATCCCAGGAGAACTGATCACCAGATCCCTCCTTTGCATAGCGTTGGAGACTTTCATCCAACTCCGTTGCCCGCCGAACCTTGTCAGCAAGGTCATATTGAACCTCCAACCAGTTCACGCATGCTTCAGTCGAAGAATCTCTTTCTACACAAGATATCTCCAAAGCTTCCAACTCCTGGACTAACCGCTCATCATGTATCCGCAACCAACTTGCCCGTACTGGAGTCCGACGACTCAAGGCATCAGCGACCACATTTCCCTTTCCGGGAACATAGTGAATGTCGAAGGTATAATCCCCAAGGAATTCCATCCACCTCCTTTGTCGCATATTCAACTCCTTTTGATCGAGCAGATACTTTAAGCTTTTATGATCTGTATAAATATCCACTTTCACGCCATATAGATAATGCCGCCACAACTTTAGCGAAAAGATCACCGCCGCTAACTCCAAGTCATGGACGGGGTAATTACGCTCATGCACTTTCAATTGACGTGAACCATAAGCGATCACCTTGCCAAACTGCAGGAGAACGCAGCCTAGGCCGCTTCTTGACGCATCGCTGTATATTTCAAATCCATCTGTACCACACGGCGACGTCAAAACAGGCGCCGTGGTCAAACGACTTTTCAGCTCCTCAAAAGCTCGTGCGCACTCCGGCGTTTAAACGAACTTCTGATCCTTTCTCGTCAACGTAGTCAGAGGCAAAGCAATCCGGGAGAAGTTCTCCACGAACCGTCTATAGTAGCCCGCCAGTCCAAGGAAACTCCTGACTTCGGCCACCGAAGACAACACTGGCCAATCACGAATGGCACTTATCTTAGCCGGATCTACCGCTATGCCCTCTCCACTTACCACATGGCCTAGAAAAGCCACCGACGAGAGCCAAAACTCACACTTAGAGTACTTGGCATACAGCTTATTCCTTCGCAAGGTATGCAATACTAATCGCAAGTGGTTTGCATGATCTTCCTCTGATTGTGAATATACAAGGATATCATCAATAAACACAATCACAAACAAATCCAGGTATTCGCGGAACGTTCGATGCATGAGATCCATGAAGACCGAAGGCGCATTACATAAGCCGAACGGCATCACTGTGAACTCATAATGACCATAGCGTGTGCCAAACGCTGTCTTGGGAATGTCACCTTCCCTAATCCGCAACTGGTAATACCCGGACTTCAAGTCCAACTTCGAATAGACGGTTGAGCCTGCTAGCTGATCGAACAAGTCATCGATCCGAGGAATTGGATACTTGTTTTTCTCCGTCAGCTTGTTTAGTTCGCGATAATCAATACATAGTCGCAAACCACCGTCTTTCTTTTTCACAAAAAGAACAGGCGCGCTCCAAGGTGACATACTTGGGCGTATGTATCCCTGCTCCAACAACTCTTGCAACTGAACTTTCAGTTCGGCCATTTCTTTTGGCGCTACCCGATACGGCGAACGGGCCACGGGTTTTGCACCCGGCACCAGCTCGATAGCGAAGTCAATTTCCCTTTGGGGAGGTAACCCCGGATGGTCCTTTGGAAACACATCAGCATATTCCGACACAATAGGCACTTCACTCACACTGGCCTTCGGCGCCACCGCCTCTATGAGTGTGAAGAACAACTCCGCACCCTTCCGAACTGCCTTAACAACTTGGAGAGCGGATAACAACATCCCACTCATCCCTTGCATACCAATGAACTTGGTCTCTCGTTCGGTATTTTGCCCAAGTGTGACCTCTTTTGAAGTGCAATCTATACAGGCACGCTGCTCTGAAAGCCAGTCCATACCAAAGATTATATCAAACTCTTTAATCGGCAATACTAGTGTTTCCACCTTGAACTCCCGACTTCCTATCTTGACCTCAAGACCGCAAGATCGATCCGCGCACATCAAACATCCGTTAGGCAACAACACCTTTACACTATCTGTCTTGGTCCGGATAGGCACCCCGACACGAAAGACAAAGTCCTCAGACAGAAACGAATGTGAAGCACCTGTGTCGAACAGTGCTCGCGCCGGATACTCTCGTATAAGGACAAACCCTATAACATGACAATTAAAACAAGCACAACACACCAAAAGTAAAAACATTAAAACCTATGCGCACCTGTGACGACATCCGCCTGCTTAATGGCCTCCTGTTGTCCAAGGTTGAAGACCCTGGGCTGCGCGTGCGAGGCAGAAGACTCCACCACAGTCTTCCCCTTCTCCGCATAAGACGCTCCCGTCTTCTTATCACCCTTTGGAGGACCAAATCGACATTCACGTGCGAAGTGTCCAACCTTCCCGCACGTATAATAAGCACGAGATCCATACCCAGATGTATCCGTCACAGTCGCAGAAGGAGCTTGTCCAGAAGACTTAGACTTCTTATTCCATCTCCTTCGGTAGCCAAACTTGTCCGGACGCGGCGGCTTAAACTCTAGCTTCACCACCGCCAAGTTTCCCTTTGCTTGCCCCCGTTTCATGTCCGTCTCCAAAGAACGAGCCGTACAGACTAAGGCTTGGAATCCCTGACTCACAGAACTCGAGAGCAAATACCTCAGCTCATCTCGCAGTCCCGCATAAAACCGACTAGTCTTACGCTCTTCTTCGGCGAAGATCGTGCCCGCATATCTTCCCAAACGGGTGAACTCATGCAGGTAGTCATCCACACTTCGATCTCCCTGTGCTAACCGTTGAAACTCCATTTCCATCGATATCCTTTGCTGCATCGGCAGATGTTGTGCTAAGAACAAACGAGACAATTCTTCCATTGTAATCTCTGCCAATTGCCTGCCGGCCAAGTGATGCAGTTCAATCTCATCCCACCACAATCGCGCCTCTCCTTCCAGTAGGAAAGTGGCTAACATGACTTTCTGTTCCTCCTCAACCTTGATAGCTCTCATAATCCTCTTGATCCTTGCAAGCCAATCCTCTGCTTGGGCCGGTGTACCCGCCCCATGAAACTGCGGAGGGTTAAAGCTCAAGAATTGCTTCCATTGTTGGTCTGCTACCCGCGGATCAACTTCGGCTTCTACCGGTTCTTGCCGTACCCCAGCTTGCGTTGGCACCACTGCAGGACGTGCCTGCCCAGTCTGCTGAGCATTCATCACAGCAAGTACCGTTTCCGTGATGAGACGGACTGTTTCAGCGGATGGAGGAGTTGTGGGCACCTCGGCTGGTGCCGCACTCTCAACAGAACGTTGTGGTTCGGATTGACCCGCAACACTTCTGGTCACCTATATGTGTACAATACACAGGTTAACGACCAATGAAAACGGCAACCATACAAAAAGAATACACAAGTTCAATAAACAAGTGTATTTGCATTCCTAAGTGGACAATCTTGATTTCAAATTAAGTGTTATAACGACAGCACTGACACGTGCTCGCCACCTCTCAAAAGAATTCGTCCGCGAATTCGGAAGAGAACGACCAACAAGCTGATACCAAATTGTAACACCTCTACCCGTCAAGAAGAATATAATAGAGGGTCCGGCCGGGGCCCCACACCATATTCCACAAACAGGCGAAGACGCTACGAAATAATATCAAAACTAACGCATCCTAACACAGAGCATTCTAGCGGAAGCTTCACGGTTGAATTATTGAACTCAAGATAAAGAACATTGTCCACTAACATAGGAATGTATATATACATCAAAAGAGTCTGGCCTTAAGGCCTTACAACAGTTTCTCTTAACAAGAGTGTGGATTACAGACATCGGCACGCAGGCCGGCCACACATGAACAAAAGAAACAAAACAATGCCTTCGAGGGCAGCAACGCAGCTTTGGGCTTCAGCCCGCTAAGTCCCGCTCGGGCCAGCACCTCCAGTACCTGTAAGAACCAATCCACCAAGCGGTGGAAAAACAGGGCAACGGTCAGCATTCAGCTGACCAATTATAACGACCCTGCCCCTGGCACGGGGCAGCGGAATTCCATCCCTGCATAGCAATCATCCAACATGATATATAGCAATTCAAGCAAGACGTGCACGACCGCACAGTCACATATCACAAACGTCGGCACGACGGCCCGACGCTCCGTGCACTCAGGGCAAATTCACACCGTTCAAAGGTCCCAGACATAACGGTGCATTATGAGCATTCTAGTCTGATCGGCTCACAGGCAGTCGACTCTCGCTATGTGATCCTAACAGGTTCTTAAGCACCCAAGGTTAGACAACCATAACGCAGGTACAGATCCACCTTTCCCGTTGCTCACATCGTCAGACTCACGCCTGGACTGATGCGGGTACAGCGTCACCTTTCCCGTTCCACCATTTCCTAGTTGCAGCCTCACGGCCCAACCTTCCACAAAGTAGCACTCACGGCCACAAGAGAGTCCAACTCTCAATATTTCCTGGACTTCCTCCAGTACTTTATCCATCATGCATACAAGCAATAAACACGGAGTCTTCTCCGATATGCAATCAAGCATCACCAATCCAGACCATGTCCAGATGGGCTTCACACAGCATGCCTAGATCCGTACTCCAATTCCGGACTCTAACAAGGGGGACTTCACATATCTACCCCAAGGGACGCCACAACCCACCGCACACTCGCGGGGAAGGGTTTTCCCTATGCAATGCAGGAATTAAGGACTTCACATGTCCAAGCAGGAAATCGTTACCCTAGAAGTTCGCTTCGGAGCCATGGAGAGACAATTTGAGACGGATGAAAGTCTTCGCAGCAGCGTTGCCTTCTCAAATCCGAAGTCGGCTCGCGATTTGGACCACCGTAGCACCACCGGCAGCCGGACTCCACTTCTTCTTCCTCCTTGCTCTCACCTCTCTCTTAAATTTTAGAAAGAGAAGATGAAATGAAGAATGAGCTTTTCTTCCTCCTTTTCCGGCCTTATCAGACCAGAAATGATCTCCAGCCACAGGATTCTATTTTAAAAAAATGAAGGGCCAAGATCTGCCTGAAAATCCTTTTTTTTTTGGCCGACACGGCCTGTGACACGCCCGTGTCACAAGCCGTGTACCCTTAAGCGGCACACGCGACACTCGCACCGACTGAAATATTCGAGAACACGGGCATCGACACGCCCGTGTCGAACCTGACACGCCCGTGTCAGTGATGAGACACGCCCATGTCCCCTGCTACACGGTACTCACCGATCTCCAAAACCAGTACATGGGTAGGCACACGCCCGTGTCAAACCCAACACGGCCGTGTTTCATGCCGTGTTCACTGTCGTGTTCAAGGCCGTGTACTTCTCTGACTCAAACATGCCATTTTCGAATTTAAATGAGTGACACGGCCTGGGACACGCCCGTGTCGGAGGCCGTGTCCCAGGCTCGACGATCGTCGACTATCAATCGTCGACTATCAATCGTCGAATAACCTGAACACGCCCTGGGACACGCCCGTGTCCCAGGCCGTGTACCCCCGACACGCCCTGGGACACGCCCGTGTCCCAGGCCGTGTCTAATAGCCTCCAACCCAAAACTGTTTGCAAACACATTTTGAGATTTTTGGGGTGTTACAAGGATCCTGGAGCGGATCGGCTCCTTGGCTTACAGATTGGAGTTGCCGCAAGAGTAAGCGGAATTGCACGACATCTTCCACGTCTCTTCACTTCGGAGGGCTCTACTATGTCCTGAGCAGCTGATTTCCACTATAGATGGCTCGGTGGCTTCTGATCGATCATTCAGCATGGAGCCGGCCAGGATTGATGATACAACAATACGGGTCTTACGATGCAAGAAGGTTTCGCTGGTCAAGGTCCTGTGGAGGAATTATGGGCAGGAGGAGCACTCTAGGGAGCCACGGGACCTGATTCAACAAAGGGACCCGGATCTCTTCGAGTCAGGTATACCATACATTTTCTAGGGATGCTATATAGTTATACTTCAGTAGATAACCCATATGCCTAACCTTAATTTTGGGGACGAAATTTTATTTTTATGTATTGGGATTTATAACATCCCTCAAACAACTAGAGCCCTAAGAGTGGTTTTGTCAAGACTAGGCCATGACAAAACCCTAGGAAGCTCAAGAGGACAAGTGAACAAAGGCATGAAGGTGGAAATCACCTTGGTCTGCCTATAGCACAACCTCATCACCAAATCTAGGGTTTAACTTTAGGGCTTTAACTTGGTTCCATGACTCCACCATAGCTCTCCCAACCCTAGGGGAGGCCAATGGGTCACTAAGGACCCATTGGGGGCAACTAAAGTGGTCAGTTGACCAAAGTCAACCATAACCCTAAATAGGATCAAACTAACCTATATAGGGCTAGTTAACCTTCCCTTAGTCAAATTGACCCCACCTACACCTTTCTAACTCTTAAAGGAGGTCAATGGGTCACCAAGGACCCATTGGGGTCAATTAAAGAGGTCAAGTTGACCAAAGTCAACTCTAACCCGAAAATTATCAAAGTGCCCTAAATAAGGGTCAAGTGACCTCCAAGGTGCCAAACCAACCCTACCCAACTATTCTTAGACCTTAGGGGAGGACAATGGGTCACCAAGGACCCAATGGGTGCAATCCAAAAGGTCAATTTGACAAAAGTCAACTCAACCCTAGTTTATGTCAAATGAACTCAAGTTGACCTAACCTTGCCCAATTCATTTGGGCTAAGCCCAATTTAAGTGGCCCACTAGCCTCATGAGGTTTATATTTACATAATTAGACATTAATTTTCTGGAAATAGTGACTAGGAGAGAGAAATCTCCACTTCCCTTTAATGGAGGAGATGGAAAGTGAGGAGAAAGAGGCCATTCATGGCTTGGAAGGCCCAAGGACCTTCTCTCTTCATCTCCAATGGCTTGGTTCATCTCCCCCATTAGTTCTGAGAAGATCAAGGGACTTTTTAGGCCCTTTCAATGGCAGGGTGCACTGAACCACCACTTGCCCTAAAACTTTCATCCATGGCCATTAAGTGCATTGAAGCCATGGCCCTCCCCCTCCCCCATTTGTTTATTTTAAAAGCTTTCTTAGGCCTAGAGGAATCGATTCCACTTTTTCCCTGAAGGAATTGAGCTCTCTGGTAGTGCAATTGCAGAGCACCAAAAAACTTAGAATCCGGTCATGGCGACTAGGCGATCAGCTAGGCTCCAGCCCTCCCAAAAGGTCATGTCCTCTTCCTCTTTCTTAGTGGATAGATCCACATCTACTGGTTGCAAGGTTTGGGGCCAATTGGCCCAAGATCAGGAAGACCGAAAGCATGGTTTTTTCAAGATTTTCATCCATGCCTAAACCCCTGTTCCGGCCACCTCCGGCCGGCCAACCACTGTCAATCGTCGGCCACCACCTCAATGAAGGTGGTGGTGGCACTGGCTGGCCGGGGAGGAGCTCAGGTTGCTGGGAAAACTCCTTTCAAATCAGCCCAGGACGGGAACATCAATACCTTTGGCTCAAGGAGGAAGATGAGCCGATTCCTTCCATTGGTGCTTTAAAATTCGTGCACTGATTTAATATTAATATTTGGAATTATTTCATTTCTATCACATAAATTGCAGTAGATAGATTTAATTATTAAAAATACTTAGCGGCCCTTTCTGGAAAAATGGTAAACATCAAAATTGTAGCCCTTGAAGTCTATTTTATTGTAAAATTTGTTTCAACCAATTTGGGTCACCGGTTTGACCACACAACTCAATATGGTTCAGCCTATACATAGGCTTGACCATAGACTAAATGGAGTATCCCCACTAAACCAGCAACACACATACTTTGAAATTTGGACCATATGCTCGTTATACAAGCACACTTATCATGTCTTAAAATGGGAATTTTCGGAAAATATTTTCCTATAGTTTTTATAATATTTAATAAATCATTTATGACTTAATTAAATAGTCTAATGACCCCACCATTCCCCAAATATTTGGTGGATGGCCCTTAAGGTTATGATAGGTCACTGGTAAAAATCTCAGCCCAATTGGGGCTGATTTGATTAGGTATTTATGTAACAAAAATTTGGTCCCTTAAGGGGAAATTAGGGCAAAGGTTGTTTGATGGCTTGAGTGGCCAAACCTCATCCAAAAGAGATGAAACTTGGGCCACTGACTCAAAGTCATCTAAAACACCTCCTCAAGAGAACTTGAGTTTTTTGGGGTAGAGATTCCCTAAGACCCTAGTGTAGGCCCTAAAGATGAAGTTTGGGGCCTAGAGAAGGACATGGGATAGTATGTCCATGGATGGTCTTGGATCTTTGTTGGTGAGTTCCAAGGGCAAAAATAGTATCTAGAAAATGGTTTTAGGATTTTTAGGAACCTACACCCTCTTTAAAATAATTATGGATAGTTTAGGGCACTTGGGTCCAATATTTAATTACATGTTCAAATGAGTTTGGATACTCATGAAATTTAGGTAGTGATCATAATTAGATGATATTGTTCTATAAAAATTTTATTGTGAATTTGGGATTGATAATTTTAGTACTTCATTCACAAACCCTAAGATTGATTCAATCACAAAATAATTATTTTAGAGTTATAAAATTACTGTAAAATTATGTAACTTGGTTAGGGAACATTTTAGGACATAATCATGCTCTGGGAATTTTTATGAATATATTGAAAGACTTATCATATAGGATCTTTTATAAGTGCTCATTTGTTGAATATTTAACATAATTCATTTATGTGAACAAATTGTGTTGGAAAATTATAATTCTTGGTCAGTAGACTTTTCTGGTCAAATTTATCATCTCAAAATTTTGTCATAATTTTTTAAAGGTTGATTACAGATTTCCCCTATTTATCCTAATATTATTGTTATTTATCCAATAATTTTTTGAAGGTCATTTCCCCTTAAAAATTTTGGATTTTTGTTGTTTACTGTTATTTTGGTGTTTGTAGTTGATCATAATTTTGTCAAGACCATAATTAGCCCGAAAAGTGTACTTGGTGTTCAAAAGCATAGGTGGCCTGATTTTGCAGAAATTATAATAAATACCAAAAAAAGTAGGAAAATTACAATCTTCTGGATTTATTCATAAAGTATCATGATAGACCCTCAATAATAATCTTAGGCCATTTGGATGATTATTTGGAGTATCACCTTTCATGCACACCATGTAGCTCATTAGATCTGCATATAATAAAACTGTAGAAATAAGGTAACATGCAGTCCTTGTACGGGAAGGTGAGAAAGTTGGTGTACTTGGTTTTGTTGAGGATGAATAAGGTCACCAATGGGAGGCAGGTATTGAGAGCCTGGCTGACTAGAGGCAAGGTTGTACTCGGGATTGACGGAGGATCGTCTTTCCCTGGAGAAAGAGTCTAAATACTCTTAGAGTTAGTTCAAGTGTAATGCTAAGAGGGTTTGGACATGGGTAGTTACCAATAATAATAAGTACCTTGCGAAAGTGGGATTTGGGCTTCAGCCCATCGTAGTTTCTAGTGTCCTCGAGAGCCCTTCAAAGGGAATACCCTAGACATTCCAAGGATAACCTTAAACCGTAAGAGTAAAATGTTAAAGAGCAATTAGAAATACTAGGACTTCACTTCCACTCACTCCAATGAATCAAGAGGCTAGCCTGATTGAGTTGTCCGAGCGGTAGGCTCGGTGGTTGTGGAAATGGGCAAGTTAGCCCGACGAGTCATAGGCTCAGATGGTAGTTGTAACGGACAGGTTAGTTCAGGGAGCCAATGGCTCAGAAATTCATGGTTGCATGTGCATAAAGTGGTGGGTCTTCAGTATTTGACGGTCGTTCACACTGACGTCGATACGATGACTTGGCGGGTGTGGTTTACACTAATCCAAGGAAAATACTAACGGTTTGTCAGCATAGTACGTGGTGACTCTGGTGTGTCCTTCAGAGGCGTACGTAGGGGCTAGGCCTGGTAGTGTGAATATCATCCTAGGAGTGGTGTGGCCCAACCCACTATCTCCATTGGCCACTACAGAGGCTTATGGGAGTGAAGCTAGCTTCCAAAATCGGGGAACTAAAGGTATGTGTGCATAGAGTCGTGTGTGTGTGTTGCACTTACATGAATCATGACATAACATGTCACAACACACATACCTGCATAAAACCTAACACCCCATCATATAAACTAGTATGAGATAGCTTATATGAAGGGAGTCATGCAAAAGACCGCCTTAACTTATAAGTTTATATGGGCATTCATATAAGTTAAGGTTAATTATTTACCTGTTACTTTCCTTCGTGGTGCACCTTACTTTTTACCCCCTTTTCTGTTCTACTCTATATAGAACTACTAGTTTAGATTCTTGTAAATTCTATACTATATGATCTGCTTTCTTAATATCACCGTAACCTACTTTTGACTACTCTCCACAATCATATCTTTCCTATCATTCCTCCCGCACGGTGCCCAGGAGCCACTAGGGGAGGGGTGGGGGAAATCAGGATTAGTCTTTTAACTAACGGTCGGTGGACCAAACATTTCACAGGATCCGAATGGGAGATAAGGAGTAGCAGCAGGATATGCAGCACCAGCGGAGTACGGTGCGGATGGAGGTGGGCCATTCTAGAACGGGAGCACCATCTTCTGGCTCCGTGAGTGTTAGTTTTACTTAGCTTCTGTGAGAGTGTTGTAGTGATGTCATGATGTACCAGGCATGAGCCCGCTTATATTTCTATTTTAGTACTTCTATCGTTATCATTATGCTTCTATATCATGTGGACTTTGCTGCGATTTTCATGCTCATTTATATATCTAATGTGATTTATGGAGCTGACTTAATTGTCTTCTTTTATGTACTTCTACTTCTTTGATGATCATTATTGGAGGCAGGATCAGCGTTTTGTAGTAACGAACCTCCCGAGTGTCAGTGTCACCGCAAAACGACGATTCTGAGCATAAGACCCGGCAGCATAGCAAAAAAATTTGTCTTACACTTAGATTCATCAACAGATCCTACAGCTCAGGCTTTCTTCAAGCATTATAAACTTAGGCTCCCAGGCCTGTAAAACCAGGCTTCAAACAAGCCCTACCTCAATTGCTAACCATAGAATTATACACTCAGATTCACAAGGAATCCTACCAAAAAATAGAATACAGTTTATGGACTCAACACTCAAAAGTATAAGTCTTCAATTAAAAGTACGAGGCAAGATTCTTTTCCTAGTCTTGATCAGCACTTAGAATATCTTCTTGGAATGACTTACTTGATCAAGATAACCTATTTCACAGAACTTAGAAGAATAATAGTGAAAACTCTCTATGAATTCTAAGTGCTTTTGAATATTTCTCAAATGCTTGAGCTTGCAAAAGAACAACTAACTTCTTCTTAAATATCCAAGTCTTTCTTTTATTCGTTGCTTGGCCGACAGAGAGAATAGATTTTGAATTTGAATTCTCTAACGGCTAGCCAATCTTCCTTGTGCAACTGCTGGATTAGGAAACCCTAAACGGCTATATTAAATCTACATAAGAAAGATTTATTAAACAAATATTCTGGCTGGATCTCTTCAAATGACCAGCAAGCACTTTAGGAAGTAATCCTGATTTGGAATAAGAAATCACTCTCAAAATTTTACTAAGGAAATAATTTGAAATATTTTTGATATTCTCCATTAAATGAGAATGATTCTCCATGCTAACGATCCCTGAGTTTAAGCTGCAAAATCCGTGAATTGATCTTATTTGAATTCTTTACTAAAACTACTCCTTAAATTAAGGATCTGACAGTTATGCCAAGTGTCAAGCTAGAGTGAGTAGATTTAAGTGATCATGAGATGATACTATAGACAAAGTCAAATGGTTCACATAAAATATGTATGGTCAACTCAAAACACATATAGGTTATAAAAGGAAACTCCAGATAATTAGCCAAAATCTGCAACGTTTTGTCTTCACGAAGTCGTACTTTTACTTAGCCATGAAGTCAATGCAGTCAAATTTTCACTAAGTCAACCTTCAAGGCAGTCGAACTTTTACTTAACAGTGAAGTCGATGCAATCAAATTTCTGCGAAGCTAAGAAGTCGATGCAGTCGAACTTTTACATAGTTGTAAAGTCGATGCAGTCAAACTTTTACTTAGGTATAAAGTCCAAGCAGTCAAACTTCTACTTAGCTAAGAAGTCGATGCAGTCGAACTTTTACTTAGCTTTTTAGACTACACATGATTATTTACTTAGGTAAAACTTTGACCCTTCCATTGTTTTCCTTTACCCTAAGCTACTTTTCCCAATGATAGTGACATGTCCAATATATAATTAGTACAATGGTCAACATGAATTTCTCTCTTTGAGGGATTACAAGTACAAAATCCTATTTGGGTGACCAAGTGTCTAATAATACTTTAGCCATGCACTTAAGTTAGACATGTCAGATCAAAACTAAAACAGCCATCAAATACTAGATGTTTCTTGTCATCTTAAGGCTTTCTTCAAATCAGGAATCTTGAGGAGAATATTCCTAATAACCTCCCAATATTTGAAGAAGTCAGAACCTCATATGACAATAGCCATAGATACAAAAAAATATTCAAAGGTAAATAGTAGACAAAGAAGTGAATCAAATTTATGTTATTAAGAAAAGTAATAATACGTTATGTAGTCTAAACTATTAGGGTATTTTTAGGTTCTTAATACACAAATCATGTCTTGTAAACTTATTTGTTGGCCTCTTTTTGTATATATTATTGCCACTAATGTTTTCTTCTCTTTTTGCAGGATTCCAGAGTTTTCGGCCAAAAATGACCTGACATGCACACCTGACTTGCCCTCCCTGGGCGTGTCATTGGGCGTGTAACCTGATCCCGAGGAAGGTTGATGCCAGAACCAAAATCCCGAGAAAAACACCTGACACACCCCCTTACACGCCCTACCTGGGCATGTCTCTAGACGTGTCACCCTCGTCCCGAAGCCTGCTACCACATTTAAAGATTTTTTATTGCTGCACGTCAACAGTACTGACACGCCCTTTACACAGGCGTGTCCCTGGGGCATGTTCCAACTTTTTCGACAACTGACGGATTTGAAAGTTCACCTAGTGTCAACTACCTTCACCTATGGGGGGATAGGTGTCTTTGCAGCGTATTTGCGGAATTAAGATTTACCTGCACAAGAAAACAAAACAACCAAGCACAGAAAATACACAGGCAATTTATAGTGGTTCCCCGATTTGGGTACGTCCACTTTCCCCCTTCGACCTATCTCCCAACAAGGGACGACTCGGTCACTTCACCAACAGGATTGAAATCCAATCCTTGTACTAACGGAAGGAACCCTTCCACACGTAGGAGTCAACACTCCCACAACCCGGGTTGCACCCAACCCTTACAACTAAAGACCAATCGGTCCGTTACAAAGAAATTGAAAATGCTTGTAAGAAATACAAACGACGTTTGGAGAGTAAGGTGTCCCTCTTCGTTCGACGACGTGTTCTTGAAGTCAACGAAGAGTCCACAACCCTAGATCTCTCTTGGAAAGAATCTTCCCGAAACCGGCGGCGGCTTAAAGCGGCGGCAAGGTTCTCGGAATCAGCGGCGGCGACGGAGAGCAGCAGCAGTGCCAACTTGATTCAAACTTCGTAGCGAAGGAAGCAAGGTCTTCCAACGGTCACACTAGGATCGATCGTCTCGATCGATTCGGAAGGGGAAGGATTTTCCCGATCAACGAATCAAGAGACAAGGGATCTCTGGTTAGACGCGTGAGACGCTATGCTATCCTAAGCTTCGGTCGCCGGAGATCTGGAAGAACCTGAGATCAGCAGCGGCGACAAGCGCACGAGCGGCGGAGACGATCGGCGGAGCGTTAGGGCTTGTCGGCGGCTCGTGCTTTTTTTGAAATCCCGTGTATCTTCTTTTTTACTGTTCATACATACGGAGTATATATACATTAGGTCAAGTATGTGACCGTTGTGGGTCCCACTGATAAGAAGACATGAGCCCGGTTCGAAACAGTTCAGATAGTTTGAACCGGTCCAGAGAACAACAGGAAACTGCCCAAGTCAAATTCGGCGAGAATCGTAGGTGATTCTCGCCGAATCGGCGAGAATCACTTACGATTCTCGCCGAATTCTACTTAGCCGAAATCTGGCTGAACTGATACAGAAGCCGGGGAGAATCGGCGGGAATCACTTTTGATTCTCACCGAATCGTCGAGAATGCAAGGTCATTCTCGACGAATCGGCGAGAATCATAAGTGATTCTCGACGATTCTGCCTTAGAAAATTTCCCTGTCAGTGTCGAAGCTGCCGGCTTCAACCGGCGAGAATCAGCTAGTGATTCTCGACGACTCGGCGAGAATCATTAGTGATTCTCGCCGAATCGGCGAGAATCACTTAGTGATTCTCGTCGATTTTTACTTGGGCTATTTCTCCTCTTTCTTTCCTTGAGCTGGTCTTTGGCCCATCCTTGCTCCTTGTCTGCTCTTGCTTTATCATAGCCCTGTACTTGAAATTAAGTACACCCCAATAGAGAGAGTACACGTAGGCCAACACACTGATCTGCTCAACGAGGGATTACGTTGCACAGACCCGTGTATATTGACCCACTGCACCCTGACATTGGTGTGTACATAGCATGGAATATCTGCAAGTACAACTAGAAAATAATTCATCAAATACATTGTGGATTCATCTTAGCTTGACAGGTGGCTTCCTCAAATCCAGGTAATTGTGGATACAGTACCCAACAATCTCCCCCTATTTGACGAAGCCAAAATCCTACTAGCTAAGATGAATACCACCTCCCAAAGAATAATTAAAACTTTAAGAAAATAAGAACAGACAAAATAATACTTGAGTCAAAACATGCCATCACATATATATGTATATATAAACCCACAATACTTGTTCGTAAGATAATATGAAAACATAGATGTGCAGTGAAGGACAAAAGGGTCTTAAGCCTATTTTTCCTTAGCAAGATCATCCTTGAGCTTCTGAGCCAGGAATTTCTTGCTCTGTCTTTCGAAATATTCCTTTGGCTTAGGATGATATCTGGGAGGAGGAACTTTATCAGTCACTGTATTATTTCTGAAAAATATGTTGCGTTTGGCTTCAAATTCTTTGTGCCTCTCCCATTCGTATTGACTGTATACCTCACTTCGATTTATGTGCCCCTTCTGCTGTAACAAGAATGTGTCCAAGATGATACTTTTTGATACAGGACTCCATTTTTCATTTCTCACATCCTCCTCCGTCAATCGGGTCCTCTTTTCAGCTGGTGTTTCCCTTGAAGTTCCTTCTTGGATTTGCCTTTTTTCCTTTGGCTTTAGCTAAGGCATCTTGATCAAACCAAGTTCGTCGTTCAGCCCTTTCATCAACTTTCTTCATCTCAGCTTCACTTAACAGAATAGCCTCTGCACTTGCCCCTTCGTCATCCACAGTATTGTGCTCAGTGGTTTCATGTACAGGATTAACCTCAGGATTATTGCCTAATGCTTGATTGAGCAACCACTGGCAACTGTCATATACATAAACATTAGACTGATCGAAGTTTTCAATGATGATGTGCTGAAGCCCTGCCATTTTATCAGTATATTCTTTCTCCCCCTTTTTGGCTTCGAGGGCAATGGAGTTTGCATATGAGTGCAGGGACTCATCTATATGCTTTAGAGTTTTAGAAAACTCAGTCAGCAGGTCTTGTTGATTTTGATTAAGGAGCACCATGTTGGCATCAAATTTCTGTATGCTAGTCGCCACAACATGTGCATTATGATTTACCACGCCCAGGTCATCAGTATTCTTTTTCAGCCCTTTCATGAGAAGAGTTACAGCTGTGCCTGCCTCTGTATACTTTTCGTCAAATTTCTTCTCCATCTCATCTAGTTTATGGTTGATCTGCACAATGTTCTTGAGCATGAGGTCCTCAGATTCTTGTAGTCTCTTTAGCACCGATTTGTGGGACTTCTTAAACGATCTCTTGATCTCATCTAGGATCCCTTGGACAATATTTACAGTGTGATTTGCTAAGTTTTCTTGAAGTGGAGGAGCTGCAGGCAGACCCTGGTTAGGCTCCCCCTCAGAAGCACTGGGAGAGCTGGATAGTAGTATGGACTCCACAGGGGAACAAAGGATTGCTCCCCCTCCATCCTTGCATCTGATCGCTTAGGAGCTTGTTCCGCAGATGGAACCTCCGCATCCACCTGAGAATCTGCTGCTTTCTCATTCTCTGGTACTTCTTCCTCTATCTCTGTCTCCAAATGATCACCCTTATCATCAGAGATGTGCACATCTTTTTCTACTTCTTCCTCTTCCTCCTCATCACCCACCTCATCTCCCAGATCAGCATCGATATGAGATGCCTCATCGGTCTCAGCCTCCTCATCATCTGCTACTTCTTCTACTTCTTCCTCTTCCTCCTCATCATTCTCAGCCTCCTCATCATCTGCCACTTCTTCTGCCACCATCTTCACAGCATCTTGAGCTATCAGAGAAATATCAGACAAAATGTTTGCAGAATCGGTTACAGGCTCCCCCTCAGTTCCTGCAATCAGGGCGTCAGGAACTTCACTGGGTACTGCCTCAGAATGAGCAGGAGCACTGATATCCACGACTGGGGATGCTGACTCATGGTCTATTTCCCTGTTGGCCTGCCCTATTCGACGTTCCCATCGGTCGAATATGCTAGCATCCATCCGTTTCAAGTAGTGCAGAGGCACTCCCTTGCTCATGGCGAATGTGTTTCCGTCTAGTTGATTTAGATACAGGCTAAGGATTCTGCCAAAGCTCGGGGTTCGGAGTGTGTCTTTGATTCTGTTAAACAGCATGGCCCCCCAGTTGAACCGCTTTCGGCATACGATTGCCACCTAGAGTTTTGAACATTTCCCCAGAAATGTGGTCATGGGATCCAGGTTTGCAGATGAGAGCTTTCCCAACAATGTCAGATAGCAGCTTTCCTTCCTCGTTCATATCTTTTCTCTTGATTGACCTAGTCCACCTGACCAATCCACAGAAGGATAGAGTCCTTGCTCTATCCTCTTCCTCCAGGTACTCTTCTTCTTCAACGCTAGATAACCGCAGGCACTGAGTCAGTTTCCTGGCGGATACCTTGATTTTCTTCCCGGACACTTTGCTTTTGATGGAGGTGTCATCATGATAGAGCTTCGCAGTTGCAAAGAACTCCAAAACTTCCTTGTCCAAGATTTTGCATGGGTGTTCCAGTACGAACTTCAGTCCCGCTTCTTCAAGCATGATGATTATATTTCGGAATTCATCAGAGGCTTGGGAGAACCCGGTTGTCACGAGCTCACATCCAGTGACTAGTCCAGCAGTAGTCCTAGGGGCCATAGTAAACCTAGGAAAAAGGAGAATACCAATAGGATCTCCGATACCACGAGAGAGAAAGCAAAATCTAGCCAAGCGTAAGTTACGGAAAAGGGCATTACAGGTATTACCTAGTGGGGAGATGCAGTGGAAGTTCGGGATTCTTCATGACGGAGCACCGGAGGACTCCGAAGATGCGAGCCTGTGGCGAGAGGGTGCGGCAGAAGGTGTAGGTCTTAGGTGCACCACGGAGCTACACAGAAAAAGGTCGTCGCGAGAAGTGAAAGAGATGGGGATTCCAGAGCAGGGTCTCGGCGAAACGGCGAACTGTGGAATATGAAGAGTCGGAGGGTATCGTAGGGAAGAATAGGTTTGAGATGATTTCGGGTTTGAATATCCGGATATTGGTCGACTAACCTATTCCCGTCGAATACCAGCTTCCCTGGTTGAAATATCTCAGCGAGATTGGACAGGTCGGCGAGACTTATAAATAGGTGAGTATGGGATTTGATATGATGAGTATTACCTATAACGTTTTTGTCAACACCATTCACCATAACGTTTTTGTCAAAGATTGTAAAGAGTCGAAAAGATCATTTCTTCATCCGAGTGTGGTTTAACATACCACACAGCTTAGGAGGCACATCAACTCTGAGATTCCTAACTTACTAACATGGGCTAGCAGACTTCATAAATTATGTCGAGATCGATAAATGCGATATTCATGAAGTTAGTTGTAATTCTTAGTGACTCCTAATGATGTGTCAACTTTAATTTTCAACTTGTAATATATGCTTATTGATGTGCCTTCTCGAATCTTTCAGAGATTTGCTGACACATCGTTAGTAATATATCTAAGGGTTATTTTTACAGCTTTGATCTGTCCTTAGTAGAACACACATATAAGTGTAAATATATATATATATATATATATATATATATGTAGATGTCGACATAAAATGACTCAATTATGTTGGCTGATCAATGATACCTGGGATTGTAAGATTCATCATTTAGCCCCTTTCGAAGAGAGCAACCCAGATGTTCAATTTGAGTATCCTATTGAAGATAGTACTTCTCGTATTCCAGATACTTGTTCCAGACCATTCTCGAACCCTCTTCTGTCTAGCTCCCATCATGACACGGAAGTCTAGACTACCCTGCACCAAAGTGAATTACTTTACCTTAGGAGCCCAATATGTATTGGGTCCTAGGTTACTGTTAGCATAAAAATTGGAATGCCTCCCCTCAGGAATCCTGGAGGGAAGACTAACTCTGCCCGGACGAGGTGGAAACGCCCTTGCCCTTGACATAGAGGGGTTATGCCAACAATCTATGGCAAAGTGACCCACCTTACCACAGCACCAACATGTGTGAATGTTGTATCTCCGTTTCTGACCTGACCCGGTGACTGTGGTAGTCAAGGACCTAGGTCTAAACGGGATAGAGCCGGGTCTGCTCACAAAATTGCCTTTTTCACCGTGACACTTGGGAGGGTGGAAGGAATGCATGTAGTGAGTGTCATGAGGCCTGGGAGGTGGTACCTTCCTTTCAGTCAGCACCCTTCCAGAGACCCCATGAGAACTAACTACATGACTTCTAACCTCCCTTTCCTGTGTTCTAGGGTGGTGAGGAGCGTATTGAGAGCTGATGCCAGCAGATTCATGCTGAGTTGAGGCAGTGGCCGAGAATACAAAGGGTTCAGGACGAGCCTTAGGCATTCTCACGGGGGTGGCCATGACAGCCCCTGCACTATGGGTGTTTCCATATGAGGGCCGATCACCCTTGCAGTGACCAGGGTTGTTCCTGTGAT
The DNA here is from genome assembly GCA_039513925.1 of Platanthera zijinensis. Classification (NCBI taxonomy): domain Eukaryota; kingdom Viridiplantae; phylum Streptophyta; class Magnoliopsida; order Asparagales; family Orchidaceae; genus Platanthera; species Platanthera zijinensis. The sequence goes on from CM077088.1 coordinate 170,181,509, forward strand.
CATACCTGTAGGCATGATGAGTACCCTTCCTTCCTGGAGTGGGGGGTCTGAATACCGTTTCCCCGTTTCTCCATGAATTGATAATTCGGGAGATCCACCCATTTTCTTCCTTTCTTTTGATAGCATCAACCTTGGAGAAGTTGGATACTATCCTCTTCTCATTCTCTAGACTACTATCTAGATCTGAGATTTTAGAGTCCTTAACCTTATTGGATGCCAATTGGAGAACCAATAAGATCTTCAGCCGAGCAATCTCCTGAGCTTGCTCCTCGACAATCAGGTTGCTGTTCTGAAGGACACTCTTCAGGGCATCAGGATTTTCTGGAGGGTAGTCATCCAGACTATTCCTGTCTTCAGGAACATGAGGAAGAGAGGGGCAAGGTGAAGAAGTTACCTGGTCCTAATTCAGCTGATCAGGAATTGTGCAAGGACTAACCGGGGCAGCTGAGTCATCTTCAACTGAGCAGTCCTCCTCAACTTCCTCCTCAGTCTCTGATAAGGACACAGGAGCCCTGATACTGAGAGTTTGGTCATCACTTTCTTCTTCAGAAATACTGACCCCCATATATGCCTCATCCTCTTGCTGACGACCTATCCCTGTTCTGTTTGATCCCTCCATGAGGTTAGATACAGTTTGCCACAAGGACTTGGCCGTCTTACACTTTTCAAGTCTTGACCGAGAAGGTCCAGTCCAGACATCCAGGATGATTTTACGAATCACTTTATCCAAGTTGAAAAGAGAGAATTCAATCTCAGACATTTCAGTAGTCTCCTTGGGGATCTGCATATCCTTTCTAGAGCAGGAGGCCTTCATGGGAATGAAGGAACCCTCTTCCAGAATGAGTGAAGCTCGAGGGTCGATGGCCTCCAGATAAAACAACACTCTCATCTTCCATACAGAATAGTACTCCTTTGTACATGAGGGGAGTCTTAGAGGAGGGACATCATAATCTAACCCCATGCTTAATTCTGATCTCCCTGTTGACACTGGTGGCAGGATTCTACTCAAGGTGTAAACCTTTTTGAAGAGGAACCTCGCTCTGATACCACTTGAAAGTTCACCTAGTGTCAACTACCTTCACCTATGGGGGGGGATAGGTGTCTTTGCAGCGTATTTGCGGAATTAAGATTTACCTGCACAAGAAAACAAAACAACCAAGCACAGAAAATACACAGGCAATTTATAGTGGTTCCCCGATTTGGGTACGTCCACTTTCCCCCTTCGACCTATCTCCCAACAAGGGACGACTCGGTCACTTCACCAACAGGATTGAAATCCAATCCTTGTACTAACGGAAGGAACCCTTCCACACGTAGGAGTCAACACTCCCACAACCCGGGTTGCACCCAACCCTTACAACTAAAGACCAATCGGTCCGTTACAAAGAAATTGAAAATGCTTGTAAGAAATACAAACGACGTTTGGAGAGTAAGGTGTCCCTCTTCGTTCGACGACGTGTTCTTGAAGTCAACGAAGAGTCCACAACCCTAGATCTCTCTTGGAAAGAATCTTCCCGAAACCGGCGGCGGCTTAAAGCGGCGGCAAGGTTCTCGGAATCAGCGGCGGCGACGGAGAGCAGCAGCAGTGCCAACTTGATTCAAACTTCGTAGCGAAGGAAGCAAGGTCTTCCAACGGTCACACTAGGATCGATCGTCTCGATCGATTCAGAAGGGGAAGGATTTTCCCGATCAACGAATCAAGAGACAAGGGATCTCTGGTTAGACGCGTGAGACGCTATGCTATCCTAAGCTTCGGTCGCCGGAGATCTGGAAGAACCTGAGATCAGCAGCGGCGATAAGCGCACGAGCGGCGGAGACGATCGGCGGAGCGTTAGGGCTTGTCGGCGGCTCGTGCTTTTTTTTGAAATCCCATGTATCTTCTTTTTTACTGTTCATACATACGGAGTATATATACATTAGGTCAAGTATGTGACCGTTGTGGGTCCCACTGATAAGAAGACATGAGACCGGTTCGAAACAATTCAGATAGTTTGAACCGGTCCAGAGAACAACAGGAAACTGCCCAAGTCAAATTCGGCAAGAATCGTAGGTGATTCTCGCCGAATCGGCGAGAATCACTTACGATTCTCGCCGACTTCTACTTAGCCGAAATCTGGCTGAACTGATACAGAAGCCGGGGAGAATCGGCGGGAATCACTTTTGATTCTCACCGAATCGTCGAGAATGCAAGGTCATTCTCGACGAATCGGCGAGAATCATAAGTGATTCTCGACGATTCTGCCTTAGAAAATTTCCCTGTCAGTGTCGAAGCTGCCGGCTTCAACCGGCGAGAATCAGCTAGTGATTCTCGACGACTCGGCGAGAATCATTAGTGATTCTCGCCGAATCAGCGAGAATCACTTAGTGATTCTCGTCGATTTTTACTTGGGCTATTTCTCCTCTTTCTTTCCTTGAGCTGGTCTTTGGCCCATCCTTGCTCCTTGTCTGCTCTTGCTTTATCATAGCCCTGTACTTGAAATTAAGTACACCCCAATAGAGAGAGTACACGTAGGCCAACACACTGATCTGCTCAACGAGGGATTACGTTGCACAGACCCGTGTATATTGACCCACTGCACCCTGACATTGGTGTGTACATAGCATGGAATATCTGCAAGTACAACTAGAAAATAATTCATCAAATACATTGTGGATTCATCTTAGCTTGACAGGTGGCTTCCTCAAATCCAGGTAATTGTGGATACAGTACCCAACAGGATTTTCGACCAATGATTGAGACTTGACGTTCCTTACACACCCATCCTACACGGGCGTGGCCCAAGGCGTGTCCACCGACATACATAAGCAATCAACATTCCCTCCAGAATCCAGAGCCCGAGGTCAACTCCGTACATGTCACGCCCCCCTGACACGCCCTCCCTGGGCGTGACAGAGGGCGTGACCAACCCGTGAGAATTTCTATAAATTCAGGCCTCCCCCTTGTGTCCAGCAAAAAGTTTTAGGGTAGAGGGGAGGTGCTGCCCTTTTATTTCTTGTAGTTTTTCATGCTCTTCCTCTCTCTCTCTTTTTCATTTTAGTTCTTTTCTTAATCTTAGCTAGTTTACTCCTTTTGTAATAGCTTTTTTAATTGCATTAGTAGCTTATTGTTAATGCTAGTTTAGGTTTTCAATTTCATTACACTTGTAATCTTCTATTTCCAATTGTACTCTCCTTTAGCATTAATATAAATTGTCCTTTTTTACTTTGTGTTCTTAAAGTTCTTCTACTCATCCCTCCTCCTCCACTTCTCCATGACTAACTAATCCTCCTTGTACTCGATCTTTATGATTCGAGGTTCGAGTTGATTAAGTTATGATGCTTTAAATTTACTTTCCTTTTTATGGTTTAGGCCTTCCATTAACTCTTGATTATTCATGTTTGGATTTATATCATCGATATATAATTTCCATCTTTTTTTCACTCTTAGCAAGCCGAGAGGCTGGTAGTTTGAAGTGAACACTCATGAGTAAAGAGAGATGCACACACCCCTCGAGAGAGGTAGACATCCAAATCTCCCGGATTGGAGTGAAATCCAATAGTGGGGTTCACCGCATAAAGCGAGCTTTAGGCCTCCGATTCGGACGAGAGTTTGGTCGGACCTTCCTAAACTCAATTGGGCATGACTTCGAGAGAAGCGTGTTCAAGATTTAGGAACCTCCGCGGTCAAGGACCTTTACCCTATTAAGTTTATGTTTTTATCGCATTTTTTTAATCAGCTTTTGCCGAGGTGATTCTCGATCGAGTGCTTTTCCATTTCATTGTTTCAACCCGTCGTTGTGATCGCTTTTAATAGCTCTTTATTTAACTGTAAGTTGTTCTCTTTTAAAACAATATTTCTTTTCTTAATCGCAATTAGCTTTCTCTTAACCCTAAAACCATCCTTCGATAAGATAATAGCCTTCGTGTGAGTAGGTTTACTCAACAGTTCCCGGATTTCAATACCACACTTGTGTCCCCTAGCTACAGTTCGATAGGTATACTTGCCTAGTTGGATTGCTAGTTCGGCTCTCTTTTCTCTAGCACAAAAAGCGATCACCAAGTTTTTGGCACCATTGCTGTGGACAACTTTTGTTGATAATTAGAAAATACGAACCTATTGCTCTTATCTCTTCTCTTTCACATCCTCTTTCTAAATAATTTAAAAATCCAAAAATATCAACGCTCTTAATAGAAACCCACTTCACAATTTTTCTACACCACCTAACTCTCTCGAAAAGGGCAATGTGGCTTAAATACAACTAACTTGTCTAGTACCTTGTGAACCCTTTATTGGGTAGCCCTTGGAAGTTAGGGAGTTAAAACATAAAAAAAAAAATCTATTTCAAAAAAAAAATTTTACCTTCTCCTTTTCCTAGTTTATTTTCTCTTTCTTTATCTTCTCTTCACCTAGTGCATGACCCGCGAGAGTCCGTCGGTTATTTTGGAATTGGACCACCAAATTGAGCGTACTCTTCGGAGAAGATTGTGATTTCAAGGCCCTACTTTCAAAATACCGTTGAGTATTCCGAGTCATTTTCTACTTTAAGAATGGAAGAACCCCACATGGAGGAAGTCGTGCATAAGATTATGTCCTATTATGCACAACCGAATCTAGAGGAAAAAGAATCAAGCATCATTTGCCCTACTATAGCTAAAAAAATTTCGAACTAAAGCGTAGCATAATTCATATGGTGCAGCAGTATGTGCAATATGACAGACTTCAAGATTAAGATCCGAATGCACATATAGCAAGCTTTCTTGAGATTTGTGATACCTTCAAGATAAATGGTGTCACAAATGATGCTATTAGGCTAAGATTATTTCCTTTCTCCCTAATAACCAAAGCTAAATAGTGGTTGATGACTCTGCCAAGAGGGATAATCTTCGCTTGGGATCAACTAACTGAAAAAATTCTGACGAAGTATTTTCTGCCAGTTAAAACCGCAAAACTTAGGAACAATATTTCTGCCTTTTGACAAATAGACTCTGAAACCTTATATGATACCTGGGATAGATTTAAAGAACTATTAATATGATGCCCCATCAAGCGCTACCTGTATGGTTACAAGTGCAGATGTTTTATAACGGGCTAAATCAAAATACAAAGCAAATGATAGACGCAGCTTCCGGTGGAACTTTAAACCACAAAACCCCAGAAGCAGCTCTTTAGATTTTCGAGGATATGGCCATGAACACATATCAGTGGAATGTGCCTAGGTCTCGCCCAAACAAACCCGCATGTATATTTGAAGTGGAGAACGTCTCTGAGCTAGCTCTACAATTGGAAATTTTAAGTAAAAAAATTATGGAGTTGACTGCTGCCTCCGCCCCTCAGGTATGGGAATCAGCAACTCCTGCTCTCGAACAATTAGATTATGTTAATAATAAGCCTAGAAATGCTTTTAATAATTTTTTGCTGCGAATTTTCATGCTTCTTGTTTTACTTTTCCGAATAGTTATAATCCCGCTTTACGGAACTACCCGAATTTTTTGTGGAGTAATCCTTCGAATGCAATGCGCCCGCCACCACAAAATAATTTTTCTACACCACCTCCACCTCTTCAAAATTATCCAAAACCTCTAAGCTTGGAGGAGTTACTTTCTAAATATATAACCACAAATGACGCTAATATAAGAACCTTACCCGGAATCGTTAAAAATCTAGAAAATCAAGTAGGACAACTCGCAAAAATTATTTCTGAGCGACCTGTAGGATCTCTTACTTCCAATACCGAGCCCAACCTGAGAGAGCAAGCAAAAGCTATAACTCTTCGGAGTGGGAAGCAAGTTTTTGGTATGGTTAGCGAAGAGCCCGAGGAAAGCTCCGCTCCCATTTTGAAAATTCCACCACCCGCTGAAAAAGAAGTTATCACTCCGCTCTCTGCTTTAGAAAAAGATCACTCTCCATCAACCATATTTAAAAATAATCCAACTCCACCATACCCTTCCGAACTTAACAAACAACGTCAGGAAGATCAATACTCCGCTTCCTAGAAATGTTTAAGCAAATCCACATAAACCTACCCTTCCATGAAGTGATTTCCCAGATGCCGAAGTACACGAAGTACCTTAAGGACCTCCTGACTAGAAAAAAGAAGTTAGAGAACTTGTCGCATGTAACGCTAAACGCCGAGTGCTATGCTATCTTGACAAACGGTTTACCAAAGAAGATCAGTGATCTGGGTAGTTTTTCTATTCCGTGTGTCTTTGGTGATCTTTTTGTCAAGCACACATTGGCCGACTTAGGTGCAAGTATCGACCTAATTCCCTTCTCGTTATTTAAGAAGTTATGAATTGGTAGCATCAACCCCACACGCATGAGTATCCACCTTGCCGATAGATCAAAAAGTACCCATTAGGAATAGTGGAGGATGTCTTAGTCAAAGTCGACAAATTCATCTTCTGCGTAGATTTCGTCATATTGGACATCGAAGAAGACATCGAGGTTCCCTTGATCCTTGGCCGACCCTTCCTTGCCACTTATCGAGCTATCATTGACGTAAGCAATGGCAAGCTCTTCCTTCGAGTAGCAACGATGAAGTGACCTTCTCTATCACCCCTTCAATGAAAAATACCCTGGAGAATGATGACTCATGTTTCTTCTTAGATACCTTATGTGATGAATCTTCCTACAACATTTCTGACGATGAATTTTCTTATTTTTGTTCTTCCTCAACTCTTCCTACTGAAAGTCTACAAGAAGCCTCCATGGACACTAGCCCCACCCCTTTTAATTTTCCATAAAAAAAGTCTACGAAGACATAGTTTTTAAAAAAGAATGAATTCCAAAAACCTCGTATGAAGAAACCCCTACCCTAGAATTAAAGAAACTTCATGAACATCTCAAGTATGCCTTCTTAGAAAAACATTCCAAACTGCCAGTGATAGTTTCGTCCTACATATCTGAAGTACAAAATGACAAACTCCTTCTAGTGTTACGTAAACATCGCCGAGCTATTGCCTGGCAGATATCTGATATCAAGGGCATAATCCCATCCTTCTTCACCCACAAAAGCTTAATGGAAGATAATTCGCGTAATTCATTCCAACCTCAGCGTCGTATAAACCCGAACATGAAAGAAGTCGTAAAGGGCGAGTTATAAAACTATTAGACGCAGAAATTATCTATCCTATATCTGATAGTAAGTGAGTTAGCCCTATTCACGTAGTGCCGAAAAAGGGAGGGATAACTGTAGTTAGTAATGAAAATAAGTATTTAATCCCGACACGGATGGTGACGGGGTGGAGAATGTGTTGTAACGACCCCATCCGTTAAATGACGTATAGTAGAAGGTCCGGCCGTGGCCCCACACTATATGCCACAAACAGACGGTGAGGTCACAGGATAATACCAAACCAAACACGAATCCTAACTCAGAGCATTCTAGCGGAAGCTTTAAGTTTTAATTTGAACTCTAACCAGGAATGTCCAATATATAAACCACCTTTATATATAACCACGGAATGTACAACAAATACATGAGTTTGGCCTTAAAGCCTTACAGTTCCTCTTTCCATACAACATGGATTACAAACCTCGGCGCGCAGGCCGGCCATACATGAGGAAAACAAAATAAACAAAACCATTTGCTTAGCCTTCAAGGGCTAGCCGCAGCAGCAGCAGCAACAGCAGTGGGGCTTCAGCCCATCACTTACCACTTGGCTCTCCAGCACCTACACGGGAACAATCCACCCAACCGGTGGAAAACAATGCAACGGTCAGCATTCAGCTGACCCAATTATAACAATCCTACCCCTTTCTCGGGGCATGAGCATTCTTTCCCTGCATAGCATGGCATCATCATATAGCAACTATGTGCGCGCAGGCACATTCAAGCCATCACAACCATCGGCCACACAGCCCGACAGTCCGTGCACTCAGGGCACATTCTTGGTGTACCGGAATACCAGAGTCAACACCACCGTCTACACGGTATTTGAGCATTCTAGTCTTTCCGGCACGCGAGCCTAAGACTCTCATTAGGCGCTCCAACAAAACCTATAACCAGGCTTCCAAGTCGGACGGACCTAACGCAGGTACGGATCAGCCACCCCCCGTTGCTCAAGTCGCCGTGCCACCTCGAATACGGAAGTATCCATGGCTATTTATAGGCGCGGGTCGGTTTCACCTTTCCTGTTCGGCAATCTGCCTTTTCATCGAGTTGCAGCCCAACGGCTCAACCGCTCAAAAAGTGGCAACGCACGGCCACAAGAGTTGCATCCAACCCTCTTCATTTCCTGGACATCATCCAGTACTTCCTGCTGCACCAAGCAACAGGTAGGCACAAGGCAACACAAGCCATAATCACGGAGCCTTCTCTGATATGCAAACAAGCATCACCAATCCAGACCATGCCCAGATGGGCTTCACACAGCATGCCTAGAGCCGTACTCCAATTCCGGCCTCTAACAAGGGGGACTTCACATATCTACCCCAAGGGACACCACAACCCACCGCACACTCGCGGGGAAGGGTTTTCCCTATGCAATGCAGAAAAGAAGGATTCACATGTCCAAGAAGGGAGATCGTTACCCGTGTCGATCTCTTCGGAGCCATCGAAAACTAGCCGATGAGAAAGAACCGCAGCAGCCTTGCCTTCACAACACCGGCTTCGGATCACGAATTGGACCACGGGAACTCCGCCGGTGGCTTGATCTCATCCTCCTTTTTCTTCCTCCTCTCTCTTTCTCTCTTCCTTAAGCAAATGAAGAATGAAGTCTTCATCAGCCTTCACGGATTAAATCCAGCCAGGAAATCACCTGAGCCCTTGGATCAAAAGAGAGAAATCTGAACGGCCACGATTTGCCCAAAAACTCAATTTTTGGCTGACACGGCCTGTGACACACCCGTGTCACAGGCCGTGGACCCTTAAGCGGCACACGCGGTATTCGAACCGACTGAGATCTACCAGAACACGGGCATCGACATGCCCGTGTCGAACCTGACACGCCCGTGTCATTCCTGAGACACGCCCGTGTCACCCCTGCCTCATCGAGCTGCAAGCAGTACACGGGTAGGCACACGGCACCTGACACGCCCGTGTCCAACCTGACACGCCCGTGTTCAAGGCTTGGTTCAAGGCCGTGTAATCTTCTGACTCAAACTACATTTTATTTGCGTGACACGCCCTGGGACACGCCCGTGTCCCAGGCCGTGTACCCCCGACACGCCCTGGGACACGCCCGTGTCCCAGGCCGTGTAACCTGACCTGCACCTCAAACCCAATTTGAGTCTTTTTGGGGTCTTTTTGGGGTGTTACAATCCTCCCCCCTTAACAAAATTTCGTCTCGAAATTTGCACAGTAAGGAAACAAGAACTAACAATGCTATAACTTGAGAATTCTGATATAACAAAAGTACACGGTCTACAGTTTATACAAACAGCTCGGGAAATTCAGCTCGCATGGTCTGCTCTCGCTCCCATGTTAGCTCTTCACGGCCACAATTGTCCCATCGGACCTTGACCATCCCGATCACATTGTTCCGCAACTGTTTCTCGGCTCGATCCTCGATCCGAATGGGTCTAACCCTCGTCGTTAGCCCATACTCGACCGGTACCCGATCATTCTCCACTACTTGAGCTGGATCCTTCACCGCCTTACGAAGGACTGAGATGTGAAATACATCATGTAACCCACCCAAGTCTGCTGAAAGTGCTAGTCGATAAGCAGCTTCCCCAACTCGCTCCACCACCTCAAACGGACCAAGATACCTCAGACTTAGCTTTTTCAAACGCCGAATCCTGGACACGCCTTTGAAGGGTTTGATCTTCAAGTATACCCAATCACCCACCGCGAATTCCACGTTCCGGTGTTTGGCATTGTAGTACTTTGCTTGACGATCTTGGGCTATCAATAGCCTCTCCCGAATAGAGCGTATGAGCGAGGTTGCTTCTTCGACTTCCTTTTTGCCACTCAACTTAGATTCGCCTGCTTCTGCCCAAGCTAACGGTGTACGGCATTTGCGACCATATAACGCCTCAAATGGTGCCATACCAATACTCGCTTGGTAGCTATTATTATAGGCAAATTCGACAAGAAATATATAATCTTCCCATCTCTTACCAAAGTCTAGGGCGCACATGCGGAGCATATCCTCCATCGTCCTGTTGGTTCGTTCAGTCTGGCCATCCGTTTGGGGATGAAAGGCCGTACTAATGCTAACTTTGTACCCAACATTTGATGAACTAGCCGCCAATCATTCGATGTGAACCGCCCATCACGGTCACTAACGATGCTCCGAGGAACACCGTGCAGTCGAACAACCTGCTCCACATAAAGCTTGGCCAAGGTTTCCACTGAATCGTCTCTTCTGTTTGGAAGGAAGTGCGCCACTTTCGTCAACCGGTCCACAATCACCCAAATGGAATCATGACCGCGTTGAGATCTCGGTAACCCGTGCACGAAATCCATCGAAATATCATCGAACTTCCACTCCGGAATAGGTAACGACTTCAGGAAACCGCCAGGCTTCTGGCATTCTGCTTTCACCAACGCACAGATATTGCATTCAGCCACATAACGTGCGACATCTTTCTTTAGTCCGGGCCACCAGAACAGCTTTTTCAGATCTCTGTACATCTTTGTGCTCCCTGGGAGAACTGAGTACTTTGCAAAGTGAGCTTCGTACATCAACTCTTCCCTCAATTTACCCACACTCGGGACGCACACTCGACCATTTCTTCGTAACAAACCGTTATCCCAAGAGAATTGGTCATCCGGCCCATCTTTTGCATAGCGCTGGAGACTTTCATCAAGCTCCGTTGCTCGCCGAATTCTGTCCGTAAGGTCATATTGCACCTCTGTCTAGTTCAAGCATGCATCGGTCGACGAACCCTTGTCAACACAAGATATCTCCAATGCTTCCAATTCCTGGATTAAACGCTGATCATGCCTCTGCAACCAGCTTGCCCGTACCGGAGTCTTCCGACTCAAAGCATCAGCGACCACATTTCCCTTCCCGGGAGTATAGTGAATCTCGAAGGTGTAGTCCCCAAGGAACTCCATCCATCTTCGTTGTCGCATATTCAGATCCTTCTGATCCAACAAATACTTTAGGCTTTTATGATCTGTATAGATATCCACTTTAACGCCATATAGATAGTGCCGCCACAACTTGAGCGCAAAGATTACCGCTGCCAACTCCAAATCATGGATGGGGTAATTCCGCTCATGCACTTTCAACTGGCGCGAGCCATAAGCAATCACTTTACCAAACTGCAGAAGAACGCAGCCTAAGCCACTCCCGGAAGCATCACTATAGATCTCATACCCATCGGTACCACATGGCGATGACAACACAGGCACCGTGGTCAAACGACTCTTCAAGTCTTCAAAAGCTCGCGCGCACTACGGCGTCCAAATGAACTTTTGATCTTTTCTCGTCAGCGTGGTCAGAGGTAAAGCAATCCGTGAGAAGTTTTCCACAAACAGTCTATAGTAGCCCGCAAGTCCAAGGAAGCTCCTGACCTCGGCCACTGAAGACATCACTGGCCAATCTCGAATGGCACTTATCTTCAACGGATCCACCGCGATACCTTCTCCGCTTACCACATGGCCTAAAAAGGCTACTGAAGAGAGCCAGAACTCACACTTTGAGAACTTGGCATAAAGCTTATTCCTCCGCAGGGTATGCAAGACCAACCGCAAATGGTTTGCATGATCCTCTTCCAACTGAGAGTATACTAAGATGTCATCGATAAACACAATAACGAACAAATCCAAGTACTCTCGGAACGTTCGATGCATTAAGTCCATAAATACCGAAGGCGCATTACATAGGCCAAACGGCATTACCGTGAACTCATAATGACCGTAGCGTGTTCCAAACGCCGTCTTGGGAATGTCACCTTCCCTAATCCTCAGCTGATAATATCCCGATTTCAAATCCAATTTGGAATAGACCGTTGATCCTGCCAACTGATCAAAGAGGTCATCAATCCGCGAAATCGGATATTTGTTTTTCTCCGTCAGCTTATTCAATTCGCGGTAGTCAATACATAACCGTAAACTACCGTCTTTCTTTTTCACAAATAGAACAGGCGCGCTCCAAGGTGACATACTTGGGCGTATATATCCCTGCTCCAACAACTCTTGCAATTGGACTTTCAACTCAGCCATCTCTTTTGGCGCGACGCGATATGGAGAGCGGGCCACAGGTTTCGCACCTGGCACCAACTCAATAGAGAAGTCAATCTCCCGCTGGGGTGGTAACCCAGGAAGATCTTTAGGAAACACGTCGGCAAACTCTGACACAACTAGTACTTCACCGACACTGGCCTTTGGCTCAACAACCTGAATTAGCGTGAAGAATAACTCCGCGCCCTTCCAAACAGCATTGACGACTTGGAGTGCAGACAACAGAGTCCTGCCAACTCCTCGCATACCAGCGAATTTCGTCACAAGTCCGGTATTCTGGCCCAGTGTAACCTCCTTGGAGTTGCAATCAATAAAGGCACGCTGCTCCGAGAGCCAGTCCATACCAAAGATCACATCAAACTCCGATAACGGTAGCATAGCTACACTCAAACCGAAATCCCGACTTCCTATTTGCACATCCACATCGCAAGCCCTATCCGTAAGCATCACACAGCCATTCGGCAATAGCACCCTTGTACTATCCACCGTCACATGACTCGGTACCCCAATTCGAGATACGAAATCCTCAGACAGAAAAGAATGCGAAGCACCCGTATCAAACAGGGCTCTCGCCAAATTATTCCGAATCAGGACAAAGCCTGCAGCACACACATCATGCACAAGCTATACATAACCAAAAACAATAGCACATAAGCAAGTAAGCTAAATCAACTCGTACCTGTGATGACGTCACTTTGCTTAATCGCTTCCTGTTGGCCAAGCTGATAGATTCGGGGCTGTGCCTGAGATGCAGATGAATCAACCACCGCTTTGCCCTTCTCAGCATAAGATGCACCCGTCTTCTTGTCCCCTTTGGGCTGAACAACCCGACAGTCATGAGCGATATGCCCCACCCGGCCACAGTTATAGCATGTACGAGAATCCGGCCTTGATGTCGCTCCCGACACAACGGTCGTAGTCACTTGCCCAGACGGCTTGGACCTCTTGCCCCCTTTCTTCTGGTAAAACGATTTGCTCGGGCGAGGTGCTTGAAACTCTGGCTTCGACGCAACCAAGCCCTTATTCCCTTGCACCCGCCTCATGTCCTTCTCCAACGCGCACGCAGTATCAACCAACGCCTGAAACCCTTGGTTCACTGAACTCGAAAGCAGGAATCGCAACTCATCCCGCAATCCTTCATAGAACCGATTCGTTTTCCTTTGGTCATCCGCGAAGATTGTACCCGCATATCGTCCCAACCTGGTAAACTCATGCAAGTAGATATCCACGCTATCTTCCCCTTGCTTTAACCGTTGGAACTCATTTTCCATCGCAATGCGTTGCGCCGCTGGGACATGCTTCGCCAGAAATATCCGAGAGAACTCCTCAATCGACACTTGCGTTAATTGCCTGCCCGCCAAATGGTGTACCTCAACCTCGTCCCACCATAACCTCGCCTCTCCTTCAAGCATGAAGGTGGCCAAGGTGACCTTTAGAATTTCCTCCGCCCTGATCGCTGTCATTATCCGCTTGACACGCGATAACCAATCCTCTGCCTGCGTTGGGGATCCTATTCCCGTAAACGTAGGAGGACTGAAGCTCATGAATATCTTCAATTGTCGTTCAGCTGCTCGTGGATCTACAGCCTCAACCGGCTCGGGTCTTACATCAACACGAACTGGCACTACTGCCGGCTGCGCTTGCCCGGTCGGCTGAATCATGGCAAATAGCGCCTCAGCAACTAAGCGAACAGTTTCCGCAGATGGAGGAGGTGTTGGCACCTCAGCTGGTGCCGCACTCTCATCAGAGTGCTGGGGCTCAGACTGCCCAGCACCACTACGCGTCACCTATAGGTGGACAAGACACACATTAGCGAACGTATACAAGCAAAACAACACAAAAGGAACGCGCAGATTCCTCAAACAAGATTTTGTACATTCCTTAGTGGACATTCCAGAGTTCATTAGCGTTACAGCAGGGCGCATAAACACGCGCTCGCCACCCCATAAAAGAATTCGGCCACGAATTCGATAGAGGAAGACCGAACGAAGCTGATACCAAAATGTAACGACCCCATCCGTTAAATGACGTATAGTAGAAGGTCCGGCCGGGGCCCCACACTATATGCCACAAACAGACGGTGAGGTCACAGGATAATACCAAACCAAACACGAATCCTAACTCAGAGCATTCTAGCGGAAGCTTTAAGTTTTAATTTGAACTCTAACCAGGAATGTCCAATATATAAACCACCTTTATATATAACCACGGAATGTACAACAAATACATGAGTTTGGCCTTAAAGCCTTACAGTTCCTCTTTCCATACAACATGGATTACAAACCTCGGCGCGCAGGCCGGCCATACATGAGGAAAACAAAATAAACAAAACCATTTGCTTAGCCTTCAAGGGCTAGCCGCAGCAGCAGCAACAACAGCAGTAGGGCTTCAGCCCATCACTTACCACTTGGCTCTCCAGCACCTGCACGGGAACAATCCACCCAACCGGTGGCAAATAATGCAACGGTCGCATTCAGCTGACCCAATTATAACAATCCTACCCCTTTCTCGGGGCATGAGCATTCTTTCCCTGCATAGCATGGCATCATCATATAGCAACTATGTGCGCGCATGCACATTCAAGCCATCACAACCATCGGCCACACGGCCCGACAGTCCGTGCACTCAGGGCACATTCTTGGTGTACCGGAATACCAGGGTCAACACCACCGTCTACACGGTATTTGAGCATTCTAGTCTTTCCGGCGCGCGGGCCTAAGACTCTCATTAGGCGCTCCAACAAAACCTATAACCAGGCTTCCAAGTCGGACGGACCTAACGCAGGTACGGATCAGCCACCCCCCGTTGCTCAAGTCGCCGTGCCACCTCGAATACAGAAGTATCCATGGCTATTTATAGGCGCGGGTCGGTTTCACCTTTCCTGTTCGGTAATCTGCCTTTTCATCGAGTTGCAGCCCAACGGCTCAACCGCTCAAAAAGTGGCAATGCACGGCCACAAGAGTTGCATCCAACCCTCTTCATTTCCTGGACATCATCCAGTACTTCCTGCTGCACCAAGCAACAGGTAGGCACAAGGCAACACAAGCCATAATCACGGAGCCTTCTTCGATATGCAAACAAGCATCACCAATCCAGACCATGTCCAAATGGGCTTCACACAGCATGCCTAGAGCCGTACTCCAATTCCGGCCTCTAACAAGGGGGACTTCACATATCTACCCCAAGGGACACCACAACCCACCGCACACTCGCGGGGAAGGGTTTTCCCTATGCAATGCAGAAAAGAAGGACTTCACATGTCCAAGAAGGGAGATCGTTACCCTTGTCGATCTCTTCGGAGCCATCGAAAACTAGCCGGTGAGAAAGAACCGCAGCAGCCTTGCCTTCACAACGCCGGCTTCGGATCACGAATCGGACCACGGGAACTCCGCCGGTGGCTTGATCTCCTCCTCCTTCTTCTTCCTCCTCTCTCTTTCTCTCTTCCTTAAGCACATGAAGAATGAAGTCTTCATCAGCCTTCACGAATAAAATCCAGCCAGGAAATCACCTGAGACCTTGGATCAAAAGAGAGAAATCTGAACGGCCACGATTTGCCCAAAAACTCAATTTTTGGCTGACACGGCCTGTGACACGCCCGTGTCACAGGCCGTGGACCCTTAAGCGGCACACGCGGTATTCGAACCGACTGAGATCTACCAGAACACGGGCATCGACACGCCCGTGTCGAACCTGACACGCCCGTGTCATTCCTGAGACACGCCCGTGTCACCCCTGCCTCATCGAGCTGCAAGCAGTACACGGGTAGGCACACGGCACCTGACACGCCCGTGTCGAACCTGACACGCCCGTGTTCAAGGCTTGGTTCAAGGCCGTGTAATCTTCTGACTCAAACTGCATTTTATTTGCGTGACACGCCCTGGGACACGCCCGTGTCCCAGGCCGTGTACCCCCGACACGCCCTGGGACACGCCCGTGTCCCAGGCCGTGTAACCTGACCTGCACCTCAAACTTAAATTTTTTTTTTGGGTCTTTTTGGGGTGTTACATGTGTAATGACTATCGAAAGTTGAATGACGCCACCTGCAAGGACCACTTCCCCTTTCCATTCATCGATCAAATCTTAGAGCGATTATCCAGCCATAGCTTTTACTATTTTCTTGATGGTCAGGGGGAGCGCGTAGAATACGTAGATAGGGGGAGCCCGTAGAATACGTATATATGGGAGCGTGTGTGTAGGGGAAGTTATATGTAACCTGGGAGCACATGTGTAAGGGAAGTTATATGTAACTAACCTACAACATGACCTTTTTAACGATTATCTCTTATATGCGATGTATCATGCATCTCATTGATATATCTCATGTATGGGATTTGATATTATCAAAAGCGGGAGTTTTTTGGATCCAACGGTTCACATATCCTAAGTTTGATAATAACAATTCTCACATTATAATTGATCACATCTTGTGTTTGGTAGAGTGTGCAGGTTTACAGGTTCCAGCGAAGATAGAAAACTCTCATTTGACACCTACCATCGAGCGGTAGCTGTTACCATCAGGCAGTAGTGATATGGTGGTCTGGTTACTACCGCGCCATGCTAGATCTACCTCCTACCCTAGCCTGCGGATTTATTTTAGCCAAGCACTCGGGATGCTGTCGCGCTAGGCATTACATTCTTACCGCGCCGCGCTAGCCCACTCAACAAGCATCGAGAGCATCGAGACGACATGAGTACAGGCAGGAGATAACTTGTTACCACGCCGTGCTAGCACAAAAAAGAGTGAAATATTCTTTTTGAATATTTTTCCAAATTAGCATGACAACTGTCAGCATCAAGCATGTCAACCTACCGTTGGGCGCTAGCTCTACTACCGGCAGTAGCCTATTTTTGAAAAACATATAAAAGGCTTTGTTTTTTATTCCAGAGACAAGGAGACACTTATTCTCAAGCCAAGGGTTCGTGTGCCGCCTCTAGAGCACCGAAACACCATCTCCGTCAAAGGAAAAGAAAACCACCTCCCTCCTATTTACACACAAAGAACTCCGACGAGCCAAAGACATCAATGACTATGAGGAGTTGATCGGTTGCATCCACACTAAGATCTCAAGCACTGGTCACGAATCGTTCAACGGAGAAATCGTCTTAAGGGAGATTCAATCTAAATTCTTCTTTAATCTTTTATACTTGTTGTACTTATTCTCTTTTCTCTATTCTTATGGTTAGGAAAATCGACCGATGAAGGTCGTCGGAATCTGGGGAGGATTCCATGATAAATCATCCCGAGGAAGGGACGTCTAGATCGGGGGATCTAGTGGGGCTCTAAGACACTTCCTTGCATGAAGGTGAAGAGCCGGCTTGAAGACCTTTTTTGGAGGGAAAGGGAGAGAGAAAACCGATCCGGGTAGTGGATCGGTATAGGAAACGAAAAGATTCTTGACTTACACCGCCTCGGATCGTTGACATCATGGATATCCAGTACTTGTAATTGCAAACCATTTTTATTTATGTTTGAATAAAAATTATTTATTACTCTTCATTCTGCGTGTGATGTTGTGATTGTTTTTCGTTAGATCTCTAAAGGGTGTGTGCTTCTCCAAGGAGAAATTTGTTCAGGAAACCGAGATATGTGACTTACCGCAGCACGCTAGCAAGCTAGCACCCCGCAGTAGCTTTCAGAACTAGTTTTTCTAGACTAAAATAATTCGAATTTTTAATTAACTTATAAAACCTTATTCACCCCCCCCCCCCCTCTAAGAGTGGCCACACAATCCAAAACTAACTCCTGTAACTAAACTCTAAACTCAGTGATTTCCTTTGGAGCTATTCTATAAGCAGTTTGAGATATGGGCTTGGCACCCAGTACTAGTTTAATCTGAAAGTCCACTTCTCTATGTGGGGGTAATCTCGGTAGCATACCTCAGGGATATCATGCACTACCAGCACAACTTTTATGCTCGTCTCCATCTCTTTTATTTCAAAACTATCCTATACTCCTCATCCCCTTTCAAATAGGCCTTAAGGGCCTAAATTGAAGACAACAACATTCAGGGTGCAAATCTAATACTTTGGAAGATGATCTCTGAGTCTCCATGCCTTAAAGTGATTTTCTTCGTCGCACAATAAATTCTGGCATGGTGCCAATCCAACCATGTCACGCCCAGAATAAGATCAAATTATGGCATCCCCAACACCATTGCAGAGGTTTAAAAAATGTTTCCTCCAATATATACTTCCAAGTAACACTAAGCGGACAAAGTCATCTCAGAGCCGTCTAGGACGCGTACTCTTCGAGTGATACCAATGAAATATTGCACGCCATTTAAATATTTTACAAAGTTCGTCGATACAAATGAATGAGTGGCGCCAGTATGAAATTGAGTGTGGGCTTGTTTTCCACTTACATTCACGGTGCATAAGTATCAATTATAAAAAATTCAACTAGATTTCTGCACAATTTTAGGCAAGCTAATTACGAATGCTCATAACATACAAATTAACTATAGAATACCTGCAACCATGTCCTGAGGATTCTGCTCTTCAGTCATGTCTAGAGCAAACATCTGCTCCTGCACAAGTACAGTATTCCTTCCTCGTGGTCCACGTCCTCGACCACGCACTTGCCCTCGTCCTCGCGGAGCTGCCAGAGGAAAAACAGGGGGATCATTTCCACCTAGTTGCAGGCAATAATGCCGAATATGTCCCGACTAGTTACACTGGAAACAAACTTGCCCGAACTGCCCTTCGGATTGCTAGTAAGGTTGGAACTGTGGAGGTGGAGGCAATGTTGGCTGCGGGGCTGGGCGCTAAATCCTAAAGTTCTAAAGGAAGCGTCTGCCACCTCTTTGGTTTCCTCTTCCACCTCTAAAATTTTGTCTCCTCCTAAAGCTAGGTCTTGCTTCTATCATGCCCTCAGCGGGTCTCTTAATACTATCTTGAATCCCAAATGGTCTGCTTCCAATCTCTTTGCCATATTTACTATCTCCTCTAGGCTCGACTCCTCTATAAACAAAAATGCTTGCCTTAGGGGATCTCGCAGACCTTTGTAAAACCGTTTCGCGTACCCGCGATCATCAAAACTATAGAAGTCAGCAAACCTTTCAAGATGTTGAAACTCCCTCTAATATTCTGCCACAGACTTGGATCCTTATTTCAACTATAAGAACCTTTACTCAAGCTAGTCATGAGTCGTGGAAGGATTGAAATGCTCTATGAAGGCATCAAAGAATTCATTCCAGCAAATGTCAGTGTATATGCATCCTTGAAAAGTGGAACCCATGAGGGACTTCCACCACCTCTTTGTGTGCGATTCCAAGACAGATACAACTAAGATAACAGTTATACTAGCTGTACATCTGATTCCAGCAATCAACACTTGCAAAATGTCTTGCCATTCCTCAATACGAATAGCTGACTCCATCCCATGGTGATCAGACGGGGAGAAAGCTCGGAAGGTACTCAACTAGTTAGAACACGGGGCTGCTGCTGCATAGGGGCCTGCTGGGAACAAAATGCATCTAGATTGCTGTGATGGTTTGTCCCAATTCTGACTGCTGAAATTGAGTAGGGACGGAAGGGGCAGGAGTGTCCACTACTGGCTCTGTGTGCGTCGGGATCAATGTATAAAGTTACAAGCTGAATTTTAAGTTAGCTAATCGTAGGATAACAACTGGACATACTTAATGTGAATTACACATGGGCACACCAATGCTTCTGCTATGTTTGTTTGACCACAAACTGAATAATTGAGCGGGGGTGGCACCATTATTCAATTACTTCTTTAGTTCAGGATCATTTCAAGCAGATATAATTTGTAAGACCCCCCTCCCACAATACAACATAAGGCCGAGGGAAGTCTTATACCCAGAATAGCCGCCTTGTGGTAGCGTCAATACACGAGTTGACTAGTACTACAAGGCACCTATTATGTCCGCTCTCACAGTATCATCCATGCCAACCGAACATAAAGAAAAGAAACAGAAGTCAAAGCATCACAATAAGTAAATGTCTATAGTGTAGTATATTAATAATAAGGAACTGCATCGGTTCCATTAATATCAGAGTATAAAAAAATTGCCTAAAATTTTGGGAATATTGCCCTCAATGTTCCCTAGATTTGAAGATACATCACAATCAATACTAAGAGCATAATTTCATTTGATGTTGTTCAAGTTCATTATGTGTCGGATTTTCATTGGAACAAGTTTAGACAAGTTGTCTAAGTGTTTGTGATATGTGGTCACAAGGTAGAAATGTTGGGAGACAAAAATCTGTCTAAGTCCACAGGCATTGAGTGAAGCCAGTTCACTCAATGCCAGATGTCAAGGATGGAATCTAAAAAGACTATAAATTGTAAATGTCCACAAGCGTCGAGTGAAGCCAGTTCACTCGACGCCAGATGCAAAAAAATTGCTGAGTAAAGGTTGGGCAGTCAAAGCCTTTGAAGAATATGTCAAGAATGTCGGCAAAGTCTAGAAGCGTTGAGTGAGGACAAGTCACTCAATGACCAAAGAAGAAGGTGTCGACAGACTAGTGTTCATTCAATGCTTAAGAAGAGATAGACAGAAAAATCTGTCTAAGTCCAGATGCCTTGAGTGAGGACAACTCACTCAATGCAAGCCCATCAAGAAAATAAGCTAAGCACA
This sequence comes from Platanthera zijinensis, assembly GCA_039513925.1. Classification (NCBI taxonomy): domain Eukaryota; kingdom Viridiplantae; phylum Streptophyta; class Magnoliopsida; order Asparagales; family Orchidaceae; genus Platanthera; species Platanthera zijinensis. Next base: position 170,202,228 of record CM077088.1, read on the forward strand.
AAAGCATTGAGTGAAGCCAGTTTACTCGATGCCTCAGCATGAAGGAAGACAGTCAGTGAAGCGGCTAAGTCCAGAAGCGTTGAGTGATGAACATTCACTCAATGCACTCAACGCCTAAAAATGCAGAAGTAATTGGTTAAGTCCAAATGCATTGAGTGATGAAGGATAACTCAAAGCACTCAATGCCTAATGGTACAGAGATATTGACAAAGTCCAAATTCGTTGAGTGATGAATATGCACTCAATGCCTGGCAGTGGAGATTATTTGGCTAAGGGTTTTTTGTGGTGTGTGAGGGCAATTCACTCAACACACTCAACACCTGGAATGAAATTGTTAAAATGACTAAGCCCACAGATGCTAACATCAGTATGAGTCAGCAAAGTTTCAAATTATTGCGGGAAAGTTACAGTACACGACAAATGGCGCCGTAGGCCTATTGTATGACTTTTTCTGTAAAAGCAAAGTTGCAGCCAATAACATCAGGTGGGCCTACGGATCAAATAGCCATTGTACGACGGAAGATAAAAGGCATGAGATCGGTGGAGACAAATTGACTTTTGGAAGAGAACTTTTAGGGTTTAACATTTTGAAAAGAGGCGGAACTTCATCATCTTCTTCCTCGACATTGTTGTAGAGATTGAAACTGAAGTTCAAACCCACTGATCTGAAAGTTCACCCAGTTAACTGTAGCGATCTTCACCTGCTACAACAAGTTCAGAAGAAATTTCTGAGAAAGAAGAAGAAGCAGAGCATTCTAATCTCTACAATTAAGGTTATTTATTTGAAGAATAAAAAGAACTGTTTACTCTTTTATCTTCAACTGCAAGATCAGAAACTTGTGTTTCAGAGCTACTTCCAACACAAGCAGCTGTGTCTTGAAGATCAACATTCTTGTTGCTAAAAAGAAGTTAGGTTTGAGATTTTCTCAGCTCATGAAGCAGCAAGGCAAGCTGCAGTTACTTCACAGTTCCAGCTGGTCTTTTCTGAAGAACAATTCTGGTGCTGTGAAGAAGAAGATAGGACTAAGTTTCTCTCTCAGTTTAGGTAGAAGCAGTTATCTGCTGGATACTTCTTCGTATAATCCAAGTCATCTTGAAGATCAGTTTCTTATTGCTGAGAAAGAAGATGTTAATGATGAGTGTTTCTCAGTCCAGGAAGGCAAACTCAGAGAACTTTTCTCTGGAGTCAAATTAACACCAACCAACCATTCTCTCTGTAGGATCCAATCTTAGAACTGAGCTATAAGGCCTTTATGCCTTAGATTGTAGGTTCCCTATTGTGAATCTGAGATAGGGCCTTTGTGCCTTAGTTTTAAGCCTAAAATTATAAAGGTTGGGTAGAATCAAGTTTTCGATCCGAGCTGTAGGATTATTTGTTGATCTAAGGGAGGGTCTATGTGCCTGAGGTAGGGCAGTTTGCCATAGGTCGCAGAGTCATTCTCTCTGAGTGTAGGGACTGTGTTCCTGATTTATAGGATCCAGCTTTGCATCTGAGGTAGGGACTTGTGCCTGAGCAGTCGGAGAGTCATCCTCTATGAGTTGTTGGGCTAACCTCCTAGCCTGAGTTGTAGGACTATTAATTTAGTTTGAGGTAGGTGATATTTGGATCACTGAGTTATAGGAGTAAGCTTGCTCTGAGGTAGGGATTTGTGCTTGAGTTATGACTTGGAGGAGGCCGAGAGATCCCGAGGGATCTGTGTTGAAAGCTTTTAGGAGCCTAGATTTGGAGAAATGCCTTATCTAACAAGCTGTTAGAAAGGGGGGAGGGACAATGGATGTACCCATATTCTAGGGAACCACTATAAATCTTGTGTGTGTTGTTTGTGTTCTTGAAGGCAAGCTAACTATGATAACTCAACACACGTAAAGTTAAGGAAAAGTCTAAAAGGACCAAAAACCTATTCACCCCCTCGCCCCTCTTGGTGTTTAGCTATCCTTGAAACTACAGACTTTCAAGTGGTATCAGAGGGAGGTTGCTCAAAAAGGAATTAACAGTCTTAGTAGATCTCAAAGGGTAGCTAAAAGTATAGTACTTATGGGTTCCAGAGAGAACCATAAGGAGTGGAGCTCAATGAAGCTTCAAGTCTACAAAAAGGAAAACTTCTGGATTTAGAAAGAGAGGGTTAGGCTATTCATGGAAGCCTCCGATCCAAGGATCTTTATTATAGTTCAAGACGGACCCTTCATCCCCTTGAAGGTCTCTGTCTTAGATGCAAAAGTCCAGACCCCAAAGAGTTATACTGAGATGACCAAGGATGAAGTCATATTGGCTACTATGGATAAGAGGGCACATAACATCATTATTAGTGCCATAGATGACTCAAACTTTCAGAACTTGGTCCATTGAACGACCATCAAATAGATATGGTATTCTCTTGTTGTCTATATGGAAGGAACATAGGAGGTGAGGGATGACAGAAAATCCCTTCTAAGACATAAGCATGAGGCATTCAAGAAGGGGAAGAAGGATTTCATAGCTGATTTATATGAAAAGTTCTTCAAGATAGTGAATAGTCTGATCACCTATGGCAAATAATTCTCTAACTATGAACTTAATGACAAGTTCTTGAGATCCCTAAACAAGGAATGAGATATGAAGATCTATGCCATCAGAGAAGTTGGAAATTTAGCCATCACATTGCCACAGAATATGTTTGGGAAGTTTCCCTCCTATGATAAGTTGCTGAACTCTAGGAAGGCTGAAGAAGAAGGTACCAATTCTCATAATAAAGAGAAGTCAGTGGCCTTCCGAGTTGAAGCCATAAGAAGAAGCAGGATAAAGACTCCCGCTCCACCAAGGAGAGGTGTAGAGTCAGAAAACTTTGATCCCAGCTCCTATGGGAATGAAATATCAGATGGAGAACTAGCACTATTCTCCAAGCAGTTCAAGAAGTTGCGGAGTAGAAGGAGACAATGGAAGAATAATTTCTCTTCTAGATCCACCTCAAAGAAGCCATACTCCAACAAAGACAAGTCCAGAGATGACCCCTCTAGGGAAAGGTATGACTCCAAACAAAACAAACATGTTAAGACTAATGTAGTTTGCTACTGTTGTAATAGGAGTGGACATGTCATTTCTAATTGTCTAGTTAAGAAGGAGCAGATAAGGTCTGAAGGAAAAAAGAACCACAAGGAAAAGAAGACTGAAAAGAGCTTCTTAGCCAAGAAATAGTTAGCCTATCAGACAGTCAGTACGAGTCTTCAGATTCAGATGAAGAGGAGGCCTACATTATTCTTATATCCAGTGAAGAAAATGCTGATCATCCAACTGCCCCATCACGCATAAGGGCTCCACTGTCCTCAATTGACAGTGATTGTGAAGAGGATAAGGAATTCAGTTTCATGACTCTATCAGAAGATAATAAGGATAATACTTGTCCTTATAAGGTACATTCTATCCCTATGCCTTATAATTCTGCCTATGAGTCTAGCTCAGTCTCTAGAGAATCCACTAACTCCAGTAGGAATGATGGTTCAGATTCGGAAAATGATGTCAATCAATTGATTGACAAGTATGGTGCCCTTCTAGAGGCTTTTAGAAGAAGCAAGAAGTTGGTCAAGAAGAAGGCTGAGGAGATTATCTCCCTACAGCTAGCTGCTTCCCAGCTGTCTGCATCACCATCCTTACTGAATCAAAAAGTGAGGGAAGTCAGCCAACTAAAGGCCATCTCAAGCATCTAGATAGAGACTGTAAGCTAGAAGAATAAGATCATCTTAGATCTTGAAGATAAACTCCTAAAGGATAAAAAGATTATGGCTAGTTTTTAAAATCCCAAAATAGTATTACTATTGATTGACTCCTTCACAACTCAAAAAGATAAGAGGGGTTTAGAGTTTAAGTGGAATTCTAGAGTTGTCTATTCCAAAGGGGAAGAAAAAGCTCCTGTAGTGCCACAGGACAACTTTCACAAGGTAATCCTCCCTTCCAACAGGTATGACCAAGACTGCATGTATGGTCACTTGAAGAATGGAAATTCTCATTGTAAAAGTACAAGTGTATCTTACAATGGAAGAAGGAAGGGCATGGGTTTGAGTGCACAAAAGGCTCCCCATTGTTGGGTACATTGGGAATTATGTACCTGATTTATAGAAGTCCCTTATCAACTAAATGATATACACAAAGTTGTATTTGATGCATGTTATGTTTACATGTGCAGGATTGAATGTAAAGAAATTGTCTAAGCACATATGTGTCGATATAGTTCAATTGTGTCGAGGCAATCTCATTATTGAAACAAGGCAAAATTAGAAGTTGTCGACACATCAGAAAGATTGTGTCGAGATAATATCATTGTCGACACAAGGCAGAATTAGAAGTTGTCGACACAGCACACAGATTTTGTCGAGACAATCTTACTATGTCGACACAAGGAAGAATTAGTAGTTGTCGACACAAGGAAAAATCAGAAAATGCCGACACAGCCCCAGTTGTGTCGAGACAATCTAACTGTCTTGACACAAGATAGTATTTAGAGATGTCGACACAGCAGAAAGTTGTGTCAAGATAATCTAACTGTCTTGACACAAGACAGTATTTAGAGTTGTCGACACAGATAATGGGTGTGTCGAGACAAGTCAAATATCTCGACACTTTCATCTTCTGATGAAAATTATTCCAAGTTTGAATGTGTCGAGACTACTAGGATATCTCCACACATGTGTTGAGACATCTGGTACAACTCGACACTTATGTTTCAGAATATGTTGAGTCAACACTAAAAATGTCAATACAAGTCAGAACTGATTGCAGGAAACTCATACTTCAACAAAAATCGGTCAAGGAAGAATTTGATGTATGTTGCTGACGTCATCAAACAAAATCCAGTCATTTGCGAAGTCTATAAATAAAAGGTCCTGCCTTCTCAAAGAACAGAGAGATAGAATTAAAATACATACAGGAACAACTGATGGATAAAATCAAGCAATCAAAATTTCTCATTCTAATTTCTTATAAGTCCTAACCAGGCAACATTTTCGAGAAAGAGGAAGAAGACAAAGGTCTTCAAGCAGATCTTCAGATCCCTTTTTACTAGGTTGATCTGAAGATCAAATTTTATCTGATCATCAACATCTTCAAGGTATTCATGCCGATTAACATCAAGAAGTTTGCTGATACAGAGAAGGAACTTTTCAGTCTGCAGATCTATTAATAAGAAATCCAATTACAACTGATTTGAAGAATTTGTGTAAATAGATATAACAGATTATAGGTTTTCTGTTATCTGTATTTTATATAATCACTTTATATTATAAGATCTCCTAGAGATTTTAGTGGGTAGGAGAATCTTTTCTCTAAGATTGTAAGCTTAATTTATAAAGGCTGAGGTAGGGTTCTGAAGGGACCTAAGGTAGGTGGTTTGGGGTAAATCACTAAGTTGTAAGCATATTCTATTGTAAGCATATTCTATAAAGTCTGAGGTATGGTTCTTGAGAGGGCCTGAGGTAGGAGATTGAGGGAATTTCTGAGGTAGGACCAGCTGGTTTGAGTGTAGGTTTCTTGACACAAACTGAGCCTGTAGGATCTTGGGATCTATGTTGAAAAGGAGGAGCTATAACCTTAACTAGCACATTGCTAGTGAGGAAGGAGGGGGAAGTGGATGTACCATAGATAGGGGAACCACTATAAATTCTGTGTGTACTGTGTGTTGTTCTTTATTTATGTTGTGTGTGCTATAATCTGTGATGATATTATTTCAATTAAATTAGAGACAAAGTATTGCAAGGAATCTTAAAAAAAAGGGTCACCTATTCACCCCCCCCCCTTAGGTGACTATCAACCCATAGGATTGAATTTCAAGTGGTATAAGAGGGAGGTTGTTCAAAGAAAGACCTAACAGTCTGAAAAAGATCCTAAGGGTAATTGAAGATTATCTGATCTATGGCTTCTGAATCTCATAGAGAACTCAGTTATATGAAATTGCCAATATGTACTAAGGATAACTTTGTAATATGGAAACAAAGAGTGAGACTATTCATGGAAGCCTCAGATCCAAGAATCTTTGTCACAGTACAAGAAGGACCATATGTACCCATGAAAGTATCAGTCTTGGATGCTAATGATCAAACCCCCAAGAAATTTTCAGAAATGACAAAGGATGAGGTGATACTTGCTACAATGGACAAGATGGCAGAAAATATAATAGTTAGTGCAATAGATAACTCAACCTTTTAGAATCTGGTGCATTGTAATACATCCAAGGAGTGTAGGATACCCTCATAGTTTACATGGAAGGCACATAAGAGGTAAGAGATGACAAGAAATCTCTCCTCAACCAGCAGTATGAAGCCTTTAGACAAGGAAAAACTGATTCTATTGAACAATGCTATGAAAAATTCTTTAGAATAGTTAATGATTTGAGAAACTATGGAAAAATATTCTCAAACTATGAATTAAATGACAAATTTTTGAGATCCCTGAATAAAGAATTGGACATCAAGATTTGTGTTGTAAGAGAGATTGCGGAATTTAAGAAATATGTTACCCCAAGACTTATATGGGAAGTTAATGTCACATGAACTTCAACTAAATTCTTGGAAAGCTGAAGCTGAATCTGCCAGACACTCAATTCAGTCTAAATATGTGGATTTCAAAGCAGATACATCCAAGAAAGCTAGAAGAGAAATCCCATCATCACCAAGAAGGGATGATGATACAGACAGCACTGGAGCTTGTTCTTCTTCAGAAGAAATATCAGATGATGAACTGGCATTGTTCACTAGGAAATTCAAGAAAATTTTAAGGAGGAAGCAGTGGAGCAATAGGAAACCTTCTGGATCAAGATCTAATAAAAGCAAAGATAGGAACAGAGAAAAATCTGTGGTCAGGTATGATTCACAACAAAACAAACAATTTAAGACTGACATTATTTGTTTTTATAGTAATAGGCATGGGCATGTCATTGCCGACTGTCCAGTATGAAAGTGAGGAAACGATCTACCTTAACTCTAGAGGGGGGGGGGGTGAATAGAGTATTTTAAAATAATTCACAATTAAAAAAAGGTATAGTAGTGGAAGACTTAAATTTATGTATATGTGTAAGGTGCTTGCAATGAAGTAAAAACTAAACCAAGAAATAAAGAATCACACAGCACACAGCAAAGACAAACACACAGCAACAAGAAGACACAAGGATCTATAGTGGTTCTCCAACAACCTGGGTACATCCACTCTTCTACCACCCTAGGTAGGAATCCACTGCAGGAAGGGTTGATCAGGTGTCCTGGGCACCAATGAGCTTTTGATAAGGTGCTCAAAAACCAAACCAGATTTTTTGATCAGGTGTCTTGCCACCACTGAGTTTTGATCAGGTCTCAGAAACCAAGAGTTCACTTTTGAAGGGAGAGATAACCCTGTAAAGATGGTGGTAAAATATAAAGGTGATGATGTCTTCTCTATCTCAAATCACTGAGAGAAGACTAGTGGATTGTTGATGTTGTCAAAGCTCCCCTTGAGATGAAGAATGGTTCAGGAGTGAAAGCTTTGCTAGGGTGCTAGGTCTTCAGATGCTTCAGATCTCCAACAGAAGATGATTCCAGCAGATGCTGAAATGTTTGGTGTCTGGAGTTCTTGATGTTGAAGCTTTTGAACACTTGGAGATTTGGAGGAGTTGAGTAGCAGAAGATCTCCTCTACAGCAGAATTTTCTTGTGTTCTTGAAGATTCAGTAGATTTGAAAATCACATAAGATGAACTGTAGATCAGAGAAGTTGTATTGTTCAATCTTCTGTGTTGTAATCTAATTCTTCTGTATCTCTTTGTATTCTCTGTATATTTTTGTTGTTTCTATTCTCTTCTGCAGGAGTATATCAAAAATCTGACTTAGATGGCCGTTACTCAGTCATAAATGACTTCCATAAATGACAACTGTCTCTGGAGAAAGTCCTAAGCAACATTCCATTTAGTCCTTCCTTGAAACTTGCATCAGATTGCTTGAAATGGCTAGAAAATCCTTTGTAATAAATGCAAAAAATAACTCTGAAAGAATTTTAATTAATTCCATAACTGTTCTTGACTTTGAAATATGAAAGCGTCGATCTCTCACAGAAATCGTCGATTTGAGCTCTACGATCGTTGAACTGAGCTCAGAGATCTGATTTTCACAACAGACAGAAAACGTCGACCTGAGCTTTACGATCGTCAACCTGAGCTCAGCGACTTGGAAGATAGCTGAAGACAAAACGTCGATCTGAGCTCGAAGATCGTCGACCGGAGCTCGACGATTTGCAGAGTTGAGCTAAGAAAACGTCGAATGGAGTTCGACGTTTCGTCGACCTGAGCTCGACGAAAATTTCCTTGTCTCAGTACTTAGTCCTGATCTCTGAATGGTCCTGGGGGCAGCTCCAAACCTAAGTTCTAAGCCCTAGACTCATTCTAATTTGACCTTTTCAACTATACAACTAGGTCAAACAATTTTCCTAATAACATAGTGATCCTTGCCCAAATTAGTAATAGGGTGTTCTAACAATCTCCCCCTATTTGGGTTAGGATTACTATTTACAGGACATAATCAGGAATTACAGAATCATACATACAGAAACAAAAAAACTAAACTAACAATGCAGAAAAGATAATCAAAGCAGCATTGCAGAACTAAAAAGGAAATCAGCAAAAGTTCAGATATAGATGTACTGTCTGCTTACAGAATTCATTTCCTTTCACTGCCTTTCTTAAATAAAATCTCCCTGTTGGGATTGAGAGCATCTTTCTTTGATCTTCTGTCATCTTTTGCACCTAAGGAGGTTTGGGATCTGGGTCTTGGAACTACAGCCTCAGGATGCAGTTTCATGTAATCTTCTGGATCAATGAACTTTCTTGAAGCATATCTCTCCAGTTCTGTCTTTCTTTGTTCTGAAAGTGTAGTGATGTTAGAAGTATCTTTCCCTTATTTTCTGGCCTTTTTCAACTGATCTAAAGCAGCAAGCTCTTTCATCCTGGCAGTCCATGATAAAGGATTATTTTCTGGATCCTCAAAAGGGATTGAAGGTTTATATCTATTTATGGTTTCTGAAGCAGTAGATGTTCTTGTAACAACAGTATCTCTAAGTTTGTAAGGAAAAGGACCTTGAGTTGAATCCATATGCCCTTGTCCTTCACTTTGCTGTTTGGAATAGGTTCTATATTCTCTCTGACTTCCTCTGTGTTGTCCTCTTCTTGAATGATAACCTATTTGATACTATCCTCTGGGCTGATATCTTTGAGAGGGTTGAGAGGAACTTTGCTTTGAATCTGAAGATTGAAATGTAGAGCCTCCACCAGATCCTGAATCTGGAGGAGGAGGATGAGGAAGTTGATACTGAGAGGATCCTTTCTCATACTTGTCCAGTTTCCTTTTCTTCTTCATAGTCTTTAACTGATTTTTGGAATATTGCATCCAGGGCTCTGTAATCTGGAAGTCATGCAGAATATAATATGGTATGTCATTTGCATCTTTGGCCTTGGCAGGAGGAACTCTCATCATAGCTTTGCTTCTATCTTTTCTCTTTTTGGCAATGGTGCCAGCAGAGTCATCTGATTCGGTATTGAATTTGTCACTGTCAGAGCTCTGTGGTCTGTCATAAAGATCATCAATTCTTTTTATGTATTCCTCTTGAAGTTTGGATTTCTCAGAAACAGCAGGAGCAGGAGGTGTTGGAACAACAACAGGAATCTCAGCAGGAGTAGTTGGAATAACAGACACTTGTGGAGCAGTTGCATCAACAAGATTCTCAGAAACTTGTTCTTCCAGATAACTTGCCAGTTCTTCAGCAACAGCAGTATCAGAAGACAGCACCTCAATATCAATAGATTCAATAGAAATATCAGCAGCAGCAGCACTAACAGTAGCAACAGCTTCCTCAGCCTTAAGAGACTTGACATAGGATATGATCAGGCTGGGATAGAATATAGAAAGAGGCACAATGGCCTTAGTGAGGTCTTCAACTCCCTGAGTTGGTAAGCTTATTCTGTGAAGATGATCAAATGTAGACAACAGTGACCTGAGGTCCACTGTGAGTACTGGTTCTAGAGCAGCAAACATTACTTCAGCTTTATAAGGCATCTCCCCCTGCCTTGATTCAGTCATGACTGGATCAAGGCACTCCATAGAAGGAATTTCCTGAGGAGAGGAAAAAGAGGTTAGCCTGTCAGATAGCTCTTTTATTGATTGTAGGAGTGGAGCCATGGTGGTCTATAGCAGGCTTACTAGCTTGGGGGCTAGTATCCCTTATAGCCTATCCGCTAAAGCTGATAAATCCACTTGCTCAAGTGGGACTTGAGTAGAGGTTGAGGATGGAATTGCTTGAACTGATGGTGAATGGGCTGCAGTTGATGCTGTGGTGGATGGGAGAATTGATGGTTGAGATATAGGGATGGTGGAGATGGATGGTATGAGTGTGGAGATGGATGGAGTGAAGGATGGTTGGGAGAGTATATCATGTAGAAGTTGTTTGTAGGAGGAGGTATAAGGAAGCTCAGGAGGAGAGGAAGGGGAATCATCCATGAAGGAATCTTCCAATATGTTGATGGATGGAATGGTAAGAGGTGGATAATAGTGGAGTGGATGGAATGATTATGAGGTGGCTGGATGTGAAAGAGGTGATGAGATGGTAATGGGGGAAGAGATGGTTATGGTTGAGGAGATTGTTGTGGTTAATGTGGAGGTGGAGGTAGAAACAAGAGGAGGAGGAGAAGAAGGAGCAGAGGTGGAGGCAGGCAGTTCTTCCATGAGGGCTGGAGCTTGAGGGGAAGTGACTACAGGAGTCCTTGTGCCTGAAGCTATAGTAGTCCTGGCAAGGTTTGATGATCTACCTGTCCCATTTCCCAAATAGGGCACAGGTTAATCTTATAGATGCATTAATGTGCATCCCATTGGAAACCAGCAGCTCTAGGCACCTGGAGTGCAGGAAAACCCCTAAAATCCTCTCAAAATTGACAAAACTTTTATTAATTTTCTTCTTGATCAAATCAAAGAAGATTGTTCCCCAATCCAGATGTTTCTTGTCCACTATGGCTCCCATCAGATAGAACTGATACCTTGATATAGTATCATGTGCTGAGTGCTTAGCCAGCAGCACTTTCCCCACAACATCAGCCAAAAAACGAAATTCAATAGATAGATTCTTTTTCAATCACTTATTAGGGTTTGCAGCAGAGTGACCCATTTTATTTAACATAGAATAAAATTCTTCTCCAGACAGTTTAGTAGAATCATCCCCAGAACTTAAATTGAATACCTCAGTCAGAAGGGTAGGGGACAATTGTACCTGAATCCCGCGGATAGTACCGACTATAGTATTCTCATCCAGAATGTTTGCAGTAAATACCCATTCCTTTATTTCGTCATCCGCAATCTTCATTCTGGTCGACATAATATCCACTAGCTTTTGTTCCTTTAATAGTTCAAGGATATCCTTGAAGATTTGATTGCTGCCGTCAAATGAATCCATATCAATATCAAACCCGGTATCAAACTTCATCTTCGCAAGAGCCACAACATTCACCGCCATTGAAGACCTGCAAAAAATTACCAAACACAACCAAGTGCAGTAGAGTTTGGAGGGAAAGAAAGAAATAGCAGAGAGTATGAATGCGCAATCGAAGAACGACGATGGAAAATGATTTTTATATTAGGGTTCGACGGCGGAAAGGAAGGATCGTTGATCTTCGTTCGACGATCTGGGCTTCTAATGGAATCTGAAGAGTCTTCAATAATGCCGATCTCCATTCGATGATACTGGAGAGCGTCGAACTCCGTTCGACGATCGTTGACCAGAGGAAGATAGCCTAGCGCTGCCTGGAAAACGCTGAACTCCGGTCGACGCTTATTGGAAAGCGTCGATCTCCGTGCGACGATTTTTGGAAAAACGTCGAGCGCAGTTCAGAGACAAAACAGAACCTACATACACTAGAAAATATGAGTTTTTAGCCTAGTATTGGTCTGTTTTTAGATTTAAAAATCTTGGGATTTATTTTAAACTTCCTCCATCTAACATTCCTAACTTATTTAGGAAGAAGGTGTGTTTCTTTTCATCCAAAGGTTTGGTGAAAATATCTCCCCTTTGCAAATCAGTTGGGATATATTGAATTTCAATTTTATTTTTCTCTACATTGTCTCTTAGAAAGTGATGCCTAATCTCTATATGTTTTGTCCTACTATGGAGGACTGTATTTTGTGCTATGGAGATAGCACTAGTATTATCACAAAATATTTTTGACCTTAAAACTTCTAAGTTGTAGCCATAGTCTAGGAGCTGGTTTTGAATCCACAGAATCTGTGAGCAACAACTGCCTGCTGCCATGTATTCAGCTTCAGCAGTTGAAGTGGACACAGATGTCTGTTTCTTACAGAAACCAGGAGACAAGTCTGTCACCAAGGAACTGGCAAGTTCCACTAGTGCTTTTCCTGTCTACTCTACATCCAGCATAATCAACATCTGAAAATCCAGTTAATTCAAATCCTGAGTCTTTTGGATACCAGTGTCCTAGATTTGGACAACTTTTCACATACCTGAGAATCCTCTTTACTAAAGTTAAGTGTGACTCTCTAGGGCTTACTTGGAACCTAGCACATATGCATGTAGCAAACATTATATCAGGTCTACTAGCTGTAAGGTACAATAGAGAGCCAATCATTACTCTATGTGTTGTCTGATCAACATGTTTTCCATGTTCATCAGCATCTAATACAACATTAGTAGGCATAGGTGTTTTCATACAAGATGCTTCAGACATACCAAATTCCTTAACCAGTTCCTTGCATACTTGGTTTGAGAAATGAATATGCCTTCAGCATGTTGTTTGACTTGCAATCCTAGAAAGAAGGAAAGCTCACCAATGCTACTCATTTCAAATTTAGAATGCATTAGGTTAGAAAACTTCTTGCACAAATTTGAATCAGTAGAACCAAAGATAATATCATCTACATATATTTATACTAGTAGGGTATGGGACTTATGGGTTCTAATAAAAAGAGTTTGGTCTACTCTACCCCTTATAAAATCATTTTTCAGAAGAAAGCATGCTAAGGTCTCATACCATGCTCTAGGAGCTTGCTTGAGACCATATAATGCTTTATGCAATTTGAAAACATGGTCAGGATAAGTTGAAGAGATAAAACCTAGAGGTTGTCTAACATAGACTTCCTCTTTGATGTCTCCATTGAGAAATGCACTCTTCACATCCATTTGGTAGACCTTGAATCCTTTGTGAGCAGCATAAGCAAAGAATATTCTTATGGCCTCTAACCTTGCCATTGGTGCAAAGGTCTGGTCATAGTCTATCCCTTCTTCTTGAGAGTAGCATTGAGAAACTAGCCTTGCCTTGTTCCTTACAATAACTCCTTGATCATCCAATTTGTTTCTGAACACCCACTTTGTTCCAACAATTGAGTGATCCTTAGGCCTTGGCAATAGTTCCCAAACTTGATTCCTCTCAAATTGATGTAGTTCCTCTTGCATAGCAATGATCCAGTGTGGATCTTGTTCTGCATCTTGAATGGATTGAGGCTCAACTTGAGATAGAAAGGAAGTAAGCATCAGGTTCTGGTTGACCTGATTTCTGGTTTGCACACCAGCTGAGATGTCTCCAATCACTTGGGAGATTGGATGATCTCTTGTTGTTACTAAATCAAAAGGGGGTGTTGATTGTTCACCAACCATTATTGTTGTTTCCTATTGTGGAACAACAACTGGCTCTTTTAGATGTTGCACATCCTCTTCATCATCACTGCTCTCATCCTTTTGTTGGATAGGTGGAGGAGCTGTATCCTTTTCTTTAACCTGTAATCTGTCCATACTTTCTGAAAGAGAGTGTACATGCATAGGTTCTATGGTAGAAGCAGACTTCTCCTTATAAAACATGTTAGTCTCATCAAAAGAAACATGAATAGTTTCTTCTATTTTAAGAGTAGATTTATTATACACTCTATAAGCCTTGCTGATCATGGAGTATCCCAGAAACACTCCTTCATCAGCCTTAGCTTGAAATTTTGCAAAGTATTTCTTGTCATTATTGTGAATATAACAATACAACAAATTTTTTTAAAATAGTTTACTTTAGGTTTCTTCCCTTTGAGCAATTCATAGGGAGTCTTGCCCTTCAGTTTATGTATTAGACTTTTGTTCAGCACATAGTTGGAGGTGTTCACTGCCTCAGCCCAAAAAGATAGAGGTAGGTGAGCATCTGTAAACAATGTAGTAGCAGATTCAATTAGGGTTCTATTTTTCCTTTCAGCTACACCATTTTATTGAGGAGTTCTAGGAGCTGAGAAAGTATGCCTGATCCCTTCACTCTGATAGAACTCTTGCATAAGAAGAGAATCAAACTCTGTCCCATGATCACTTCTAATCAGGGCAATGTGAGTATTGAACTCAATCTGTATACATTTGAGAAACTCTGTCAGACACTTAAAGTTATCAGACTTCTTCCTCAGAAAGAATACCTAAGTGAATCTGGAGAAGTAATCTACAATCACCAAAGTATAAGATTTCCCTCCTAAGCTTTGCATTGTAGTGGGTCCAAAAATATCCATGTGTAACAGATACAAAATCCTAGGTGAATCACTCTTATTAAGTGACTTAAAACTATTTTTAGTTTGCTTGCCAAATTGATAGGCCCTGCAGAGTCCTCTAACAAGGTTGTCCTTGGACAGCCTAGCAATGGTTATAAGGTTTAAGTGTCCAAGTCTCTTATGCAATAAATCATTTGGTTTGCAGACTGAATTAAATAAGCAGATATCTATGTCGGTTGAAAGGAAATCTACAAGATAAATGTTACCTTTCCTTTTACCTGTTAACACTGTTGTGTTATCCTCTGACTTGATCTAACATAAGGATTTGTTGAATGTCACTTGATATCCTTCATCACAGAGTTGACTGATGCTGATTAGGTTGTGCTTCAGTCCTTCCACATAAGCCACCTTCTTGAATGTGACTGAGCCAATCTGAACAGCACCATATCCTCTTGTTTGACCAAAGTTTGAATCTCCAAAGTTCACATTGGGTCCAAGTTTGGCTTTGAAGGATGTTATATTGTCCTTGCTCCCTATCATGTGCTTTGAGCACCCACTATCCAGATACCATTGTTGGTTCATTGCTGGATAGGTCTTCACCTGCACATAGACAATTTATATGTTTTTGACCCAGTTTACCTTGGGTCTAGGTTCATAGCCTTTAAATTCAGAAATGAAAGACATCCCTGGCTGACTCTTATATCCTTTAGGATGGTATCTCCTCGGAGGTACTATCAATTCAGTATAAGGGTTGAAGCTTTCGGATGAGGTACTTCTAGGATTGACTTGAGATTTTTCTCTGAAAGAAGGTTCAAAGCTCTGAGCTCCGTTCAACGATACTCAACCTTAGTTCGACGATCTTGGGTCAGATCGTCGAGCTCCGTTCGAAGATCGACTATACAAGAGTTCGGAGTTCAGAAGTCGTTGATCTGAGTTTGACGATCCAGCCTTGGATCGTCGAGCTCTGTTCGACGTTTTTTGTTGAACTTGATTTTCCTTAGGTAAATCTGGATTCTTCCTAGCTACCTCTACAACACCCTTTCCTTTATCAGAAATAAATTTAATTGGGGTTGTTAATAGTATAGGTTGGCTGGATGAAGCACCCAAGCCTAGTGTACTGTTGAATCTTGAGTTCACTGTGATTGTAATGTCCATTAGTCTGATGCTTCTCCCATTAAGGGATTCTTCAAACTTCTTGGCCTTGGATTGTTCACTTTTCAGTGCAGCTATCTGCTCCCTATAGCATTCTAACTCCTCAAAGAGTTTGAGGTTATTTGACTTTAGGACACTGTAGTCAGATAATTGATTTCTGAGAGAGATTATCACTTTCTCAGACTTTAGCAAATCTAAACACAGTGTCTTAAATTCAATTTTAAAGTCCTCAGAAGTAAAATCAAAAGAGTTTATTACCTCATCCTCTTCAGATCCAGTTTCAGCTTCAGAATCAGACTCTTGTTCTGCATCAGAGTTTTGCTGGGAGGCATTGATTGCAATCATGCAGAATTCTTTTTCCTCAGCATCATCCTCATCATCACTTGAGCTGGATGAGGCTTCTGATTCTTCTTCTGTATCACTCCAGCTTTCATCCACAAACCCCTTCCTTATATGTTTATTTTTGCTGGAGGAGGATTTGTTGCTGTTGTTTCCCCTGGAGTCCTTGTCTTTTCTCATATCTTTCCTGTCCTTCTTGTCCTTGTTCTGATTTTCTGGACAGTCAGGCACAATATGGCCTGATTTTCTAAATCATAAACAGATTATTTCTTTATTATTTGATTTGTCATACCTTGGCTTCTCATGCCCTCTTGATGACCTCTTTCTGAAATCTTTCCTGACCGTTTTATAGAATCTTTTGGCCAGCAAGCTCATCAATTCTTCATTGCATGTGAACTTGTCTTCAGGCTTCTCTTCTATGGCTTTGAAAGCTAGGGTTTCTCCTTTCTGATGACTAGAGAAGTAGTCTTTTGCTCTTCTTCCCTATTCTTAATGAGCAGCTCATAAGATTTGAGCTTGCCCAAAAGAGCTTCTGTAGTTATTTCAGTTAGACTTCTGGCATCTTTAATTGGCCAGATTCTTGAATCCCAAGTGCTGGGGAAGCACATTAGGATTTTGTCATTTAGTTCAGTGAGTGTGATCTCCTTATCCAATATCTTCAACTCACTAACTATCAGACTGAGCCTGTTGTACATATCTGCAACAGACTCATCTTCTCCTTTCTTGAAATTCTCATATTGACTTATGAGATGGTATCTCCTGTCCTTCCTTTCATCAGCAGATTCTGAGACAATTTCAGATAACTTGCCCCATATCTCTTTTGCTGAAATGCATTCAGACACTTTTTGGAATATCTCATCAAACATGGTCTGAGCAAGAATATTCATAGCCTTTGCATCTGCAACTTTCCATTTCTTTATTTCTGCATCTGTTCCTGAAGGAGGTGGAACAACACTTGTACTTGTGATCACTTGAGGTCTTGGAAAAACTGTCAAAACAGAGTTAAAAATGTCCTCATCAATAAAATTCATGTAAAGCTTAATCCTTGCCTTCCAAAGTGCAAACTTAGAGAGGTTGCACACTGGATGTCTTGTGCTAGCATAATCTTTGTTCTGTGCCATGGTTTTGTATGAAAATAAATATAATATAAAAAGTAATAACTATCCTCTATAGAAGGTTTATCTTATCAAGGATCTTTTTATTCAGGTGTTAGCCTGTTCAACCAATCTGTTGAAAATTCAGATGTTTAATAACCAACCTCCCTCTGATACCAATTGAAAGTGAGGAAAAGATCTACCTTAACTCTAGAGGGGGGGGGGGGGTGAATAAAGTATTTTAAAATAATTCACAATTAAAAAAAGGTATAGCTGTGGAAGACTTAAATTTATGTATATGTGTAAGGTGCTTGTAGTGAAGTAAAAAACTAAAGCAAGAAATAAATAATCACACAACACACAGCAAAGACAAACACATAGCAATGAAAAGACACAAGGATCTATAGTGGTTCCCCAACAACCGGGGTACATCCACTCTTCTACCACCCTAGGTAGGAATCCACTACAGGAAGGGTTGATCAGGTGTCCTGGGCACCAATGAGCTTTTGATAAGGTGCTCAAAAACAAAACCAGATTTTTTGATCAGGTTTCTTGCCACCACTGAGTTTTGATCAGGTCTCAGAAACCAAGAGTTCACTTTTGAAGGGAGAGATAACCCTGTACAGATGGTGGTAAAATATAAAGGTGATGATGTCTTCTCTATCTCAAATCACTGAGAGAAGACTAGTGGATTGTTGATGTTGTCAAAGCTCACCTGAGATGTAGAATGGTTCAGGAGTGAAAGCTTTGCTAGGGTGCTAGGTCTTCAGATGCTTCAGATCTCCAGCAGAAGATGATTCCAGCAGATGCTGAAATGTTTGGTGTCTGGAGTTCTTGATGTTGAAGCTTTTGAACACTTGAAGATTTGGAGGAGTTGAGTAGCAGAAGATCTCCTCTACAGCAGAATTTTCTTGTGTTCTTGAATATTCAGTAGATTTGAAAATCACAGAAGATAAACTGTAGATCAGAGAAGTTGTATTGTTCAATCTTCTGTGTTGTAATCTAATTCTTCTGTATATCTTTGTATTCTCTGTATATTGTTGTTGTTTCTATTCTCTTCTGCAGGAGTATATCAAAAATCTGACTTAGATGGCCGTTACTCAGTCATAAATGACTTCCATAAATGACAACTGTCTCTGGGGAAAGTCCTAAGCAACATTCCATTTAGTCCTTCCTTGAAACTTGCATCAGATTTCTTGAAACGGCTAGAAAATCCTTTGTAATAAATGCAGAAAAAAACTCTGAAAGAATTTGAATTAATTCCATAACTGTTCTTGAATTTTAATTCTGAAAGCGTCGATCTCTCACAGATATCATCGATCTGAGCTCTATGATCGTTGAACTGAGCTCAGAGATTGGATTTTCACAGCATACAGAAAACGTCGACCTGAGCTCAGCGACTTGGAAAATAGCTGAAGACAAAACGTCGATCTGAGCTCGAAGATCGTCGACCGGAGCTCGACGATTTGCAGAGTTGAGCTCAGAGAACGTCGAACGGAGTTTGACATTTCGTCGACCTGATCTCGACGAAAATTGCCTTGTCTAAGTACTTAGTCCTGATCTCTGAATGGTCCTGGGGGCAGCTCCAAACCTAAGTTCTAAGCCCTAGACTTATTCTAATTTGACCTTTTCAACTATACAACTAGGTCAAACAATTTTCCTAATAACATAGTGATCCTTGCCCAAATTAGTAATAGGGTGTTCCAACACAGTAAAAAGAGAGGAGAACAAGAAGTCAAAAGAAAAGAAGTTTAATAAGGACAAGAAATCAGAGAAGGGTCTGATGGAAAAGAATTAAACTACTTTGTCTGATAGTGAAACTGATTCAACTGAATTAGAAGAACATGTAGGATTGTTCTCCTATGAAGAAAAGTTTATCAGAAGGGCTATATACAAAGGGAAAAACTCCAAAACTTCATCAAAATATGGTGATTCTGAAGAAGACATGGAGATCAACTTGATGGTAATATCTGATGACCCAGAAATAGAAGTACAAGACTGTAAAAGTACATAGGTAATCTATAACAACTCTTCCTGCTCTAAGACTTCTGTTTATGTGACTGAAGGTGAGCTAAACTCATGTGACTCAGTGGATTATTCACATGAGAGTAACTATGCAACTGAACTATAGCATCTCACAGTTAAATTTGGTGAGTTTCTTGTAGCTTTAGTAAACAATAAGAAGCTTGTCAAAGAACAAGCTATAGAAATTGCATCTCTAAAAAGTTATGAGTATCATCAAGAAATTGATACTCAGAAGATTGGTATTCAAAATTCTAAGTTGATAAAACTGACTAAGATCATTGATGACAAAATAATAATAATTAAGAAAAAGGATGCAACGATTCAGGAGCTGGAATTGAAACTTCTTAATGAGAGAAGCCTCGAACAGCAATTTTCAAAATCCAAAACTATACTGCCCATAATAGACACCTTCTCAGGAACACCTGGAAGTGGTCTTTGGTTTGTAAAACCCAAAAGAAAAAGGGGCAAAAAGCCAAAAGTACAAAAGAGTCTAGTCATTCCACAACTAGTGTTCCAGTCTAAGTCCCAAGGAGGAATCTTGCTGCTGAGAGAAAAAACAAGTATTGTGCTCCTAGTCAAGATAAAACTGTTAAGTTTGCTAACTCCTACCCAAAGGAATGTTACCACAAAGATCCTTATGTTTCTTCAAAGAGAAGGTATAATATATATGAATGTTGGTGTTGTGAAAAGATAGGACACTTTTCCTTAGATTGCTGTTACAATTACTCAGTGTCTCATATTCAGAAAAGATATCACGTCAAGAAGTTTACTGGTGGCTTTGATTGAGTCACAACTAACAAAAACCTAGGACCCAAGACAATTTGGGTTCCTAAGGAAAAGTAAATTCTTATTTTGTTGGAATGTCCAAGTTCTAGAGAGAGACCAATCTTGTACTTTGATAGTGGATGTTCCTGATATGTGATTGGAACAAGAGGAAATCTTAGGGAATACATCCCTCTGGTGGATGGACCAAAGGTGATCTTTGGAGGAGCTGACAAAGGCATAACCAAAGGTTATGGTAAGATCACAAATGGCTTAGTCACACTCACTAAAGTAACTTATGTGGAAGGATTGCAACACAATCATATAATCATAAGGAAACCTTGTGATCTGGGCTATGTAATATCTTTTCACAAAGAGGAGTGCCTAATAAAATGTTCAATTGACCAAGAGGTCATCTTGACAGGCACTATATGTGGGAATGTGTACTGTCTAAATTTTCTATATATAAAGTAAGACTCTCCCTTATGTCTAGTTGCAAGTGAAAGAGCCTCACATTGTGTCAAATGACACAAGAGGCTAGCTCACTTGAACTATAAGGCCATAGGAAAACTTTAGAGCAAAGAGCTGGTTAGGAATGGTCCTAACCTTAAATGCTCTAAGGAGAGCATCTACTAAGCATGCAAAAAAGGCAAGCAGACTAAAGCTTCTTTCAAAGGTTATGAATCCAAAGACTTAGTGAGGTGTTTATACCTCCTACATATGGACTTGTTCGGTCCTATGCCAGTTCATAGTTTAGGAAGGAGAGTCTACACTTTTGTAATTGTTGATGATTATTCTAGATACACTTGGGTTTTCATCTTAAGGAAAAATTCTGAAACTCCTGATGTCTTCAAGACTTTTACAAACAAATTCAGAATGAATTAAACAGTTCTATGGTCAGAATTAGAAGTGACCATGGAACTGAATTTCAATCTGATTATATGATAAAGTTTTGTAAAGAATTGGTGATTCAGCAAGAATTTTCCTCACCAAGAACACCCCAGCAAAATTGAATTACTAAGAGAAAAAATAGGTCTCTCATTGAAGATGGAAGAACCATACTGAGTGATTCTTCAATCCCAAAATATTTCTGGGATGAGGCATTTATCACTTCATGTTATGTTCTTAACAGGGCTTCAATCAACAAAAGACTAAATAAAACTCCTTATGAACTAATGAAGGGAAGAAAACCAAACATAGCCTATTTAAGAATTTTTGGTTGTAGATGTTATGTCTTAAATAATGGGAAAACATATGATAGTACATTTTATAGTCTAAACAATAAGAGTATTTTCTGGTTTTTAATACACAAATCATGTCTGGTAAGATTATTTATTGGCCTCTTTTTGTATATATTATTTCCATTAATATTTTCTTCTCTTTTTGCAGGTTTCCAGAGCTTTCGGCCAAAAATGACCTAATACACCCCCCTGACACGCCCTCCATGGGCGTGTAACCTGATACCGAGGAAGTTTACTGCCAGAACAAAAACACTGAGAAAAACCGCTGATACGCCCCCCTGACACGCCCTCCCTGGGCGTGTCACAGGCCGTGTCACCCACATCCTAAAGCCTGCTGCTGCCTTTAAAGATTTTATGTTGATGCACGTCAACAGTACTGACACACCCTCTACACGGGCGTGGACTTGGGGCATGTTCCAGCTTTTTCGAGGACTGTTGGATTTCCGACTGATGATGGAGACTTGACGTGCCTTACACGCCCTTCCTACACGGGCAAGGCCCAGGGCGTGTCCACCGACGTATAGAAACAATCATCATTCCTGACAGAATCTAGAGCCCAAGGTCAACTCCGTGCATGTCACACCCCCCTAACACGCCCTCCCTGGGCGTGACAGAGGGCGTGACCAACCCGTGAGAATTTCTATAAATTCAGGCCTCCCCCTTGTGTCTAACAAGAAGTTGGAGGTTTAGAGGGGAGGTGCTGCCCTTTTGTTTCTTAGTGTTTTTCATGTTCTCTCTCTCTCTCTTTCACATTTTATGTCTTTCTTATCCCTAGCTTAGTGCAATCTTTTGTTATAGTTTTTGTAATTTATCTAGTTGCTAAATGTAATGCTAGTTTAGGTTTTTATTCCATGCAAGTGTAATCCTTTCTTTCAAGTTGTAGTTCTCTTTTTATCATTAATATAAAAGTGCTCTTTTACTTTGTGTTCTTAATGTTCTTCTACTCATCCCTCCTCCTCCACTTATCCATGATTAACTAATCCTCCTTATACTCGATCTTGATGATCCGAGGTTCGAGTTGATTAAGTTAGGATGCTTTAAATTTACTTATTCTTTTTAGGGTTTAGGCCTTCGATTTACTCTTGATTATTCATGTTTGGAGTTATATCATCGATATATAATTTCTATTTTTGTTTTCACTCTTAGATAGTTGAGAGGCTCATAGTTGTAAGTGAACAATCAAGTTTAAAGAGAGTTGCATGCACCCCTCGAGAGAGGCAGACTTAAAATCTCCCAGATTGGAGTGAAATCTAATAGTGGGGTTCACCGCGTAAAGTGAGCTTTAGGCCTCCGATTTGGACGAGAGTTCGGTCGGACCTTCCTAAACTCAGTTGGGCATGACTTGGAGAGGAGCATGTTCAAGCTTTAGGAACCTCCACGGTCAAGAACCTTTACCCAATTAAGTTTAGGTTTTTATCGCATTTTTAATCAGCTCTTGTCGAGGTGATTCTCAATCGAGTGCTTTTCCATTTCATCGTTTCACCGCTTCGTTGTGATCACTTTAAATAGCACTTTATTTAACTGCAAGTAGTTATCTTTTTAACGCAATAGTTCTTTTCTTAATCGCAATTAGCTTTCTCTCAACCCTAAAACCATCCTTCGATAAGATAATAGCCTTTGGGTTAGTAGGTTAACTCAACAATTCCCATATTTCAATACGACACTTGTGTCCCCTAGCTACAGTTCGATAGGTATACATGCCTAGTTGGATTGCTAGTTCAGCTCTTTTTTCTCTAGCACGAAAAGCGATCACCGAGTTTTTAGCACCGTTGTCGGGGAGAAACATTTGTTGATAATTTGAAAACATGAACCTATTGCTCTTATCTTTTCTCTTTCTCATCCTCTTTCTAAAAAATTTAAAAATCCAAAAATAATAATGCTCTTTATAGAAACCCACTTCACAATTTTTCTACACCACCTAACTCTCTCGAAAAGGGCAATGTGGCTTAATTACCACTATCTTGTCTAGTACCTTGCGAACACTTCATTGTGTAGCCCATGGGAAGTTCGGGAGTTGAAACATAAAAAAAATCTATTTGAAAAAAAAATTTAGCTTCTCCTTTTTCTAGTTTATTTATTTCTCTTTCTTTATCTTCTAATCTTATAGTGCATGACTCGCAGGAGTTCGTCGGTTATTTTGGATTTGGACCACGAAATTTAGCGTACTCTTCGGAGAAAATCGTGATTTCAAGGCCCTACTCTCCAAATACCAGTTGAGGATTCCGAGTCATTTTCTACTTTAAGAATGGAAGAACCCCACGCTGAGGAAGCCGTGCATAGGCCTATATCCTATTATGTACGTCTAAATCTAGATGGAACATAATGAAGCATCTTGCGCCCTGCTATAGGTAATAATAATTTTTAAATAAAGCATAGCATAATTCAAATGGTGCAACAATATGTGCAATATGACAGACTTCGAGATGAAGATCCGAATGCGCATATAACAAGATTTCTTGAGATTTGTTACACCTTCAAGATCAATGGTGTTACAAATGATGCTATTATGCTAAGATTATTTCCTTTCTCCCTAAGAACCAAAGCTAAACAATGGTTGATGACTCTGCCAAGAGGGAGCATCACCACTTGGGATTAATTAACTGAAAAATTTCTGATGAAGTATTTTCCGCCAGCTAAAACCGCAAAACTTAGGATTGATATTTCTACATTTGGACAAATAGACTTTGAAACCTTATATGAAACAAGGGAAAGATTTAAAGAACTGTTAAGACGATGACCCCATCACGCGTTACCTGTATGGTTACATGTGCAGACATTTTATAACGGGCTAAATCAAAATACAAAGCAAATGATAGACTCAGCTTCCGATGGTACATTAAAACACAAAACCCCGGAAGCAGCTCTTGATCTTTTTGAGGACATGGACATGAACACCTATCAATGGAATGTGCTAAGGTCCCGCCCAAACAAACTTGCAGGTATCTTTGAAGTGGACAACGTCTCTCGGCTAGCTCTGCAAGTGGAAATTTAAAGTAAAAAAATTACGGAGATGACTGCTGCCTCCGCCCCTCAGGTATGAGAATCTACAACTCCTGCTCTCGAACAATTAGATTATGTTAATAATATTCCTAGAAATTCTTTTAATAATTTTTATACTACGAATTTTCAAGCTCTTGGTTTTACTTTTCCGAATAGTTATAATCTTATTTTATGGAACCACCCGAATTTTTCGTGGAGTAATCCCTCAAACACAATGCACCTGCCACAACAAATTGATTTTTCTGCACCACCTCCACCTCTTCAAAACTACCCAAAACCTCCAAGCTTGGAGGAGTTACTTTCTAAATATATAACCACAAATGACGCTACTATAAGAACCTTAACCAGAAGCGTATAAAATCTAGAAAATTAAGTAGGACAACTCGCAAAAATTATTTATGAGCGACCCGCAGGGTCTCTTCCTTCCAATACCGAGCCCAACCTAAGAGAGCAAGCAAAAGCTATAACTCTTCGGAGTGGGAAGCAAGTTTCTGGTATGGTTAGCGAAGAGCCTGAGGCAAGCTCTGCTCCCGTTTTGAAAATTCCACCACCCGCTGAAAAAGAAGTTATCACTCCGCTCTCTACTTTAAAAAAAGATCTCGCTCCACCACCTATTTTTTAAAATGATCTAACTACACCATACCCTTCCCAACTTAACAAACAACGTCTAGATGATCAGTATACCCGCTTCTTAGAAATGTTTAAGCAAATCCACATAAATATACCTTTCCATGAAGCTATCTCCCAGATGTCAAAGTACGCTAAGTATCTTAAGGACCTTCTGACTAATAAGAAGAAGTAAGAGAACTAGTCGCACATTACACTAAATGCTGAGTGTTTTCCAGTCTTGACAAACGGTTTACCAAAGAAGATCAGTGATCCAGGTAGTTTTTCTATACCGTGTGTCTTTTGTGATCTTTTTATCAAGCACGCATTGGCCGATTTAGGTGCAAATATCAATCTGATGCCCCTCTCGTTATTTAAGAAGTAAGGAATTGGTAGACTCGACCCCACACGTCTGAGTATCCAGATCGCCGATAGATCAGTTAAGTACCCTTTAGGAATAGTGGAGGATGTCTTAGTCAAAGTGGACAAATTCATCTTCCCGATGGATTTTGTCATATTGGACATCGAAGAAGACGTCGAGGTTCCCTTTATCCTTGGCCGACACTTCCTTGCCACCTCCCGAGATATCATTTATATGAGTAATGGTAAACTCTTCCTTCGAGTAGGCGACGATTAAGTGACTTTCTCTATCACCCCTTCGATGAAGAACACCCTAGAGAATGACGACTCCTGTTTTTTCTTAGACACCGTAAGTGATGAATTTTCTTACTTCCTTTCTGATGGTGAAAACAATTTTTTTATTTTTGTTCTCCCTCTACTCTTCCAATGGAATCTCTGCAAGAAGCAGCCATGGCAACTAGCCCCACCCTTTTAATTTTCCATATAAAAAAGTCTACGAAGACATAGTTTTTGAAAAAAAAAGAATTTCTAAAACCTCGTATGAAGAACCCCCTACCCTAGAATTAAAGGAAATAACCAAACATCTTAGGTATGCCTTCTAAGAAAAGGACTCCAAGTAACCGATAATAGTTTCGGCCCACCTGATTGAAGTACAAAATGACAAACTCCTTCTAGTGTTACGTAAGCATCGCCGAGCTAATGCTTGGCAGATTTCTGATATCAAGGGAATAAGCCCATCTTTCTACACCCACAAAATTTTAATTGAAAATAATTCGCGTAACTCCATCCAACCTCAGCGTCGTATAAACCCGAACATGAAAGAAGTCGTAAAGGGCAAGGTTATGAAACCGTTAGATTCAAAAATTATCTATCTATATCTGATAGTAAGTGGGTTAGCCCTGTTCAGGTAGTGATGAAAAGCGGAGGGATAACTGTAGTTGTAAATGAAAATAATGATTTAATCCCGACATGGATGGTGATGGGGTGGTGAATGTATATCGACTATTGTAAGTTAAATGATGCCACCCATAAGGACTACTTCCCCTTGCCATTCGTTGATAAAATTTTAAAGTGATTATCCGGCCATAGCTTTTAATATTTTCTCGATGGTCTCTCGGGGTATTTTAAAATCCCCATCTTTATCGAGGACTATGAGAAAACTACGTTTACTTGTCCCTTCGGCACCTTCGCTTACCGAAGAATGCCATTTGGATTATGCAATGCACCAGCTACATTCCAGCGATGTATGCTCGCTATCTTCGACAAGTATGTAGAAAGCATAATAGAGGTATTTATGGATTATTTCTTCGTGTTCGGCGATGCCTTTGATTGTTGTTTAGAAAACTTAGAAAAAGTCTTAGAAAGATGTGAAGAAAATAACTTTGCCCTAAATTGGGGAAAATACCATTTTATGGTGAGGGAAGTGTTAGTTTTGGGTCATAAGATTCTACGAGAAGAATTTAAGTAGATATTACTAATATAGAAGTTATCGAGAAGCTACCGCCGCCTACGAACGTGAAATCTATAAGAAGTTTCCTAGGACAGCTGGTTTCTACGACCGCTTCATAAAAAACTTCTCCAAAATGACCAAACCCCTTACTCAACTCCTAGAAAAAGATGCCCAGAATTTTTTTGAACACCCTTGTCTATCTGCCTTCGAATCAATTAAAGAAAAGTTAATTAAAGCCCTTATTATGATAACTCCGATGTGGGACCTTCCCTTTGAGATAATGTGCGATGCGAGTAGTTTCGCAGTGGGAGTCGTACTAGGACAACGAATTTTAAAAAACTTCCACCCATCTATTATGCAAGTAAAATACTTATATCTGCATAAGAAAATTACACCATAATCGAGAAGGTGATCCTAGTTGTAGTGTTCACTTTTGATAAATTCCGCCCTTATATTACGCTTTCAAAAATTATCGTTTTTACAGACCACTCGACCCTCAAATATAATCTTGCTAAGACGGATGCCAAGCTGCGCCTGATTCGCTGGGTCTTACTCCCCCAGGAGTTTGACTTAGAAATCCGTGATAAGCGAAGAGCCGAGAATTTGGCCACCGACCATCTCTAACGATTAGATAATCCGTATACAGAAAATTTATATGAAAAATCTTTTAATGATTATTTTCCTGATGAAAAGCTGCTTTCAATTAACATTTCTCCTTCTCCTTGGTTTGCACACATAGCAAATTATTTAGTGGCTCGTGTGCTCCCAAAAGAGTTCTCCTCTCAACAAAAGAAGAAATTCATTTCTGAGTTGAAGAACTATTTTTGGGAGGACCCGCATCTTTTAGGAGTCTGTGCGGACCAAGTGATAAGGAGAAGTGTCTCTGTTGAAGAAGGATTAGATATTTTAAAACAATTACATGAAGGACCGACTGGTGGTCACTATAAAGCTGCTCGCACCGCTCACAAGGTGCTTTGCGTGGGTTTTTACTGGCCTAGCCTGTTTATTGACGCACAAGCCTTTGTGAGTAGGTGTGATAGTTGCCAATTGGTCGGGAAATTTTTCCAATAAAAAGGAAATGCCGTAAAATTATTTCCTCGAGTGCGAAATTTTTGACTTTTGTGGAATTGATTTTGTTGGCCCCCTTCCTTCTAGCTTCGGGAATAAGTACATTTTAGTTGTCGTCGATTATGTTTCTCGATAGGCTGAGGCCCAAGCTCTTCATACTAACGATGCCCGAGTCGTAATTACGTTTTTGAAAAAATTATTTTCTCGATTCGGTACATCGTGAGCCATCGTTAGCGATAGGGGTTCACATTTTTATAATGCGCAGTTTTCAAAAATCCTCATTAAATACGATGTTACGCATAAGCTTTCAACTGCCTACCACCCCCAAACTAACGGACAAGTCGAAGTAGTGAACAAAGAGATTAAAAGAATATTAGAAAAGACTGTTTCAACTTCTAGAAAAGACTGGTCAAGCAAATTAGACGATACTCTATGGGCCTACCAAACAACGCATACAAAACCTCCCTCGAATGTACGCCGTATCGGTTTGTTTATGGAAAATCGTGTCCTTTACCTGTACAATTAGAACACCGCGCTTTTTGGGTCTTGTGATTTTTAAATTTTGATCCCCACTCTGTCGGCGACCTTAGAAAATTTCAACTTAACAAACTCGACGAGTGGCGCTCTTACACATACGAGAATAACAAATTTTATAAAGAGCGGA
The DNA here is from genome assembly GCA_039513925.1 of Platanthera zijinensis. Classification (NCBI taxonomy): domain Eukaryota; kingdom Viridiplantae; phylum Streptophyta; class Magnoliopsida; order Asparagales; family Orchidaceae; genus Platanthera; species Platanthera zijinensis. Next base: position 170,230,474 of record CM077088.1, read on the forward strand.
TGAAATGATTTCACGACAAGCACCTAAGGCACACAAAAACCATCAAGCCGGGCGACCAAGTTCTTCTTTATAATTATTGTTTACATTTATTTCCTGGAAAGTTAAAGTCTCGTTGGTCTGGGCCATTTTCTGTTAAATAAGTTTTTCCATATAGTACTGATTTAATTTCTCACCCTAATAAGGGCGATTTCAAAATAATGGTCAGCGTCTTAAACTATATTTATATGGTGATGTCAGTCCAAACAATATTAATTTTATTCTGCATGATGGATAACTTAAGACCTTTTTATTTTTATTATTTTTTGTTAAAAACTTTAAATATTATATTTGGAAAATAATCTATTGGACAATATTTTTTTGATACATCGAGCTTAAACGACATTTTAAACAAAGGGCGCTCTTGGGAGGCAACCAAGTTATCTTTTCTGTTTTTTTTTTATTTTCCACTTTTTGCCCCGAACGGCTCTGACAAGCTGAGGCTTCTACGATCGCCTGCTCCAACGCTGCTAAATCCATCACGAAGTCCATAGAAAACATTTCAAGATGATCCAAAGTACAATCATAGGGGAGCGGCATCAATCAACATTCGTGGCGCATAAATCCGGGGAAGTACCTATTTTTCAATTCTGTACTTTCATTTCTATTTGATTTCCCTCTCTCCTTCCCCTCCTTTCTCTATTGAGGACAATGTCCATTTAAAGCTTGGGGGAGGATTTCCTCTTTCTCTTTTCTTTATTTTTATTTCCCTGTAAAAATCAAACAAAAAAATAAAAAAAAAATCTTGTACTTTCTCCTTTTTCTTCTTAAAGAAAAATCTCAAAAAAAGATAATATCTTTAAAAATACAAAAAAAGAGAATATTTCAAAATTAAAAAAAAATTATTATTGTAATTTTGGTGTTTCAATAGTACCCCTTATTTTGTTTTATTTTTCTCAAAATCTCATATAAACAACTTAGCTAATTATAATATTTTTAACCGTTCTTTTTAATTATATTTCACAAGTAAAATATTGGTGATGTTGTGTTTCTAATTCACGGTAGCACATTAACGCGAAACAATTTTCAAAAACTCGTATTTTCAATATGGTTTTGGTTCTTTATCTTCTTTACTTTCAAAAAAATATTTCATCCACTATTTTTCTTTTCATTTTTGGATAATTTTTATAATGTCGACTTTTGATTAGCGTAGAAGATGTGAACGATCCAAGTCGCCTATTATTTCTATTTTTAGGATAATTTCATTAATCTTCTTTTATTATCTAGGACTTACTTTTTGAAAATTTTCAAAACTATACTTTAGATAAATTTAGAAGCATGAAAATGATTTAGGTCGTTTTTGTTTTCGTTTGAGCCTTCGTGCCAACCTAATTTTTTTTACCCCTAGTTAGCCGCTTTGGAGCCTTTTTCAAATTTCAATTGATAGCTCCACTTATCATTTCATTTTCACCAAAGCCAAATTTTCCAACATATCTAATCACACTAAACTTTTTGAGTTTCATTTAAAAATTTTAATGATTATGATAGGGTTATTTTGTGATAGAGTTGGAGAAGTTTTGAAAAAAGTATGCTCAAAAGAAGTGTTTACTTTTTTTTGGCCAATTTTAAAATGAAAAGAAAAATTAATTAAGGCCTTTATTTGGGAAAAGAAAAAAAATAATTTATTTATAATAAAATTTTAGAAACTCGTTGTTTTTGTTTAGTGTGATTTTTAAGCGTCCTTGTTCATCTTTGAATTCCACTCCTAATCATAATCCTAAACCAAACGTTTCGGTCCTAATAAGTTCTTTTGATTCATGCTTTTGAATTTTATTTATTAGCTAAGTAATGAAGAAAAGTAAATCAGTATTAGTTTTGGATTTAAATTTAGATTTTTGTTATTTAATTAATATAGTCATAATGTGTTGCTTGGATCTATTAACAACTCAATGCGTTTTTTCATTTTGTTGCTTTGCTTAAATTTATTTAAAGAATTTTGTTGAAATTTTGGATGATTTATTTTCGTTAGTAATGTTTATAAATTTCTAAACTATGTTTAAGTAATTGTTTTAATTTTACGTTTCACCTTCTCCCTATTTATAATTTCGCAGAGTACTTGTGTAAGCATAATTAAACTGTTTGATTAGTCACTTTTTATGTTAACTAGTTTTTATATCTTTGCTTGGTGTAACGCCCCTGATTTTTCGATGATTTTATTTTATTTAGTATCGTCATATTTATGACGTCATGGCGTTACTTTTAACGTCGAGTTGACGACGCATCACCGTTAAGGATTTTTTCATTTTTGTTCAGTCGAGTCGGCCAAATTCGTGAATTCATGTTGTAATCGGAAAATTTTGTATTCTGAAACTTAAGTTAAATAATTCTGGACATGCTCATCAAGTTTTGTCGCGATCCGAGCGATATTCGGGTCTCTGCGATTTTCCAAAGTTTTGTAGAATCTATGTTTGCCGTAGACTTTGAAAATTTATATCTCGAGAATGGCTCGTCGGATTTTGGTTTTGACTTCGTCGTTGTGTTCGTAGCATCAGTGTTCATCTACGGTGCGAGTTTCGTTTAATTCCGCGCGCGTTTGAGCCTCTGTTTTGAACTCGTGTTTCGTTTTTCAAAAATTTATAAATATGATTATTTTAATATTATAGTACTATTCAAAAATGTCTTTTGCTATTCATTTATATAGTTTAATTTCGTTGGATATATTTGTAAAAAGCACTGTTTATGCAAATTATTTTTGTCTGCCTCTAGAGTGGTTGTTGTTCTTCTAGAGTAATATGAATTCAGCCTCTCGAGTGGCTGTTGTTCTTCTCGATTAATATGAATTCTGCCTCTCAAGTGGATGTTGTTCTTCTCGAGTATTATAATTCTGTCTCTCGAGTACTGCTTGTCTCCTTCTCGAATATTACTTTTTATTCTCGAGTGAATTTTCTTACCTCTCGAGTGCTGCTTCTTACTTCTCTAGTACTGCTTCCTTGTTCTTGAGTACTAAATTTTAGTACTCGAGTAGTCTGTTTTCTACTTCTCAAGTACCTGTAATCTTGTTCTCGAGTGCTGTATATTCATCCCGAGTAGTCCGTTACAGTTTACGTTCGGGCTCCGTTTTGAGTGTCAAAACGATGTCATATGGAAAAATGGTTAACATGAAATTTGTTCGTCTCGACGAGATCTACAACTTTCACGTTGGGCACGTTTCGATTTGAAGCCATCCTATACCTCTATTTGCATTTTCCGTGCACCCGCTCGTAAATAGTCCGTTTTTAGACAAAAGCTATACTCTTATACTTAGGGTGATTAGAAAATTCCTTCATCTTCTTCCTCACTTTTTAGATCTAACTGAAACCAGAGAGGCGACTCCATTCCATTCATTGATCTTTCGGTGGCCACCGATGGTGCCCCGGTGCTCGAAATCTTCAACCGAGTATATATCTGGAAAGCTCTCATCGAGAGCTACACAATCGTGGTAAAAGTTTCCCCAATTCTTGAGATTTCTCGTTAGGGTTTTTCGGCCCTAACCTCTATTTAGGCCATTTTGTTCAGATTTTGACACCTCCCATCTTCTTTTGCCCCGATCTGTAACGAGGACTGATTCAGAAAACTTTTCCGGTAAAACCAAGGCAAGTGGTGGTTTACCCTTTTTCCCCTTTTTTTCCAATTCGTTGGTAATAGCTAAACCTTCGTTCTTTAATCTTTGTGCACTTTTGTCATTCTAATTTGTAGATATGTTAGATTTTCCTTTGGAGTCCATTCGATTTTAATTGTTCTTGTCATGATAACTCAACCTTGTAGCATTGTAGTATATGATGAAGAGTTTTATTATTGGCTTTAATCACCCTATAAATTGTGTAGAATGTATTAGAGTTTATCTAGGAGTGTGTATCCTTCCTAGAGGTTGATCAAACGCGTCTTTAATCTAGAGTTGTTAGTAGAATCCGACGTGCCAAGTCTCGAGATATATTTGTTTACCCGGAAGATCGCTATTCTGATTCTCCCTTAAGATGAGTCAAGGATCCATTTCTTGACCGCGTAACCGCAAGACCGTGGCAATCAGCAAGCCATTTTTCCGTCTGAGAGCCACCGGTCTTTTTATTGAAGACCGCATAGCTGTGCGGTTAAAAGCTTGCCTTATTTCTTCTCTGGCTGTGCATCCTGTCACCGCTGCCCGCTCTCCTGTACCCCGGGCAGCCGGTGATTCTAGCACCTGCCCGCTTGGGCAGGGCCCCGAGCCTATAAATAGGCATGAACAGTACTCTCTAGGAATCGTGAATCGAATCCTCAAGCTCGTCGTCTGTGGCAGAGGTCTCGAATCCTTTGTCGAGCAGGTAACTGTCCGATCGGGTGCTCCTTGGTAACTGTTGTAATCGCTTTATTTATGATAACCGAAAAGCCCGCCGTAGGAGTTGTTTTTAGCCGTGACGGGCGAACTCTGATGTCGCCGCTTCCGGCGCCCCCCCTTTGTCTCCTTTTCATTTAACCGCTAGAAACCGACAACTCGCAGTTCCTCTTTTACCATTTTCTCTCTTGCAGGTTATCCAGCGACCAAGAGATATTCTCGACACGAACAATATGTGTTGTGGTTTCTTTGGGTTTTCTTGATTGCGAGAGTTAGTGGATTTAACCATGTTCGCAAGGTTTGTTTCCTTTATTGGTGCCTCGTGGAATTCTACCAGGTTTTTGGGAATCTGTGGTGTATGGTGGAGGGTATGAGACTCCCCCGTAGTTAGATGGATATTATATTCGTGAGGGGTGTGTCCAGTTGAGAGACCACCTCTCCCGTGTTTTTGGGTAGAGCTGACCACAGGTGCCTAATAAAGGTTGTGCAATTTCATCATTATGATTTACTTATATTTATCACCTTATAGCCTTGTGCATCTGGTGTATTTGTTGATGTAATTGATAATTCACGTAAGTGTTCTTTTTCTTATTTTATACTTTACTTCAGTACCGTTGGTCTTGGGTTGGTACCCCTTTTGACCTTTGTTTAATTTAGCTTATCTTTTTGCCACTATTTGTACATTCTTGCTATGGTGTTCTGTCTTTGGAATACCTCAGGTTCAGAGCTGTAGCTGAGTTCGGTGCTGGTTTTGGAGTGCTAGAGCAGTAGTGTTGGCCGTGGTTTTTATCACTTTAGCAAGGTAGTTAGTTGTTTATTTTTTTTACTAGTTCATACAATCTTTATTGCATGTGGGTTCGTGTTAGTTTGTTGACGCCCACAGGATTGTTATTTTTTGATACTTGCTAGCTGCTTAGTTTTCTTTCTGTGGATGGGGATTACTTGCTCTCTGGGAAGATTTATGCTAGGAATGCATGTTAGGTATTTTAAAGTATAAAATCCTCTATTATTACTTCATGCATTTACATATTTTAAAACTCTAACTTGTCATATTTAGCGACCGTAAAAGCTATCTTTACTACTATTGTAAATTTAGGGTCTTGCATAGCATGAGTTGTCCTTTGGGGGCGTCTATACTCATGTAGGATGTTGGAGTCAATCTAAATAAGTATCTTCCGCAGCATATAATTATATTTTGATTCGCTGACTAGTTGATCCACTAAGCCGAGGGATACAACGAATTGCTTAACTTAAACTAGATTTTCCTCTAAATAACCTTAAGATCTTTCTTTATGCATTAAGTTGGAGTTTTTCATGAGCATCCGAAGTTATCCTTTGCTGGCATGGCATCATGACGCGCATTTTCCCTTACTCTGATAAGTTATTTAATGCGGTAAAAATGTGGGTTATGATAGTTGGTATCAGAGGGAGGTTTCTTGACAATTGGTCGGGCAACCTTCCCTTGTTAGTGTTAGTTGTTTAGTGACATTTCATACACACACTGATCTGTCATCAGTATATCTTAGCCAAAGCATAGTCACTACACTCATAGCATGATAAGAAGTATACGAGGCATATTATGTATTATGTGATGCATAATATGTGTTTGTATATGAATCCACCATAGGAGGAAACATGTGACAGTTATGTAGTATGGGATGCATAACCACCATCACATGGATTCCCATTAGTACGTTTTCTTTTCTTATTGCATGCGATGTTATGTAATATGGGATGCATAACATTTCATGTGTACACCGCTCATGCATGCATTAAGGCCTTTCTAGAAAGCATAACACTGAATACATAGCATATCATCGCATAAGCACGCGTGGTAAGTTAATGTTTACATGATGACACATATACACACATGATTTTAAAGAAGAATGAGCACATGAGTAAGTAAGATGAGAGGATATCATCCTAAGTAGGACATAACATCATTATAAAATCCTAGAGCAAGTTGCAGCATAAGCAAGTTCCTTTTAATTATGGTCTGAACTAGTCGTGTTGCCTAGTGGTAATTTAGGATTTTGATGGGTTATTCGTTTTCCCTTTTTTTTAGAAATTCTGCCAAAGCGTATTGTGATGAGGTCGACTCCCCAGTCAAAGGGTGAGTCGTTAGGTGCATAGAGTGATGCGTTGAACGAGAGTTTGCTCCAGAGCAACGAGGCTCTGTCGAGGCAAGTAGTTGCGATGCAATTGCAAATTCAGACTTTGTTGTCTACCGCTCCCACGCAGCAACCCTTAGTGCAAGATCCTGCCGTGGATCAAGCTGTACCAGATACCCCTGCTCCTTTCATGCCCCCGGTTACGCTACCACCAGAGATGAATTTCATCTCGCATTTCTAGCGATTGAGACCCCCTACTTATGATGGGAGTGCTGACTTTATGATTTTAGATGATTGGAACATCTCTATTGAGGAGATGTTTTCGTATTTTGGAATTCTATAAACCCAAAGGTATTGATTGCAGCCTGTCAGTTAAAAGGCCTGACAAAGAGTTGGTGGATTCAGGAAAGGGAGAGTCTGAAGGAAGGCTGTTCTTGGGAATCTTTTAAGAAGATGCTGTTGAAGAAGTTTCTACCCTCAGTCGAGCAGGACCGTCTGATGAATAACTTCCTACATCTGAAGCTGAGACAGCTCACAGTGAGCGAGTATGAGATTGAGTTTAGCAAACTGAGTAGGTTTGCTCCTGATTTGTTAGCTTTGGAGGAGGGTAGAGTGAAACGTTTCCTGGGAGGACAAAGAAGCGATGTCCAGCAGTGGGCATGCACTTATGGAGCTTAGAGTTATGCTATGGCAGTGGAAGCCACACTGAAAGTCGAGGCGATCGAGAAAGCCAAGAATCGAGGTGTTGTAGTAAGGAAATAGAAGAGGAAGGGGATTGAGGATGGACGCACTAGGGCATCCGACCCTTCTTTGAAAAGGAAAAGTGGAGAATTATGTAGCTTTTGTGGTCGACCTGGCCACCCTTATGAAATGTGTTTCAAGAGGACTGCTACCCTGAAGCAACAGTAGCTACACGCCATCCAAGGTGCACCCAAGGGATATTTTGTGTGCACATTATATTATAGGAAGAGACATGACGTGAGTCATTGCTTGATAAAGGATAAGGCTTGGTTCCAGTGCGGGTAGAAGGGGCATCTGAAGTCTTCGTGCCCCCAGGCTCAGTCCGCACTGCAGCCTTCCCCGCTTCGAGCTCTGCCGCCGCCACCAAACTAGGACAAAGGCAAAGGAAAGCTGAACGTGGTCACCAACGAGGAAGCTCAAACCTCTACGCAAGCTATTTTAGGTTAGCCCCAGTTTAATTTATCCTTTTTTTCAATTGTTTTTGCCCTAGTTATCGTACGTTTAGTCATGTATGCTACGATTTTAGGAGAGTTTAAGGTACAGAATAGATGGGCGTGCGTCCTTTTCGATTCGGGTTCCACCCATTCCTTTATGGCCCGGAGGTTTGTAGATAAACATCGTCTGGATGTGGATCAATTAGGAGACTCCTTCAACATCAAGCTTCCCTCCAGTGATTCGATGATATCTACCAAGGAGTTCTGAGATGCCCTATATACCTAGGCGATTTCCTAGCCTTTGCAGATCTGATGGTGTTGGATCTAGCGGACTTTGACGTGATTTTGGGCATGGACTGGATGTCCAAGTATGATACGGTCATCCAATGCAAGGCAAAGAGATTGGACTTCAGGATGGACAATGGCCAACATATGAGCGTCTATGGATTTAAGGACAGGGTTTCCCCTATAATTTATATGGTACGTGCTTGTCATGCTATAGAGTCTTGTTGCGAGGCATTTTTGGTTTCTATTTCTGCTTTGGAAACTGCTTTTGTTACACCACTTCTTGAGGATATCTCGGGGTTGCGAGAGTTTCCAGATGTTTTTCCTGACTGTCTTCCAGGACTTCCTCTGGTGAGGGAGATAGAGTTTGTGATAAACCTCAAGCCAGGTACTCATCCTATTGCCAAAGCACCATACTATATGACTCTGCGTGAGTTCGATGAGTTGTGTACTCAGCTCCATGAGTTGCTAAGGTGTGGTTTTATAAGGCCAAGTTCTTCTCCGTGGGGTGCTCTTGTTTTGTTCGTCAAGAAGAAAGATGGATCGATGAGGCTTTGCATCGATTACAGAGAATTGAATAAGGTGACCGGTAAGAATAGATATCCCCTTCTAAGGATTGAGATCTGTTTGATCAATTATGTTGTAGTTTGTTATTTGCAAAGATCGATCTTCGTTCAGGCAACCACCAGTTGAGAATTCGTGAGGCAGATGTTCCTCGGACGCTTTTCGTTCGCGACATGGACATTATGAGTTTTTGGTGTTGTCTTTCTGTTTAACCAATGCACCCTCTTCTTTCATGGATTTGATGAATAGGGTTTTTAAGGATTTAACGTCCATATTTGCGCTAGGCTCCTCGTGTGTTCCTTTGAGTTAGGAGAATTGATTTTAGGCTCAGAGAGTGCAGGAGATCAGGCGTGCACTCGTGGGGAAAAGAGAGGTTGGGCCTGTGTAGGACACGGGTAGAGACACAAGAGTGTCCCTACCTGTGTGTTGTGTGCGTCAAGTTCTCGAGAGGTGTCGAGTAGTACTCGAGAAAGTGTGTCCCGAGCAGGACACGGGTAGGGACACGGGCGTGTCCCTACCCGTGTGCTTTGAGTTCTCGAGAGGTGTCGAGTTCTCGAGAGGTGTCGAGTAGTACTCGAGAAAGTGTGTCCCGAGCAGGACACGGGTGGGGACACGGGCTTGTCCCTACCCGTGTGCATCGAGTTCTCGAGAGGTGTTGAGTGGTACTCGAGAAAATTTGGACCGAGCAGGACACGGGTAGAGACACGGGCATGTCCCTACCCATGTGCACATCTTCATAAGCCGGCCGTATCTCCCAGGGCAGGACACGGGTAAGAACACGTGCATGAACATGGCTGTGTCATGTGACACGGGTATTAGATACGGGCGTGTCCCTACCCGTGTTGGTGTCCAAGCGACACTCGAACTATTGATGCCATTTCGCCAGAGCAGGACACGGGTAAGGACACTGCCATGTCCCTACCCATGTCACTTCTGTATAAAAGAGAAAACTGAAACCTTAGCCGTCTCATTCTCTTACAAACCCTATTTTATGAAAAGGAACTTCTGGAGGAGGTAGATTTTGCTTGAGCCAACCAACCCCATGAGGAAACGCCACCGCCGTCAAGGGAAAAATGATGCCAATGAGAAGGATGATAAGATCCATGGCCTAAAATGGCGGAACCACTAGAAATGAGGTGAGCTTCCTCCCCTATCCCTTGGTGCTAGATCTATAGTTAGTCTTAGGCGATACATCGACTCAAATGAGTCTTAATGTGTGAGAAGAAGATTTCTAGGAGGGACTTTCTAGAACTTGTGTTCTAATGTTTTGTCATCTTCAACCTCCCCTTCTTCAAAGTGATGATGGGGTGGATTCGTGAAGAGGAATGACCTTAAGAGGGTGAATATGGGTGGAGGAACTGGGCTTTCAACTAAACACGAAAGTTGTATCCCTTGAAATTACCTTTCCAACGAGTGGTTACATGCCTTCAGGTGAAGTTTGTAGCCACGGGAATGTCTGATCGAAGTAGAGGTTGTAAACAAAGCACGCAGAAATTGTATTCTGTACGCAGCAGGCTTTGGAGCAAATTTCATGTGGGATACAGTATGATCTGGGTTGCAGACTGAACATGAAGTTTCGTGGTTCAAAAGTGCCGAATCTCGTCTCAATCATCATTTGTCAGGACTTTTCGGAGTCAGTTCCTTGGCTTGGACAGGACATTTAGTTCATGTTGCTATCCCCGGATCGAGGGGAGAGTACGTCAGATGGAATAATTTCTTAGACGTATTGCCCTATCCCCAAGGGTTGGGACCCCTTTTTATGGGTCAATGGAATCTTTATGCTCAAAACCCTAATTCCAGTAGTCATTTATTTGGTACCTCCCAAGGGGCAGGAACTGCGATTCTAACTCTTCTTGGGGGATTCCATCCTCAAACGCAAAGTTGTAGCCCATGGAAAGAACTTTCCATCGAGGTGTTATACGCACTCACCAGATTCTTGTAGCCACGGGATTATTCGGTTGAAGTTGCTGTCCAACATGTGTTCTGCCCCAGAAATTCCTGGATTAGTTTTATAATTGAATTTGATCTCGGAAGAGGTTTTGTAACAATCCGACGTTAATTCGTAGGCAAATCATAATATGTAGGGTTGTGATAATTCAACGCATGATGAAACTATTGGAGAGGCCCCAGGTAAACTAATGGTTAAATGGCATGTGATTGAATGAAGTGACTTTGTGGGGGATAGCGAGCAAATGATAATTAGTAGTCTAATCACGAGAATACTACAACTTGTGTATTCGGTCGGTGTTGATTGATATGATCATGTGTTGTGATAATCGGATGAGTAACTCATGTGCTCACGAGTGATTGTCTTGGTAAACTAAATGTTGTTTGTGCCGTGAGAAGAGTCATGAATGGACGGTTGGGCTTGGTCCTCGATGTTCATGTCCCGAGGCGCCTTCCGTGCCTAATGGTTGGTTGGGCTTGGTCCTCGTGCTCGTTTCTGAGGCTCCTTCCGTACCACAGTGTGGTTGAGTGGCTCGCGGTGTGAGTCGACACGCGGTGTCGTAATCCCGGGTTAAGGATATTGTGGCAGGTCTACGGGCTTGCCAATCATCACACCGATGGGAGTTGACAGCTAGACCTTGGGGGGTTGGGCTTGGTCCTCGGTGTTCACGTCCCGAGGCTCCTTCCGTGCCAAGTGAACGGTTGGGATTGGTCCTCATGCTCCTTTCTGAGGATCCTTTCGTATAACACCTTAGGCCAGTTCGGGGCTAGGATCTCAGTGCACATTTACCCGAGACACCCACTGAGCCGTAGTACGCATGTGAGCTCCGCTGTTGTGTTCTTAGCGTTAAGGCATACGAAGGCCTAGGTTATGTAGTGTGAAGACCATCCTAGTAGTGGAGATGCCCGCTCCACTGTCACCGTCCGGCCACGACGGTTGACGCCTGAGAGGTTAGCTACTTGCTCGAAAAGTGGGAACTATAAGTCTGTGTCAATATAGCGAGTGCATGTGCGTGATCATGGGTGTGTCATTGCATTGCATACATGTCATTACATTCCATTGCATACACAATATCCTCATCGTATAAGTTAGTATGGGCACTCTTATACGATGAGTTACTTACTGCTGAACGATCCTTTACTTATATGTTTGTATGGGCATTCATATAAGTTGAGATACATTCTGTTATAATACTATACTCTCGTGTTGCCGTAGATGATAGAATTGCTAGAATAAGTTGTTTGCTCATTTATTACACTGCTTTATTTACATAGAGATATACCACCTTCGTGTACCTATGTTTCATTTATGTTGTACCTTGTTCCTTTCTCCCCTTGGTGCCGAGGAGTCGTCGGGGGAGCGAATGTGAAGCCACTTAGTCTTTATGACTAACGTGTTGAAGTGGTGTCCAGGCGGTCTGGTGGTCTGGCTTGGCGAGATGATGACCAGGCGGTCTGGCGGTTTCCCTTCAGTGGGTTGATTGTTATGTGCTGCTGTCTGAGGTCCAAGCGGTCTATCGGCTTGTCACTGGAGACTTGGAGACCGGGCGGTCTGGCGGTCTCACATGGCGATCTCTCTCTCTCTCTCTCTGGCAGTTGCCGAGCGGTTAGCCCCTCTGTCTAACCGCGCGGCTTGTGCGGTTTGTGTCTGTATAGTCTGCTTGTGTCATGTAATTTTTTAGTCCCATCTCTTATTTGTATTCTCTCTTTTCTCCACCATTCGATATAAGGGAGGCCATACCTCTGTAATAGAGATATTTTTCTGATAATAAAGTTTCAGTTTAAATCGTTTTCGGCTTGTTTTAGTTCGATTCTCACATGGTATCAGAGGACTAGATTTTCACCTCCTAATTCTGTGTCACTCTCTGACCGCGCGACCTGTCCGCGCGACTTGTTTCTTCTTCTCGCGACCTGTTTTCGCGGCCTGGTTGTTTGCTTGCGCCCTGTTCACGCGGCTTGGTTCTTTTGCTTGTGCCCTGTTCCCGCGACCTATTTTCGCGGCCGGTTTGCTTGCTTCTTTCTTATCGCGACCTGTTCTATTCGCCGCGCACTGTCGACGCGACCTATTTTGGCCTTCTCCTCCCAGCAAACCCCACTTCTGTTCGCGCGGTCTATCTTCTAGCCACCGACTTCTTTCCTTCTGCTTGGTTCTGCTGTTTGGTCGTGGCTTTCCTGGCCGCTGGTGTCTGAAATCGTGACCGCTACAGATCTTCTTCTTCCTATCCGCGGCTTATTTCCTAACCGCGCGACCTCTAGTTCTATCCGCGACCTGTTTTCGCGGTTCATCTTCCTCTATTTTTCCCGCGATCTCCTTGATTCGCGCGACTCCTTCTCTGTTGGTGCGGCCTTCTCTTTAACTGCACGGCCTTATCCCTACATTGGTCTGCTTCTTGGTTGTGTCCTTTGCGGTTTCCTTTTTTGTGTCCGCTGAGGTCTTCTTGTTCTCACGAACTTACTTGTGTTCGTGCTGTGTTCGCTGATTGTCTGTTAGCGCGACCTGTTCTCTGTTCGCGCAGCCTGTTTCTTGTTCTCTCGCTCTTCCTTTTTTAGTTTGCGCGACCTATCTCTCTATTCGCGCAACCTATTTTCGCTCCTATGGCTCACTTCGATATCTCTACTTTCTCCTCTTCTTCGAAGCCTTCTGCCTCGGTGGTCACGTCTTCTGGTAGTGCCTACTTCGTTACTCAAGGAAAATGGATGATCGACTCAGGTGCTACCAATCATATGACCGGCTCTCCCTAGTGTTTTTCTCTCCTGGAAACACATGATCGGTTGCCCCCGGTTATTCTCGCTGACGGCTCTCCATCCCCGGTCCATTGGACGGGAGTGGTTCAAGTCACTCTGTCTCTTCAAATGGCGAATACTCTCTACGTGCCCAAATTCCCATGCAACTTAATATCTGTTACCTCTCTATGCAAGCAATTACGGTGTTCTATCACATTTACTTCTACTTCTTGTTCTTTTCAGGATCCGAACTCCCAGCGGACGTTTGCTACTGGGACTGAGAGTGGCGGCTTATTCTTCCTCGACAATGTTTCTGCTCTATCCGCCTTCTCCCCCACCTCCACAGATCTACTCCAATGGCATCTTCACCTTGGTCATGCTCCTCCGCGTCTTCTTCGTCAGCTTCTGCCCCATCTCCCTTCACGAAGTCCTCCCCTCAATTGTGAGGCCTATCAGCTTGGCAAGCATCACCGCTCCTCCTTCCCACCAAAGCAAGTTCATTGATCTTCCCGACCGTTTGATCTCATTCACTCTGATGTTTGGGGTACGTCTCCTACCCTTACCGTTGGTCGGGGAAACATATTTTGTCACGTTTATTGATGATTTCTCTCGTTGTACGTGGGTGTATCTCTTAAAAGATCGCTCCGAATTATTCTCTGTATGGACAGCTTTCTATCTCATGATCAAAACTCAGTTTGACGTTTCTATAAAAGTTTATCGATCTGATAACGCCCAAGAATATCTCAGTCATGCTTTTTTGTCCTTCTGTATACAACATGGGATTATTCATCAAACTAGTTGTGTCTATACTTCACAGAAAAATGGTGTGGCGGAACGCAAAAACTGTCACCTCCTTGATGTCGCTCGCACTCTGATGACACAGATGCAGGTTCCTCGTGCCTATTGGGGCTATGCCGTTCTCATCTCCTGTTTCCTCATCAATCGCATTCCATCCACCGTTCTCCAGGGTCAAACCCCATTCTCCATTCTCCATCCTAGCAAGGAACCCTTCCCCCTTCCTCTACGTATATTTGGATGTACGGCCTTCGTACTTGCTCCCTCCGTTACCCACGATAAACTCTCCCCTCGCTCCACCAAATGTGTCTTTCTGGGGTACTCCACCACTCAGAAAGGCTACTGTTTCTTTAACCCAGTTCTTCATAAGCAGTTCGTCTCCGCTGACGTTACCTTCTTCGAGAATGCCTCCTACTTCTCGGACGACTCCTCTTCTCTTCCCCAAGCTTCCTCTTCTTTTCCCATAGCTTCTGATTCTCCTAATATTCCCTTCGTTCCCTCGCCTCCTACTGCGATATCCACCCCTACTTTGTCTCCACCTCCGTCTCCCTCATCTCTGCTGCCGTCACTCTCTTCTCCCGGGCCAGCTCTCCTTGCCACAGATGATCTGGATGTCGAGGAACCCGTTAACCTGGATCTTACTATAGCTCTTCGCAAAGGGGTGCGGACATGTACCCTACACCCCCTTGCTGCTGTTGTTTTATATAGTCGTCTTACCTCTTCTCGAAAAGCCTTTGCGCTGGCTATCTCTGCCACTGCCACACCTCGTTCCTACCAGGAGGCTCTTCTATTCCTCACTGGAAGATGGCCATGGATGAGGAAATGGCGACCCTAACAGAGCGGGGTACCTGGACTCTTGTTCCTCCTCCCTTCGGTACTGATGTTGTTGGCTGTCGCTGGGTCTTTGTGGTCAAATTTGGCTCAGATGGCACTGTGGACCGTTATAAGGCTCGTCTTGTTGCTAAGGGCTTTACTCAGACCTATGGGGTTGATTATTTTGACACCTTCTCTCCCGTGGCTCGTCTCAACACTATACGGGTCCTTCTCTCTGTGGCGGTCAATAAAGATTGGCCAATTTCTCAGCTGGATGTAAAGAATGCCTTCCTTTATGGTTATCTTCAGGAGGTTGTCTACATGTAGCAACCTCCTGGGTATGTTGCTCAGGGGGAGACACGAGTATGCCGACTACAGAAGGCAATCTATGGCCTTAAGCAGAGACCTCGAGCTTGGTTTGACAAGTATAGTCGCATCGTGGTGGCCGTTGGTTTTGCGCCAGCTCTGCCGATCACTCTCTATTTATTCAAAAAAAACCCTCGGGACTAGTGTTTCTTGCTGTGTATGTTGATGATATTCTTCTCACTAGCGATGACCAGGAAGGGGTAGCCCTGATAAAGCGACATCTTAATCAACATCTGGTCACGAAAGATATGGGCTCTTTGAAGTACTTTTTGGGGATCGAGATCTCACGGAAGCCCAACTCTTTGGTCCTCTCCCAGCGTAAGTATTCCCTTGATCTTATAAAAGAAGCAGGATTGACTGGGGCCAAACTTGCCCGATGCCCTATGGCTATTGGAGAAGACAAAACCTGGACAGATGATTCGCCTCTTCTTTCAGATACTACGCGGTATAGTCGTCTTGTTGGTAGGCTCATATATCTCACAGTGACCAGGCCCGACATTTCCTATGTTGTGGGCAAGGTAAGTAAAATCATGCAAGCACCCTGGGAGTGCCATCTATAGTCCGCCTTACGAATCTTTGATTATGTCAAAGCAGCCCCGGGGATAGGATTACTATTTCAGAAGAATGACCATCTTAAGGTTGAAGCATACTCAGATGCGAGTTACGCTGATGATAAAGGGGATCGCAAGTCTGCCTCTGGTTTCTGCACCTTTGTTGGGGGAAATCTGGTAAGCTAGAAGAGCAAGAAGCAGTCTGTTGTTTCTAGGTCTAGTGCTGAAGCAGAGTATCAAAGTATGGCATCGACCACTTGTGAGTTAAAATGACTACAGGCTCTCATGCTGGATTTGGGAGAGGTCTACAGCCATCCTCTACCTATGTTCCTTGACAACAAGGCTGCGATATACATCTCAAAAAATCCAGTCTTCCATGAAAGAACCAAGCACATTGAGGTCGACTGTCATTTCATTCGTGAAGAGATTTTGAGGGAACAAATTTGCACTCCCTTCGTCACTTCTGATAAAGAGCTGGCTGACATCTTCACCAAGCAAGTATCAGCCTCGTTTTCTCATATTTGTGATAAGCTGGGCATGATCGATATATATACTCCAGCTTGAGGGGGAGTGTTTAAGTGATGACCGTGCAGTCTAGCGGTTTGGCTTAGCGAGTTGATGACCGGGCGGTCTGGCGGTTTCCCTTAAGCGGGTTGATTGCTATGCGCTGCTGTCTGAGGTCCAAGCGGTCTAGCGGCTTATCACTGGTGACTTGGAGACCGGGCAGTCTGGCGGTCTCACATGGCGATCTCTCTCTCTCTCTCTGGCAGTTGCCGAGCGGTTAGCCCCTCTATCTAACCGTGCGGCTTGTGCGGTTTGTGTCTGTACAGTCCGCTTGGGTCATGTAATTTTTTAGTCCTACATCTCTTATTTGTATTCTCTCTTTTCTCCTCCATTCTATTTTAAGGAGGCCATACCTTTATAATAGAGACCTTTTTCTTATAATAAAGTTTCAGTTTAAACCGTTTCCGGCTTGTTTTAGTTCGATTATCACATAACGGTTGCTACGTCTTCCTTTTTAGGAGGAAACCCCACAGGTGGAGCCGCAGGTTATGCAGCTAGACAGCCAGGTCAGGACGGCAGGTCCTGAGGGTACGGTACCGTCACTACCGTCGGTTACTGGTGTGAGTGTGAGAGGTTTTTGTTGTACCCTTTTTGGGAAAACTATTTACGTACTCTGATGTTAGAAGCTTGTTGAAGCTTCTCTACTGTTGTTATATTATGGACTATCTGCTTGGTGTGGATTTGACTTCTATGTTTTATTTGGTTGGGTGGGCAATGTATGATATTGGTTATAGCCGGCAGGATAGGCGTCTTGTTGTATAAGCTAGCCCGAGTGTTAGTGCTATCGCAAGGCGGCTGTTCTGTGCTTGCTATGATCCTGAACTAAAGAAGTCATTTTACAATGGTGCCACCCCCGTTCGATATGTCAGTTTTGGGACAAGATGCCTTAGCGGAAGCAGTGGGCGACCATATGTAATTCACACTAAGTTTGTCCATCTTTGACCTTAGATTAGCCGACCTAACCTTAAGTTTGTACCTTACGTGTAGTTCCCAGTACTTGTTGAGCCGGTGAGGGGCACCCCCTCCCCATCTGTACTTACACAATTCCAACAATCTGAACTGGGGTAGACGCTCACAATTATCCTAGATGCCTTCAGGTCCCAATCTCAGCAAGCCCCTGTACAGCAGCAGGGTCTGGGATCCACTTGGTTAAGCACTTACCGAGCTCTCTCCCCTCCTGCTTACCTTGGGACGGAGTCGGCAGTGTGTACGGAAGAATGGATCGACACTGTACAAGAACTGTTGGTAGGAATAAGGTGCCCAAACAACATGGCGGTGACCCTTGTAGTGACACACTTAGAGCTACACGCCAAAAGGTGGTTGAATTACCTCATAGGCTCCACTTTTCAAGGACGGATGTACACGGATATCAGTTGGAGAGAATTCTCTGAAGCCTTCTTAGAGCATTTCATCCCCTCGGTAGCTCGGGATAATCTAGAAGAGATATTTTTGTAACTAAAGCAAGGGTCCAAGTCGGTGACAGAATACCAACGGGAGTTTCAGCACTTGGCTAGATTTGCTGACTCTTATGAGTTGGATGATAGAGGATACGCAAAACGATTCTACAAAGGCTTGCGAGACCCCTTAAGGCAAGCCCTTTTGTTTATAGCGGACTCTAGTCTAGCCGAGATTATTGACATGGCGAAGTGGTTGGAAGCGGACCATTTGGAAAGTGGTAAGAGGCCAGCTGAAGGTGTGATGGAAGCCAGCCCCAACAATAGAAAGAGATTTGATAATACAGGAGGAAGAGGATATCGAAGAGGTGGCGGACATTTCCCACAGAATTTTAGAATTGAGCGCCAGGTTCCGCAACCGCCGACATTGCCTCCACCTCAACAATTTCCACAACCCCGTGGGCGGCAGGAGCGAGTGTGCTTCGAATGCAACCAACCGGGCCACATTCGACGCTACTGCTCGCAACTATTTAGAAATGCACCTCTCGCTTTCCCTCCGACAGCTCATTGAGGGCGGGGGCACATGCGTGGTCGAGGATGAGGACCACGAAGAGGAAACCACAGGCCCGCTCGGGATCAGATGTATGCATTGGACATGACTCAAGAGCGGAACCCTCAGGAGGTGATTGCAGGTATGATTACAGTTAGTCATTTTATTTTTATTAATATCCTCAAGTTGCTTAAAATATATTAGACACCTAGCTTGAGAATTATTATTGACACTTAGGCACCGTAATGGTCGGCGGGAAACCGGCCTATACATTATTCGACACCGGTGCCTCGGACTCTTTTGTGTCTGAAGACATCATCAAAGATATAGATGGAGTGCAGTACTTCACTGGTATTGCTCGAAGGGTGCGCCTTTCAGACGGATCGGAGATGACGGCAACCGCAAAGTGCGAGTTTGAGGTTCTTCTTGAAGGAAAGCTCTTCGACACCCTTGCCACAGTATTGGGAATTCCAGAGTTCAACCTCATTTTGGGCATGGTATGGCTAGATCAGCACTATGCAAAGATTGACTGCACGCATAAGAGGATCTCGTTGACACATGGAGACTTGGAGGTCATCTTTCAAGGTATTAACTTCGCACCCCGTATGATATTATCTTCAGTCCAGGCTTTAAAAGCCCACATGAAGGGGGATGAAGTTTTCATGATCTATTTCGAGCTGGAGTTGCCGTTGGATATCAAGGATGTGCGGGTGGTGCGCGATTTCCCCGAAGTGTTTCTGGAGAAATTGCAAGGATTACCCCCACACAGAGAAGTAGATTTTCAAATCAAGTTAGTACCAGGTGCCAAGCCTGTTTCCAGGACTCCTTATCGGATGGCCCCAAAGGAACTCGCGGAGTTTAGGATTCAATTGCAAGAGTTGGTAGAATCAGGATATGTTCTCCCCAGCTCATCACCTTGGGGAGCCCCTGTTCTATTCGTTAAGAAGAAGGATGGAACGCTGTGATTATGCATAGACTATCGAGAGCTAAACCGACTGACGGTACGAAACACCTATCCGTTACCTCGGATCGATGAGTTGTTCGATCATTTGGTGGGAGCGCATTGGTTTTCCAAGCTAGATTTGTGCTCGGGGTATTATCATTTGAGAATACAAGAGGATGATATTCAAAAAACAGCCTTCACCTCAAGGTACGGCCTGTATGAGTTAACAGTGATGCTGTTTGGGCTCACTAATGCCCCATCAGCTTTCATGAGCTTAATGAACAAAGTGTTCGAGCCCTATCTAGATGTTTTCATCATTGTTTTCATCGATGATATCTTGGTCTACTCCAAGACGGAGGAAGAACATGCCGGGCATCTGGCCTTAGTGTTGAAGAACTTAAAAGAGCACGCCCTATTTGTCAAGTTCAGCAAGTGTGGATTCTGGCTTAAGGAGGTTGCCTTCTTGGGTTATGTGATCTGTGGGGATGGGTTAGCTATGGATCTGGACAAAGTTCGTGTTGTGAAGGAGTGGTCGCCTTTGAAGTCAGCGGCCGACGTGCGAAGTTTCCTTGGACTTGCCGGGTACTACCACAAGTTCGTAAAGGAATTCTAAAAGATTGCTCTTCCTCTTACTTCCCTAACAAAGAAAGGTGTGCCGTATGAGTGGACACCCCAATGTGAAGCTACATTCCAAGAACTAAAGGACAGACTTATATCCACACCCATCCTAGCCCTTCCCTCCGGGAAGGAAGGATTTCAAGTTTACACGAACGCATCATATCAAGGAATGGGAGCGGTATTGATGCAGCACGGGCATGTGATTGCCTATTATTCAAGACAACTGAAGAAGCATGAAATCAACTACCCAGTACATGATTTGGAATTGGGGGAAGTGGTGTTCGCCTTGAAGATTTGGAAGCAATATCTATACGGCGTTCACTGTGAAATATTCTCGGATCATAAGAACTTAAAGTACGTCTATACCCAGAAGGAATTAAATCTGAGACAGCGGCCGTGGTTGGAATTTTTTGCGATTATGAATATACCCTAAACTACCACCCCGGAAAAGTAAATTCCATAGCCGATGCTTTGAGAGGGAAGGTACCGGAAGCAAGTTTCGAGTCCCAGTTGATGCATATGGAGTTAGCTCGGATGCTTGAGGAGATAGAGATCACCTTGGTGTAAAAGGACCAACCGGATGAGTATAAAGAGTACTTGACCGCAATTAATATAGTTTGCGATGTGCGAGACCGGATCTTGGTAGAGCAAGGAAGGGATGAGGCTCTTGCCCCGGCAATAAAGTCAATTGAAGGTGGGACAACTAGAGAGTACTCTCTAAAGGACGGCCTTATTCATTTCCGTGGCCGGCTTTACATTCCCAAGGGCGGTAATATTCGGGAGGATATCTTGAGAGAAGCACACTGCTCTCAGTATTCTGTGCACCCTGGGATTGCTAAGATGTACGCCGACTTGCGGAAGACCATGTGTTGGTCGGGGATGATGAAAGACGTCAGGTATTTTGTTACGCATTGCGAGGCCTGTCAAAGAGTGAAGGCAGAATGCAGAAGCCCCGGTGGATTGTTGCAGTCATGGCCCATCCCCGAGTGGAAGTTCGAGGATGTTTCCATGGTATTTTTCCACGGTTTTCCTCGCTCCCGCTCAGGGAATGATTCGATATGGGTAATCGTTGATTGCTTGACGAAGGTAGCCAGTTTCATACCTATGAAGAAAGAAGCACACGTGGATGTTTTGGTACGCCTTTTTGTGGAACAATTCGTACGGTATCATGGCGTGCCAAAGACAATTGTTTCTGATCGAGATGGTCTGTTTACCTCTACGTAATGGAAGGCGGTGCAGGCATATTTGGGTTTGCGTATTACCTTCAACACAGCGTTTCACCCTCAGACCGACGGGCAATCTTAAAGGACTATCAGGACATTGGAAGACTTATTGAGGTTGTGTGTGTTGGATAAAGGAGAACCGTCGGATAGGATCCTACCCTTGATAGAATTCTCATACAACAACAGCCATGAAGCTAGCATTGGGATGGCGCCCCATGAAGCCCTTTATGGAAGAAGGTGTAGAACACCCTTGTCTTCGGTGCAAGATTAAGATCCGAAGGCTTTGGGAATTGAATACATAGATAATTATGATGCTGCTGTGAGGCTAATACGGGACCGCATGCTCGAGGCTCAATGTCGCCAAGCGAAATATTATAATGCAAAACACCGGATGGTGGAATTTCAAGTGGGATACAAGGTATTTTTGAAGATCAGGCCGATGCATGGAGTATCTCAGGTACGTGGTTTGAAGAAGCTCAACCCAAGGTACGTTGGGCCCTACGTCATCTTGGAAAGGATTGGTCTGTTGGCATATCGATTGGAGTTACTGCCAGAGCTAGAGAATCTTCATGATGTATTCCATGTGTCGTCACTCCGAAAGGTGTTGTTGCAGCCTGAACAATATGTTTCAACCACTGACGGAGCAGTTGCAACTGATAGGTCGGTGCGACTAGAGCCTAAGCGGATAGTAGACATCGAAACGACGACCTTGCCTCGCAAAAGTGTTCCGCTAGTGAAAGATCTGTGGTCCAATCATGGGAAAGAGGAGTATACATGGGAGCTGGTGGACTTGAAGCAAAAGAGCTACCCAGAGCTATTTCATCAAGTTAATCTTTAAATGCATATTTCATTTTATGTTTATATATGCTTTTCTCTCCCCGTAGCCTTAACCTTATTTCGGGGATGAAATCTTTTATTTTGTTTATAGGATTTGCAACGTCCTGATTTATGCTAGTCCCCTCATTCGTGCTTTTGAGTTAGGAGAACTGATTTTAGGCTCAGAGAGTTCAGGAGATCAGGCACGTACTCGTGCGGAAAAGAGAGATTGGGCCTGTGTAGGACACGGGTAGAGACACGGGCGTGTCCCTACCCGTGTGCCGTGTGCGTCGAGTTCTCTAGAGATGTATAGTTCTCGAGAGGTGTCGAGTAGTACTCGAGAAAGTGTGCCCCGAGTAGGACACGGTAAGGGACACAGGCGTGTCCCTACCCGTGTGCGTCGAGTTCTCGAGTGGTATCGAGTTCTCGAGAGGTGTTGAGTAGTACTCGAAAAAGTGTGTCCCGAGCAAGACACGGGTGGGGACACGGGCATGCCCCTACCCATGTGCATCAAGTTCTCAAGAGGTGTCGAGTTCTCGAGAGGTGTTGAGTGGTACTCGAGAAAATGTGGCCCGAGCAGGACACGGGTAGAGACACGGGAGTGTCCCTACCAGTATGCACATCTTCAGAAGCCAGTCGTGTCTCCCAAGGCAGGACACGGGTAAGAACATGTGCAAGAACACGACCATGTCATGAGACACGGGTAGTGGACACGGACTTCTCCCTACCCGTGTTGGTGTCCAAGCGACACTCGAACCGTTGATGCCGTTTGAAAGTGAGGATAGATAAAACTCTAGAGGGGGGTGAATAGAGTAATCAAAAATATGATAATCTAATAAACTCTCTTAGAGTAAATTTGCGGAATAAGTATATAGATATATGAAACCCTAGAGCCTAACACAAAGTGAGGTGCACAAGAGAAAGCTAACTGTAATTACAGTTTGAGCTTTAGTCCTAACACAGCAACTTGCCGTCCTAGTTAATTCTAGTCACAGGCACAGTGCAGTAATTAAAATAAGCAACACAGACAACACAAGAAGGTTTATAGTGGTTCCCTCTCAATAGGTACATCCACTATTCTACCACCCTGGTAGGAATCCACTACAGGTTTTTATTCAGGTGCCCTGCCACCAACTGATCTGATTCAGGTAGATCAAGTAGACCCTTTGAGCTTTTGATTAGGAGCTCAAAATCCAATACAAGTTTTTGCTAAGGTGCCCTGCTACCAAGGTTCACTTTTGAAGGGAGCAATAACCCTTTGTACATTAGGTTGAGAGAGTTAGAATGTCTTCTCTATTGTTAAACAAAATAAGAGAAGCTAGTGGATTACATTGAGCTATAGAAAGCTCTGATGGAATCAAAGCTCCCCTGACTTAGAGAATATCCAGGAAGAAGTTTTGCTTCAGGGTGCAGGATATCTTCAGAACTCTTGACAGAAAATATTGTCTTGAAGTTCTTGAAGGAGCAGCTTGAAGAAGACTCTTGATGAGAAATGGTTGTTCTTCTACAACAGCTTTTCTTTCTTCTTCTTCTTGAAGCACTGAGTATGAATGATCCTGGAAGCAGGATGAACTCAGGATTGATGAAGAGAATTGTTCTTCTCAGCTGAATGTAAAAAGTATCTTAGAGCTGTATCTTCTTGTTCTTGTTGTATATCTGTATCACTATGTTAATGTATGTGTGTGAGCCTCTTAAACTTCTTTTAATAGCTCTTTTTATATCAGCCTTTGTAACGGCCTTAATCTTTCTCTTGATTTGAAAACTTGTCTTCTTCTGAGATCTGCAATCTGGGCTGCAAATAACACAATACAACTAGCCTACAGAAAGTACATTCTATAAAGAAATAAAGCTTTCTAAGAAGCTGCCTATCCATTCTGCAAGTCCAAAAGGTATTAGAAAAAGTCACAACAAAAACAAACTCTTTACGGCCAGAGAAAGACTTTTGTGTCTAACGGCTATAAAGGACAGTATGGCAGATAAAGCAAAAAGATTTGTCAACTAATAAGAAAAAAGACTTTGTCAGATAGAACTTGACTTATGCATAAAGAATGAGGCAAAGATTGCCTTGATATATAAGCATAATATCAAAGAAATAATCTTTAATAAAATAAGCCATATAAATAAGAAATAAATCATAGAGGAGAAGGAATACAATATTACTAAAAAAACAGACAGACGATCGTCGAATGACTAATGGAGATCGTCGACCTCTCAGAGCAGATGGTCGAACTATCAGAACAGATAGTCGACCTTCAAGAAATCTGTCGAGACAGAAAAAAAGAGTCGAGATACAAGAGCAGATAGTCGACCTACAAGAACAGATAGTCGACCTAAAAGAACAGATAGTCGACCTACAAGAACAGATAGTCGACCTACAAGAACAGATAGTCGACCTACAAGAATAGATAGTCGACCTACAAGAAATATGTCTGGACAAAAGAAGTCGTGCAGGGCTCGACGATCGACGATGTTGAGACCACAGATCGTCGAACTTACAAAGAAGAACTAACTCAGAGATAGTCGATCTGTTGATAGACGATAGTCGATCAACTGATAGACGATAGTCGAGCGGCGTTCGACTATAGTCGAACTAAAAAACACTTAACCAGATTTTCATCTGGATTAGCAGCAACTCTACAACTGAGGGAATCTGACCTAACACCTAACCTTTGATCATAGATAAATATTGGGTCAAGAAACTGATTGAGAGGACTTAACTCAAATCCAAACTAGGGTACCAATAATCTCCCCCTATTTGGTTCAAGTCTCTCAAAACAAAAAAATACTATAAATAGATATAAAAAAAAACATTAACCTATTAGGATCAAGGTGTATCATATCATATCAATAAGCAGCATTCATATCAAACATAAAATCAAACAATCAAGCAAAACAGATTGGCAATACAAATAAATCTACACATTATCAGAGTCTGGATTAGAAGAAACTGGACGAAAAGAAATCTTCCTTTTGGGATCAAGAGCATCCTTCTTTGAAGTCTTCAAGTCTTGTTCTCCAATAATCTTAGATTCACTTGCTCTGGGCAAAACAGCCTCTGGATGCTTTTCCATATATCTTGAGGCATCAAAAACTCCTAGTCTGACTTGATATCTGTCTAGTTCCTTTTCTCGGAACTTTGACATAGTTGTTAAGCCTATTATGTCTTTGCCTTCAGCTCTAGCTTTTCTTATTTGGGCTGATCCAACTAACTCAAGAAATCTGGCCATCATGAACTCAGGATTAAGCTCTTGGCTTTCATACTCATTTGCATTAGCTGGATCTAGAGGTTTTATAGTTTTGAACTTTGTAGAAAGGTCTAGCAGACCTGCAGCTGGTTCTATGTATTCTTGAATAACAAGAGTTGATGGTGGAGCAAACTCTGCAAATCTCTTGCTTGACTTGTCAGAATAGATTACTCTTTTTCCTTTTGATTCTACTTGATTATTCTGATCTGGCTTTCTAGGGGGAAGAGTTTTGCTTTCCTTAGAGGGTGAAACTTTTCTTTTGGGTGAAGGAGGAGGAGAAAAAGTTGGTTTTTGATAAGACATCTCCTTCACCTGCTCTTTAGATTCAGCTATTTGTCTTTGATGGCCTGAATGAGGTCTGCCCTGGTAGCTTGGGTTTCCTCTTCTTTGATAGGTCTGAGAAGGTGTAAATTTGGCTGGAGGAGCTGAGGGATTAGAAACATTTCCTGAAGCTCCTGCACTAGGAGGAGGAGGAGGAGGACCTCTTGGAGTCCACTTGGAAACTAGAGAATCATATCTCTTGCTTTTCTTCCTCTTCTTTTGCTGATTTTTGGACAATCCCATCCAATTTTGATAGTCCTTAGACTTGGGGTCAATCCCTTTCAATATGTAATAGGGGATGTCATGGTCTGGATTAGGAGGAGGAGGAGCTTGAGCTTTCCTTTTTCTTTAAGCAATTTTTCTTTTCTTTGTCCCTTCAGAATCCTCAGAATCTTCCTCATCATCAGAGTGTGATGACTTAGGTTTGTCATAGGGATCAATGATATCTTGAACAACTTTTTCTTTTGCTTTAAAATAGCCTTTTCCATTTCTTATTCTATGGCATCTATTCAGATCTAATCCAGGAGTATCATCCCATACAGTTGATTTCTATTCTGAAACATCCGCAACTGTCTTGAGGACCAGTCCTTCTGCAGCAGGTTTTGGAGCAGGTTCTGGAGCATCTTGAGCTTGATCTGTAGCCAAAGAGACACCAAAATTTTCTAAATGGTATATAAACATCCCTTCAAGGTATTCACAAGTTAACATGTCAGTTAACAGGTCAGTGAATTGAGTAATTGAATTACCTGCAGAATTTCCTAACTCCCAAAGATCATCTAGGTAGGAGGTAATGACTCCTTCTAGATACATGGCAATAATAGGAGTAGAAGACTCTTCAGGACAAACTCTGAAGGCAAATTCAGCCTCAGTTATAACTTGAACTTCTGAAGCAACAGTTGAGTCTTGAATTTCAGCTGAAACTGGAACTGCAACTGCAACTGATGTAGTAATCTCTGAATGTACAGCTGTAAGAGTGACCAGTGGAAGTCCTGAGACATCTTCCAGGAACATCTCCCCCTTCCCGACTTCAGTGGGAACTGAACTCAGGCCCCTAAGAGAAGAGGGCTCAGCAGAATTGGAGAGGGATGTAATGGAAGATGTAAGAGATGAAATGGAGGCAACAAGAGGGGCAATTGCTTCTTCAATCATTGATTTGATTGAAGGAGTAATTAGCTCCATGATGCTTGTAATGAGAGCTGGTGTGATTTCAAGAGATGTAGATGGGGAAATCACAACAGATGGATGATCATCAGGGATGATGTTCTCCTGATGATATGTAGATGCATGAACTGGTGATGGAAATGCAGATGTATGAAGATCAGTATAATCTTGATGTGAGATTAGTGACTGAGGTGGAGTTGGCAGTGTCTCAGTAACCAATGGATCAATGCTAAGATTTGAAATCCCAGCAAGGTGTGAAGGAGTTGGAGATGCTAGTGGTGATGCATGGAGAATAGTTGATGAATCCAGTGGGAGATGATCAGTGGATGTAGAGGGTACTTCAATGGAAGTTGATGGTAATGCAGTTGAAGTGGATGGCAATGCAGATGAAGGTGGAATGGGGGGAATGGAAGAGCCTTCTACAGTTAGGTGGGGGGTGACTATTACTGTCCTGGTGTTCTCAGATGTAACAGGAGCACCCCCAGCAGGTGAAGGCTTCTGAATATTCCTTCTCCACTTGACAAACAAAGTGGGATCCATCTTTTTGCTTGCATTGATTGATGTAGAAACTGTTCCCAATAGTTGAGGATATTTCTCTCTTAGAAATATTCCAATTACCCTTCCAAGGGTTACCTCTTTCTTAGAGTTCTTCTTCCTGATCAAATCAAAAACTATTCCTGCCCAATTGATTTCTTTCTTGTTGACAATGGCACACATTAAGGCAAACTGCTGCCTGGTAATATTGTCGTGTGCAGAGTGCTTTCCCAACAACACTTTTCCAACTAGTTCTGCCAAGAACTTGATCTTCATGGGGAAGCTTACCTTTAACAACTTGGAAGGAATGCCTTCAGCATGTCCTAGATCCAGTAGCATCTTGCTGTACTCTTGAGTATCTTGATCATACTCTTCTTGTCCATTTATCAAATCAAAAATCTCAGTCAAGACGGCAGGAGTCAAAATTTCCTCCTCGCCGCCGATAGTCCCGGTCATCGATTCGTCGCTGGAAGACGATGTGTAGACCCATTCTTTGATCTCTGGAATGTTTATCTTAATCCTTGTAGACATAAGCTTTTCCAGTCCTTGATCTTTACACAATTGCAGTATCTCTAGAATGTCGGCATCGCAGGCACTGAAGGAGTAAAAATTGATGCTGAACCCGACATCAAACTTCATCGCAGTCAGCAGAGCTGGAGCAATCGCCATTGATTTGGTTGGGGAAGATGAGAGTGACGAAAGTAGAAGGCGTGGGGCAGAGCTCAAGACAAACCTTTAAAGCAGGAAAGAGGAATATGAAACGACGAGCTCTGTCGACTACAAAAAGCACGATCTATTAACCTAGGTCGACCATCGGTTTATATTAAAAAAATAATCGTCGACCTATTTCAATAGATACTAGAAACGATGGTCGATCGATCGTTCGACGATCGTTTCCTGAAGCAAAGTAGTCGAGCTATCGATCGACTATTTCTGTCTTCACAAACAATCGAGCCATCATCAACCATAGGTCGACGATAGGCTCAACCTGTTCGACTATGGTCGAACGACGTTCGACGATATTCGAGCAGATTTCAACATAGGAGAAAATCTATACTTGGTCTAATCCATTTATCATACCTAGTTGATTCAGAAAGAACAGATGCTTCTGTTCATCTTAGGGCTTGGTGAAAATATCACCTCTCTGAAGGTCAGTGGATATGAACTTAAGACTGATTTTGTTCTTTTCAACAAAATCTCTTAGAAAATGATGTCTGATCTCAATGTGCTTGGTTCATGAGTTGTGCACAGGATTTTGTGCTATGGAAATAGCACTGGTACTGTCACACATGATTTTTGTATTCTTGTGTGTGTACCAATAATCCAAAAGCTGGTTTTGAATCCACAGGATCTGTGAACAATAACTAGCAGCTACTATATATTCAGCCTCTACAGTTGAAGTTGAGACAGAAGCCTGTTTCTTACAGAACCAAGAGACTAATCTCTCTCCCAGGAACTGACATGTCCCTGAGGTACTTTTCTTGTCAACTCTACAACCAGTATAGTCAGAATCAGAGTATCCAATTATTTCAAATTCTGATTCAGCTGGGTACCATAGTCCTAAATTTTGACATCCCTTCAGGTATCTCAAAATTCTCTTGAGAAGAATCAAATGAGATTCCTTGGGGTTGACCTGGAATCTAGCACATAGGCATGTGGCAAACATTATATCAGGTCTACTTGCAGTTAAATACAATAGGGAACCAATAATGGCCCTATAGTTTTTCTGATCAACTGGCTTACCCTGATCATCAGAATCTATAGCTATATTTGTAGCCATGGGTGTATGCATTGCTGAAGCATCAACCATCCCAAACTTCTTTACCAATTCCTTGGCATATTTGGATTGGGAGATGAAGATGCCATCAACATCTTTCTTCACATGGAGACCAAGAAAGTAAGACAGCTCACTCATACTACTCATCTCAAACTTAGAGTGCATCAGGTCTGAGAACCTTTTGCATAGTTTGGGATCAGTGAAACCAAAAATAATGTCATCCACATAGACTTAAACTAACAGGATTGTGTACTTGTGATGCTTAACAAATAGGGTTCTATCAACTACTCCCCTAACAAAGTTGTGCTCTAACAGGAAACTAGCTAGAGTCTCATACCAGGCTCTGGGTGCTTGCTTAAGTCCATAAAGAGCTTTTTGCAACTTATAAACAAATGAGGGTTGAGTTGAAGAGACAAACCCAGGAGGTTGTTCAACAAACACCTCTTCCTTTAGCTCGCCATTTAGGAATGCACTCTTAACATCCATTTGAAAAACCTTAAACTTCATATAGGCTGCATAGGCTAGAAAGATCCTTATTGCCTCTAGCCTTGCAACAGGGGCAAAGGTTTGGTCATAGTCTATACCTTCCTCCTGTATGTAGCCCTGAGCTACAAGACTAGATTTGTTCCTTATAATAATTCCTTGGGCATCCAACTTGTTTCTAAACACCCACATGGTGCCTATGATTAGTTGGCCTTTTGGTCTTGGAACCAAAGTCCAAACTTTACATCTTTCAAATTGATTAAGCTCCTCTTGCAGAGCAATGATCCAGTGGGGATCTATCTCAGCATCTTTTATGGTGAGGGGCTCAATTTGTTAAAGGAAACAAGCATGCATCACATCCTGTCTTAATTGATGTCTTGTTTGCACACCAGATGATATGTCACCAATCACTTGAGATGTAGGATGATCTTTAAGTGTGACAATATCAGCAGGTGGGATGTGATCTTCAACAATAGTTTGGATTAATTCCTATTGTGGAATAGGATTAACTGTTGGTGGTATATCAACATCTTCCACAGTGTCTCCATCACTGTCTGAATCAGTAATATGAAGAGTTGATAGAGGGGGAATCTCTTGGGTGTGATCCTTGCATAACTCTTCTACCTGCAATGAGCTTGAGGAAGGAGAAGTTTCCTTCTCCTTGTAAAACATCTTTGACTCATCAAAGGAAACATGCACAGACTCTTCTATTTTTAAAGTTGATTTGTTAAACACCCTATAAGCTTTGCTTACTTGGGAATATCCAAGAAAAATTCCCATTGAAGCTTTTGCTTCAAACTTTCGAAGGTATTCTTTGTTGTTATTGTGAATGTACACTACACAACCAAAGACTCTAAAATAGTTAATTTTAGCTTTCTTTCCTTTAAGTAATTCATAAGGAGTTTTACTCTTAAGCTTGTGTATCAGACATCTGTTCAAAACATAATTAGCTGTGCTAACAACTTCTGCCCAATAAGAGAGAGGCATATTAGCATCTGCCAACAATATTCCTGCAGCTTCAATTAGGGTTCTATTTTTCCTTTCCACTACCCCATTTTATTGGGGAGTTCTAGGAGCAGAGAAGCTATGTTTGATACCTTATTTCTCACAGAATTCTTGCATGAGAGGAGACTCAAACTCAGTGCCATGATCACTTCTGATCAAGGCAACATGAGTAGAATACTCAGTCTGCACACAAAGCAGAAAGTTTGTAAGAACTTTGATGTTATCGGCCTTAGTTCTCAAAAAGAACACCCTAGTGAACCTAGATAAATCATCTACAATCACTAAAGTGTAAAATTTCCCTCCTAGACTCTGTACATTTATTGGGCCAAAAAGGTCCAGGTGTAGTAAATACAGGATTCTAGGTGAATCACTCTTATTTACAGATTTAAAAGAATTTTTGGTTTTCTTGCCTAATTGACAAGCCCTGCATAGACCTTCCTTCTTGTAGGGGCAAGAAGGTAAGCCTCTAACAAGGTTGTATTTAGATAACCTAGATATATTCTTAAGGTTAACATGGCTAAGACTTTTATGCCTTACTTCATTAAACAGGAAGATTTCAGATTGAGTTGAATTAAAATCTACTAAGTAAATATTATCCTGTCTAATGCCTACTAACACTACATTACTATTTAAAATAATATTGCAAAGAGTGTCAGTGAATGATACCTGATAACCTGCATCACATAACTAGCTTATTGAGATTAAGTTGTGCTTCAGCCCAGTTACATATGCAACCCTTTTGAATGTTACTGCTCCAATGGTAAACTTACCATATCCTTCCGTTTGACCACAGCTGGAATCCCCAAAGATCACCTTTGGTCCAAGCTTGGCCTTGAAACTTGACATATTGTTTTTGTTTCCTGTCATATATTTGGAACAGCCACTATCCAAATACCATTTGTCTTTAAGTAATTGGATAGGTCTTCACCTGCAAATCAAATAGTTATACATTGTGGACCCAGACAACCTTGGTTCCATTATTCTTCACATAATTAAAACTTGATATAAAAGAATAAGCAGGCTGAGGTTTATATCCTAAGGGATAGGATCTCCTAGGTGGAATACTCCATGCAGGTTATGGGTCAATGAACCTAGTGTTTTTATTTTCTTTAGTGTTTCTAAGATTCTGATTATTATTTTGAAAATCATGTTCAGATCGTCGATCGACGTTCGATGATCGATGCCCAGATCGTCGAGTATCGGTCGACCATTGGGCCTGCGATCGTCGACATAGTTTGATGATTTTTGTAGTTCTTTAAATTTTTGTTTTCTCTTTTCTCTCTTAGCCTTATTTAAGGCTTTGTTAACTTGATTTACTTGCGCAGTATTCTTTATTCCATCAACTGAAATAAAGTTTACTTGAGTGGAAAGATTATTTTTTAGAACCATGGGGGGTTCACTTGGTGAAGCTCCTAAGCCTAGCTTATTGTTACCTGTCCTAGTGTTTGACATGCTAGTAATCTCTAGCAGCTTAAGACTTCTACCATTAAGAGATTCTTCTAATCTTTTAGATTTGGCTAATTCAGTTTTAAGAAATTTTATTTCTTTACTAGATTTAGTGAGTTCAGCTTCTAGCCTAGCATTTTAACTGGAGAGGGATTCTTATTCAGCTATCTTATTTCTAAGCTCCTTAATTTCCTTATCTGAGCTAATTAAATCTAAACATAGAGATTTAAATTCAGATCTAAATTTAACAGAAGTAAAATCATAAGAAGACAATACCTGATCTTCAGTAGGCATTTCTAGTTCATCAAAACTCTCTGCAGCTGAATGATTGCTGCAGGCATCAATTTCCATTAGGCAAATTTCTTTTGCCTTCTTCTCTTCCTCATCTTCACTGGAGCTTGAGGAGGAAGATTCTTCATCTGAATCACTCCAGGTTTCAGCCACAAATCCTTTCTCCTTCTTCTTATTTTTGTAGGAGGAGGACTTCGAATGCTTTTTCTGATGCTCCTTTTCTTTTCTCTTTTCTTTGTTCTTTTCCTCTGGACACTCAAGTAGAATATATTCAGGTTTCCTGCAACCATAACATATAATTTCTTTAGCAGGTGACCTGTCATACCTTGGCATGTCTTTATATCTTGAAGACTTCTTTCTGAAGTCCTTTCTGCCCATTTTGAGAAACCTTTTGGCAAAGAGTGGCATCAGCTCCTCATTTGATTGACTTCCTTCAGATGTATCAGCAGCCTTTAGAGCAAGAGTTAGCTCTTTCCTTGTTGGAGTGGGAGTCTTGGCTTCAGCTTCAGCTTCCCTGGTCTTCAGTACTTACTCAAATGATTTGAGCTTGCCAAGGAAAGATTCTGTTGAGATTTCAGTTGTACTTCTGGACTCCTTGATGGGCCAGATCCTGAGATCCCATGTGTTGGGGAAGCACATCAATATCTTTTCATTGACTTCTGTCAATGTTATCTCCTTATCAAGAGTTCTCAGCTCATTGTTGATGGAGTTGAGCCTGGTGTACATTGCCTCAACTGATTCTGCTTCAGTCTTCTTGAAATTCTCATATTGGGATATGAGGTTGGACCTTCTGTCCTTCCTCTCATCAGATGAACCAGCTACAATCTGGTTCAGTGAGTCCCACATAGCTTTTACTGAAGTGCAATCAGCCACTTTCTGGAAAGTTTCATCAGACATGGTCTGAGCCAGAATGTTCATAGCTTTTGCATGAGCTATCTTTGCTTTCTTGTAAGCATCATTATAGTCAGGAGGTGGCACTGCACTCAGATTTGTTGAAGTTGTAGCAGTAGTTGCAGCAGGTGGTGTTGGTGGTCCTGTTAAAATAGAAGAAAAAATATCTTCATCAATAGAATTCATATAAAGTCTGATTCTTGCCTTCCAGATGCTGAACTTAACTAAGTTGCATACTGGAGGTCTGGTGCTAGAATTCTCCTTGTACTGGTCCATGAAGTGAATATCTATAAACTTGGTATCTATCTAGATCTTGTGACTCAGGTGTTAGCCTGTACAGTCAGTCAACCTAGCTCTGATACCAATTGAAAGTGAGGATAGATACAACTCTAGAGGGGGGTGAATAGAGTAATCAAAAATATGACAATCTAATCAACTCCCTTAGAGTAAATTTGCGGAATAAGTATATAGATATATGAAACCTTAGAGCCTAACACAAAGTGAGGTGCACAAGAGAAAGCTAACTGTAATTACAGTTTGATCTTTAGTCCTAACACAGCAACTAGCAGTCTTAGTTAATTCTACTCACAGCCATAGTGCAGTAATTAAAATAAGCAACACTGGCAACAGAATAAGGTTTATAGTAATTCCCTCTCAATAGTTGCATCCACTCTTCTACCACCCAGGTAGGAATCCACTACAGGTTTTTGTTCAGGTGCCCTGACACCAACTGATCTGATTCAGGTAGATCAAGTAGACCCTTTGAGCTTTTGATCAGGAGCTCAAAATCCAACATAGGTTTTTGCTAAGGTGCCCTGCCACCAAGGTTCACTTTTGAAGGGAGTAAAAACCCTTTGTACAGGAGGTTGAGAGAGTTAGAATGTCTTCTCTATTGTTAAACAAAATAAGAGAAGCTAGTGGATTGAACTGAGCTATAGAAAGCTCTGATGGAATCAAAGCTCCCCCTAGCTTAGAGAATATCTAGGAAGAAGTTTTGTTTCAGGGTGCAGGATCTCTTCAGAACTCTTGACAGAAAATGTTATCTTGAAGTTCTTGAAGGAGCAGCTTGAAGAAGACTCTTGATGAGGAATGGTTGTTCTTCTACAACAGCTTTTCTTTCTTCTTCTTCTTGAGGGACTGAGTATGAATGATCCTGGAAGCAGGATGAACTCAGGATTGAAGAAGAGAATTGTTCTTCTCTGCTGAATGTAAAAAGTATCTGAGAGCTGTATCTTCTTGTTCTTGTTGTATATCTGTATCACTATGTTACTATATGTGCGTGAGCCTTTTAAACTTCTTTTAATAGCTCTTTTTATATCAGCCTTTGTAACGGCCTTAATCTTTCTCTTGATTTGAAAACTTGTCTTCTTCTGAGATCTGCAATCTGGGCTGCAAATAACACAATACAACTAGCCTGCAGAAAGTACATTCTATAAAGAAATAAAGCTTTCTAAGAAGCTGCTTATCCATTCTGCAAGTCCAAAAGGTATTAGAAAAATTCACATTAAAAAAAAACTCTTTACGGCCAGAGAAAGACTTTTGTGTCTAACGGCTATAAAGGACAGCATGTCAGATAAAGCAAAAAGATTTGTCAACTAATAAGAAGAAAGACTTTGTCAGATAGAACTTGACTTATGCATAAAGAATGAGGCAAATATTGCCTTGATATATAAGCATAAAATCAAAGAAATAATCTTTAATAAAATAAGCCATATAAATAAGAAATAAATCACAGAGGAGAAGGAATACAATTTTACTAAAAAAACAGACAGACGATCGTCGAACGACACATGGAGATCGTCGACCTCTCGGAGCAGATGGTCGAACTATCAGAACAGATAGTCGACCTTCAAGAAATCTGTCGAGATAGAAAAAAAGAGTCGAGCTACAAGAGAAGATAGTCGACCTACAAGAACAGATAGTCGACCTACAAGAACAGATAGTCGACCTACAAGAACAGATAGTCGACCACAGATTGTCAAAATAACAAACAAGAACTAACTCAGAGATAGTAGATCTGTTGATAGACGATAGTCGATCAACTGATAGACGATAGTCGAGCGGCTTTCGACTATAGTCGAACTAAAAACACTTAACCAGATTTTCATCTGGATAAGCAACAACTCTACAACTGAGGGAATCTAACCTAACACCTAACCTTTGACGATAGATAAATCTTGGGTCAAGAAACTGATTGAGAGGACTTAACTCAAATCCAAACTAGGGTACCAACACCGTTTCGCCAGAGCGGGACACGGGTAAGGACACGGCCGTGTCCCTACCCATGTCACTTCTTTATAAAAGAGAAAACTGATACCCTAGCCATCGCATTCTCTTACAAACCCTGTTTTCTGAAGAGGAAATTCTAGAGGAGGTAGATTTTTCTGGAACCAACCAACCCCGTGAGGAAACGCCACCGCCGTCAAGAGAAAAACGATGCCAATGAGAAGGATGACAAGATCCATGGCCGGAAATGGCGAAACCACTTGAAATGAGGTGAGCTTCCTCCCCTCTCCCTTGGTGCTAGATCTATAGTTATTCTTAGGCGAGACATCGACTCAAATGAGTCTTGATGTGTGAGAAGAAGATTTCTAGGAGGGCCTTTCTAGAACTTGTGTTCTAATGTTTAGTCATCTTCAACCTCCCCTTCTTCAAAGTGATGATAGGGGTGGATTCATGAAGAGGAATGGCCTTAAGAGGCTGAATAAGGGTGGAGAAACTTCTGGTTGCGATTTGTAAAGACCGGATTGAGAAGGAAGATGAACCGATGCCGTTCATTCCGCTTCAAGATGCGTGCAAAAATCTGTGTTCTGCACGCATCGACCTTCTTGGCTATTTTCAGGCAAGAAAAGGTCAGATCTGGGCTTTTAACTAAACATGAAAGTTGTATACCTTGAAATTACCTTTCCAACGAGTGGTTATATGCCTTCAGGTGAAGTCTGTAGCCACGGGAATGTCTGATCGAAGTAGAGGTTGTAGAGTAAACGCGAAGAAATTGTATTCTGTACGCAGCAGACTTTGGAGCCAATTTCATGTGGGATACATTCTGATCTGGGTTGCAGACAGAACATAAAAGTTGCAGCCCATGGAAATAACTTTCCATCAAGGGGTTACACACACTCATCGGATTCCTATAGCCATAGGAATCTTCGGTTGAAGTTGCTGTCCAGCAGGTGTTCTGCACCTGAAATTCCTGGATTAGTTTTATAATTGAATTTGATCTCGGAAGAGGTTTTGTAACAATCCAACGTTAAGTCGTAGGCAAATCATAATATGTAGTATTGCTATAATTCAACGCATGTTGAAACTATTGGATAGGCCCCTCGTAAACTAATGGTGAAATGACATGTGATTGAATGAAGTGACTTTATGGGGGATATCGAGCTAATGATAATTAGTGGTCTAATCACGAGAATACTAGAACTTATGTATTCGGTCGGTGTTGATTGATATGATCATGTGTTGTGATAATCGGATGAGTAACTCATGTGCTCACGAGTGATTGGCTTGGTAAACTAAATGTTATTGGTGCCGTGAGAAGAGTCATGAATGGACGGTTGGGCTTGGTCCTCGATGTTCATGTCTTGAGGCGCCTTCCGGGCCTAATGGTCGGTTTGGCTTGGTCCTCGTGCTTGTTTCCGAGGCTCCTTCCATACCATAGTGTGGTTGAGTGGCTCGCGGTGTGAGTCGACACGCGGTGTCGTAATCCTGGGTTAAGGATAGTGTGGCAGGTCTACGGGCTTGCCAATCATCACACCGATGGGAGTTGATAGCTAGACCTTGGGCGGTTGAGCTTGGTCCTCGGTGTTAACGTCCCGAGTCTCCTTCTGTGCCAAGTGAACGGTTAGGCTTGGTCCTCGTGCTCCTTTCCGAGGCTCATTCCATTTCACACGTTTGGCTAATTTTGGGCTAGGATCTCGGTGCACATCTACCCAAGACACCCGCTGAGCCGTAGTACGCATATGAGCTCCGCTATTGTGTTCTTAGAGTTGAGGCGTACGAAGGCCTAGGCTAAGTAGTGTTTATACCAGCCTAGTAGTGGAGATGCCCGCTCCACTGCCACCATCTGGCCACGACGGTTGACGCCCGAGAAGGTAGCTACCTGCTCGAAAAGTGGGAACTACAAGTCTATGTCGACATAGCGAGTGCATGTGCGTGATCATGGGTGAGTCATTGCATTGCATACATGTCATTACACCCCATTGCATACACAAGATCCTCATCGTATAAGTTTGTATGGGAACTCCAATACGATGAGTTACTTACTGCTTAACAATCCTCAACTTATATGTTTTTATGGGCATTCATATAAGTTGAGTTACATTCGGTTATAATACTATACTCTCATGCTGTCGTAGATGATAGAATTGCTAGAATAAGTTATTGCTCATTTATTACACTGCTTTATTTACATAGAGATATACCACCTTCTTATACCTATATTTCATTTATATTGTACCCTATTCCTTTCTTCGCCCGGTGCCGAGTAGTCGCAAGGGGAGCGGATGTGAAGCCACTTAGTCTTTATGACTAATGGTTTCTATGTCTTCCTTTTTAGGAGGAAACCCCGCAGGTGGAGCAGCAGGTTATGCAGCCGGACAGCCAGGCCAGGATGACAGGGCATGAGGGGACGGTACCGTCGCTACCGTCGGTTACTGATGTGAGTGTGAGAGGTTTTTGTTGTACCCTTTTTGGGAAAACTATTTACGTACTCTGATGTTAGAAGCTTGCTGAAGCTTCTCTATTGTTGTTATATTATGGACTATTTGCTTGGTGTGGATTTGACTTCTATGTTTTATTTGGTTGGGTTGGCAATGTATGATATATGTTATAGCCGGCAGGATAAGCGTCTTGTGGTACAAGCTAGCCCGAGTGTTAGTGCTACTGCAAGGCGACTGTTCTGGGCATAAGACCCCTCTCGTGCCGTGTGTTGTGTTCCGGTAGGGGGGTCTTACAAAGGATTTCTTGGACCGATTTGTTATTGTGTTTATAGATGATGTCTTGGTGTTTTCCCGTAATGTTGAGGAGCATACTCAGCATTTGCGTTTGGTTTTGTCGACCCTGAGGGAGCATAAATTATATGCAAAGTTGAGTAAGTGTGAGTTCTGGCTACCCCAAGTGTCTTTTCTGGGTCATGTTGTAAGCAAGACGGTATTTCTGTAGACCCGACCAAGATTTCTGCTATGATGGAATGGGAGAGACCTTCTACACCTAAGGAGATTAGGAGCTTATTAGCCCTGGGTGGCTATTATAGAAGATTCGTGGAAGGTTTTTTGGTGTTGTCTGCTCCTCTAACTAGACTTACTCAGAAGAATACTGCATTCATTTGGAGTGATAAGTGTGAAGAGGCTTTCCAAGAACTGAAGAAGAGATTATGTACTACTCCAATTTTAACCTTACCTACTGAAGGAGTTGAGTATGCTGTGTATATTGATACATCACACATCAGACTTGGTTGTGTTTTAATGCAAGATGGTAAGGTGATCGCGTATGAATCGAGGCAACTAAAGACTCCTGAGAGAAATTATCCTTCACATGATTTAGATTTTGCTGCTGTTATTTATGCGCTGAGGCTTTGGAGACATTTACAATATGTCGCACTGTGCAAGATCTACACGGAACATAAGAGTTTGAAGTACGTCTTAACTCAAAAAGAGCTAAATCTGCGCCAACGACAGTGGTTCGAATATGTGGCTGATTATGACATAGAGATTCTTTATTATCCAGGAAAGGCTAATGTAGTAGTCGGTGCTTTGAGTAGAAAGACCGCCAAAATTTTTAATCTGTCGGTACAGTCCTTGGTGGAAGAATTCATGTTGATGGATATTGAGGTTGGGAGTAGTACTATGCTTGCTAGTCTAGAAGCAGAAGAGGCCTCATTGATTTCCCTTACATGAGCACATAAGAAGGATGATCCGGATTTGTTACACCTCCGGAATCGAACTGTGAAGGGAGAGCTACCTAATTTCTCCTTGGATGAGCTGGGTACCTTGAAGTATCGAGGTAGATTTTGCATACCTGCCTTTGGTGATATTCGGGCTAATATCTGTGCTGAAGCTCATGGTTCTAGTGTAGCCTACCACCATGGTTCCCATAAGATGTATAAAGATCAAAAGCAAATTGTTTGGTGGTCAGGGATGAAGAATGATATCGTGAAGTTTGTATCGGAATGTTATACGTCTCAGCGCGTCAAGGCTGACCATAGAAGGCCGGGAGGTAAATTAACACCGCTTGATATTCAAAGTTGGAAATGGGAGAGTATTTCAATGGATTTCATCACCGGTCCACCGAAATCTCCCAGTGGGCACGACTCTATTTTGGTGATAGTTGATAGATTAATAAAGTGTGCTCACTTCATTCCCTTTAAAATTTGGTATTCTATGAAAAAGATAGCGGAGATATACCTTGATGAAGTCATCGGGTTACATGGAGTGCCAGTTAGCATCTTGTCGGATTGAGACTCTAGATTTATGTCTCGCTTTTGGAAGAGTTTACAGGAGGGGTTGGGTACTGATTTAAGGTATTCCACTGCCTATCATCCGTAAACAAATTCTCAGACGGAAAGGGTGAATCAGATCGTAGAAGATATGATCAGGTGTTATATTTTCGATCACGGGGGCACTTGGGACGAGCATCTCAGACTCATGGAGTTTGCGTATAATAATAGTTATCAAGAGAGTCTACAGATGGCCCTGTTTGAGGCCTTATATGGGAGGCATTGTAGAACTCCTTTATTTTGGGCTGAAGTTGGTGAGAGACCGTTGCTGGGTCCGGAAGCCCTTGAAGAGATGAATTGTGCTATAACTCATATTCGAGAGAAGCTCCGTGTAGAAAAAGAGCGTTATGAGAAGTATGCTAATCGATGAAGGGTCGATCTGGAGTTTGTGGTTGGGGACTTGGTTTTCCTGAAAGTTTCTCCGATGTTATGTGTTGAAAGGTTTGGAAGGAACCACAAGTTAGACCCCCAGTATATGGGACCTTTTCAAATTCTTGAGCGCATCGAAGTATCGACTTATAGGTTGGATTTGTCTGCTACCTTCCCTGGTGTTCATGATGTTTTTTGTGTGAGCCAGTTGTGGAAGTGTGTCCGTAGCGATCGTCAATTCCTTGACTCGGTGCCCCAGATTCAGCCCAACCTTACGTATGTGGAAGAACCTATTCGTATTCTGGATTCTCAAGATCGAGTGTTGCGGAGAAAGACCATCCCTATGGTTAAGGTTCTCTTTCGAAATCAAGACGTCGAGAGTTCGACGTGAGAATTTGAATCGGCGATGAGGGAATCTCATCCGCACATCTTCTCGTAGTTTCGGGCATGTCTTTATGTTTTTCAGTCATGTTTGATTTTCTCATTTTTGTTTGGTTTTGGAGTTGTGTTAAGTTTCAGGACGAAACTTCATTTTAGGGGGAGTAACAGTAATGCCCCCGATTTTTCGATAATTTTATTTGATTTGGTATCGTCATATTTATGGCGTCATGACGTTAATTTTAACTCATGTTATAATCAGAAAATTTTGTATTCTGGAACTTAAGTTAAATAATTCTGGACTTGCTCGTCAAGTTTCGTCGCGATCCGAGCGATATTCGGGTCTCGGTGATTTTCCAAAGTTTTGTAGAATCTATGTTCGTCGTAGGCTTTGAAAATTTATATCTCGAGAATGGCTCGTCGGATTTTGGTTTTGACTTCGCCGTTGTATTCGTAGCGTCAGTACATCTGCGGTGCGAGTTTCGTTTAATTCATCGCGCGTTTCGGCCTCTATTTTGAACTCGTGTTTCCTTATTCAAAAATATATAAATATAATTATTTTAATATTATAGTACTATTCAAAAATGTCTTTTACTATTCATTTATATAGTTTAATTTCTTTGGATATATTTGTAAAAAGCACTGTTCATGCAAATTATTTTTGTCTGCCTTTCGAGTGGCTGTTGTTCTTCTCGAGAAATATGAATTCTGCCTCTCGAGTGGCTGTTCCTCTTCTCGAGTATTATAATTCTGCTTCTCGAGTACTGTCAGTCTCCTTCTCGAGTACTACTTTTTATTCTCGTGTGAATTTTCATAGCTCTCGAGTGCTGCTTCTTACCTCTCGAGTACTACTTCCTTGTTCTCGAGTACTAAATTTTAGTACTCGAGTAGTCTGTTTTCTACTTCTCGAGTACCTGTAATCTTGTTCTCGAGTGTTGTATATTCATCCCTAGTAGTCCGTTATAGTTTGTGTTCGGGCGCCGTTTTGAGGGTCAAAAAGATGTCGTATGGAAAAAAGGTTAACATAAAATTTGTTTGTCGCAACGAGATCTACAACTTTTATGTTAGGCACTTTTCGATTTGAAGCTATCCTAGATCTCAATATTCATTTTTCATGCACCCGGTCGTAAATAGTCCGTTTTTAGACAAAACTTTTAATGAATATATATATATATATATATATATATATATATATATATATATATATATATACTCTTATACTTAGGGTGATTAGAAAATTCCTTCACTTTCTTCCTCACGCTTTAGACCGAATCGAAACTAGAGCGGCGACCACCTTCCGTTCGTGGATCTTCCGGTGGCTGCCGACAGTGCGCCGGTGCTCAAAATCTTCAACCGAGTATAGATCTGGAAAGCTCTCGTCGAGAGCTACGCCATCGTGGTAAAATTTTCCCCATTTCTTGAAATTTCTCGTTAGGGTTTTTCGGCCCTAACCTCTATTTAGGCCATTTTTGTTCAGATTTCGACTCATCCCGTCTTCTTTTGCCCCGATTTGCGACGAGGACTGATTCGGAGAACTTTTCTGGTAAAACCAAGGCAAGTGGTAGTTTACCATTTTCCCCCTTTTTTCGATTTGATGGTAACAGCTAAACCTTCGTTCTGTAAACTTTGTGCACTTTTGTCATTCTAATTTGTAGATATGTTAGATTTTCCTTTGGAGTCCACTCGATTTTATTTGTTCTTGTCATGATAACTCAACCTTGTAGCATGGTAGTATATGATGAAGAGTTTTATTGTTGGCTTTAATCGCCCTATAAATTGTTTAGAATGTATTAGAGATTATCTAAGAGTGTGTATCATTCCTAAAGGTCGATCAACCGCGTCTTTAATCTAGAGTGTTATGTACAATCCGACGTGCCATATCTCGAGATATATGTGTTGTGGTTTCTTTGGGTTTTCTTGATTGTGGGAGTTAGTGGGCGTAACCACCTCCGCAAGGTTTGTTTCCTTTATTGGTGCCTCGTGGAATTCTACCGTGTTTTTGGGCATCTGCGGTGTATGGTGGAGGGTATGAGACTCCCCCACAGTTAGACAGATATTATATTTATGATGGGTATCTACAGTTGAGAGACCACCTCACCCGTGTTTTTGGGTAGAGCCGACTACAGGTTCTTAATAAAGGTTGTGCAATTTCTTCCTTATAATTTACTTATATTTGTCACTTTATAGCCTTGTGCATCTGGTGTATTTGTTGATGTACGTGACGATTCACGTAAGTGTTCTTTTTTCTTTTTTATAATTTACTTCAGTACCGTTGGTCTTGGGTTGGTACCCCTTTTGACCTTTGTTTATTTTAGCTTATCTTTCTGCCATTATTTGTACATTCTTACTGAGGTGTAAATTCTTTGGAATGCCTCAGGTTCAGAGCTGTAGATTAGTTCGGTGCTTGTTTTGGAGTGCTAGAGCGGCAGTGTTGGCCGTGGTTGTTACCTCATCTTAGCGAGAAAGTTAGTTGTTTATTTTGTTTTACTAGTTCAGACACACTTTATTGTATGTGGGTTCGTGTCAGTTTGTTGACGCCCACAGGATTGCTATTTTTGGATACTTGCTAACTACTTAGTTTTCTTTCTGTGGATGGGGATTACTTGCTCTCTGGGATGATTTATGCTAGGAATGCATGTTATGTATTTTCAAGTATAAAATCTACTATTATTACTTCATGCATTTGCATATTTTAAAACTCTAACTTGTCATATTTAGCGACTGTAAAAGCTATCTTTACTACTATTGTAAATTTAGGGTCTTGCATAGCATGAGTTGTCCTTTGGGGATATTTATACTCATGTAGGATGTTAGAGTCAATCTAAACAAGTATCTTCCGCAGTGTCTAATTATATTTTGATTCGTGGAATAGTTGATCCACTAAGCCGAGGGATACGGCTAACTACTTAACTTAAACTGGATTTTCCTCTAAATAACCTTAAGATCTTTCTTTATGCATTAAGTAGGAGTTTTGCCTGAGCATCCGCAGTTATCCCCTGCTGGCGTGGCATCATGACGCGCATTTTCCCTTACTCTGATAAGTTATTTAATGCGGTGAAAATGCGTGTTGTGTCACTTGGGGACAAGCAAAGCTTAAGTTTGGGGGAATTTGATAGTACGTTTTGTAGTCTAAACTATTAGAGAATTTTCTGGTTTTAAATATGCCAATCATGTATGGTAAGCTTATTTGTTGGCCTCTTTTTGTATATATTTTTGCCAGTAATGTTTTCTTCTCTTTTTGTAAGTTTCTAGAGCTTTCGGCCAAAAATGTCCTGACACGCCCCCCTGACAGGCCCTACATGGGCGTGTCATGGGGCGTAAAACATGATCCCGAGGAAGTTTGCTGCCAGAACAAAAATATCGAGAAAAATTGCTGACACCCCCCCTAACACGCCCTATCTAGGCGTGTCACCCTCATCCCGAAGCCTGCACCCGCCTTTAAAGATTTTCCATTGCTGCAAATCAACATTACTGACACGCCCACCTACACGGGCATGGCCCTGGGGCGTGTTCCAACATTTTCGACGACTGACTGATTTCCTAGCAATGATTGAGACTTTATGTGACTTACATGCTGTAACGACCCCATCCGTTACATGACGTATAGTAGAAGGTCTGGCCGGGGCCCCACACTATATGCCACAAACAGACGGTGAGGTCACAGGATAATACCAAACCAAACACGAATCCTAACTCAGAGCATTCTAGCGAAAGCTTTAAATTGTAATATGAACTCTAACCAGGAATG
Source organism: Platanthera zijinensis (assembly GCA_039513925.1). Taxonomy (NCBI): domain Eukaryota; kingdom Viridiplantae; phylum Streptophyta; class Magnoliopsida; order Asparagales; family Orchidaceae; genus Platanthera; species Platanthera zijinensis. Next base: position 170,274,382 of record CM077088.1, read on the forward strand.
TCCAATATATAAACCACCTTTATATATAACCACGGAATGTACACAAACACATAGAGTTTGCCTTAAAGCCTTACAGTTCCTCTTTTCACACCGTATGGTTTACAAACCTCGGCGCGCAGGCCGGCCATACATGAGTAAAAGAAAACAAGCAAAAACATTCGCTTAGCCTTCAAGGGCTAGCCGCAGCAGCAGCAGTAACAGCAGTAGGGCTTCAGCCCTTCACTTACCACTTGGCTCTCCAGCACCTGCATGGGAACAATCCACCCAACCGGTGGCAAACAATGCAACGGTCAACATTCAGCTGACCCAATTATAACAATCCTACCCCTTTCTCGGGGCATTAGCATTCTTTCCCTGCAAAGCATGGCATCATCATATAGCAACTATGTGCGCGCAGGCACATTCAAGCCATCACAACCATCGGCCACACGGCCCGACAGTCCGTGCACTCAGGGCACATTCTTGGTGTACCGGAATACCAGGGTCAACACCACCGTCTACACGGTATTTGAGCATTCTAGTCTTTCCGGCGCGCGGGCCTAAGACTCTCATTAGGCGCTCCAACAAAACCTATAACCAGGCTTCCAAGTCGGACGGACCTAACGCAGGTACGGATCAGCCACCCCCCATTGCTCAAGTCGCCGTGCCACCTCGAATACGGAAGTATCCATGGCTATTTATAGGCGCGGGTCGGTTTCACCTTTCTTGTTCGGCAAACTGCCTTTTCATCGAGTTGCAGCCCAACGGCTCAACCGCTCATAAAGTGGCAACGCACGACCACAAGAGTTGCATCCAACCCTCTTCATTTCCTGGACATCATCCAGTACTTCCTGCTGCACCAAGCAACAGGTAGGCACAAGGCAACACAAGCCATAATCACGAAGCCTTCTCCGATATGCAAACAAGCATCACCAATCCAGACCATGTCCAGATGGGCTTCACACAGCATGCCTAGAGCCGTACTCCAATTCTGGCCTCTAACAAGGGGGACTTCACATATCTACCCCAAGGGACACCACAACCCACCGCACACTCGCGGGGAAGGGTTTTCCCTATGCAATGCAGAAAAGAAGGACTTCACATGTCCAAGAAGGGAGATCGTTACCCTTGTCGATCTCTTGGGCGCCATCGAAAACTAGCCGGTGAGAAAGAACCGCAGCAGCCTTGCCTTCACAACGCCGGCTTCGGATCACGAATCGGACCACGGGAACTCCGTCGGTGGCTTGATCTCCTCCTCCTTCTTCTTCCTCCTCTCTCTTTCTCTCTTCCTTAAGCAAATGAAGAATGAAGTCTTCATCAGCCTTCACGGATTATATCCAGCCAGGAAATCACCTGAGCCCTTGGATCCAAAGAGAGAAATCTGAACGACCACGATTTGCCCAAAAACGCATTTTTTGGCTGACACGGCCTGTGACACGCCCGTGTCACAGGCCGTGTACCCTTAAGCGGCACACGCGGTATTCGTACCGACTGAGATTTACCAGAACACGGGAATCGACACGCCCGTGTCGAACCTGACACGCCCGTGTCATTCCTGAGACACGCCCGTGTCACCCCTGCCTCATCGAGCTGCAAGCAGTACACGGGTAGGCACACGGCATTGGACATGCCCGTGTCCAACCTGACACGCCCGTGTTCAAGGCTTGGTTCAAGGGCGTGTAACTTTCTGACTCAAACTGCATTTTATTTGAGTGACACGCCCTGGGACACGCCCGTGTCCCAGGCCGTGTACCCCCGACACGCCCTGGGACACGCCCGTGTCCCAGGCCGTGTAAAATGACCTGCACCTCAAAACCAATTTGAGTCTTTTTGGGGTCTTTTTGGGGTGTTACAATCCTCCCCCCCTTAACAAAATTTCGTCCCGAAATTTGCACGGTAAGGAAACAAGAACCAACAATGCTAGAACTTGAGAATTCTGATATAACAAAAGTACACGGTCTACAGTTTATACAAACAGCTCGGGAAATTTAGCTCGCATGGTCTGCTCTCGCTCCCATGTTAGCTCTTCACGGCCACAATTGTCCCATCGGACCTTGACCATCCCGATCACTTTGTTCCGCAACTGTTTCTCGGCTCGATCCTCGATCCGAATGGGTCTAACCCTCGTCGTTAGCCCATATTCGACCGGTACCCGATCATTCTCCACTACTTGAGCTGGATCCTTCACCGCCTTTCGAAGGACTGAGATGTGAAATACATCATGTAATCCACCCAAGTCTGCTGAAAGTGCTAGTCGATAAGCAGCTTCCCCAACTCGCTCCACCACCTCAAACGGACCAAGATACCTCGGACTTAGCTTTTTCAAACGCCGAATCCTGGACACGCCTTTGAAGGGTTTGATCTTCAAATATACCCAATCACCCACCGCGAACTCCACGTTCCGGTGTTTGGCATTGTAGTACTTTGCTTGACGATCTTGGGCTATCAATAGCCTCTCCCGAATAGAGCGTATGAGCGAGGTAGCTTCTTCGACTTCCTTTTTCCCACTCAGCTCAGATTCGCCTGCTTCTGCCCAAGCTAACGGTGTACGGCATTTACGACCATATAACGCCTCAAATGGTGCCATACCAATGCTCGCTTGGTAGCTATTATTATAGGCAAATTCGACAAGAAAGATATAATCTTCCCATCTCTTACCAAAGTCTAGGGCGCACATGCGGAGCATATCCTCCATCGTCCTGTTGGTTCGTTCAGTCTAGCCATCCGTTTGGGGATGAAAGGCCGTACTAAACGCTAACTTTGTACCCAACCTTTGATGAACGAGCCGCCAATCATTCGATGTGAACCGCCCATCACGGTCACTAACGATGCTCCGAGGAACACCGTGCAGTCGAACAACCTGCTCCACATAAAGCTTGGCCAAGGTTTCCACTGAATCATCCTTCTATTTGGAAGGAAGTGCGCCACTTTCGTCAACCGGTCCACAATCACCCAGATGGAATCATGACCGCGTTGAGATCTCGGCAACCCGTGCACGAAATCCATCGAAATATCATCGAACTTCCACTCTGGAATAGGTAACGACTTCAGGAAACTGCCAGGCTTCTGGCATTCTGCTTTCACCAACGCACAGGTATTGCATTCAGCCACATAACGTGCGACATCTTTCTTTAGTCCGGGCCACCAGAACAGCTTTTTCAGATCTCTGTACATCTTTGTGCTCCCTGGGTGAACTGAGTACTTTGCAAAGTGAGCTTCGTACATCAACTCTTCCCTCAATTTACCCACACTCGGGACGCACACGCGACCATTTCTTCGTAACAAACCGTTATCCCAAGAGAATTGGTCATCCGGCCCATCTTTTGCATAGCGCTGGAGACTTTCATCAAGCTCCGTTGCTCGCCGAACTCTGTCCGTAAGGTCATATTGCACCTCCGTCCAGTTCAAGCATGCATCGGTTGACGAACCCTTGTCAACACAAGATATCTCCAATGCTTCCAATTCCTGGATTAAACGCTGATCATGCCTCTGCAACCAGCTTGCCCGTACCGGAGTCTTCCGACTCAAAGCATCAGCGACCACATTTCCCTTCCCGGGAGTATAGTGAATCTCGAAGGTGTAGTCCCCAAGGAACTCCATCCATCTTCGTTGTCGCATATTCAGATCCTTCTGATCCAACAAATACTTTAGGCTTTTATGATCTGTATAGATATCCACTTTAACGCCATATAGATAGTGCCGCCACAACTTGAGCGCAAAGATTACCGCCGCCAACTCCAAATCATGGACGGGGTAATTCCGCTCATGCACTTTCAACTGGCGCGAGCCATAAGCAATCACTTTACCAAACTGCAGAAGAATGCAGCCTAAGCCGCTCCCGGAAGCATCACTATAGATCTCATACCCATCTGTACCACATGAAGATGTCAACACAGGCGCCGTGGTCAAACGACTCTTCAAGTCTTCAAAAGCTCGCGCGCACTCCGGCGTCCAAATGAACTTTTGATCTTTTCTCGTCAGCGTGGTCAGAGGTAAAGCAATCCGTGAGAAGTTTTCCATAAACCGTCTATAGTAGCCCGCAAGTCCAAGGAAGCTCCTGACCTCGGCCACTGAAGACATCACTGGCCAATCTCGAATGGCACTTATCTTCAACGGATCCACCGCGATACCCTCTCCACTTACCACATGGCCTAAAAAGGCTACTGAAGAGAGCCAGAACTCACACTTTGAGAACTTGGCATAAATCTTATTCCTCTGTAGGGTATGCAAGACCAACCGCAAATGGTTTGCATGATCCTCTTCCGACTGAGAGTATACTAAGATGTCATCGATAAACACAATCACGAACAAATCCAAGTACTCTCGGAACGTTCGATGCATTAGGTCCATAAATACTGAAGGCGCATTACATAGGCTAAATGGCATTACCGTGAACTCATAATGACCGTAGCGTGTTCCAAACGCCGTCTTGGGAATGTCACCTTCCCTAATCCTCAGCTGATAATATCCCGATTTCAAATCCAATTTGGAATAGACCGTTGATCCTGCCAGCTGATCAAAGAGGTCATCAATCCGTGAGATCGGATATTTGTTTTTCTCCGTCAGCTTTTTTAATTCGCGGTAGTCAATACATAACCGCAAACTACCGTCTTTCTTTTTCACAAAGAGAACAGGCGCACTCCAAGGTGACATACTTGGGCGTATATATCCCTGCTCCAACAACTCTTGCAATTGGACTTTCAACTCAGCCATCTCTTTTGGCGCGACGCGATATGGAGAGCGGGCCACAGGTTTCGCACCTGGCACCAACTCAATAGAGAAGTCAATCTCCCGCTGGGGTGGTAACCCAGGAAGATCTTTAGGAAACACGCCGGAAAACTCTGACACAACCAGTACCTCACCGACACTGGCCTTTGGCTCAACAGCCTGAATTAGCGTGAAGAATAACTCCGCGCCCTTCCGAACAGCATTGACGACTTGGAGTGCAGACAACAGAGTCCCGCCAACTCCTCGCATACCAGCGAACTTCGTCACAAGTCCGGTATTCTGGCCCAGTGTAATCTCCTTGGAGTTGCAATCAATAAAGGCACGCTGCTCCGAGAGCCAGTCCATACCAAAGATCACATCAAACTCCGATAACGGTAGCACAGCTGCACTCAAACCGAAATCCCGACTTCCTATTTGCACATCCACATCGCAAGCCCTATCCGCAAGCATCACACAGCCATTCGGCAATAGCACCCTTGTACTATCCACCGTCACATGACTTGGTACCCCAATTCGAGATACGAAATCCTTAGACAGAAAAGAATGCGAAGCACCCGTATCAAACAGGGCTCTCGCCAAATTATTCCGAATCAGGACAAAGCCTGCAGCACACACATCATGCACAAGCTATACATAACCAAAAGCAATATCACTTAAGCAAGTAAGCTAATTACTCGTACCTGTGACGACGTCACTTTGCTTAATCGCTTCCTGTTGGCCAAGCTGATAGATTCAGGGCTGTGCCTGAGACGCAGATGAATCAACCACCGCTTTGCCCTTCTCAGCATAAGACGCACCCGTCTTCTTGTCCCCTTTGGGCTGAACAACCCGACAGTCACGGGCTATATGCCCCACTCGGCCACAGTTATAGCATGTACGAGAATCCGGCCTTGATGTCGCTCCCGACACAACGGTCGTAGTCACTTGCCCAGACGGCTTGGACCTCTTGCCCCCTTTCTTCTGGTAGAACGATTTGCTCGGGCGAGGTGCTTGAAACTCTGGCTTCGACGCAACCAAGCCCTTATTCCCTTGCACCCGCCTCATGTCCTTCTCCAACGCGCACGCAGTATCAACCAACGCCTGAAACCCTTGGTTCACTGAACTCGAAAGCAGGAATCGCAACTCATCCCGCAATCCTTCATAGAACCGATTCGTTTTCCTTTGGTCATCCGCGAAGATTGTTCCCGCATACCGTCCCAACCTGGTAAACTCATGCAAGTAGATATCCACGCTATCTTCCCCTTGCTTTAACCGTTGGAACTCATTTTCCATAGCAATGCGTTGCGCCGCTGGGACATGCTTCGCCAGAAATATTCGAGAGAACTCCTCAATCGACACTTGCGTTAATTGCCTGCCCGCCAAATGGTGTACCTCAACCTCGTCCCACCACAACCGCGCCTCTCCTTCAAGCATGAAGGTGGCCAAGGTGACCTTCAGAGTTTCCTCCGCCCTGATCGCTGTCATTATCCGCTTGACACGCGATAACCAATCCCCTGCCTGCGTTGGGGATCCCAGTCCCGTAAACGTAGGCGGACTGAAACTCATGAATTGCTTCAACTGTCGGTCAGCTGCTCGTGGATCTACAGCCTCAACCGGCTCGGGTCTTACATCAACACGAACTGGCACTACTGCCGGCTGCGCTTGCCCGGTCGGCTGAATCATGGCAAATAGCGCCTCAGCAACTAAGCGAACAGTTTCCGCAGATGGAGGAGGTGTTGGCACCTCAGCTGGTGCCGCACTCTCATCAGAGCGCTGGGGCTCAGACTGCCCAGCACCACTACGCGTCACCTATAGGTGGACAAGACACACATTAGCGAACGTATGCAAGCAAAACAACACAAAAAGGAACGCGCAGATTCCTCAAACAAGATTTTGTACATTCCTTAGTGGACATTCCAGAGTTCATTAGCGTTACAGCAGGGCGCATAAACACACGCTTGCCACCCCATAAAAGAAGTCGTCCACGAATTCGAGAGAGGAAGACCGAATGAAGCTGATACCAAAATGTAACGACCCCATTCGTTACATGACATATAGTAGAAGGTCCGGCCGGGGCCCCACACTATATGCCACAAACAGACGGTGAGGTCACAGGATAATACCAAACCAAACACGAATCCTAACTCAGAGCATTCTAGCGGAAGCTTTAAATTATAATATGAACTCTAACCAGGAATGTCCAATATATAAACCACCTTTATATATAACCACGGAATGTACACAAACACATAGAGTTTGGCCTTAAAGCCTTACAGTTCCTCTTTTCACACCGTATGGTTTACAAACCTCGGCGCGCAGGCCGGCCATACATGAGTAAAAGAAAACAAGCAAAAACATTCGCTTAGCCTTCAAGGGCTAGCCGCAGCAGCAGCAGCAATAGCAGTAGGGCTTCAGCCCTTCACTTACCACTTGGCTCTCCAGCACCTGCATGGGAACAATCCACCCAACCGGTGGCAAACAATGCAACGGTCAGCATTCAGCTGACCCAATTATAACAATCCTACCCCTTTCTCGGGGCATTAGCATTCTTTCCCTGCAAAGCAAGACATCATCATATAGCAACTATGTGCGCGCAGGCACATTCAAGCCATCACAACCATCGGCCACACGGCCCGACAGTCCGTGCACTCAGGGCACATTCTTGGTGTACCGGAATACCAGGGTCAACACCACCGTCTACACGGTATTTGAGCATTCTAGTCTTTCCGGCGCGCGGGCCTAAGACTCTCATTAGGCGCTCCAACAAAACCTATAACCAGGCTTCCAAGTCGGACGGACCTAACGCAGGTACGGATCAGCCACCCCCCGTTGCTCAAGTCGCCGTGCCACCTCGAATACGGAAGTATCCATGGCTATTTATAGGCGCGGGTCGGTTTCACCTTTCCTGTTCGGCAAACTGCCTTTTCATCGAGTTGCAGCCCAACGGCTCAACCGCTCATAAAGTGGCAACGCACGGCCACAAGAGTTGCATCCAACCCTCTTCATTTCCTGGACATCATCCAGTACTTCCTGCTGCACCAAGCAACAGGTAGGCACAAGACAACACAAGCCATAATCACGGAGCCTTCTCCGATATGCAAACAAGCATCACCAATCCAGACCATGTCCAGATGGGCTTCACACAGCATGCCTAGAGCCGTACTCCAATTCCGGCCTCTAACAAGGGGGACTTCACATATCTACCCCAAGGACACCACAACCCACCGCACACTCGCGGGGAAGGGTTTTCCCTATGCAATGCAGAAAAGAAGGACTTCACATGTCCAAGAAGGGAGATCGTTACCCTTGTCGATCTCTTGGGCGCCATCGAAAACTAGCAGGTGAGAAAGAACCGCAGCAGCCTTGCCTTCACAACGCCGGCTTCGGATCACGAATCGGACCACGGGAACTCCGCCGGTGGCTTGATCTCCTCCTCCTTCTTCTTCCTCCTCTCTCTTTCTCTCTTCCTTAAGCAAATGAAGAATGAAGTCTTCATCAGCCTTCACGGATTAAATCCAGCCAGGAAATCACCTGAGCCCTTGGATCCAAAGAGAGAAATCTGAACGGCCACGATTTGCCCAAAAATGCATTTTTTTGGCTGACACGGCCTGTGACACGCCCGTGTCACAGGCCGTGTACCCTTAAGCGGCACACGCGGTATTCGTACCAACTGAGATTTACCAGAACACGGGAATCGACATGCCCGTGTCGAACATGACACGCCCGTGTCATTCCTGAGACACGCCCGTGTCACCCCTGCCTCATCGAGCTGCAAGCAGTACACGGGTAGGCACACGGCATTGGACACGCCCGTGTCCAACCTGACACGCCCGTGTTCAAGGCTTGGTTCAAGGCCGTGTAACTTTCTGACTCAAACTGCATTTTATTTGAGTGACACGCCCTGGGACATGCCCGTGTCCCAGGCCGTGTACCCCCGACACGCCCTGGGACACGCCCGTGTCCCAGGCCGTGTAAAATGACCTACACCTCAAAACCAATTTGAGTCTTTTTGGGGTCTTTTTGGGGTGTTACACATGCCCCTCCAACACGGCCGTGGCACAGGGTGTGTCCACCAACGTATAGAAGGAATCATCATTCCCGCCAGAATCTAGAGCCCGAGGTCAACTCCGTGCATGTCACGCCCCCTTGACACGCCCTCCCTGGGCGTGACAGAGGGCGTGACCAACCAGTGAGAATTTCTATAAATTCAGGCCTCCCCCTTGTGTCCAACAAGAAGTTGGAGGTTTAGAGGGGAGGTGCTGCCCTTTTGTTTCTTAGTGTTTTTCGTGTTCTCTCTCTCTCTCTCTTTCTCATTTTATGTCTTTCTTATCCCTAGCTTAGTGTAATCTTTTGTTATAGTTTTAGTAATTTCTTTAGTTGCTAAATGTAATTCTAGTTTAGGTTCTTATTCCATGCAAGTGTAATCCTTTCCTTCAAGTTGTAGTTCTCTTTTTATCATTAATCAAAAAGTGCTCTTTTACTTTGTGTTCTTAATGTTCTTCTACTCATCCCTCCTCCTCCACTTCTCCATGATTAACTAATCCTCCTTGTACTTGATCTTGATGATCCGAGGTTCGAGTTGATTAAGTTATGATGCTTTAAATTTACTTTTCCTTTTTAGGGTTTAGGCCTTCGATTAATTCTTGATTATTCATTGTTGGAGTTATATCATCGATATATAATTTCCATTTTGTTTTCACTCTTAGCTAGCCGAGAGGCTCGTAGTTTGAATTGAACACTCATGATTAAAGTGAGTTGCACGTACCCCTCGAGAGAGGCAGACATTAAATCTCCTGGATTGGAGTGAAATCCAATAGTGGGGTTCACCGCATAAAGCGAGCTTTAGGCCTTCGATTTTGACGAGAGTTCGGTCGAACCTTCATAAACTTAGTTGGGCACGACTTCGAGAGGAGAGTGTTCAAGCTTTAGTAACCTCCACGGTCAAGGACCTTTACCCTATTAAGTTTAGGTTTATATCGCATTTTTAATCAGCTCTTGCTTAGGTGATTCTCGATCGAGTGCTTTTCCATTTAATCGTTTCAACCCTTCCTTGTGATTGCTTTTAATAGCTCTTTATTTAACTGCAAGTAGTTATCTTTTTAACGCAATATTTCTTTTCTTAATCATAATTATCTTTCTCTTAACACTAAAACCATCCTTCGATAAGATAATAGCCTCCGTGTGAGTAGGTTTACTCAACAGTTCCTGAATTTTAATACGATACTTGTGTCCCCAAGCTACAGTTTGATAGGTATACTTTCATAGTTGGATATCTAGTTTGGCTCTCTTTTATCTAGCATGAAAAGCGATCACCAACATCCATAACCAAGTTTGCTGAAAAGTCATATGATGGGATATTTGTTGGTTATAGTAACCACAGCAAGGCCTATAGGGTCTATAACTTGAAGGATCAAGTTGTAGAGGAGTCTATATATGTTGTATTTGATGAAAACTCTATGTTTTATAATAATGAGTCAGGTACATAAAGCATAACAGGTGTGGACTTGAAGCTAAAGGAGCTGTCTATAGAAGATACAATTACAGCAAAGTAGAATATGCAAGAAGAAATCAACATTGTTGAGGAAGTGCTTGCATAGGAAGAGCTAGAAGAAGCAACTAAGCACATTGATCAAGATGGTCTAGGAGATGAAATCACAATACCTGTAGTTGTTAGGCATCAAAGGGATCATCCAAGAGAATTGATACTAGGTGATGCTCAGGGAGAGACCACAAGAAGCAAACATCACAATACTGTGATGTATTCAAGTTTTCTTTCACAGACAGAACCAAAGAAGTTTGAATAAGCTAATTTGGATCCATTTTAGATAGGGGCAATGTAGGAAGAATTGAACAAGTTCAAAAGATGTAAGGTTTGGAAGCTGGTTCCCAGACCAGAAGATTGCAACATCATAGGAACCAAATGGATTTATAGAAACAAACTAGATGAGAATGGTGTAATAATAAGAAATAAAGCTAGACTGGTTGTAAAGGGATATAGATAAGTAGAGGGAATAGACTTTGATCAAACCTTTGCACCAGTGGCTAGGATGGAAGCTATAAGAATGTTCCTAGCATATGCATCCTACAAGGGTTTCAATGTTTACCAAATGGATGTTAAGTCAGCCTTCCTAAATGGCAATCTTAAAGAAAGAGTCTATGTAAGGCAACCATCGGGTTTTGTTGATTCAACTAAACCTACTGATGTTTATTTGCTTTCAAAGGCTCTCTATGGTTTAAAACATGCCCCAAGGGCTTGGTATGAGACTCTGTCTGAGTTCCTTCTGGAGAATAAATTCTCAAGATGGAAAATAGACAATACATTATTCCTAAGTGAAGTCAAAGGCAAGACCATCCTAGTACAAATATATGTAGATGATATTGTATTTGGTTCTACTGATGAGTCACTTTGCACTAAGTTTTATAAATTAATGCAAAGTAAGTTTTAGATGAGTAGCATGAATGAACTCAAGTTTTTCTTGGGTCTCCAAGATAAACAAACTATAGATGGACTATTCATTAGTCAGTCTAAGTTCATCAAGGAGTTAATCAAGAAGTATAACATGGAAACAACCACTTCAATGAGAACTCCTATGGGATCCACTATGTCTTTAGACAAGTATGTTGCTGGCAAGCCAGTTGATATAACCTTGTATTGGGGGATAGTTGGATCACTACTTTATCTAACCACCAGTAGACCAGATATAATGTATTCCACTTGAATCTGTGCCAGATATAAATCATGCCCTAAAGAATCTCATTATATAGCAGTCAAAAGGATATTGATATATTTAATTGGCACACCTAATCTTAGCTTTTGGTATCCAAGGTATAGTGATTTTGAATTGATTGGGTTCTTAGATGCAGATTATGCAGGATGCAAAGAAGACAAGAAAAAGCACATCAGGGTCATGTCAATTTCTTGGAAGAAGGCTGGTTTCATGGAGTAGCCAAAAGCAGACAAGGGTGGCAATATCAACAGCTGAATCTGAATACATTTTAGCTGGACGTTATTGTGCTCAACTGCTTTGGATTCAACATCAGCTACATGATTATAAGTTACAGCTAAGTAAAACTCCCTTATTTTGTGATTCTACAAGTGCTATTTTTATTGCCCACGACCCTGTCTCTCACAGTAGAACAAAGCATATAGAAATTAGATATCACTTCATTAGGGAGCATGTAGAAAATAAAGATATTAGCCTAGAATTTGTTCCTATAGATAAGCAAATTGCTGATATCTTTACCAAACTACTAGAAGAAGAGAAGTTCAATTTCTTTAAATTTCAACTTGAAATGTTAAATCTTGAATAAGCTAAAATAAGGGGTCATCAATTCGGCTTACACTATTAGATATAGACATCTCAAATATCAAAGTGTAACAGTTCAGTAAACAAGATTTTGACTAAGTAAAAATCTTGTGTCGACACTCAGGAAAAAGTGTCGACACCATATATAGTCTTGTGTCGTGTCTCAGGAAAGAGTGTCGACACTACATGTCGAGATTCAGGAAAGAGTGATGAGATTACAATGTCGAGACACTTGTAGGTGAGTTGACTCATGTCGACACATCTTGTCAGCCGAAAATTTCTGTGTGTCGACTCTAGGTATTTTCAACTATTTAGAATAAGCCTACATGCAGCGCGCATTTTCTCATTCCAGGAAGATTTGACTATATAAAGAAAATTGAGTGTAGAAATCAACTACAACTTCTTGAGTTCTTACTAAGTGTCTAGACCTCAAATTCCTATTAGTCGACATTCGAGACTTCTTCCACTCGACGAAATCAAGATCGACGACATCAATGGCTCCAAAGAATGATGAAAACATCAATGAAGGATATGAACTCGTGCGAAATGGATTTTCCTCCGTAGACGAAAGAATTAAGAATATCATTGTCCTAATCCAAGAAGCTGGTCTTGAATATCTACTATTAGAACCAATAAGCATCCAGAAAGGGAGGTACTAGAATTCTTCAACAATACAACATTAGACTCCAGTGCAACAAAGATTAAATCCACTATGAATGGGGAAAAGGTTAAAATAACAAAGAAAAGATTGGCTAAGGTATTTCATATACCTCGAATCAATCAAGAGGATGCCGTAGATTCAACCCAAACTTTTGTAGGACTAAGTTGGTGTAGATTGTATTTAGTATAAAAAATAGGGAGTTCTTTGAATCGAAAGGATATGAATACTCAAGGAAAATTTCTGTCAGAAATAGTTGGAAAAGTGCTGTTGTGTAAGACATACGCACATGATAGAATTTTTTCTCCCATGTTTGAGATAATGATAAGAATAATCTTCAAACTCAAAATTGAATGGAATAGATTGGTATTTGACAAGATCTCTGAGAGTATCAAGAAGCGCAACATGGGTAGGATATTAAGTCTATATTTAGTAAAAGCAATTCCTACTAACCTAATTAAAAAACTGGGCACAAAGATAAATCATATGAGAAAATTGGATATGAGGATTTCGTCTAGATGGGATAGAGTTTTATCCAGAGAACCTTCAATAGTAGAAGAGAAGAAGGAGAAGAAGTAAAAGGTAGTGGTGTAGGAATACAAGTCCTCCAGTGATTCTGAAATACCAGGAAGTTCCAGTACAGATCATAGTGATGCACCAGATACAAACATTCCCCAAAGGAGATCACCTGAAACAAGGCATGAGGTGTAGGGAGAGAATGAACACTCTGTAGTCAAAACTGCTGAGACAAACCTAAAAGAACCTACAATCTTAGACTGTGAAATTGTCAATGACATAGTAGAGGATGTTCTTCATGAACTGGATACAGATTTGATACACTATATGAATAAGGACCGATATGAGAATATTCCAGACAAAGAGGCAGTAGTTTCTAAGGAGACTGTGGAAGAAATCCCACTGGGAGAGGATGCTTCCATCAAGGGGGGAGATAACTGCTTCTCCTAAGAACTATGATCCTACTGTTGAAAATCAACAATATAAGACTACCTTAGTAGACCAATCCCTTGATCAAAATGATGCAAGAGTTGATGGGGAGCAAGCAGCAAAGTCCCCTAGGTCTTGAAGTGTAGAAAAGCAACAATATTTTGCTATTGTTAACTCATCTGAGACAGATGAGGAAGAAGAGTCTCAGCTATATTAAAGAAAAATAACTGAACTAAAAAGGAGAAGCCAAAGCTATAAGAGGACATTATAGTCAAGAAAACCATCTTCTTCTCCTACTGAGGATTTCAGTTTACTCTTGGATCAATTACCAGTAATGTTAGATAAACAAAGAATAGATCTTGGAAAATATGTGGATGAAAGTAAAAAGGATCTACTGTTTCAGCTGGCCCAAGATATAAAATCCATAATATTTGAAGTGAATTTACTGAAACAAGACATGTTAAACTTTTTTTAAAAAGATGCAAATGTTGTGGTTTATCTAGCAAAATAGCAAGCAGAGTCCAAGAAGATTTTAGAAGACACTGCAGTACAACAAGGCTTTGTTCTGGAAAATCAGAAGTGATTGAATGATAATCTCAAAGACATGCATGAAATTTCTCTAACAAAGCTTGCTAAACAAACAACAGCTTTGGAAAAAAAATTACCTCTACATTAGTTACTACTGAAACCAAACTCTCAGATGATTCAGCTTCTCTCAGTACAGTCATAAAGGATTCAGAAAAAGGTATCATTGATAAGATTAAGAAATTTAAAAAATTATTACACTATAGGGACTCATCATGTGGTTGATCAAGTGAGATTTCAAAAGGATGATTTAAGAGATCACATTGCAAAAGTAGTCATAAAGGGGGAGAGGGTTATAATAAAAGACAGTTCTGACTATGCTAAGTGGACTTCCGATACCATCAGAGCTACTCATGGCTACCCTCCTTTATGTGATGATAATCAGACAATTGAGTCTGTTTGCCAACCAGCTCAGTTGGAAGGGATTCCTTGAGTTGCAGACCAGATAATATATTCTCCTCAAAATTTTCAGGATATTCAAAGTGCAGTTCAGACCATGTACAGTCCTCCACCTAATGTTTAGAATGTTGTTTGTGAATAGGTGGAAATGACTTATGATGCTCTGCTGTAAGAAAAAGAAGTCCAATTATCTAAGAAAAGATGTAAAGAACAGGTAGAGGCTAAACCTAATTTTTAGTAGTGGATTCCAACCTCTAGAAATATTATACTCACTGCTTGGCAAGCTATTAACAATAATAGACATGACATGGGAAAGTGGTACTCTAAGAAGGAATGGAGTAAACACCTCAAGCAACAAGAGGTTATCTATAAGTTCAGAAGAGATCAGAAGAATGGGGTGATTCTAGCCACTACTGTTGAACCTAGCAAATATTTTCCCAAGCCCTTCCATTACTTTTAAAGACCAAGGCTTAAGACTAAACAACTTTCCATTATCAAGGACAAAAAAGTACGAAGGTAGCTGATGACAGTATGCCAGAAGTAAAAGCCAACATTCAATCAGGCAAAGGCATTGTCATTCAGAAGCCAGATCAATTTAGATTATGTTGTATTGTCTAGGAATTATGTAAATCTGTTATAACATTTTATAATCTTTGGAATGCTTAAATTTTGTTAAATGGAATGAAAGTGTTCATTTTTTTATTTGATTTTGTTTTCTTAATATAAATTTGTTGTTATGCTAAATCTTTTACATCATATTTTGGTATTGTGATGTATATCATTGAATTGGGGTTATGACTTTTTCAAATATGGGGAGATAGTTGGGTACATTGGGAATTTTGTACCTGATTTGGAGAAATCCCTTATCAACTCAATGATATACACAAAGTTGTATTTGATGCATGTTAAGTTTACATGTGCAGGATTTAAAGTGAAGAAATTATCTAAGCACTTATGTGTCGACACAGTTCAATTGTGTCGACACCTCAAAGACAGATTATGTCGAGACAATCTCATTATCGACACAAGGCAGAATCAGAAGTTGTCGACACAGTAGGCAGTTTGTGTCGAGACAATCTCATTATCGACACAAGGCGGAATAATAAGTTGTCGACACAACAGGTAGATTGTGTCGAGATAATCTCACTGTGTCGACACAAGGCAGAATTAGTAGTTGTCGACACAAGACAAAATATGAAGATGCCAACACAACAGATAGTTTTGTCGAGACAATCTAACTATCTCAACACAAGGAAGTATTTAGAGATGTCGACACAGCAGACAGTTTTGTCGAGACAATCTAACTGTCTCGACACAAGGCAATATTTAGAGTTGTCGACACAGATTACGGGTGTGTCGAGACAAGTCAAATGTCTCGACACTTTCAGCTTATGATGAAAATTTTTCCAAGTTTGAATGTGTCGAGACCACTAGGTTATCTCCACACAAGTGTTGAGACATCCGGTACAACTCGACTTATGTTTCAGAATATGCTGAGTCGACACTAGAAATGTCAATACAAGTCAGAATTGATTGCAGAAAACTCATACTTCAACAGAAACTGGTCAAGGAAGAATTTGATGTATGCTGTTGATGTCATCAAACAGAATCTAGTAATTTGCAAAGTCTATAAATAGAAGGTCCTGCATTCTCAAAGAATAGAGAGATAGAATCAAAATACACACAGGAACAACTGACGGATAAAATCAGGCAATCAGAATTTCTCATTCTAATTTCTTCCAAGTCCTAACCAGACGACATTTTCGAGAAAGAGGATGAAGACAAAGGTTTTCAAGAAGATCTTCAAATCCCTTTTTACTAGGTTGATCTATAGATCAAATTGTATCTGATCATCAACACCTTCAAGGTATTCATGTCGATCAACATGAAGAAGTTTGTTGATACAGAGAAGGAACTTTTCAGTCTACAGATCTGTCAAGAAGAAATCCAATTACATCTGATTTGAAGAATCTGTGTAAACAGATATAACAGATTTCATGTTTTCTGTTATCTGTATTTTATATAATCACTTTGTATTGTAAGAAATCCTAGAGATTTGAGTGGGTAGGATAATCTTTTCTCTAAGATTGTAAGCCTAATTAATAAAGGCTGAGGTAGGGTTATTGAGAGGGCCTGAGGTAGGAGATTAAGGGAATCTCTGAGGTAGGACCAGCTTGTCTGAGTGTAGGTTTCTTGATAGAAACTAAGCCTATAGGATCTGAGTTGAAAAGGAGGAGCTATAACCTTTTCTATCACATTGCAAGTGAGGAAGGAGGGGGATACTCGATGTACCCAAGATAGGGGAACCACTATAAATTCTGTGTGTATTGTGTGCTGTTCTTTATTGTGTGTTGTGTGTGGTATAATCTGTGATGACATTATTGTTATTAAATTAGAGATAAAGTATTGTAAGGAATCATAAAAATAGGGTCACATATTCACCCCCCCTTTAGGTGACTATCTACCCATAGGCTTGACTTTCACCCATAAAGAAGTCCAAATGGCCCATCATGGGCCATTTGTATTTGGTGCTCCAGCCCCAACACTCAAGGGAAAATCAGTGGCCTATTCTTAGGTTCTTCCAGCAAAAACTAAACCAAGGGTCAGTCAGTCAGTAATGCTGACTTGGCTATCCCTGAGGCCATTAAAAACATGTTAACTACAAAGAAGACTGTTGTTGATGAAAATCAGAGTAAGCCAAGTACTTCTACTAGCAGACTCACCTTTAGTCATATTCTTGCTGAGAGAAATAATAAGAAGGCTAAAACACACCCTTCTGAACAGGCATCTAGTGATGGCTTGCACTATATAAAGGTTGTTCAGAAGAGGAGATATAACATCCATGAATGTTTGTGTTGTGGTAAAGTGGGCAACTTTGACATAGATTATTGGCACAACCCTAGTGTGCCAAGGGAAAGGGTGAGTCTTCCTAACAGGTCTGTTGTAGGTAGACATGTGAATTTTTTTGCTTACAAGAACCTAGGATCCAATAAATATTGGGGTCCTAAGGTAAAATAGTTTATGTTTGCAAGATAGTCCAAGTACCCATCCCCCATGTGGTATTTAGACAAAGGTTGTTCCAGGCATAAGACTGGAATAAGGAGCTATCCTAAGGATCATACTTTCATTAGGAATGGCCCTAAGATCTGCAGTTGGGAAGTTGTAGATGGATATTGACCATCAAGCATACTCCTCCTATTGCCCACGAGGAAAAGGATGTTGTGTGGATTCCTGAAGAAGAACAAAGTACACATTTCTTGGGTGAAGACCTTCAAGTGTTATCAAACTGGATAAACAGACCAGTAGGATCTAGCTATTGAAGCTCTAAGATATCTGACTGATGGGACATAGTACTGCTACAACTTCAGCATAATAGTGAGGAGAAGAACAAGCAGGATGTACTCATCACCAAGGAAAGCACTAGAAATAGCTCTTTTGAGAGTAGTAAGGAAGGGGCACATGACCCTCAGCTGAAAAGACCTTCAATCCTCAGCTGTGAAAATTCTCAAGTAGTATCCTCAGCAATAAGATTCTTCTAAGGAAACAAAAGAGATAAGAATGCTTAGGTTTCAATATCTTTCGAACCTACAACAAAGATTGTCCAAGTGGAAGTCAGTGGGTATTGTGGATGGGATCTGTGTAAATATTGAGGGGGAGACTGTTAAGCTAGATGCTCCTATGGATGGGGAGCAAGTTCAGGCTAGGTTGCTGGATAAGCTTGAGTTTTACCTAGAATACCTCCAGCACAGAATAGATCTGCAATACTTCTTAAGATTAGCTTGTCCCTACGAACATTGCTGAGGTTGAGGGGGAAACTACCCAAATGGTTGCACCTGCTGTGGGAGAGCTACTATCTCAAGTTCAAGAATAGCTGGATTGATCCAGCTATAGTTGATACAAGTCTTCAACTTCCTATGGGAAATTCAGAGATTGAAGAGGAGATTTCAACAGAACTCCAAGCTTAAGAAGATGAGAATGACAAAACCTCCCTGACTGCAGCTGTATGAAACCCTAAATACAGTTATATCTGAAGAAGTCATAAAAGGAGTAGACTATGATCAAGAAGAGACTGTGTAGGGTGCAAGGAAGATAGCAAAAGTAAGGATGAAACCTATCAATTCTAAGGGAGAAGGTAGGTTTCATTAAGTAGAAAGAAGCTATATCCACTGCTGAGTCAAAATACATCTCAGCAGGTAGCTGCTGTGCACAGTTGCTATGGATCCAGCATCAACTCTAGGACTAGTGCAATCTCAATTGCTAGGAATCCTATATCTCACGGCAGGACAAAACATATTGAGATTATGTATAATTTTATTAGGGAGCATTTGGAGAAGGAATACATAAGCCTTGAGTTTGTCCCCAAAGACAAGCAAGTGGATGACATCTTTCCTAAGCCACTAGATGAAGTCAAGTTCAACACCTTCAAGTTTGAGTTGTGTATGTTGAACTTGGTAAAGATTCAGTTGATCCATGTTATATTTCTATTGTAGGAATAATTTTTCTTGCAGGTAGATAAGTCTTTCAAATGGTATCAAGAATTAGATGGACTTAGTGTCCAGTAAAGATATTGATAGAAGATGCTCCTATTGAGGGGGAGCAAGTCAAGATGCTCTTGTTGAGGGGGAGCAAATCCAGCTGCTGCAACAATGGATAAAAGACCAGCATGTCCTCAGGACAATACACAGGCTGAGGGGGAGATCAACCCTAGTGGAGTGCTGATGTGAAGTCACTGCTGCTGCTGAAAAGACAGTGTTGCTGCAGGAGTAGAGGAAAATCCAACACCTCTCTGACGACAATTGCATTCTGCAGAAGTTTTAAGTGGTATGAGGAGTGGCATCTGCTAAAGTGGATAACTGATAGCAGCTAGCTCAAGTAGATCAACGGACCACTCAAGTGTCAAGTGGTTGCAGTGATGTGTTGTATCAATAGTGTCAACACAAGAGGTATGATATCTAGTCAAGTAGTTTGATCACTAGGATAATTTATCAAGTGATATCAACACAAGATTTTTGCTAGGATCAAGAAATACTTTCTCCTATGATACTACCACCTCCCTCATTAGATAACTATTGTTTTGAAGAAGCCAGAAAGGGGGAAATGGTACCAATGTGGAAGCAATACATGGATAGGGGGAGATGTTGGAGAAATACTTGACATGACCAGATCATGTTAAGTAAGTACATATTTCTTGAAAAAATTCAAGCAGTATGAGGAGTGCAATGAATGCATATTGGGCCATTGCACATTACTTTCCCATCCCCTAATGGGATAAGGAAAATGCTCCATTTAAGTGTTAAGTGGTATAAGGAGAGTGCATATTACTTTAGCAAATGCTCAAGTAGTATGAGAAAGTAATTGTTGGGTCTTGTTTCCACAATGACCTTAATTTGAAGAAGTCCTCCTAAAACTAAGGTGAATTGCAGTGTATTTGATCTTGTGTTTGAGTTATGTATGCAGGACTCTAATTGACAAGTGTAGACCAATGTCAGTCTGCAATGGGTCACCAAACACAGGACCATGCAATGTAATCCCTCATTGTGTGATCCAAGGTGTTGGCCCATGTATAACCTCTCTATTGGGATACACTTATCCTTCATGCACATTGGATGGATGGACAGAAGCATTGGAGCTAAGCTTTCTCAGAGAAAATTTTCCTAAGTCCTTTATACTCGAGTATTTCCTTGTAATACACGAGTAAGGTAATTCATACTCGAGTAACTCCTGTTCCATACTCGAGTAAGTGTTTTTGATACTCGAGTATAACTTCTGATACTCGAGTAAGTTTTCTCTATACTCGAGTATATCTTCTGATACTCGAGTAAGTATGTTCACACTCGAGTAATTGATTTTTGATACTCGAGTAAATTCTTCCATACTCGAGTAATTGACTCTGATACTCGTGTATGTAAACGTTTCTCAGGTATATTTTCTGATACTCGAGTTTAGCCTTTTGATACTCGAGTATATCGTCTTGATACTCGAGTATACTTTTCTATTACTCGAGTATACAATTCTGATACTCGAGTATACCATTTTTGATACTCGAGTAATTCATTCTTCTCTCCTGTATTTCTCTCTTTCTATACTCGAGTATACTGCTTCTTGCTACTCGAGTAATCCATCTCTCCATACTCGTGTATATCCTCCATTACTCGAGTATCGCAGTCAACTTCTCCAGAATTTTTCTAAGTCCATTTTCATCATAAGTATTTTGAATCTGTCAATTCTGATTGGTCCACGTGTGTATCATTAATCAATATTATGACCGTTGGAACCCACCTATAAATAGGTCTTTTCAGAAATGACTTTTAAGTTTTATTACAGTTATTAATATTCTTTTTAAGAAAGAGAAATTCCGTGAACCCTAATTTCACGCCGCCGCCATTGCCGTTCACGGAAGAAGAAGAAAATTTTGGATCGCGACCTTCGTTTTCATCGATCTTTTCTCCAGCGATCCAGAAGAAAGAGAATCACTCGATCTTGCCGAGCCTTGAAGATTCCAGATTACTTTCTCGATCGAGGTGGTTCTAGATCTCAGATTCGTGGATCTTTCTCTAGTCGTCTTCTACATTTTCTGATCAAGCCAAAGTTCTCAAAGAAGAAGACAGTTGAAGATCCAGATCTGAATAAATTTGTTTGTATATTTCTTTATACAACCTTTTATTCTGTAGGAGTCTTGACTCGTTCTTCTGTAGGAGATTTTCTCCGAGTTCTTATTTTATCGATTTGTAGGAAGGTTTTCTTCCGAGTGTAGATCCATGGATCGAGATTTTGTAGGAACGTTGTTCCGATTGTAGGATCGTTTTGATCCGAGATAGTGGAGTAGCCAAGTCTAGTGATTTACTAGATTGGTGAGGGTGAGAGTGGATGTACCCAAGTTGGGGAACCACTATAAATCCTGTGTTTCTCTGTGGATGCTTGATCTGTGCTGTGTTAATTTTTATTCCGCAAATAGAATACACGCACATCTCACCTATTCACCCTCTAGGTGATTTAGGTAACACACTAACCGTCTTTCAATTGGTATCAGAGGGAGGTTGATCGTTAAAAGGTTAACACCTTGATCTGATCCCCCGAGTTGTCTTTAGAGAAGTAATCAAGCATGACAGAGCCAAGGATTTTTCTAAGCTCCCAGTGTGCAGTAAGGCAAACTTTCCCATGTAGAAAGAGAGAATAAAACTTACATGGAAGCTGTTGACCCCGCTTATTCATGATAGTGGAGGAAGGCCCTTATATCCCTATGATTGCCTCCACTAGTGATCCTACAAGGAGGTGCCAAAGAAGTTGATGGATCTTGATAAGAGTGAGATTGCACTTCTCCTTAGACAAGAAAGCCAAGAACATCATCGCAAGTGCAGTCAATGATTCTATGTTGCAGAACCTCATTCACTGCCAATCTGCCAAGGAGATGTGGCGGTCTCTAATCATCTTGATGGAAGGCACAGAAGAAGTAAGGGATGACAGAGATCCCTTCTGAATCAGAAATCCTCCTTAAGCAAGGACCAAAGGAAAATATTGCTGACACATATGAAAATTTCTTCAAGATTGTCAACGTTTAAGGAACTATGGCAGATGTTCACAGATGGTGAACTAAACGACAAGTTCCTAAGATCCTTCAAAGGATTGGGACAACAAGATATGTGCCATCAGAGAGTTTGGAAGATTAGCAGAGACTGACCCTCAGAACCTCTTCGGAAAGCTTATGTCATATGAGCTTCAAAATCAATAATAGAAAAGCTGAAGAAGAGTTCAACAGGCCCTCATCCAAGATATGTCAGTTGCTCTAAGGGCAGACAGCTCAAGGAAGGCCAAAGCTGCTTCCACTCAAGGAGACTATGAAGAAGAAGAGTCCGAGCCAAGCACCTCAGGCTCAGATCTATCAGATGAAGAGTTTCATCTTCTCTCTCGACAATTCAAGAAGTTTCTTAGCAACAAGAAACAAATGAGAGAAAATGATTCCTCGTCCAGAAGATCACGTCCTGATGGTGATCGTCACAGCAGACATGACAGGTATAAATCTAAAACGAACAAACATGTTTCATCTAACGTTGTTTGTTATTCCTGCAGTAAGCCAGGGCATATAAGCACTGAGTGCCCTCTGAAGAAGAAAGAAGGAAGAGGCATAGAAAATTTCCTTCAAGGGAAAAGGAAGAAAGAAAGAAGCTTCATTGCCAAAAGCCAAAGACCCTCAGTGACTCTGACTCATCTGAGTTAAGTGCGGATGAAGAAGCCTACTTCAGGCTTATGGCCTTGTCTGACCAAGAGGACAAAGACAACGGTAACTCCTCATATACCGGGAAGGTAAATTCTCACACACCTCTTTCTGCCTCAGATTCTGACTCAAATGGTCATAATGGCTATTCTTCTGGGGAGGATGATTTTGAATTGGTAAATCAGTATCAAGTCCTATTGACTGCATTTGACAAATGCCGGAAGGTAGTCAAATTGCAATCAAAAGAGATTGCATCCCTCAAAGAGGTGGCATCAAATCTGAGGGAGGAGATTGACCAAATGACCCTCTCAGAGATGAAGTTCAATCTTTGAAGGAGGAAATCAAAGACTTTACTGAATTAGTAAATCATAAAGACTTTCTCCTGGATGAATTGGAAGCAAAGCTAGTCATTGAACGAAAGCTGGTTGAAACTCTCACCATGCCTACAACTGTGCTTCCAATCACTAATGGAGAAACCTCCTTTGAGAAAAATAGCAGTATAGGACATAAATCAGTCAAAGGTAAAGGCAAGGCTATCCCAAGCCAAACTGTTGCCTCACTGAAGTGTGGTCCTTACACTCATGGGGCAAATGAGAAGAATTCACCAAAAGCTAAAACTGGTGTAACAAAGGCCAAGGAGACAAGGAGCCATGTACTTGTTGTAATCATGAGGCTTTCTCCTCCAAGTCAGGTGCTCTTGCTAGACCTCCTATCCATAAGGTAAGGCAAGAGAACAAGAGAAGGTACAACTGGTCTAACTGTTGGTGTTGTGGCAAGGTTGGTCACTTCGCCATAGATTGCTGGTTTAATCTCAGATATGTTTTAATCCTCAAGTTGATAATGTGAGAAAGACCACTCACAATATTAACTCTCATAGGGGAGGATACTAACAAGAGACCTAGGACCCAATCTTGTTTGGGTTCCTAAGGGATTCTAATCTTGTGAATGCAGGTATGTCCATGGGCTAACAAAATTCTTATCTAGCAAATGGACAAGAAGAAGTTCCAGAAAAATTCTTGGAACTAGAAGATTAAAGTACCTCTGTTGGAAAGCTTGATGGTTTAGCAGCTGAAGAAGAACTTCCTCATGCATTGGTTTAGGGGGAGCTTCTAGCTGCTCACCTTGTCCAAAAGAACCTCAAAGGTGTTTGAGCCTTCAGCAAGGATGGAGACATGATTGATATCCCCTGCCATGTCCCCTATTCAAAGATGTCAGAAAGGGGGAGAGCAAAGGGGAGAGAAAAAAGGGAGAAGAAAGGAATGAAAGATAGATATAAGGGAAGAAAATTTGCAATCCAAATGAAGATTTCAGAAGGAGATGAAATGCAAAACAATTCTAGTACAGAAATGGGGAGAAATGCAAGACAATTAGAGTAAAGAAATGTAAGACAATGCATCCTCTTTCATGTCATTTTGTTTTAATAACTCTAGCAATTCAACTTAGTAGATGGTGTTCTGACTTCTTCAAATAGGGGGAGATTGTTGGGTCTTGTTTCCACAATGACCTTAATTTGAAGAAGTCCTCCTAAAACTAAGGTGAATTGCAGTGTATTTGATCTTGTGTTTGAGTTATGTATGCAGGACTCTAATTGACAAGTGTAGACCAATGTCAGTCTGCAATGGGTCACCAAACACAGGACCATGCAATGTAATCCCTCATTGTGTGATCCAAGGTGTTGGCCCATGTATAGCCTCTCTATTGGGATACACTTATCCTTCATGCACATTGGATGGATGGACAGAAGCATTGGAGCTAAGCTTTCTCAGAGAAAATTTTCCTAAGTCCTTTATACTCGAGTATTTCCTTATAATACACGAGTAAGGTAATTCATACTCGAGTAACTCCTGTTCCATACTCGAGTAAGTGTTTTCTGATACTCGAGTATAACTTCTGATACTCGAGTAAGTTTTCTCTATACTCGAGTATATCTTCTGATACTCGAGTAAGTATGTTCACACTCGAGTAATTGATTTTTGATACTCGAGTAATTTTCCATACTCGAGTAATTGACTCTGATACTCGTGTATGTAAACGTTTCTCAGGTATATTTTCTGATACTCGAGTTTAGCCTTTTGATACTCGAGTATATCATCTTGATACTCGAGTATACTTTTCTATTACTCGAGTATACAATTCTGATACTCGAGTATACCATTTTTGATACTCGAGTAATTCATTCTTCTCTCCTGTATTTCTCTTTCTATACTCGAGTATACTGCTTCTTGCTACTCGAGTAATCCATCTCTCATACTCGTTTATATCCTCCATTACTCGAGTATCGCAGTCAACTTCTCTAGAATTTTTCTAAGTCCATTTTCATCATAAGTATTTTGAATCTGTCAATTCTAATTGGTCCACGTGTCATCATTAATCAATATTATGACCGTTGGAAACCACCTATAAATAGGTCTTTTCAGAAATGACTTTTAAGCATTATTACAGAAATATTCTTTTTAAGAAAGAGAAATTCCGTGAACCCTAATTTCACGCCGCCGCCATTGCCGTTCACGGAAGAAGAAGAAAGTTTGGATCGCGACCTTCGTTTTCATCGATCTTTTCTCCAGCGATCCAGAAGAAAGAGAATCACTCGATCTTGCCGAGCCTTGAAGATTCCAGATCTACTTTCTCGATCGAGGTGGTTCTAGATCTCAGATTTGTGGATCTTTCTCTAGTCGTCTTCTACATTTTCTGATCAAGCAAAGTTCTCAAAGAAGAAGACAGTTGAAGATCCAGATCTGAATAAATTCTGTTTGTATATTTCTTTATACAATTTTATTCTGTAGGAGTCTTGACTCCGAGTTCTGTAGGAGATTTTCTCCGAGTTCTGTAGATCCGGTTTGGATCGAGTTTGTAGGAAGGTTTTCTTCCGAGTGTAGATCCAGTGGGATCGAGATTTGTAGGAACGTTGTTCCGAGTTGTAGGATCGTTTTGATCCGAGATAGTGGAGTAGCCAAGTCTAGTGATTTACTAGATTGGTGAGGTGAGAGTGGATGTACCCAAGGTTGGGGAACCACTATAAATCCTGTGTTCTCTGTGGATTGCTTGATCTGTGCTGTGTTAATTTTTATTCCGCAAATAGACGCACATCTCACCTATTCACCCCCCTCTAGGTGATTTAGGTAGACAACTAACCGTCTTTCAGTAATGACTTGACATGTTGAGTCAATGCATTTAAATGGAGAACACTTAATTGTTATGTTGGTAATTCAAGTGGAATAAGAATGCTACATCTACTAGCTTACAGCTGCTTTGAATTTTCAAAGTGGTATGAGAAAGCTTACAGCTACTTTGAACTTATATGCTTTATGTGTTAATTCTTCTTTGTATTGTTGAGTGTTCTGGCTTCTTCAAATAAGGGGAGATTACTGGGAATATTGCCCTCAATGTTATCTAGATTTGAAGAGGCATCACAATCAATACTAAGAACACAATTGTATTTGATGTTGTGCAAGTTCATTTTGTGCAGGATGTTCCTTGGAACAAGTTTAGATAGGTTGTCTAAGTGTTTGTGACAGGTGGTCACAAGGTAGAAATGTGGAGGGACATAAATCTATCTAAGTCCACATACATTGAGTGAAGCCAGTTCACTCAACGCCAGATGTCAAGTAAGGATGCTGGAAAGACTGAAAATTATCTAAGTCCCTAGACGTCGAGTGAAGCCAGTTTAATTGATGCCATATGCCAAAAAAGTTTTGAGTAAAGGATGGGCAGTCAAATTCTTTGAAGAATCTGTCAAGAATTCTGGCTAAGTCCAGAAGCGTTGACTGAGGACAGCTCACTCAATGCCCAAAGAAGAAGGCATCGATAGACCAGTGTTCAGTCAAAGCTTAAGAAGAGATAGCCAGAAAAATCTATCTAAGTCTAGATGCGTTGAGTGAGGACAACTCACTTAACAAAAGCCCATCAAGAAAATCGGCTAAGTATAGAAGCATTGAGTGAAGCCAATTCACTTAACGCCTCAGCATGAAGGCAGTCAATCAGTGAAGAGGCTAAGTCCAGAAGTGTTGAGTTATGAACATTCACTCAAAGCAGTCAACGCCTAAAAGTGTAGAAGTTATTGGCTAAGTCCAAATGCATTGAGTTATGAAGGTTTACTAAAAGCACTCATTGCCTAATGGTAGAGAGATATTTGCTAAGTCCAAATTTGATGAGTGATGAATATGCACTTAATGCATGGCATTGCAGATTATTTTGCTAAGGGTTTTTGCGCTGAGTGACGACTATTCACTCAATGCACTCAACACCTGGGATGAAACTATGAAAATGACTAAGTCCACAGATGCTGACATCAGCATGAGTCTGCAAAGTTTCAAATTATTGCGAGAAATCTACAGTACACGACAAATGGCACCGCAGGCCTACTGTATGACTTTTTTTGAAAAAGCAAAGTTGCAGCCAACAAATTTAGGTGGGCCCACATGTCAAATAGTCATTGGATGACGGAATATAAAAGGCATGAGATCAATGGAGACAAAATAACTTTTGGAAGAGAACTTTTAGGGTTTATAATTTTGAAAAGAGGCGGAACTTCATCTTCTTCTTCCTCGCTATTGTTACAGAGCTTTAAGCTTAAGTTCAAACCCGCTGATCTGAAAGTTCACCTAGTTAGCTATAGCAATATTCACCTGTTACAACAAGTTCAGAAGAAATTTATGAGAAAGAAGAAGCAGAGCATTCTAATCTCTGCAATCAAGGTTAGCTGTTTGAAGAATAAAAAAGAACTGTCTACTCTTCTGTCTTCAACAACAAGATCAGAAACTTGTGTTTCTAAGTTACTTCTAGCACATGCAGCTGTATCTTGAAGATCAACATTCTTGTTGCTGATAAGAAGTTACAGCTGGGATTTTCTCAGCTCAGGAAGCAGCAAGGCAAGCTGTAGTTACGTCACAATTCCAGCTGGTTATTTCTGAAGAACAATTTCTGGTGCTGTGAAGAAGAATATAGGACTGAGTTTCTCTCTCAGTTCAGGAGAAGCAGTTCTCTGCAAGGTACTTCTCAGTACAAGCCAAGTCATCCTGAAGATTATTTTCTTATTATCGAGGAAGAAGAAGTTAGGGCTGGGTATTTCCAGTCCAGGAAGGCAAACTATGAGAACTTTTCTTTGGAGTCAAATCAACACAACCGACCATTCTCTCTATAGGATCCAGTCTTGGATCTGAGCTGTAGGGCATTTGTGCCTGAGATTGTAGGATCCCTGTTATGGATCTGAGGTATGGCCTTTATGCCTGAGTTGTAAGCCTAAAATTATAAAGGCTGAGGTAGGATCCAGTTTTGGATCTGAGCTGTAGGATCATTTATTGATCTGAGGTAGGGCCCGTGTGCCTGAGGTAAGGCAGTTTGCCTGAGGTTAGAAAGTCATTCACTCTGAGTGTAGGGCTTGGGTGCCTAAGTTGTAAGATCCAACTTTGGATCTAAGGTAGGGACTTGTGCCTGAGCTGTAGGAGAGTCATCCTTTTTGAGTTGTAGGGCTAACCTCCTAGCCTGAGTTGTAGGACTACTAATTTAGTCTAAGGTAAGTGATCTTTGGATCACAGAGTTGTAGGAGCAAGCTTGCTCTAAGGTAGGGCTTTGTGCCTGAGGTAAGTGAATGTTATTACTTTAAGGTTAACTAGTCACCAAGAGGGGGGGGGGGTTAATAGGTCTTTGAAATTTCTTAAGTCTTTTTGTTATTTTCTTTCTAAGTGATCTAGAGCATGTCCTTAGAACCTGCAACATAAATAAGAACAAGCAACATGACACATCATGCAGATATATATAGTGGTTCCCCAATTGGGTACATCCACTTTCGCTCCCACCTTTCTAACTTATGTTAGACAAGGCACAAACCCCTCTAAATGCTCCTCAAAGATTACACCTCAGGCCCTCAGCCTTACACTCAGGTTCTTTTCAGAACCCTACCTCAGAACCACTAAGGT
Organism: Platanthera zijinensis; assembly: GCA_039513925.1. NCBI lineage: Eukaryota > Viridiplantae > Streptophyta > Magnoliopsida > Asparagales > Orchidaceae > Platanthera > Platanthera zijinensis. The sequence continues at coordinate 170,303,089 of CM077088.1, forward strand.
TCCTACCTCAGAGCCCTGCAGTGCTCCTACAGCTAAATGGTCCTCAAACCACATACCTCAGCCTTATCTCTAAGGCCTACAGCTCAGGCTTTTCAGCCCAACAACTTCAGGCATAAGGCCCTACTCTCAGAGTGCTGCAATAGTCCTACAGCTCAGTACCCTTCCAGGTACCTACCTCAGTACCCTTCCAGGCACCTACAGCTCAGCCTCCTCCAAGGCCTACAACTCAATGACACACTTATCACCTATATCTCAGTTGCTCAATAGTCACCTACCTAGGGCACTAGGCCCTACTACTCAAGCTGGGAGGAAAACCCTACTCTTAGATCCACACTTGGATCCTTCCTCAGTATCCCAGCAAGGCACCTACCTAAGTGACAAATTAGTCACCTACAACTCAGGCACAAAGTGCCCTACATCTCAGATTCAGACAAGCTGAATCCTATAGGAAATTAATCAAAAAGTTGAAATAAAATAAAACCTTGACTCTGAGATAAATCTCAGAGTCTACCTTGCTGGACTGAGCAAATATCAGTCCAGCCCTCTTGTTGTGGAAGGAATTAGACTTCTTCTACAACTTGCTCCTTTTTGCTACACTGAAGAACAACTATTTGTTATTGAAGGCTGATGTCCCTTCACACAGCTATCTCTCCTTACTGATTAGATGAATCATTTACCTTGTTTTGGAAAGAACAAACTTGATGAACTGGAAAAAGCTTCAGCTATCTTTCTCTGCCTTTCTGGCTAGCTCTGCTGGACTTGGCTTTCAAGCTCGTCGGCTAAGATGAAGTCCAAACACCTCTCATTTTGTTTTCTTTTCCGGTCCTATGTTTGTTAACCCTAATCCCCTTTTCTTCTTTTCCTTTTATATCTATTGATTTGAATCAACAGCAGAATTTAAATGTGGGCCCCGCCAAGGATGGTGTGTGCCACCTCCCTCAGAAGAGGGCAAACAGTACTTTCCGGTTGTAACATCCCATTTCCAACTAGACCCCTAAGAGTGATTTTGTCATGACAAAACCTAGGAAGCCCAAGAAAGAGTCAAGTGGACCTGGTGGTGTGGATAGAGGCACTATGGTCTGCAAATAGTAAACTCCAAAACCTTGGTTTAAGGTGATCATGAAGCTTCACCAAGACTCCAAGACCCCACCCATACCTTTATAACCCTAGTAAGGGGTCATTGGGTCACTAAGGACCCATGGAGGGCAGCCAAAGGACCTGAGTTGACCAAAGTCAACTCTAACCCTAATTAGGTCAAATTGACCTACACAAGGGTCAATTGCAGTCTCTTAGCCAAATGGACCACACCTATACCTCCATAACCCTAGTGAGGGGTCAATGGGTCACTAAGGACCCATGGAGGGTAGTCAAGGGAGCTAAGTTGACCAAAGTCAACTCTAACCCTAATTGGGTCAAATTGACCTACACAAGGGTCAATTTCAGTACCTTAGCCAAGTGGACCCCACCCCTACCCTCATAGACCTAGTGAGAGGCCAATAGGGTCACCAAGGACCCATTAGAACCAATCAAAAAGGCTAGGTTGACCAAAGTCAACTCTTGACCTAAAATGGTCAAAGTGCCCTAGTTAAGGGTCAAGTGACCTTCAAGGGCCAATCCAACCCCACCTTGACCCTAGGGGAGGCTGATGGGTCACCAAGGACCCATTAAGGAAACCTCAAGGACCAAATTGACCTAAGTGGGCCCTAGACCAAGTTTAGGTAAAGCTAGCCCAAATGGGCTAACTCAAGCTCAAGCCCAATTAACTTGGGCCAACCTTGTTTTGATGGATGAGATGGACTTGTGGGCTGCCATGGGATAACATAGGAGCCAAATTTCAGGCTTGGTGACTAGGAGAGAGAAAGCCACCCATGGAGGAGAGAGAAAGAGAAGGAAGAAAAGGGAGGAAGACTTTGGGCTCATCCTCCCCCTTCCCCAACCTCCCCATTCAATTCAGCAAGGCAAGGGGAGTGCAGCAGCAATTTTTGACTGGTTAGAGCAAGCTCCACCCCCTACCTACCAAGCCGCCAAGCTTGACTTTGGCCAAAAATGGCCAAAGTGTTTTCAACCACCTAACATCTCCCCTCACCCTCTTAAAAGCTTCCCTAGACTCCAAGGAGAATTCCCCACCACTTTCCTAAAGAAGCCAGGCTTTTTCATGCGTTTTTGAAGAAACCCGACCACCACCACCACTACCATGGCATTCCGGCGATCCTCCCGACTTCAGGCCGCTAAAAGGTCCTCCTCCACTCCTTCTTGCATGGGCAGATCTTTAGAATCTTTAGGGCCTAGGTTTGGGCTCAATTGAGCCGAATCCAAAATTTAAATTCATGGATTTTCCATGAAATGTCCGCTTGTCGGGATCGCCGGAATAGGGTTCCTCGGCGGCCAAGCCGCCGCCTGGAGATAGCCCCGACCACCACGAAGGTGTTGGCGGCGGTGGCCGGCCGGGGAGGTGGCCGGATCGCCGGCGGCAGCGGCTGGAAGTCAGACCAGGAAGGATAGATCCTAGCCGTCGGCTGGAGGAAGGAGACAACCAGATCCCGTCGGTTTTGCGCCAAGATTCGTGCGGAAATTGATATTAAACTATGGAATTATATATTTCATTTCATAATTCTGTCACACTTTTTTGTATTTAATGGTTTTAAATTTTAAAAATACCTAGAGCCATGTTCATGAAAAATGGTAAATATATAAAATGTAGCCCTGTGGGTCTATTTTCATACAAAATTGGTATGAACCAATTTGGGTGCCTGGTTTGACCAGGGCACCCATTTTAGTGGGATCTATACATATGACTAGGCAGACATTAAATAGAGTGCCCACACTTCATCCTTAGCCCAAATGAGTTGAAATTTTGGCAGAGATCCACCCTAACCCATATTTATACCCTGCCCAAAAATGGGAATTTGTGGGAATAATTTTTCTATAGTTTTGTAAATAATTTAATTTTCCTAGGGTAATTTAATTTAGGGGCTAAATGACACCCAAATTCATCCAAATTTTGGTGGGAGGTATGTGAGGTCAATATGGACATCTGGTTAGAATTTCATTAAGTTTGGAGGTGATTTGAATTGAAATCATGCAAACCCTAGCCTTGCCCTAAGAAGGGCATTTTGGTCCAAAAATGTACTGTTGGTTTAGGATGTCCAATTCACCTCAACAAAGGTTCAAATTTGGGCCACTGACTTTGCATGAACTTGTGCACCTTCCAATGAAATATGGGGAGGTTTGGAATTGATTTGCCCTAAGATCCTAGGTCAAACCCTAAGGAAGGGCTTTTGTACCTTGTGAAGGACATGTGGCCCAAACACCTTGTATGACTATGAAATTTTGTAGGGAGGGTATTAGGGTAACTAAAAGCCTCTGGTGAAAATCTTAGGGTATTTTGGAAGGTTTGGGACCCACAAAACCCTAACCTTAATTTAGGGCACAAATACTTTAGGGTTGGAATGGGCTTGTTAAACTCCTCAAACTAAGATGAGATTTTGGTAGAATGGTCATAAGGATATTATCAGCCTCTGGTAATTTAATTGGGAATTTTGGGATAATATTTATAGTACTTCCTTTATAACAAAAGGGGATGCCACAATTTAATAAATTGATCATTATGGTCCCTCTGCCACTTGAGAAGACATTAAAGTTTAGCAGAGGAAGTCTTGAAGCATTATAGACATATATACATTTTATGAGAATTTTTAAATACAGATTGGAGGTACTTACTTCACAAGCTTGTTAAATGAGTAAATTATTCAATAATTTATTTAAGTCTATTTACTGATAAATAAATTATGAAATTTGTCTCAAATCATTTATATGCCATTAGAATCATACTTGAATTTTCTCTGAATTTTTGGAAGCAATATAGTCTTTTATATCTCTTTAAATGAATTTTTAAGGATTAAAATGAAATAAGAATTTGGGGATAAAACCTTACTGAAAAATTTAGATATTTTGGAGGATGAGTTAAATTCTTATTTTCAATATTATATAAAATTAGTGGAATGATATCTTGTCTGAAATTGGTACCTCATGTTCATTATTGGAAACTTTAGTCACTATAATAATTAAATAAATTATTAAATAAATAAGGAAAATTTTGGGTCTCTGGATTTAAGGCTTAGAGTTTATAAGGAACTTCCATTAATTACTATAGGAGTATTGGATGAATATTTGATGTACTTCCCATTTTACATGACATTTAAACTTGGTGGTCTGCATATAGTAAATCTGCAAAAATAATTTGGAGTACAAGTTTGGCACATAAGTCAAGATTAGTGGTTATAGGTTTGGATAATTTAGAATGAGTTCATCCCTCAGAGTTGGATGAGAAAAGGTTGGGTTTGGCTAAAAGTTAGATGGTGTTCGGGATCGACGAAAGATCGTCTTCCCCGTAGAGTGAATGGTCAAAAATCACCTTAGGTTTAGCCTAGCTTAATATAAAAAGGGAATGGGTAAGGGATATGGGATTAGTTATCAACCAAGAAGAATAAGTGCCCTGCGAAAGGGAGCTTTGGGATTCAGCCCAACATAGCTCCTAGTGCCCTCGAGAGCCCTTCACAGGGAATACCTTGGGCAGTCCTGGGTCAAACCTAAGTCGTAGGCATAAAATAAACTGAAGAGTAAATAGTAAACTTAGGATTTCACACTCTCAAACCCCAATGTCCCGAGAGATAGTTTGGGTTACTCGGGCAATACGCCTAGTGGTTATGGTGATAGGCAGGGTGGCCCGACGAGCTTTGGCTCGGTTGTTGATTATGACGGACGGGATAGTCCGGGGAGCTTCGGCTCGGTTGTTGATTATGACGGACGGGATAGTCCGGGGAGATTTGGTTCGGTTGTTGTTTGGACTCATAACTAATGCATGTGCATAGAAGGTATAAGGTGGTGGGTCTTCGGTATTGGAGGGTCGATGCACCGACGCCAATACGTTGAATCGACAAGTGTGGTTAGCACTTCGCCAACACAAGTCTGGTGCGCCAGCCGGCAAGAGTACGCAGGAGTCCGCTTTGTGCACCAAGCGTTGAGGCGTACGATAGGTCTGACCGGTAGTGCTTTACTGGTTTAGAGGTGGGTGAGGCCCAACCCACCGCTTTCGTCTGCCACTACGGAGGTATCCTGGGAGGTAACGGCTCCGAAAGGGAGAACTAAAGGTCTGTGTACACAGAGTCGAGTGGGTGAGTTGCACTTGCATGTTCACGTCATAGTATAATTGTATCTCATAGCATAATCATTGCATATAACCTGACACCTAATGTATAAGTGGTATGAGACGCTCTATACATTAGGCCCTACAAAACAACCCCTTGGCCTATAAGTTCGCGTGAGCGTGCTTATAAGTCAAGGTTCTCTTTCAGTACTATATATTTAAGTATGCTAGTAAAACCGACACCCTATCGTATAAATCGGTATGGGACTTTTTATACGATAGGAGCCCTGAAAGAGATCCCTTAGCTTATGTGTATTCAAATAAGTTAAGGTTACTTATTCCAAATTTTATATCATTATTACCATACTTAGAACTGCTAGTTTAGTTCCGCTGCCATCTGCTATTTGATATTCTCCACCTTCATGTCCTTCCCTTTCCTTCTCCCCGCTCGGTGCTTAGGAGCCATGGGGGAAGGGGCGGAGGACGATTGGACTTAGTCTTTTAGACTAACGGTTTTCGAACCACATCATTTTAGGGGACCACAGAGCCCAGCATGGAGGAGCAGCCCCGGAGGTCGGCACGCTTGGAGATCGGACAGTCTAGTACCGGAGTCCAGACAGCAGGGACTGTGAGTCCCGACCACTAGTAGTCATATTAGTTTGCTTCTGCGATGAGCGATTTGTAGTGAGGACATATTGTACCGGGCATAAGCCCGAGATTTCTGTTATATGTATTATTTGTGGACACTCCCTTCGTGGAGCTTATTTTCTATACATGTGATTCCTGTGGACTTGCTTTTAATTTATTGCTATAGTTGTGATCAATTTGGCCGGCAGGATCGGCGTTTTGTAGTGACGACCTTCCCGGGTGCGAAGGTATCACCGCAAGGCGACGGTTCTGGGCCTAAGACCCCGGCGTCTAAAAAGAAAAAAAATGGGGGTCTTACAAGTGGTATCAGAGGGAAATATATCGATCAAAATGTAGCAGTCCACAAACCCCGGGCCACCCCCGCATGAGTTTAGTTTGGGGACAAACTAAGCAGCGGAAGCAGTGGTGGGCCCATATGGGGGATCACATAAAATTGTCCACTTTTAGTTAGATATGTGTGATTACTTAAAATTGACTTCTATTACGCAGCCCCCAGCGCAGCCAACACCACAAGGCGGAGTCCAGCAGACTCCAAATGTTGCACCACCTCCCCCGGTCCCCACTCCATTCCTACACTCGGAGATGGGGCAAACCCTGACAGCTATTCTGGATGCTTTCAGGGCCCAACAGGTTCCAGCCCCGCAACCAAACCCGGGGGCCAATTGGCTGAGCATCTTCCGAGGACTCTCTCCTCCATCTTACTTAAGGACAGAATCAGCTGTTCGGACAGAGGAATGGCTAGACATTATGTATGAAATGTTGACCGGGATATGGTGCCCCTGGGAGGAGAGGGTTCCTTTGGTGGTCTCTTGTTTAGAGTCCCATGCCAAGAGGTGGTGGAAGACGTTGCTGGACACGACGTTTGCTGATAGGCAGGTTGCGGAAGTTACCTGGGAAGAGTTCAGGACCGCCCTGCTGGAGCATTTTGTTCCGCAGTCGTCCAGGGAAGAGTTGGAGGAGCGGTTCTTACTGTTGAAGCAGGGCACCCGGACGGTGGTGGAGTACCATCGAGAATTCGACCATTTGGCTCGATAGGCAGATTATTACCAGCTGGACGAAGCAGGGTACATCAAGAGGTTCTATAAGGGCCTGCGGGAGGACTTGAGGGAGGCTTTGTTGTTTGTATCCGACGGGCCTATCTCCCGAATTTTGGAGATGGCAAAGAGGATTGAGGCTGATTGGCACACCACTCGGGGCCGGAAGTAGCAAGCGGAGGATCAGGGCCGGAGAGCCAGAAATGATCAATGGCAAGGTGCTATATAAGGTGGGAGAAGGACAGAGGACCAGCCTCGTCAGGAAGTGAGGCAGGAGCCGATGGAGCAGGTGATATTGGCCCCTAAGCCTCTTCAGATGAGGGAGGCACCAAGACCCGGGGGTATGGCATTTCCCCCACCAGAATGCTACAACTGTCATCAGATAGGACACATTCGGAGAAACTGCCCCATGAGGGAAGCAACTCTACCAGCACCCCAGGCTGCCCCGCATGCTTAACAATTTGGAGGACGAGGACGTGGTCGAGGACGTGGTTTCCAGGGTGCAGATCGCAGGCAGCAGAGGGAGCAAATTTATGCACTGGATTTAGCTCAAACCTGGAACCCAGAGCAAGTAATCACTGGTACGTCAGAAAATTGTAAACTTATTTCCTCATGACATTTAAGTTTATATAGAAGTGATAATCTAGGAAAGAAAATCATAGCTAGATTCTAAGACATTTAACTTTCCCCACCCCCAGGAATAGTTTTCATCAGCGGCAAACCCGCTTATACGCTATTTGATACGGGTGCTTCACACTCGTTTGTATCGAAAGCCTTCGTAGAAGGGTTGGAAGGAGTAGAGCGATTCACGGGTTTTATGATGAGGATACGATTACCCGACAGATCAGAGCTGTTCACCTCTGCCCACTGCAACATGGAGGTGGAGATCAGCGGAAAGATATTTGAAGCCCCAGCGGCGATCATAAGGATGCCAGTCTTTGATTTCATCCTAGGAATGACACGGTTGAACTTGAATCATGCTCAGATTGACTGCATGTCCAAGAGAGTTACCGTGAGACATGGGGATTCCTACCTCGTCATCGAAGGTACTAGATCTATTCCCCCTCTCATGTTGTCATCTGTACAGGCTGTCAAGGCTCACTTACAGGGGGATGAAGTATATGAGGTGATATTCGAAATGACTGAGGCCAAGGTCTCCACCTCGGATATTCCGGTGGTACGAGATTTTGCCGATGTATTGCCAGAGAAACTGCCTGGGCTACCCCCGCACCGGGAGCAAGATTTCCGGATACAGCTAGTGCCGGGGGCTAAGCCGGCAGCTAGAGCCCCTTACTGGATGGCCCCAAAAGAGCTGACAGAATTTCGAAGCCAACTCCAGGAACTGGTGGAATCCGGATTTGTTAGAGCGAGTTCCTCGCCATGGGGAGCCCCAGTCTTATTTGTGAAGAAGAAGGATGGGACACTTCGCCTGTGCATCGATTATCGAGCACTAAACAGGCTGACCGTCCGGAATACCTATCCGCTCCCACGGATAGACGAATTATTCGACCAGCTGGATGGAGCCCATTATTTCTCGAAGCTGGATTTAAGGTCGGGTTACTACCAGCTACGGATCCAGGAGGAGGACATTCCAAAGACTGCTTTCAGTAGCAGATATGAGCTATATGAGTTTACCGTGATGCCCTTCGGGCTCACAAATGCTCCGTCGGCATTCATGAGCCTCATGAACCGGGTTTTTGAGGCCTACTTGGATGTGTTCGTCATAGTATTCATAGACGACATCCTGATCTACTATAGGATGGAAGAGGAGCACACTCGGCATCTGACGCTGACTTTGGAGAGACTACGGGAGCACAAGCTCTATGCGAAGATCAGCAAATGCCAGTTTTGGTTAAAGGAGGTGGCCTTCCTAGGCCATATCATCAGTGGTGCTGGGTTGGCAGTGGACCCGGCCAAGATCCAAGCAGTTCGGGACTGGCCGCAGTTGAAGACGGCCACAGATGTACGGATTTTCCTAGGACTCGCCGGTTACTACCGGAAGTTCATAGAGGGATTCTCTCGTATCGCCCTTCCACTCACATCTCTGACAAGGAAAGATGTGCCATTTATCTGGACCCCACAGTGTGAGCTGGCTTTTCAAGAGCTAAAGGGACGACTCACTTCAGCTCCTATACTTGCCCTCCCTTCAGGGAAAGAAGGATTCCAGGTCTACACCGATGCTTCCTACCAGGGCATGGGTGCAGTGCTGATGCAGAATGGCCATGTGATAGCTTATGCTTCTCGGCAGCTGAAGAAGCATGAGCAGAACTACCCAGTCCATGACTTAGAAATGGGAGCTGTCATTTTTGCACTGAAAGTCTGGCGGCACTATCTGTACGGTGTCCACTGCGACATATACTCTGACCATAAAAATTTGAGGTATGTGGAAACGCAGAAAGAGCTGAACATCAGACAGAGATGATGGGTGGAGTTTTTAGCAGACTACCAGTATGAGATGCACTAACACCCGGGAAAGGCGAATGTGGTAGCAGATGCACTGAGCTGAAAGACCGCAAACCCCGGAGTAGGAACACAGTTGATGGCCTTGGAGTTGGTTCAGATGTTAGATAAGATGCAAATATCCTTTGTGTCTGAGGATCACCCTGAGTTGTACCGGGAGTATCTATCATCATTAATTACCACAGATGACATTCGAGAACGGGTCAAGGATGGACAGAGGCAGGATACCCAGCTAGAGCCGATATTCCGAGCCTTAGAAGCAGGCACGGCGGGAGACTACTCGCTGACGGATGACTTAGTGTGCTTCAGATGATGGGTTTACATATCGGAGGGAGGCCAGGTACGGGAGGACATCATGATGGAGGCTCATTGCAGTCGATATTCGGTACACCCGGGGATTACAAAGATGACTACAGATCTGAAGAAGACTATGTTCTGGCCCAGCATGAAGAAGGATATCACCTACTTCGTGATCCATTGCAAGGCGTGTCAGTTAGTGAAAGCGGAGTGCAGAAACCCCGCAAGATTATTGCAGTCACTCCCAGTACCAGAGTGGAAGTTCGAAGATATCGCCATGGACTTTATACATGGACTTCCTCGATCGAGGACAGGGAATGATTCGATCTGGGTGATCATCGACCGGCTGACAAAGGTAGCCAGGTTTATTCCAATCAGGAAGGATGACTCGGTAAGTGTGCTAGTCCGAAAGTTTGTGGAGCAGTTCGTTCGCTATCATGGCGTCCCCAAGTCGATTGTGTTAGACCGGGATGAACGATTTGCATCCAGGGAGTGGAGGTCAGTGCAGACTTACTTGGGCACTCGACTAACATTCAGTATGGCTTTTCATCCCCAGACAGATGGACAGATGGAACGAACCAACAGGACTCTGGAGGATTTGCTACGACTCTACATATTGGATCGCGGTGAACCTTGGGAGAAGTTGTTGCCACTGATCGAGTTCTCGTATAATAACAGCTACCAGTCCAGTATAAGGATGGCTCCTTATGAGGCGTTGTATGGACGGAGGTGCAGGACTCCGTTGTCATGGATACAGGACAAGGACCCTAAGGCATTGGATTCGGAATTTGTTGAGGACACCGAGGCTCAGGTGAGATTGATACGGGACAGGATGCTAGAAGCACAGAGCCGGCAGGCTAAGTATTATGACGCTCGACATCGTCAGGTGGAATTCCAGGTAGGAGATCAGGTGTTCTTGAAGATCCAACCAATGCATGGAGTTACTCGGGTACGCGGATAGAGGAAGAAGCTCAGTCCAAGATACATGGGGCCTTATAGCATCCAGGAGCGGATCGGTCCCTTGGCATACAGGCTGGAGCTTCCACCGGAGCTGGCAAGTCTGCACGACGTATTCCATATATCCTCTCTTAGGAGAGCTCGACTATGCCCAGAGCAGCAAGTTACAACCACAGATGGGCCGATAGCATCTGATCGGTCAGTTCACCTAGAACCGGTCCGGATTGACGACAAGGGAGTACGAGTCTTATGCCACAAAAAGGTTCCATTAGTCAAGGTCTTGTGGAGAAATCACGGAAGAGAGGAGCACACATGGGAGCCCCAGGACTTGATGCGACAAAGAAACCCGGAACTCTTCAGTCAGGTATACCTCACAACCTCTCAGGATGTTCAATTTACCTTCCTATTTTAAACTAGTAGGACTGAAATTTCAAGAATATGGGCTAAACTTTTGTTTATTGGGGTCTAGACTTTGCCAATTGAGCGAATTGGTCTTAGATTTGACTATCACCTTTAAACCTCACATAGCGAACATGGTCGTGATCTAAATCTTTCGATTCTCATGGGATGTTACAAGTTTCCTTCTCCCCGATAGGAGTCCCCGTGGGCTTAACCTTGATTTCGGGGACGAAATCTTTGTTTTGTTTATTGGGATTTGTAACATCCCATTTCCAACTAGACCCCTAAGAGTGGTTTTGTCATGACAAAACCCTAGGAAGCCCAAGAAAAGTCAAGTGGACCTGGTGGTGTGGATAGAGGCACTATGGTCTGCAAATAATAAACTCCAAAACCTTGGTTTAAGGTGATCATGAAGCTTCACCAAGACTCCAAGACCCCACCCATACCTTTATAACCCTAGTAAGGGGTCAATGGGTCACTAAGGACCCATGGAGGGCAGCTAAAGGACCTGAGTTGACCAAAGTCAACTCTAACCCTAATTGGGTCAAATTGACCTACACAAGGGTCAATTGCAGTCTCTTAGCCAAATGGATTACACCTATACCTCCATAACCCTAGTGAGGGGTCAATGGGTCACTAAGGACCCATGGAGGGTAGTCAAGGGAGCTAAGTTGACCAAAGTCAACTCTAACCCTAATTGGGTCAAATTGACCTACACAAGGGTCAATTTCAGTCCCTTAGCCAAGTGGACCCCACCCCTACTCTCATAGACCTAGTGAGAGGCCAATAGGGTCACCAAGGACCCATTAGAACCAATCAAAAAGGCTAGGTTGACCAAAGTCAACTCTTGACCTAAAATGGTCAAAGTGCCCTAGTTAAAGGTCAAGTGACCTTCAATGGCCAATCCAACCGCAACTTGACCCTAGGGGAGGCTAATGGGTCACCAAGGACCCATTAAGGAAACCTCAAGGACCAAATTGACCTAAGTGGGCCCTAGACCAAGTTTAGGTCAAGCTAGCCCAAATGGGCTAACTCAAGCTCAAGCCCAATTAACTTGGGCCAACCTTGTTTTAATGGATGAGATGGACTTATGGGCTGCCATGGGATTAGATAGGAGCCAAATTTCAGGCTTGGTGACTAGGAGACAGAAAGCCACCCATGGAGGAGAGAGAAAGAGAAGGAAGAAAAGGGAGGAAGACTTTGGGCTCATCCTCCCCTTTACCCAACCTCCCCATTCAATTCAGCAAGGCAAGGGGAGTACAGCAGTAATTTTTGACTGGTTAGAGTAAGCTCCACCCCCCCCCTACATACCAAGCTGCCAAGCTTGACTTTGGCCAAAAATGGCCAAAGTGTTTTCAGGCACCTAACACCTCCCCTCACCCTCTTAAAAGCTTCCATAGACTCCAAGGAGAATTCCCCACCACTTTCCTGAAGAAGCCAGGCTGTTTCATGCATTTTTGAAGAAACCCGACCACCACCACCACCACCATGGCATTCCGGCGATCCTCTCGACTTCAGGCCGCCAAAAAGGTCCTCCTCCACTCCTTCTTGCATGGGCAGATCTTTAGAATCTTCAGGGCCGAGGTTTGGGATCAATTGAGCCGAATCCAAAATTTAAATTCATGGATTTTCCATGAAATGTCCGCTTGTCGGGATCGCCAGAATAGGGCTCCCCGGCGGCCAAGCCGCCGCCTGGAGATAGCCTCGACCACCACGAAGGTGTTGGCGGCGGTGGCCGGCCGGGGAGGTGGCCGGATCGCCGGCGGCAGCGGCTGGAAGTCAGCCCAGGCAGGATAGATCCTAGCCATCGGCTGGAGGAAGGAGACAACCAGATCCCGTCGGTTTTGTGCTAAGATTCGTGTGGAAATTGATATTAAACTATGGAATTATATATTTCATTTCATAATTCTGTCACACTTTTTTGTATTTAATGGTTATAAATTTTAAAAATACCTAGAGGCATGTTCATGAAAAATGTTAAACATATAAAATGTAGCCCTGTGGGTCTGTTTTCATACAAAATTGGTTTGAAGCAATTTGGGTGCCTGGTTTGACCAGGGCACCCATTTTAGTGGGATCTATACATATGACTAGGCAGACATTAAATAAAGTGCCCACACTTCATCCTTAGCCCAAATTAGTTGAAATTTTGGCAGAGAACCACGCTAACCCATATTTATCCCCTGCCAAAAATGGGAATTTTTGGGAATAAATTTTCTATAGTTTTGTAAATAATTTAATTTTCCTAGGGTAATTTAATTTAGGGGTTAAATGACACCCAAATTCATCCAAATTTTGGTGGGAGGTATGTGAGGTCAATATAGACCTCTGGTTAAAATTTCATTAAGTTTGAAGGTGATTTGAATAGAAATCATGCAAACCCTAGCCTTGCCCTAAGAAGGGCATTTTGGTCCAAAAATGTACTGTTGGTTTAGGATGTCCAATTCACCTCAACAGAGGTTCAAATTTGGGCCACTAACTTGGCTTGAACTTGTTCACCTTCCAATAAAATATGGGGAGGTTTGGAATTGATTTGCCCCAAGATCCTAGGTCAAACCCTAAGGAAGGGCTTTTGTACCTTGTGAAGGACATGTGGCCCAAACACCTTGTATGACTATTAAATTTTGTAGGGAGGGTATTAGGGTAACTAAAAGCCTCTGGTGAAGATCTTAGGGTATTTTGGATGGTTTGGGACCCACAAAACCCTAACCTTAGTTTAGGGCACAAATATTGTAGGGTTGGAATGGGCTTGTTAAACTCCTCAAACTAAGATGAAATTTTGGTAGAATGGTCATAAGGATATTATCAGCCTCTGGTAATTTAATTGGGAATTTTGGGATAATATTTATAGTACTTCCTTTATAACAAAAGGGGATGCAACAATTTAATAAATTGATCATTATGGTCCCTCGTCCCCTTAGGAAGACATCAAAGTTTGGCAGAGGAAGTCTTGAAGCATTATAGACATATATAAATTTTATGAGAATTTTTAAATACAGATTGGAGGTACTTACTTCACAAGCTTGTTAAATGAGTAAATTATTCAATAATTTATTTAAGTCTATTTACTGATAAATAAATTATGAAATTTGTCTCAAATCATTTATATGCTATTAGAATCATACTTGAATTTTCTCTGAATTTTTGGAAGCAATATAGTCTTTTATATCTCTTTAAATGAATTTTTAAGGATTAAAATGAAATAAGAATTTGGGAATAAAACCTTACTGAAAAATTTAGATATTTTGGAGGATGAGTTAAATTCTTATTTTCAATATCATATAAAATTAGTGGAATGATATCTTGTCTGAAATTGGTACCTCATGTTCATTATTGGAAACTTTAGTCACTATAATAATTAAATAAATTTTTAAATAAATAAGGAAAATTTTGGGTCTCTTGATTTAAGGCTTAAAGTTTATAAGGAACTTCCATTAATTACTATAGGAGTATTGGATGAATATTTGATGTACTTCCCATTTTACATGACATTTAAACTTGGTGGTCTGCATATAGTAAATCTGCAGAAATAATTTGGAGTACAAGTTAGGCACATAAGTCAAGATTAGTGGTTATAGGTTTGGATAATTTAGAATGAGTTCATCCCTTAGGGTTGGATGAGAAAAGGTTGGGTTTGGCTAAAAGTTAGATGGTGTTCGGGATCGACGAAAGATCGTCTTCCCCGTAGAGTGAAAGGTCAAAAATCACCTTAGGTTTTGAAAGAAAAGGGGATAGAGTAATCAAAAATTACTCTAGAGGGGGGGGGGGGGTGAATAGAGTAATCAAAAATTACACTAGCAAAGTTGACTGTCTACTCAACTCCCTTGGAGTTAATTGCGGAATGAAAGTTATAGATATTTGAGATTAAACCTTAAAGCCTAACACAAGTGATGTGCACAAAAGGCAGCCAACTGTAATTACAGTTGAGGCTAGGAATCATAAACAGCAACTAGCAAACCTAGTTAAAATCTAATCACAGCCACAATGCAAGTAATTAATTAAAGCAATCCAGACGACACAAGGAATTTATAGTGGTTCCCCAAACAACTTGGGTACGTCCACTCTTCTACCAACAAGGTAGGAATCCACTCAGGTTTTTGATCAGGTGCCCTGCCACCAACAAGATCTGCTTCAGGTAGATCCAGAAACCCTTTAGACTTTTGATCAGGTGTCTAAAAACCAACACAGGATTTTGATCAGGTGCCCTGCCACCAAGGGATACTTTTGAAGGGAGTAATAACCCTGTACCGGAGGGGGAAAGGAGGTTAAGGTGTCTTCTCTATTTTACAATAGATTAGAGAAACACAATAACTTGCACTGAGCTAGAAAGCTCTAAAAGAATCAAGGCTCCCCCTGGCTAAAAGAACGTCCAGGTGAAGTCTTGCTTCAGTGCAGAAATACTTCAGAAAATACTGAAGGAAAAAGCTACAAGAAGATAAATAATATTAAATAAAGTTTCTTCTTCAGGCAGCTATCTTCTTCTTCTTCAAAAATCTCTGAGTGAAGATCTTCCTGTAAGCAGGAGAACTCAGGTTGAGGAAGAGTGAAGAACTAAAGCTTCTTCTCAGTTAGATGTGAATGAGCTGAGAGCAGTTGGAAACTGTAAGCTTTTAGTTTGAATGCTTCTTATAGCTTTTTGGTATATATGAACTAGCTCATTTCTTTCTTCAAAGAAGTCTTTATATAGCAGCAGCAGCAACGGCTCTTACTTGAGTTTGAATCTTGTCTTCTTCTGAACTCTGCAAGCTGGGCTGCAAAAAGCATAAAGCAAAACAAAATACTACAGGCAGATATCCTATAAAAGGATAAAGCTTTCTAAGAAGCTGCAAATTACTCTGATGAAATAATATAAGAGAAAGTCACATCAGAAGAGACTCTTTACAGCCAAGGAAGACTTTTTGAGTCTAACGGCTATAAAGGATAGCCTGGCAGATAAAGCAGAAATCATATCTCAGCTATAAGACAAACAACTTTGTCAGAAAAGATTAGCTCATGAATAAGGAATAGAATAGATATTGCATGGAAATGTTATCACAATTTATAAAGATAATCTTTTATAAAATGTGCTAAAATAATTATGAAATTAATCACATCACAGAAGACGACAAAACTATTTAAAACATGCAGCAAAACGTCGAACGACCCTCGGAGATTGTCGACCGAAGCACGGAGATCGTCGACCTATCAGATAGATAGTCGAACGATCCAGATAGTCGAACTATCAAAGAAGATAGTCGAACTACCTCAGCAGATAGTCGATCTATCAGAACAGATAGTCGAGCTATCAGATAGTCGATCTATCCGGACAGATAGTCGAACTACCAAACAAAACAGATAGTCGACCTATCAAGCAGATAGTGGACCTATCACAGAAAACATATATTCGACCTATCAACAGATAGTCGAGCTATCAAAGCAAAACAGATAGTCGATCTATCAACAGATAGTCGAACAATCAGATAGTTGAACTATCCAAGCAGATAGTCGAACTATCAAAGAAAAACAGATAGTCGACCTATCAAACAGATAGTCGACCTATCACAGGAAGCAGATAGTTGACCTATCAACAGATAGTCGAGCTATCACAAAAAGCAGATAGTCGACCTATCAACAGATAGTCGAGCTTTCACAGAAAGCAGATAGTCGACCTATCAACAGATAGTCGAACTATCAAGGGAAAACAGATAGTCGACCTATCAATAGATAGTCGAACTATCAATGCAGACAGAACGTCGACCAACTGATAGACGATCGTCGATCAGCCGATAGACGATAGTCGAGCGGCGTTCGACCATAGTCGAACGAAAAACTACTTAACCAAATATTCATCTGGAAAAGCAATTCTACACAACTAGAGAATCTAACCTATCAACTAACCTTTGACCATAGATAAATCTTGGGTCAAGAGACAGAAAGAGAAGACTAAACTCAAATCAAAACCTAGGGTTCCAACAATCTCCCCCTATTTGAGTTAAGTCTCTCAATAATTAAAACAAACAAAACTAATTACTGAAAGTAAAATAAAATGCATGAAAAGAAATAACTAAGCAGATAACATCAATCAAACAGATAAACAATTGACTGTCAATCAATGAAATATTAAGATGCTTTAGGGTTAGGTTTAGGATCAGAAGAGCTAGAAACAAAAGTAATCTTTCTGGTGGGATCTAGAGCTTCTTTTTTCGATATCTTCAAGTCTTGTTCTCCAATGATTTTCAATTCTGTTGTTCTTGGGACCACTGCCTCAGGATGCTTTTCCATATACTTTGAAGGATCAAATATCTCAGGTCTGACCTGGAATTTTTCGAGCTCCTTCATTCTGAATTTAGACATTGTGGTCAATCCTACAGTGTCCTTTCCTTCTGCTTTTGCTTTCTTAATTTGAGCAGCTCCAACCAGTTCAAGAAAACGAGCCATCCTAAAATTAGGATCAAACTCTGGGCTTTCATAAACATTCTCAGAAGATGTGTCAACTGGTTCTTTATCCTGAGTAACTAGATAACAAGAAGGAGCAGACTTAGCAAAGTTCTTGCTAGAATTTTCAGATAAAAATAAATCACTTACCTTTTGGAGCATCCTTCACAGAGTGAACTGGCTTAGGAGAGGTAGAGCTTTTAAGTTCTTTGGACTGAGGAGGAGAGAAGGTTGGTCTTTGATACACTACCTCCTTTACCTGTTCCTTAACAGCATCAGGTCTTTGATAGCCAGTTTGACTTTTACCTTGGAATCCTTGTGAACTTCTCCTTTGAGCTGACTGAGATGGATTTGATCTTTCGGACTGAGCAGCAGGTTTTCCAGATAAATTTCCTAAGGCTCCTGCACTTGGAGGTGGAGGACGAGGACCTCTAGGATTCCATCTAGGTACAGGAGAGTCATACCTCTTTGACTTTTTCCTTTGCTTTTGCTGGTTCTTAGAAAATAACATCCAATGCTGGAAGTCTTTTGACTTTGGATCAATCCCTTTCA
This sequence comes from Platanthera zijinensis, assembly GCA_039513925.1. NCBI lineage: Eukaryota > Viridiplantae > Streptophyta > Magnoliopsida > Asparagales > Orchidaceae > Platanthera > Platanthera zijinensis. The sequence goes on from CM077088.1 coordinate 170,320,996, forward strand.
GTATATAATACGGGGTATCATTATCTAGATTAGCAGGAGGAGGAGCTACAGCTTTTCTTTTCTTTTTAGCAATTCTTTTCTTTTAGACTCAGCAGACTCATCAGAATCGATTTCATCTTCAGAATTTGAGGAGATGGGCAGATCATAAGGGTCAATAGCATCTTTCAAAGCTCTTTCTTTTTTCCTTTCGAGCAGCTCTTTCTAGTTCTTCTTCCATGGCATCCTGTGCTAGGAGAGCATCTAAATCCAAACCTGGGGAATCATCCCATACAGTAGATTTTTTAATTTGAACTTCTGAAGCTGATTCTTGAAGATCAGAAACTGTCATAGTGACCAGTTCTGCTTGCACTTCTAGCTGAGCAACTTCAGAAATTTGAACACCTGATTCTGGTTGAACTTCTAGAGCAGTTTGGATAACAGGTTCTTGAGCATCTAGAACTTCTTCCATTTTATCTGTAATTTTATGAATAAAATTTTTCTAAATGGCATCTAATCATCCCTTCCAGATATTCCCATACAAGCATATCAGTTAACAAGTCTAAAAAGTAAGTAAAGGGAATACCTTCAGAATCGACCACTGCGTGTCCTAACTCCCACAATTCATCTAGAAAGGAGGTGATGATTCCTTCTAGGTACAGGGCAACCAAGGGAGTAGAACATTCTTCTAAACAAGCTTTGACAATAAATTCAGATTTCAACAAAGCATCAGAAATTTCCTTTTCAGATAGAGGAGGAGGAGCTGAATCTTCTATTGCTTTCTCTGCTACTGCATGATGATCTGCTGGAGGGGAGGCCAAAGGCTGCTCTGAGACATCTTCATCAAGCATCTCCCCCTACCTGATTTCAGTAGATACTGAAACCAGGCCCCTAGAAGAAGAGTGCTCAGCAGACTTTGAGAGTTTCTGAATAGCAGCAGTCAAGGAGGAGATAGAAGAAGCAAGGGGAGCAATCGCCTCTTCAATCATAATTTTGATTGAGGGGGTAATTAACTCCACAATGCTAGAAATAAAAGCTGGAGTTATTTCAAAGATGATGATGAAGATGGTGGAGGAATTTCAGAGGATGGAAGAACAGCAGGGATGGTATATGCATGATGAGCTGGAGAATGAACTGGAGATGGAACTGGAGATGGATGAGTGGATGCAGGGTGATCAATGTGATCAGAAGAGGGAATTGGAGAATGAATAGGAGTAGAAATCTCAGACACCAACAAATCAAAACTGGGATGAGAGATCCCAGCAAGATGAGTCGGGAGAGGAGATGCAGGAGGAGATGCAAGAGGAGAAGCAGAATGTCGTACTTCAATTGAAGTTGAGGGAACTTCAACTGAAGTAGACGGCAAAACAGATGAAGAAGATGGAAGGGATAGATTTGCTGAGCTAGCTGCTAAAAGGGGGGGAGTGACTGAGACAGTCCTGGTGCTCTCAGATGTAACTGGAGCAACCCCTGCGGGCGCGGGCTTCAGGAAGGTCCTTTTCCATTTGGCGAACAGGGATGGATCCATCTTCTTGCTTGCGTTTATGGAGGTGGCAGCTGACACTAGCAGATGGGGGTATTTCTCCTTCAGAAAAATCCCAACTACCCTTCCTAGGGTAACTTCTTTCTTGCCATTTTTTTTCCTGATCAATTCAAACAATACTCCTGCCCAATTGATCTGCTTCTTATTTACAATTGCACACATTAGTGCAAATTGCTGCCTTGTAATATTATCGTGGGCAGAGTGCTTTCCCAGTAGCACTTTTCCAACTATTTCAGCAAGAAACTTAATCTTAAACGGAAAGTTTACTTTCAGCAGCTTAGAGGGAATGCCTTCGGCATGTCCCAACTCTATCAGCATCCTCCCAAATTCAGGGGCATCTTGCTCATACTCTTCTTCTCCATTAATCAATCCAAAAATTTCTGTTAAAATAGCGGGAGTCAATGTTACCTCTTCTCCGCTAATGGTTCCAGTCATCGAATCGTCAGTTGAAGACGAAGTGAATGCCCACTCTTTGATCTCTTGAGTGTTTATCTTTATTCTGGAAGACATGAGCTTCTCTAACCCTTGATCTTTGCACAGATTTAGAATTTCCACTATTCCGGGTTCGCAACAGTTGAAGGAGTCGAAATCTACGCTGAAACCAGCATCAAACTTCACTACTGCAAGGAGCGCTGGAGCAATCACCATCGAGAGAGCTGGAGAAGACAAGGGAGTGACGGCGAGGGCGGAGCAGCAGAAATCGTAAGACAAAGAGCAAGCGGGAAGACGGAATGCGAAAAGACGCTCTCCGTCGACGATAAAAGCAACTATCTCTTAACCTAGGTCGACCATCGGCTTTATATTAAAACAACGATCGTCGATCTATTTAAAAGATACTGGAGACGATGGTCGAACGGTCGTTCGACGATCGGTCCTGAAGCAGAGTAGTCGATCAATCGTTCGACTATTTCTGTCTTCACAAACAGCAAGTTGTTGTCAACCATAGATCGACGATAAGCTCGACCTGTTCGACTATCTTTGAACGCCGGTCGACGATCTTCAAGCAGATAAGCTATCATCAACCATAGGTCGACGATAGGCTTGATCCGCTCGACTATCGTCGAACGTCATTCGACTATCTTCGAACAAGTTTCAACAAGGCAGACGTCACACTTAGTCTCTTCCATTAATCATGCCTAGTTGAACTAAAAAGAACAGATGCTTCTGTTCATCTAAGGGCTTGGTGAATATATCACCTCTCTGAAGGTCTGTGGATATGAACTCAAGGCTGATCTTGTTCTTTTCCACACAATCTCTCAGGAAATGGTGCCGGATCTCAATATGTTTCGTTCTAGAGTGGTGCACTGGATTTTGTGCAATAGAGATAGCACTTGTACTATCACACATGATTTTAGTGTTCTTGTGTGAGTACCCATAATCCAAAAGTTGATTTTGTATCCACAGGATCTGTGAACAACAACTAGCAGCTGCTATATATTCAGCTTCTGCAGTTGAAGTTGAGACAGAGGCCTGCTTCTTACAGAACCAATAGACCAATCTCTCTCCCAGGAACTGACAAGTTCCTGAGGTACTTTTCCTGTCAACTCGACAACCAGCATAATTAGAATCAGAATATCCAATTAATTCAAATTCTAACTCAGCTGGGTACCAAAGTCCTAGATTTGGACATCCCTTCAGGTATCTCAAGATTCTCTTGAGAAGAATCAGATGAGATTCCTTGGGGTTGACCTGGAATCTAGCACAAAGGCATGTAGCAAACATTATGTCTGGCCTACTTGCAGTTAAATACAATAGGGAACTAACAATGGCCCTATAATTCTTTTGATCAACAGGCTTTCCCTGATCATCAGAATCAATAACTACATTAGTAGCCATAGGTGTATGCATTGCTGAAGCATCAGCCATCCCAAACTTCTTTACCAATTCCTTGGCATATTTGGATTGGGATATGAAGATGCCATCAGCATCTTGCTTTACTTGGAGACCAAGAAAGTAAGACAGTTCACCCATACTACTCATCTCAAACTTGGAATGCATCAAGTTAGAGAACTTTTTGCACAGTTTGGGATCAGTGCAACCAAAAAGAATGTCATCCACATACACTTGAACTAACAGGATTGTGTCCTTGTGGTGCTTGACGAAGAGGGTTCTATCAACTACTCCCCTAACAAAGTTGTGCTCTAACATGAAACTAGCTAGAGTCTCATACCAGGCTCTTGGTGCTTGTTTTAGTCCATAAAGAGCTTTTTGCAACTTGAATACATGTGAGGGCTGAGTTGAAGAAACAAAACCGGGTGGCTGTTCAACAAATACCTCTTCCTTTAGCTCACCATTAAGAAAGGCACTCTTGACATCCATCTGAAAAACGTTAAACCTCATATAGGCTGCATAGGCTAAGAAGATCCTTATTGCCTCTAGCCTTGCAACAGGAGCAAAGGTTTGGTCATAATCTATACCTTCCTCCTATCTGTAGCCCTGAGCTACAAGCCTAGCTTTATTCCTTACAATGATTCCATTTGCATCCAACTTGTTTCTATACACCCACTTGGTGCCTATGATCAGTTGGCCTTTAGGTCTTGGAACCAAAGTCCATACTTTACATCTCTCAAACTGATTCAGTTCCTCTTGCAAAACAATGATCCAGTGGGGATCTAGCTCAGCATCTTTAATGGTGAGGGCTCAATCTGTGAGAGGAAACAAGCATGCATCACATCCTGTCTTAACTGATGTCTTGTTTGAACACCAGCTGATATGTCTCTAATCACTTGAGATGTAGGATGATCTTTAAGTGTGACAACATCAGCAAGTGTGATGTGATCTTCAGCAATAGTTGGGATTAATTCCTCAGGAGGAATTTGATGTACTATTGGTGGTACAATAATAACTTCTTCAATGTCTTCATCACTGTCTGATTCAGTGATATGAAGAGTTGAAAGATGGAGGATTTCTTGAGTGACATCTCTGGTAGATTCTTGTACCTGTAATGAACTTGAGGAAGGGGAAGTTTCCTTCTCCTTGTAAAACATTTGGGATTCATCAAAGGACACATGAACTGACTCTTCAATTTTAGAAGAAGATTTATTAAATACCCTATAAGCTTTGCTTACTTGGGAATATCTAAGAAAAATTCCCATTGAAGCTTTTGCTTCAAATTTTCTAAGGTATTCTTTATTATTATTATGAATATAAACTATACAGCCAAAAACTCTAAAATAATTTATTTTAGGTTTCTTTCCTTTAAGTAACTCATAAGGAGTTTTACACTTAAGCTTGTGTATCAGACTTCTATTCAAGACATAGTTGGCTGTACTAACAGCTTCTGCCCAATAGGAAAGAGGCATATTAGCATCTGCCAACAATGTGCCAGCAGCTTCAATTAGTGTTCTATTCTTCCTTTCAACTACCTCATTTTGTTGGGGAGTTCTAGGAGATGAGAAGCTATGTTTGATACCTTCTCTCTCACAGAATTCTTGCATGAGAAGAGAGTCAAACTCAGTACCATGATCACTTCTGATCAAGGCCACATGAGTAGAGTACTCAGTCTGCACACATAATAGAAAATCTGTAAGGGCTTTGAAGTTATCAGCCTTAGTTCTCAAAAAGAACACCCAAGTGAACCTAGAGAAGTCATCTACAATGACTAGGGTGTAATACTTCCCTCCTAAACTCTGTACATTTATTGGGCCAAATAGGTCCAAATGTAATAAATACAGGATTCTAGGAGAATCACTTTTATTTACTGATTTAAATGAATTCTTGGTTTGCTTGCCTAGTTGACAAGCCTTGCATAGGCTCTCCTTCTTGTAGGGGCAAGAAGGTAAACCTCTAACAAGGTTGTGTTTAGATAACCTAGATATATTCTTGAGGTTAACATGGCTAAGCCTTTTATGCCATAAAGTATTGTTATTTGTTACTTCATTAAATAAGCAGATTTCAGAGTGAGTTGAGTTAAAATCTACTAAATAAATGTTACCTTGTCTAATACCTACTAATACAACATTATTATTTAAAGTAATATTACAAAGGGAGTTAGAAAATGATACCTGGTATCCAGCATCACATAACTGACTTACTGAAATTAGATTATGCTTCAGTCCAGTTACATAAGCAACTCTCTTGAATGTTATAGCTCCAATTGTCATCCTGCCATAGCCTTCAGTTTGACCACAGCTTGAATCTCCAAAGATTACCATTGGGCCAAGCTTTGCCTTGAACCTTGACAGGTGTTCTTTATTTCCTGTCATATGCTTGGAGTAACCACTATCCAAATACCACTTGTTTTGAGTGATAGGATAGGTCTTCACCTACAAATAAATCAATTTAAACATTGTGGACCAAGGTAACCTTGGGTCCCTTGTTTTTCACATAAGAAAAACTGGAAATAAATGAATAAGCAGGCTGAGGGTGATAACCTAACGGGTAAGATCTCCTAGGTGGGATTCTCCATACAGATGATGGGTCAATGAACCTAGGGTTTCTATTCATATTCAGGTTTCTAAAGTTCTGGTTGGAATTTTGAAATTCTTGTTGAAAGCGTCGATCGGCGTTCGACGATTGGTACCCAGATCGTCGATCTCCGTTCGACCACTGGGCCTGCGATTGTCGAGCTGTGTTCGATGCTCTTTGTAATTCCTTAAATTTCTGTTTTCTTTTCTCTCTTTTAGCTTTATTTAAAGTTCTATTAACTTGATTAACTTGCTCAGTGTTTTTTATTCCACTAGATGAAATAAAATTCACTGGAGTTGAAAGTTGGTTTTTAAGAATGATTGGGGGTTCACTAGAAGATGCTCCTAAGCCTAATTTGTTATTGCCTGACCTAGTGTTAGACATGCTGGTTATTTCAAGCAACTTAAGGCTTCTACCATTCAGAGACTCTTCTAACCTTTTGGACTTAGCTAATTCATTCTTAAGGAATTTTATTTCTTCACTAGCATTAGTGAGTTTTGCTGTTAACCTAATGTTTTCATTAGCAATCAATTCAGATTCAGCTAGTTTAATTCTAAGCTCTTTGATTTCTTTTTCAGAACTAGTTAAATCTAAACATAAAGATTTAAAATCAGATTTAAATTCAGTAGATGTAAAGTCATAAGAAGACAATACCTCATCTTCAGTTGGCATCTCTTCATCAGAATCTGAATTCTCTGCAGCTGAGTGATTGCTGCAGGCATCAATTGCCATCAGGCAAACTTCCGTTGCCTTCTTTTCTTCCTCATCCTCACTGGAGCTTGAGGAAGAAGATTCCTCATCAGAATCGCTCCAGGTTTCAGCAACAAAGCATCTCTCCTTCTTTTTGTTCTTTTAGGAGGATGGCTTGGAATGCTTCCTGTACTGATCCTTGTCTTTCCTTTTATCTTTGTTCTTTTCCTCTGGACAATCTGGGAGAATATGTCCAGGATTCCTGCAACCATAACAGATTATTTCTTTAGTAGGAGTGCGATCATACCTTGGTTTTTCTTCATATTTTGAAGACTTCTTTCTGAAGTCTTTCCTTCCCATCTTAAGAAACCTTTTGGCAAATAATGCCATCAGTTCCTCATTGGACTGGATGCCTTCAGAAGTGTCAGCAGCTTTGAGAGCAAGGGTTTGCTCTTTTCTTGTAGGAGTTGGGGTATTTGCTTCAGCTTCAACTTCCCTGGACTTCAGCACTTGCTCAAAAGACTTGAGCTTGCCGAGAAGGGCTTCTGTTGAGATTTCTATTGTGCTTCTGGCCTCCTTGATAGGCCAGATCCTCAGATCCCATGTGCTAGGGAAGCACATAAGAATCTTATCATTGACCTCTGTCAATGAAATATCCTTGTCAAGAGTCCTCAGCTCATTGATGATTGAGCTGAGCCTTGTGTACATAGCTTCAACTGATTCAACATCAGTTTTCTTGAAATTCTCATACTGTGAGATGAGGTTGGACCTGCTGTCCTTCCTCTCATCAGCTGAACCAGCTACAATCTGGTTCAGTGTATCCCACATTGCTTTTGCTGAGGAGCAGTCAGCAACCTTCTGGAATACTTTATCAGACATTGTCTGAGCCAGAATGTTTATTGCCTTAGCATCTGTTATCTTTGCCTTTTTGTATTCATCATTGTAGTCTGGAGGAGGCACTGCACTCATATCAGTTGATGATGAGGTAGTAGCTGCAGCAGGTGCTCTTGGTGGTCCTATCAAAATAGAATCAAAAATACTCTCATCAATAGAGTTCATATATAATTTAATCCTTGCCTTCCAGATGCTGAACTTAGCTAAGTTGCATGCTGGAGGTCTGGTGCTAGAGTAATCCTTGAACTGGGCCATGATAGTGAAAGTGAATATCTATAAACTTTGGTATCTATCAGGATCTTGTGACTTAGGTGTTAGCCTATACAGTCAGTCAACCTCCCTCTGATACCAATTGAAAGAAAAGGGGATAAATACTACTCTAGAGGGGGGGGGGGTGAATAGAGTAATCAAAAATTGCACTAGCAAAGTTGACTGTCTACTCAACTCCCTTGGAGTTAATTGCGGAATGAAAGTTATAGATATTTGAGATTAAACCTTAAAGCCTAACACAAGTGATGTGCACAAAAGGCAGCCAACTGTAATTACAGTTGAGGCTAGGAATCCTAAACAGCAACTAGCAAACCTAGTTAAAATCTAATCACAGCCACAATACAAGTAATTAAATAAAGCAATCCAGACGACATAAGGAATTTATAGTGGTTCCCCAAACAACTTGGGTACGTCCACTCTTCTACCAACAAGGTAGGAATCCACTCAGGTTTTTGATCAGGTGCCCTGCCACCAACAAGATCTGCTTCAGGTAGATCCAGAAACCCTTTAGACTTTTGATCAGGTGTCTAAAAACCAACACAAGTTTTTGATCAGGTGCCCTGCCACCAAGGGATACTTTTGAAGGGAGTAATAACCCTGTATAGGAGGGGGAAAGGAGGTTAAGGTGTCTTCTCTATTTTACAATAGATTAGAGAAGCACAATAACTTGCACTGAGCTAGAAAGCTCTAAAAGAATCAAGGCTCCCCCTGGCTAAAAGAACGTCCAGGTGAAGTCTTGCTTCAGTGCAGAAACACTTCAGAAAATACTGAAGGAAAAAAGCTACAAGAAGATAAATAATATTAAATAAAGTTTCTTCTTCAGGCAGCTATCTTCTTCTTCTTCTTCTTCAAAAATCTCTGAGTGAAGATCTTCCTGTAAGCAGGAGAACTCAGGTTGAGGAAGAGTGAAGAACTAAAGCTTCTTCTCAGTTAGATGTGAATGAGCTGAGAGCAGTTGGAAACTGTAAGCTTTTAGTTTGAATGCTGCTTATAGCTTTTTGGTATATATGAACTAGCTCATTTCTTTCTTCAAAGAAGTCTTTATATAGCAGCAACAACAACGACTCTTACTTGAGTTTGAATCATGTCTTCTTCTGAACTCTGCAAGCTGGGCTGCAAAAAGCATAAAGCAAAACAAAATACTACAGGCAGATATCCTATAAAAGGATAAAGCTTTCTAAGAAGCTGCAAATTACTCTGATATAAGAGAAAGTCACATCAGAAGAGACTCTTTACAGCCAAGGAAGACTTTTTGAGTCTAACGGCTATAAAGGACAGCCTGACAGATAAAGCAGAAATCATATCTCAGCTATAACACAAACAACTTTGTCAGAAAAGATTAGCTCATGCATAAGGAATATAATAGATATTGCATGGAAATGTTATCACAATTTATTCAGATAATCTTTTATAAAATGTGCTAAAATAATTATGAAATTAATCACATCACAAAAGACGACAAAACTATTTAAAACATACAGCAAAACGTCGAACGACCCTCGGAGATCGTCGACCGAAGCACGAAGATCGTCGACCTATCGGACAGATAGTCGAACGATCCAAATAGTCGAACTATCAAAGAAGATAGTCGAACTACCTCAGCAGATAGTCGATCTATCAGAACAGATAGTTGAGCTATCAGATAGTCGATCTATCCGGACAGATAGTCGAACTACCAAACAAAACAGATAGTCGACCTATCAAGCAGATAGTCGACCTATCACAGAAAACAGATAGTCGACCTATCAATAGATAGTCGACCTATCAAAGCAAAACAGATAGTCGACATATCAACAGATAGTCGAACTATCAGATAGTTGAACTATCCAAGCAGATAGTCGAACTATCAAAGAAAAACAGATAGTTGACCTATCAAACAGATAGTCGACCTATCACAGGAAGCAGATAGTCGACCTATCAACAGATAGTCGAGCTATCACAGAAAGCAGATAGTCGACCTATCAACAGATAGTCGAGCTATCACAGAAAGCAGATAGTCGACCTATCAACAGATAGTCGAACTATCAAGGGAAAACAGATAGTCGACCTATCAACAGATAGTCGAACTATCAACGCAGACAGAACGTCGACCAACTGATAGACGATCGTCGATAGTCGAGCAGCGTTCGACCATAGTCGAACGAAAAACTACTTAACCAAATATTCATCTGGAAAAGCAATTCTACACAACTAGAGAATCTAACCTATCAACTAACCTTTGACCATAGATAAATCTTGGGTCAAAAGATAGAAAGAGAAGACTAAACTCAAATCAAAACCTAGGGTTCCAACAGGTTTAGCCTAGAGTAATATGAAAAGGGAATGGGTAAGGGATATGGGATTAGTTATCAACCAACAAGAATAAGTGCCCTGCGAAAGGGAGCTTTGGGATTCAGCCCAACATAGCTCCTAGTGCCCTCGAGAGCCCTTCACAGGGAATACCTTGGGCAGTCCTGGGTCAAACCTAAGTCGTAGGCATAAAATAAACTGAAGAGTAAATAGTAAACTTAGGATTTCACACTCTCAAACCCCAATGTCCCGAGAGATAGTTTGGGTTACTCGAGCAATAAGCCCAGTGGTTATGGTGATAGGCAGGGTGGCCCGACGAGCTTTTGCTCGGTTGTTGATTATGACGGACGGGATAGTCCGGGGAGCTTCGGCTCGGTTGTTGATTATGACGGACAGGATAGTCCGGGGAGATTTTGTTCGGTTGTTATTTGGACTCATAACTATTGCATGTGCATAGAAGGTATAAGGTGCTGGGTCTTCGGTATTGGAGGGTCGATGCACCGACACCAATACGCTGACTCGGCAAGTGTGGTTAGCACTTCGCCAACAGAAGTCCGGTACGCCAGCCGGCAAGAGTACGCAGGAGTCCGCTTTATGCACCAAGCATTGAGGCGTACGATAGGTCTGATCGGTAGTGCTTTACTGGTTTAGAGGTGGGCGAGGCCTAACCCACCGCTTTCGTCTGCCACTACGGAGGTATCCTAGGAGGTAACGGCTCCGAAAGGGGGAACTAAAGGTCTGTGTACACAGAGTCGAGTGAGTGAGTTGCACTTGCATGTTCACGTCATAACATAATTGTATCTCATAGCATAATCATTGCATATTACCTGACACCTAATGTATAAGTGGTATGGGACGCTCTATACATTAGGCCCTGCAAAACGACCCCTTGGCCTATAAGTTCGCGCGAGCGTGCTTATAAGTCAAGGTTCTCTTTTAGTACTATATATTTAAGCATGCTAGTAAAACCGACACCCTATCGTATAAATCGGTATGGGACTTTTTATACGATAGGAGCCCTGCAAGAGATCCCTTAACTTCTGTGTATTCACATAAGTTAAGGTTACTTATTCCAAATTTTATATCATTATTACCATACTTAGAACTACTAGTTTAGTTCCGCTGCCATCTGCTATTTGATATTCTCCACCTTCATGTCCTTCCCTTTCCTTCTCCCCGCTCGGTGCTTAGGAGCCATGGGGGAATGGGCGGAGGACGATAGGACTTAGTCTTTTAGACTAACGGTTTTCGAACCACAACATTTTAGGGGACCGTGGAGCCCAGCATTGAGGAGCATCCCCGAAGGTCGGCACGATTGGAGATCGGATAGTCTAGTACCGGAGTCCAGACAGCAGGGACTGTGAGTCCCGACCACTAGTAGTCATATTAGTTTGCTTCCGCGATGAGCGATTTGTAGTGAGGACATATTATATCGGGCATAATCCCGAGATTTCTGTTATATGTATTATCTGTGGACACTCCCTTCGTGGAGCTTATTTTCTATACATGTGATTCTTGTGGACTTGCTTTTAATTAATTGCTACAGTTGTGATCGATTTGACCGGCAGGATCGGCGTTTTGTAGTGATGACCTTACCGGGTGCGAAGGTATCACCGCAAGGCGACGGTTCTGGGCCTAAGACCCCGGTGTCTAAAAAGAAAAAAATGGGGGTCTTACACCGGTGCTACTGTAGCTTTCCCGCAATGTCATGAAATACTCTGACTGTGCTCGACTAATGGTGAGCTGGGTTCGACGAATTTTGAAATCAGTTCGACGAATTTTGAACTGAGCTCGACTAACTTAGAATCTTCAAACTTTAACTTGAGCTCGATGAAAGGTGAGCTGGGTTCGATGAATTCTGTAATCAGTTCGACGAATTCTGAAATGAGCTCGACGAACTCAAAATCTTCAAACTTTAACTTGAGCTCGAAGAAAGGTGAGCTGGGTTCAACGAATTCTAAAATTAGTTTGACGAATTCTAAACTGAGCTCGACATTACAAAGATAATTATCTTCTACTCAAGTGTCATGACATGTGTAAGACCCCATTTTTTTTTCTTTTTCAACCACCGGGGTCTTAGGCCCAGAACCGCCGCTTTGCGGTGACACCTTCACGTCCTGAAGGGTCATCACCACAAGGCGCCGATTCTGCCGGCCAAATCGATCACAGAAAGTAGCACAATTATTGAAGTAATAGTAAACAGTCCACAATAATAAAATCACATATATAAATAAGTAAGCTCCACAAAGGGAGTGTCCACAGAAACATCAGAGTACTATAAATACGGGCTTATGCCCGGTACAAAATGTCCTCACTACAAGTCTCTCATGCGGAAGCGAAACAGAAACTACTCAAGGTCGAGACTCACGGTCCCGGCTGTGTGAACTCCGGAGCTAGACTGCCCCATCTCTAGGCGCACCGATCTCTGGGGCTGCTCCTCCATGCTGGGCTCCACGATCCCCTAAATGATGCGGTTCGAAAACCGTTAGTCATAAAGACTAAGCCCTATCATCCCCTACCCCTTCCCCCCCCATGGCTCCTAGGTACCGAGCGGAGAGGAAGAAAGGGAAGGACGTGATGGTGGAGATTAACATGAAAACAGATGGCAGCGGAAACTAATCTAGCAAGTTGTATTAGGTGAGCAGTTAATAAGTTGTTGTAATAGGTCTAGCAGTAAGAAAAGCAATTAAATGAATTTAAACCTTCACTTATGCGAGAACACATAAGCAAAGGGATCTTTTGCAAGGCTCCCATCGTATAAGTGTCCCATACCACTTATACCTTGGGGTGTCGGTTATCAAACAGCAGGGGTTATTATATATTGAAAATAACCTTTGATTTATAAACTTGCCCACACAAGCTTATAGACCAAGGGGTCGTTTTGCAGGTCCTAACGTATAAGCGTCCCATTCCACTTATACTTTAGGTGTCAAGGTTGTTATGAATGATTATGATATGCAACTATATGGTGGGTATGTTATGTCATGCAGTGCAACTCACACACCCGACTCTGTGCACACAGACCTTTAGTTCCCCCTTTCGGAGCCGTTACCTCCCAGGATACCTCCGTAGTGGCAAACGGAAGCGGTGGGTTGGGCCTCGCCCACCTCCAAAACCAGTAAAGCACACTGGTCTGACCTATCGTACGCCTCAACGCTTGGTGCACAAAGCGGACGCCTGCGTACTCTTGCCGGCTGGCGCACCGGACTTCTGTTGGCGGAGTGCTAATCACCCCGCCGAGTCAACGATATCGGTGTCGGTGCCATCGAACTCCCCGCTATCGATAGACCCACCACCTTAACTTCTCCTATTTTATGCACATGCAAGTTAAATCGTAAGCACACAAAACCGAGCCGAAGCTCCCCGGACCAAAACGTCCGTCTCCAAACCAACCGAGCCGAAGCTCCCCGGACCATCCGTCCGTTTCCAAATCAACCTTCCTGTGCCAACAGTGTTGTGAAGAGTGCAGCCCTAGTTACTAAGTTACTCTTGTCGATTTGTTATTACGGTTTACGTTAGCCCAGGACTGCCCCCAGTATACCCCGTGAAGGGCTCTCAAGGGGCACTAGGAACCAAGACGGTGCATTACGGCCCGAAGTTCCCTTTCGCAAGGCACTTATTGTTATTGGTTGTTTTCCCTTAGCCCCATTCCCTTCTCATATTACGATAGACTATCCTAGGGTGATTTTTAAACCTTCCACTCTTCGGGAAAGGCGATCTTTCGCCAAACCCGAGCACCTCTTAACTCTAGCTATCACCACTACTCACTACTCTTTATATCTTCCTAATGTAATTTCTTCCACAACTGTTCACCCAGACAAAATGTTTAAACCTCAAAGACTTTCTCAGATCGTGTCCTATTGCATCTCACAACCTGCTATATGCAGACCGACCTAGGCTACATGTCGAACCGGTTATGCAATGATCCATTACTCATCCAAATGCCCTAAACTATTTACTGGAGACTTATCTTGGTATAAATAACCTAAATCCAGAGAATGGAAATTTTCTTAATTTATTTGGCATTTAATTAAATTCCTCGAAAATCTCAAGGGCCACCGGTTTGAACATGAACTATCCTAATTATTCATGCAAGATGTCCAGCAAATTTATGATAATTAGTAGACTATCTCAGAAGGCTAAATCCTAAGTATCATAATTTTCTATCATCAAAATAACCTGAAAACTATTTTGGAAATAATCTCTAATTTCTATAGTTTATGAATCAAGTACAGAAAATATTCTTCCAAAAATTCTAAATAAATTATGACATGATGAATAAGGCCTAAAATTTGCACTGGCTAAGTTTCATAATTTTCCAGCAAGCATTTTATCCATAATAATTTTTTAAACATAAAAGCCCTTTCAATCATTTGTGAATAAAGTACTAGATTTACTCAACATAAAATTCTATAAAAATTCAGGGATCAATGTTCTACAAGTCAAGATCTAAATCCAGAATTTTAACTGATTATAATTAATGTAAAGCCTCAAATTAGTTAAAACAACAAATTGGGCTAATAATCCTTTAACACATGAAGTATAATATATATTAATCATAAAATTCCAGAAAAATTACCATGAGTCTAAAACATCCTAAAACCCCCTCCTCCCGAGTTTCACAATTTTTGGATTAGCTTTAGTGCTTAAAATAACTAAATTACGTTTCCATCCTAATCCTACATCTCAACTTTTGAGGTACCTAACTACCTCCAAATCCATCACTATTTCAACCAGAGGGTTTTCATCATATCATCCCCCTCTCCTCCAAATTTCAAGGACATACAAGAGCTTTTGCTCCTATGTCCTTCACAAACCTCAAACTCCCACCCGTTGGAGCTGAGCCAATCTCTTAGGGTAAATCCACCCTAAGCCACACCATGTTACCCAAGAGGGTGGACATAAACTCAACAAGTCAGTGGCCAACAACTTCAGCCTCTTTTGAGGAGATTTGTCCACTCCATCTCCAATCGTACTTTTCCCCAAAGTACCCCTCACCAAGACCTATCTAGGACTTGATACTTCCCTATTCAAAACTCGACCAATCGAGTAGAAATTTTGTACAGATCTTAATATTGATGCCAGGGACCACCACCCAAAATTTGGGGGAGTTTGGGCTTTATTTCATCTCCTAATTAATTTTATATTGTTTATTAAATTTTTACAAAAACTTTAGGCAAAAGTTCTCCAAAAATTCTCATTTTTGGACAGCCTCTCGATATACATATTATAGACCTCCAGTCCAAATTTCAAGTCATTTGGACATGTTATGAACCGTGGGCAACCAATTCAATTTCTGGTTAGCCTAGGTCTTGATCCCACCAAAATGAGTGCTGTGTTCAAACCACTCACCCAAATTGAATAAAATCAATTTTAAATTAAAGTAGACCCCGAGGGCTACAACTTTTGTGACTGGTCATTTTTCCTAAATCGGCCTCTAAGTGCTTCGTTTTGCAGCCTCAAAAATACATTCAAAATAACATATTTTTCCATTGTAATATATAATAATCTATGTATTAAAATATTAATTCTACTGTTCATCTTCTTCATGCACCCGAACAGACACAGGAAAACATTTTTCCTGTAACGTTTCCGTGATCCGTTGCCGGCCGTCCGGTCACTTCCCTGGCCAGCCACCACCACCACCACCTCCGTTGAGGCGATGGCAGCGGTCGGCGGTGGCTTGGCCGCCGGAGGTGGCGGTTTCCGGCGAACTCGAAATATCTTTTTCATGGTTTTTCCATGAAAACGAGAGATGGATCCGGCTCCGTTGAGCGCGAATCTCCTTCCTAAGAATCCTAAGATCTACCCATGAAAGAGAAGGAGTAGAGGAGGACCTTGTTCGCGGTTTGGAGGCGAGAAGAGCGACGAGGTGCCATGGCGCGGTGGTGGCGTTGCTGAACTCCTCTTTACAGCAAGAACAAGGATCTGCTTCGTTTGCTTGAGCGTGTAAACCTCTCCTCTTTCCCTAAGTGGGCTTTTATAACTCAGGAAGTGGGAAGATGAAATGGTAACCGCCATTATGTCTTAACGTTTCGGTTACGGTGAAGGGATAAGAAACGGTGGAAACTGAACAGGTGCGTCCAGCTGGCGGTTTTCTATTGGACCACCTTTTCCTCATTTATTATATAATTACAGAAGGAAAACGGCCGGTAGTTACTCCTGGTGTAACTTCCCAAGCCAGCATTTATTTCCACGCGCGTTAGAATTATTTCGGGCCTGAACCGTCGTTTCGGCCAAGGTCACGGGCGTGACACATGGGTCACGGGCGTGACAGGCCGGGTAGCCCATTCTGGGTTCGACGATCGTCGAACTGAGATCGACGATCATCGATGGATGGTCACGGGCGTGACATCTTGGGTCACGGGCGTGACAGGCCCGAACAGCAGATTTCGAGGTCGACGATCGTCGAATTGAGATCGACGATCGTCGATGGGGTCACGCCCTAGGTCACGGGCGTGACACTCATGTCACGGGCGTGACACTCATGTCACGGGCGTGACATGCCCGGGGCGCAAGCTCGACGATCGTCTCACGGCGATCGACGATCGTCGATGGGGTCACGCCCATAGTCACGGGCGTGACACCTTGGTCACGGGCGTGACATGCCCAGACAGCACGTTCGACGATCGTCTCGTGGAGATCGACGATCGTCGAAGTAGTCACGCCCAAATCACGGGCGTGTCGGGTCGGTCACGGGCGTGACCAACCCGTGACCCGAATATATTGATCGCTTTATTTCCAATTTTGGGCTTCCTAAGGTTCCGTCACGACCAACTGAGTCCTAGGGGTCTAGCCGGAAATGGGATGTTACAAATCCCAATAAACAAAACAAAAATTTCGTCCCCGAAATTGAGGTTGAGCCTACGGGGATTTCTATCGGAACGAATTAATCTTGTAACATCCCATTCGATCTTTCTATTGGGTTCAGGCGATCGTTCGTTTGATAACGAAGACAATCTCCCCAATAAACAAAAGATTAGCCCCTACCATTCTGATTAAGTGTGCATACCTAGGTCCTAGATTTCCCTTGTCTAGTCTTAACATTCCAAAACAAGAAGGCAGTTTATAGTATACCGAGAGGTGGTGAGATGTACCTGACTGAACAACTCCGGGTATCTTTGCCTCATCAGATCCTGCGGTTCCCAGGTGTGCTCCTCCTGACCGTGATTTCTCCACAAAACCTTGACTAAGGGAATCTTCTTGCGGCGCAAGATCCGCACTCCTTTGTCATCGATCCGAACCGGCTCCAAGTGAACCGATCGGTCTGAAGCTACCGGCCCTTCGGTGGTCAAAATCCGCTGCTCCGGGCGTAGTAGAGCCCTTCTCAGCGAAGAGATGTGGAAGACGTCGTGTAGAGCTGCCAGCTCCGGTGGCAACTCTAGCTTGTAGGCTAGGGGTCCGATCCGCTCCAGGATCCGGTAAGGGCCCATATACCTAGGGCTGAGTTTCTTCCTCCGACCGCGCACCCGTGAGACTCCGTGCATGGGCCGGATCTTCAAGAACACTCGATCTCCTACCCGGAACTCCACCTGACGATGCCGAGCGTCATAGTATTTTGCTTGTCTGCTCTGTGCCTCCAGCATCCTATCTCTGATCAGCCTCACCTGAGCCTCGGTGTCTTCAACGAAATCCGATCCCAGCAGCTTCGGATCCTCGTCCTGAACCCAAGAAAGCGGGGTCCTACATTTCCTTCCATACAAGGCCTCATAAGGCGCCATCCTGATGCTGGACTGGTAGCTATTATTGTAGGAGAACTCGACCAAGGGTAACATCTTCTCCCACGGCTCCCCTCGGTCTAGTATACACAGCCGTAGTAAGTCCTCCAAGGTCCTGTTGGTGCGCTCGGTCTGCCCGTCCGTCTGAGGGTGGAAGGCCGTGCTAAAAGTCAATCGGGTGCCCAAATATGCCTGCACTGACCGCCACTCCCTGGATGTAAACCGTCCATCGCGGTCCGACACTATCGTCCGGGGCACGCCATGATATCGGACATACTGCTCCACAAACTTCCGTACCAGCACTCCACCGAGTCATCCTTCCTGATCGGTATAAAGCGGGCCACCTTCGTCAGCCGATCGACAATCACCCAAATCGAGTCGTTCCCTGTCCGAGACCGGGGAAGACCATGTATAAAATCCATCGCTATGTCGTCGAACTTCCACTCCGGCACCGGGAGTGGCTGCAATAGTCCTGCGGGGTTCCTGCACTCCGCCTTCACCAACTGACACGCCTCGCAATGGGTCACGAAGTACGTAATGTCCTTCTTCATGCCCGGCCAAAACATCGTCCTCTTAAGATCGGCGGTCATCTTAGTGATCCCCGGGTGCACGGAGTACCGGCTGCAATGCGCCTCCGTCAGAATATCCTCTCGGATCTGGCCTCCTGCAGGTATATATACTCTGCCTCTGAAGTGGAGCAAACCATCTCTCAGGGAATAATCTCCTGTCGAACCTTCCTCCAAAGCTCGGAACATCGGCTCCGCCCACGCATCTGTCCTCTGTCCGTCCCGAATGCGATCCCGGATATCGTCTATGGCCACTATCGATGCCAGATACTCCCTATACAGATCTGGGTCATCCTCGGACACTAGGGATATCTGCATATCTCTGAAGGACCGAACTAGCTCCATGGACATAACCTGGGGCCCGTCTTCGGAAGTGCCACATTCCGAGGGAACCCAAGCCAATACTAATTTGCCCAATAAACAAAAATTTAGCCCCCAATAAACAAAAGATAAGCCCCTACCTATCTTGGGCTAAGCTTCTTTTATATTACCATGTTATCTCCGTCCCAGTTGGGTGCACAATCCCTAGGGCATCAATCTTCGACTTAGGGTTCTAACCTGAAACTTGTTGATATACTTCATACATAAAACTCTCTGAGTCGCATTTATGACAACCTTATCCCGGTCAAAATGTTCCTAATCCCAAATGGGTATCTTCCGAACTTGAATTCCTATCCGACCCTCGGTGTTTGTCTTGGTGGTTGTCTCCGAGTAATCTTATTACCGGTACGAGGGTTAAGACTACTTGTCTTCTACCATTCTGATAATGGATTATTGGTCAGTCCCAATAGATTGAGTAATCCTTGTTAGGGACACCAGAGTTTATGTCTCAGGTATCCATTCACCTATTAAACTCCTCCTTTAATCTCTTTAGGTATTTCCTTACCTAACCAAATTCATACTTAAGGTCTGTTTCGGACTAGGGCACAGTATGAGTTGTCAGGTTAGTCACGTATCCTAGCGGTTGAGTCTAACCTATTGAATAGAGAATTACAAGAAGAGGTCTTTGCAACCGGAGGTGCTCCCTGCTGGGGACAGGGTTTGCCGCAGGCTACAAAGAAGAATTCCAATTGTTAGCTAATGTACAAATGGAATGGATGGAAAGTGGACAATTTACATGTGATTCCCCTTTGGGCACACCACTGCTTCCGCTGCTTAGTTTGTC
This sequence comes from Platanthera zijinensis, assembly GCA_039513925.1. Classification (NCBI taxonomy): domain Eukaryota; kingdom Viridiplantae; phylum Streptophyta; class Magnoliopsida; order Asparagales; family Orchidaceae; genus Platanthera; species Platanthera zijinensis. The sequence goes on from CM077088.1 coordinate 170,340,514, forward strand.
CACAAACTAAACTCGAGCGGGGGTGACCCAGGGATTGTGGACTGCTACTTCCTTCTGATCGATGTTTGCCTCTGATACCACTTGTAAGACCCTATTTTTTTTTCTTTCTTTTTCAACCACCGGGGTCTTAGGCCCAGAACCGCCGCTTTGCGGTGACACCTTCACGTCCTGAAGGGTCATCACCACAAGGCGCCGATTCTGCCGGCCAAATCGATCACAGAAAGTAGCACAATATTGAAGTAATAGTAAACAGTCCACAATAATAAAATCACATATATAAATAAGTAAGCTCCACGAAGGGAGTGTCCACAGAAACATCAGAGTACTATAAATACGGGCTTATGCCCGGTACAAAATGTCCTCACTACAAGTCTCTCATGCGGAAGCGAAACAGAAACTACTCAAGGTCGAGACTCACGGTCCCGGCTGTGTGAACTCCGGAGCTAGACTGCCCCATCTCTAGGCGCACCGATCTCTGGGGCTGCTCCTCCATGCTGGGCTCCACGATCCCCTAAATGATGCGGTTCGAAAACCGTTAGTCATAAAGACTAAGCCCTATCATCCCCTACCCCTTCCCCCCATGGCTCCTAGGTACCGAGCGGAGAGGAAGAAAGGGAAGGACATGATGATGGAGATTAACATGAAAACAGATGGCAGCGGAAACTAATCTAGCAAGTTGTATTAGGTGAGCAGTTAATAAGTTGTTGTAATAGGTCTAGCAGTAAGAAAAGCAATTAAATGAATTTAAACCTTCACTTATGCGAGAACACATAAGCAAAGGGATCTTTTGCAAGGCTCCCATCGTATAAGTGTCCCATACCACTTATACCTTGGGGTGTCGGTTATCAAACAGCAGGGGTTATTATATATTGAAAATAACCTTTGATTTATAAACTTGCCCACACAAGCTTATAGACCAAGGGGTCGTTTTGCAGGTCCTAACGTATAAGCGTCCCATTCCACTTATACTTTAGGTGTCAAGGTTGTTATGAATGATTATGATATGCAACTATATGGTGGGTATGTTATGTCATGCAGTGCAACTCACACACCCGACTCTGTGCACACAGACCTTTAGTTCCCCCTTTCGGAGCCGTTACCTCCCAGGATACCTCCGTAGTGGCAAACGGAAGCGGTGGGTTGGGCCTCGCCCACCTCCAAAACCAGTAAAGCACACTGGTCTGACCTATCGTACGCCTCAACGCTTGGTGCACAAAGCGGACGCCTGCGTACTCTTGCCGGCTGGCGCACCGGACTTCTGTTGGCGGAGTGCTAATCACCCCGCCGAGTCAACGATATCGGTGTCGGTGCAATCGAACTCCCCGCTATCGATAGACCCACCACCTTAACTTCTCCTATTTTATGCACATGCAAGTTAAATCGTAAGCACACAAAACCGAGCCGAAGCTCCCCGGACCAAAACGTCCGTCTCCAAACCAACCGAGCCGAAGCTCCCCGGACCATCCGTCCGTTTCCAAATCAACCTTCCTGTGCCAACAGTGTTGTGAAGAGTGCAGCCCTAGTTACTAAGTTACTCTTGTCGATTTGTTATTACGGTTTACGTTAGCCCAGGACTGCCCCCGGTATACCCCGTGAAGGGCTCTCAAGGGGCACTAGGAACCAAGACGGTGCTTTACGGCCCGAAGTTCCCTTTCGCAAGGCACTTATTGTTATTGGTTGTTTTCCCTTAGCCCGATTCCCTTCTCATATTACGATAGACTATCCTAGGGTGATTTTTAAACCTTCCACTCTTCGGGAAAGGCGATCTTTCGCCAAACCGAGCACCTCTTAACTCTAGCTATCACCACTACTCACTACTCTTTATATCTTCCTAATGTAATTTCTTCCACAACTGTTCACCCAGACAAAATGTTTAAACCTCAAAGACTTTCTCAGATCGTGTCCTATTGCATCTCACAACCTGCTATATGCAGACCGACCTAGGCTACATGTCGAACCGGTTATGCAATGATCCATTACTCATCCAAATGCCCTAAACTATTTACTGGAGACTTATCTTGGTATAAATAACCTAAATCCAGAGAATGGAAATTTTCTTAATTTATTTGGCATTTAATTAAATTCCTCGAAAATCTCAAGGGCCACCGGTTTGAACATGAACTATCCTAATTATTCATGCAAGATGTCCAGCAAATTTATGATAATTAGTAGACTATCTCAGAAGGCTAAATCCTAAGTATCATAATTTTCTATCATCAAAATAACCTGAAAACTATTTTGGAAATAATCTCTAATTTCTATAGTTTATGAATCAAGTACAGAAAATATTCTTCCAAAAATTCTAAATAAATTATGACATGATGAATAAGGCCTAAAATTTGCACTAGCTAAGTTTCATAATTTTCCAGCAAGCATTTTATCCATAATAATTTTTTAAACATAAAAGCCCTTTCTATCATTTGTGAATAAAGTACTAGATTTACTCAACATAAAATTCTATAAAAATTCAGGGATCAATGTTCTACAAGTCAAGATCTAAATCCAGAATTTTAACTGATTATAATTAATGTAAAGCCTCAAATTAGTTAAAACAACAAATTGGGCTAATAATCCTTTAACACATGAAGTATAATATATATTAATCATAAAATTCCAGAAAAATTACCATGAGTCTAAAACATCCTAAAACCCCCTCCTCCCGAGTTTCACAATTTTTGATTAGCTTTAGTGCTTAAAATAACTAAATTACGTTTCCATCCTAATCCTACATCTCAACTTTTGAGGTACCTAACTACCTCCAAATCCATCACTATTTCAACCAGAGGGTTTTCATCATATCATCCCCCTCTCCTCCAAATTTCAAGGACATACAAGAGCTTTTGCTCCTATGTCCTTCACAAACCTCAAACTCCCACCCGTTGGAGCTGAGCCAATCTCTTAGGGTAAATCCACCCTAAGCCACACCATGTTACCCAAGAGGGTGGACATAGACTCAACAAGTCAGTGGCCAACAACTTCAGCCTCTTTTGAGGAGATTTGTCCACTCCATCTCCAATCGTACTTTTCCCCAAAGTACCCCTCACCAAGACCTATCTAGGACTTGATACTTCCCTATTCAAAACTCGACCAATCGAGTAGAAATTTTGTACAGATCTTAATATTGATGCCAGGGACCACCACCCAAAATTTGGGGGAGTTTGGGCTTAATTTCATCTCCTAATTAATTTTATATTGTTTATTAAATTTTTACAAAAACTTTAGGCAAAAGTTCTCCAAAAATTCTCATTTTTGGACAGCCTCTCGATATACATATTATAGACCTCCAGTCCAAATTTCAAGTCATTTGGACATGTTATGAACCGTGGGCAACAATTCAATTTCTGGTTAGCCTAGGTCTTGATCCCACCAAAATGAGTGCTGTGTTCAAACCACTCACCCAAATTGAATAAAATCAATTTTAAATTAAAGTAGACCCCGAGGGCTACAACTTTTGTGACTGGTCATTTTTCCTAAATCGGCCTCTAAGTGCTTCGTTTTGCAGCCTCAAAAATACATTCAAAATAACATATTTTTCCATTGTAATATATAATAATCTATGTATTAAAATATTAATTCTACTGTTCATCTTCTTCATGCACCCGAACAGACACAGGAAAACATTTTTCCTGTAACGTTTCCGTGATCCGTTGCCGGCCGTCCGGTCACTTCCCTGGCCAGCCACCACCACCACCACCTCCGTTGAGGCGATGGCAGCGGTCGGCGGTGGCTTGGCCGCCGGAGGTGGCGGTTTCCGGCGAACTCGAAATATCTTTTTCATGGTTTTTCCATGAAAACGAGAGATGGATCCGGCTCCGTTGAGCGCGAATCTCCTTCCTAAGAATCCTAAGATCTACCCATGAAAGAGAAGGAGTAGAGGAGGACCTTGTTCGCGGTTTGGAGGCGAGAAGAGCGACGAGGTGCCATGGCGCGGTGGTGGCGTTGCTGAACTCCTCTTTACAGCAAGAACAAGGATCTGCTTCGTTTGCTTGAGCGTGTAAACCTCTCCTCTTTCCCTAAGTGGGCTTTTATAACTCAGGAAGTGGGAAGATGAAATGGTAACCGCCATTATGTCTTAACGTTTCGGTTACGGTGAAGGGATAAGAAACGGTGGAAACTGAACAGGTGCGTCCAGCTGGCGGTTTTCTATTGGACCACCTTTTCCTCATTTATTATATAATTACAGAAGGAAAACGGCCGGTAGTTACTCCTGGTGTAACTTCCCAAGCCAGCATTTATTTCCACGCGCGTTAGAATTATTTCGGGCCTGAACCGTCGTTTCGGCCAAGGTCACGGGCGTGACACATGGGTCACGGGCGTGACAGGCCCGGGTAGCCCATTCTGGGTTCGACGATCGTCGAACTGAGATCGACGATCGTCGATGGATGGTCACGGGCGTGACATCTTGGGTCACGGGCGTGACAGGCCCGAACAGCAGATTTCGAGGTCGACGATCGTCGAATTGAGATCGACGATCGTCGATGGGGTCACGCCCTAGGTCACGGGCGTGACACTCATGTCACGGGCGTGACACTCATGTCACGGGCGTGACATGCCCGGGGCGCAAGCTCGACGATCGTCTCACGGCGATCGACGATCGTCGATGGGGTCACGCCCATAGTCACGGGCGTGACACCTTGGTCACGGGCGTGACATGCCCAGACAGCACGTTCGACGATCGTCTCGTGGAGATCGACGATTGTCGAAGTAGTCACGCCCAAATCACGGGCGTGTCGGGTCGGTCACGGGCGTGACCAACCCGTGACCCGAATATATTGATCGCTTTATTTCCAATTTTGGGCTTCCTAAGGTTCCGTCACGACCAACTGAGTCCTAGGGGTCTAGCCGGAAATGGGATGTTACAACATGCATTATTTAAGCATGAGATTAAGGCTTTGTTTCGGGGACTTATTTTCACCGGTCAAGCGATTACCATCGCATGAACCGGGCCTTAATTAAGGTCCAGTTCATGCGGTCGTAACCATTTGACCGGTGAAAATAATTCCCCCCAAACAGAGCCTAAGATTCATCTGAAATTACCTTAAGTCCAATCTCAATCCAATAACATGATTCCAATCAACATCATGATAGCGGTCATGATTCCTGGATTAAAATTCACGGCCATCTAAATAGGGCTGGATTGTTCCCTACATTACAATTCATTACAAACCAGCCCTTCTTATTGATTGGATCAAAATGACATTGGATTCCAATCCAGTGTCATTTTCTTACTTTCCCTCCTTTTCTTCATACTATTTTGAGTGATGGAATTTTAATATTCATGGAGGATGACCTTGACTTAGGCTTGTTGTAATGCAAAAACTATTATGTTTTCTACTAACAGTTCTAAGTCTTCACTAAATAAGTTTTATTAAATTGAGTATGACTTGAAAAGATCTTATCAGCATCACCTACTCCTCCCTCTTTCCCAGCATTTTCTTACTCTCCTAGGTTCCAGGATGAAGGTTTGAAGAGGAAATTAGGTACCATGTGCAAATGAGCAAAGCAACATGTGTCGATCACAAAAAAGTGGGTTGTATATAAATTCTCTCTCACTCTCCCTCTCTCCTTGCATTTTTCTCCACTGATGCCTGAAGATATATAATTTTATGCTAAATTTGAAAGCTCTAGTAAACTCTTTGAATAGTATAAATAATAGATTTCTACATCTAACTTAATTCAAACTAATTAGTATATTAAGAAATTGTGTGCACCTGGTCTGGTCATGAAGATATAATGGAATTACAAATCTACAATCTTGGATACTTGAAGATGAGGGAATGCTGGTTGTCGAGTCGGGAGGGGAGGTACGAAAGCATGGGTGGAAAGGAGCAATATAGAGAGCGGGTAAATTAAATGTTGTGTGGGAATTAAGAAAAGACCAAAAAGTCACAAATTTTGAAAGAAAGAGGCATCTATGAAATGTACTTTGGGTAACCAAATGTTACATTATGGGGGATTTTGAAACAAAGCTAATAATGTTAGGATGAGTACCAATTTATCATTACAAAAAACAAATAAAACTAATAAAAGATTACAAAATTTCTTAATCACAGCAAATCAACAAACAAAATCTCTGAAATTTTTTAGGTTATTTTGTGCCCATGTTTGAAATTGAATATCCGTATGAAGCATGAATACTAAATTTGAAAATGCATTTTTTAAGAAGGCAGGCCCCAATCCAACAAAAAATAATGAATTCTCTAAATATTCTCTCCAAATCATTAAGCAAAATAGATTTACCACTAAAGAAAAACATTTTATGAAGAAATTTAGTTTATTAGTTGTGAGCAACATAATCTATACCTGATACTGCCAACACCTAATTGTATCTGAACCAATATCTGAGGAGAAATAGCTTAGCAGACTCCCAATGCATTTTTTTCATGGCTGTGAAGTAAACTTTACCTCCCAGCACATGTATCCAAAATACTACTCCATGAAACATCTTTTCTTTAAGCAAAATAGATTTACCACCAAAGAAAGACATTTTAAGAAGAAATTTGTTTTATTAATAGTGGGCAACATAATCTATACCTTAAACTGCCATCACCTAATGGTATCTGAACAAATACCTTAGGAGAAATTGCTTAGCAGATTCCCGATGCATTTTTTCATGGCTGTCAAGTAAACTTTACCTCCCAACACGTGTATCCAAAACAATACTCCCTGAAACCTCTTTTATTTAAAAAAACAAATTGACAGACAGTTCATGAACATCGCGTTCATGACCGCCGCCACTACGCCAAACGAAGACAAAGTTAAAGGAGGCGTGTGTGAAAGGAGTGGAGAACTATGTTGTAAGAGACCAATTAAGAGATCTTTGATGTCTTCGATGCCATGGTTAGCAAAATTGATTGCAACTTGTCAATATTTGGGCAATAATTGTGAGGATATATAGAAGAAACTTTGTTATAGCGAAAGGAATGCGGAAATTTGTTGTCGTCGAGGGAAGGAGAAGATGTGAGCAGACGATATTAATTTGGATCACAAATAGGACATAGATCAACATGAGATCTTGTCCCATCCAAAGAAGGCACAACAAAGTTATGGTAGTTAGAAAGAGATTGACATAAGGAGATGTGGTGAAGAAACTGGTTAAGAGTTAGAAAGGTAAATTTTTGCTAAAATTGGAGACTGAGGTTTGCCCAAATTAACCGAAAAGAGCCTCAAACCATGATGAAATGAATTCACGAAAAGGAAAAGGGAATTGGGAGAGAATCGTCAGCTACAATAATATCTTGTAATTTTTGATAATATTAGAGATTGAGAATTGGCCAAATTTACAAAAAGAAAAGGGAATTGGGAGAGAATCATCTGCAACAATAATATCTTGTAATATTAACTATAACATGGCATATATAACCAAATTCATCACATAAATATCATCAAGAATGATAAAATTAGAAGAAGAAAAATTGCTAACAATTTTCAAACATCATGAAGAAATCAGAACGATTCTTATTAAAAAGGGCTATTCATCGCGGGCTGTTTATTGATAACATGATAAGTCCCATATAAGCTTTTTAAACCACAATCTTTTCAAACCAACTTTCTGATATCTCAAGCAGAAAATGGTAAAACAATCTCAAATAAACGCCTTACATTACAAACCCTAAAAACTCCAATCAGAGAAGAATCGAAGAAATAGAGATGGGAGAGGAAAGCGAGAAAACCATAAAAACATACCTGAGGAATTACAGCAAGGCCTGGGAGAAGCTCCCAAGAAATAGGGGAAAGAAATGGAGGAGTACGCGTGGCACGTCTTCCTCACGTTACTCCCTACAGCAGTTGAGCGATACCCGACTTCTTCTTCTGCAAGGTCTTTTTGAGGTGTCAAAAGAAGTTGAAGAATCCGCATAGATGATGTGACGACAACAATGATGGGCTTGAGACGGGCTTGCGATTGACGGAGCTGCCCTACCTGTGCAGAAGAAGAAGTCGGGTATCACAATGGGCTTGCGATTGACAAAGCTTGCGATGGTTTTGCGACTTACGTAGCTGCCTTACCTACACAGAAGAAGAAGTCGGGTATCATGATGTTGCACTATAGTAGCAGCCCTAGTTACGTAGAAGAATAAGACGGTATTGGGATTTTGAGTTGGGTGAACAGTGCATGTCTCTATTAATTAAGTCCTAATCCGGCCAAAATACAAAAATACCCTAAAATTAACCCACCAAAACATGTTTTATGAGGGCATTTTGGATTTAAATGTTACACCATGCCCTCATTAGAGGTTTCCTTATATAATAAAGATATTTATATATTTATATATATATATAAACAGTAAGTAATAGCATGTGGTATATCTCTACATATTAGTAGTAACAACAACAGTGTATAAAAAGTGATAACATCATTCTACATTAGCAATTCAGTAAAGGTAAGAGTAATTGACTACAACATATGATTCAATAATAGAAATAGAACTTAACTTATAAAATGCACATACAGATTTATAAGTTAAGGATCGTCTTAACACAAAGTAACTCATCATATAAAAGTGCTCATACAAATTTATATGATAAGGATCGTATGCGGTGCAATGCAATGCAACGATGATTTATGATGCACCCATGCAACTCACACACTCTATTTTGCTATGTCGACATAGTCCTTAGTTCCCACTTTTCGAGCAAAAAGCTAACCTTTTAGGCATCATCCTTCATGGCCAAACGATGACAGTAGAGCGGGTGTCTCCACTACTAGGCGGGTATCCACACTACGTGGCCTAGACCTCCGTATACCTCAATGCTAAGAACACAATAGTGGAGCCTCTATGTACTATGGCTCAGAGGCATCTCGGGAAGATGTGCAACAAGAACACAGCCCAAACTAGCCTATCTTCGTGGCACGGAAGGAGCTTCTAGAAGCGTATCACCAAAGTACCAAGCCCAACCATCTACTGGCATGGAAGGAGCCTCAGGAATAAGCACCGAGGACCAAGCCCAAATGCCAAAGTTCTATTTGTCAAATCCCTTCGGTGTGACAACTGGTGAGCCCGTAGACCTGCCACACTATCCTTAACCCATTATTATGACACCGCGTGTCAACACACGCACCGCATGCAATTTCACTTGGCCATTCCATCAAACATCCAAGGGCTCCAACCGAGTCCCTTCTCATCATTACCAATCCTGTGCTCAAAAGCACTCAAGGGCTCCACACTAAGTCCCTCATCATACCAGTCTTGTGCTCAAAAGCACGCAAGGCCTACCTTAACATGGAAGAATAATCCTCTTAGTTGTCAATCTCGTAATATCTTCATTACATGAGATAAGTGACTAACACATCACATGGCCATGGGCATTTTCTCATTTATCCCTTCTTTTAAAATTTAGCTTGCACCTGCATATAAAATCATACATCTTTTCCCAAACTATATTTCATTAAACACTTAAGATTTAACATTTTCAACATAACCTTGCAAGGAATACATCACACGTTCTCCCAATTATTGTAAATTACATCATATCTATAGCCTACACATGCACGTGTCATGCATCACAAATTCTTCAAAAACTCATAACGTTCATCGCATTGATATCAAGTGCATCTTCACCAGATTTCATGAATACATTATTTGTACAACTAAGGTTCATCCAAAACCATTAACTTATCATGGTTACATATAGTAAATTCACCCAATCCAAATTATCATTTGGCTACGATCTTCCTATTGAATCCAAACATCTAGATGCACTGCTAACACAACTTACTTAGATAGAAAGCTTATTCTGGCCATATATTAGTTTAGACAAATCAAGACCTACACATAATACATTATAACACAGTCAGTTTGGCTGAACATTCCTGGGGATACAGGACTCCCCCAACAATGGCCAACCATCTGATGGAAAGGTCCATTGGATCTAGTGGCTAACCTTAGAGGGGGCGTGAATACGGTTTTAACGTTAAATGGAATTTAAAAATATGTTGCCTCAGAAAATCGATTTCTGGAAGCTACTGTGGGGCGTTAGGTAGCTAACATATGGCGGTAAGTTACATAGCTCGTTTTTCTGTGCAGATCTGAGTTCTAACCCCACTAACACACACACTCGCTAAATAATCATAGAACACACCAAGAAGTAATTAACTCAGAAATAACAGATTTCATTGCATGAATTCAAAACAACAATAGTTCTAGATGAGTACAAAAAGGTGATCTCCGTGACGCCAGAGATTTAAAGCAATGAGTAGAAATGAACTTTTGGTTTCTATACAGATCCGCTCCACGGACCGGTTGGCTCTCTCCTTTTCCCTCCAGGAAAAGTCTTCGAGCCGGCTCTTCACCTCCTCATAAGGAAGGGTCTAAGAGTCCTGCTAGATCCATCGATCTAGATGTCCCTATCCCCAGGAAGATTTACTGCGGAATCCTACCCGGATTCCTCTGACCTTCCCCGGTCGATTTCTCACGAAACCCTTCCCGGATTTTGACGACCCTCCGATCGATTTCCCTCACACAAGATTTAGAAAATGAAAAGATTATAAGAATGAAAGATGTAAATAATCTAAAAGTTGAAGTTCTCCCTCTTGACGACTTCTCCGTAGAGCGATCCGCAGCCGGTTCTAAAGATCTTCTTTGCTAGCAATCAGTCGGCACTTCATATTCGATGTAGATCTTGGATCGTCGGAGTTCTTCGTTCACAAATGGGAGGGTGATGACTTTCTTCTTCTTCGACGGAGACTTTTTGAATGGAGCACAAGAAGGCTGTCGAACCCTAGAATTTATGAACTCCCGTCACTCTTCAGTCCTTATATATATGGGCACAGAAACCCAGGTGGCCTTTTATACGTCTTCATGAAAATAGGCTACCGTTTGCGGTAAGACTAGCGCCCGACGGTAGGTTCGCTTGCTTGTTGTGCTAGCTGTCGTACAAATCTAGAATAATAATTAAAACAAATATTTTCCTTTTCATCATTGCTAGCGTCACGCGGTAACAGCTACCGCTGTGCGGTAATATAGGACACGACGATTCGGAAACAACACGTAGATATTCGTCAAGCGGCTAGCACAACGCGGTAACTGCTATCGTTTGGCGGTAGGTTGTTTCTCGAAAAATCGTGCTTGAAGTTCATCGAGAGATTAGCGTTTCGCGAGAAGTCCTTCTCGACATTCGTCGAGAGGCTAGCGCGGCGCGATAAGAACTACCACCTGCGATAGTTTCACGAGAGCCAGGCCAAATTAATTACTTGCGTTAGCGCATGCGGTAGGACTAGCATGGAGTGGTAATTTCCGGCGAGCTCTGTCTAATTTATTCACGGCTACCGCTCGACGGTAAGATCTACCGCTCGGCATTAGTTTCCATAGGAGTCTTCTTCTTCGCTTATACCTGTCAACCTGCACACTCTATATACAGAAGACATGATCAAATACAACCTTGGAGTTTATATTGTCAAACACAGGGAATATGAAACATCAGTTCCAACAAACTCCCCCTATTGATAATATCAACTTCCGTTCATTAAAATAACAATGAGATAGAGTGCATATAAAGAATAAGAGTTATAGGCTATCATCAGGTTGCATGTTCGCTATGTAGCTCCCCTACACACATTCTCCCCCTATCTACATGTTCGACTTGCTCCCCCATATATACATGCACACATTGTTAACATGCTCCCCCTACATGTGACCTATCCTAACCCGTGACTCATACTCATGACCATACTCCTGAATAATTTATTCTCCCCCTTTGATAATATCAAAAGAACGGGCAAGCCCAACCAGAAATGCAGGTTAAAAATAGTTGATATGATGAGCGTTTAGACAAATAGCAGATAGTGTGCACACAAAGTAAAGTTAGAGATGATAATCATAGAGGTGACACAAAATAGAATATATATCAGAGAATTGTAAGCACATGGGTCACAAAATGGAGCAAGATACACAAATAGAGAAAATCAATTTTCAGTGTTCATATGAATTGGACATCATAGACTAAACTAAGCACACAGCGAGTACGTCTATAATGCTATAAGTGTAAGGAAATAATCAAGTGAGACAAACATTGAAAAACGTCATGAGTGTAAATCATGTGCTAGTACGTATTGTGCTAAAAAGAGATAGTGTAGTTGCAGTCCAATTCTTATATGTGGAAGTCTTAGACAAGGCAATGACATGTGTACGTGTAGCATCAAAAGCGAGATATCACCAAGGTAAAAATAGCATATTGTCCATGTGAATCTCGATCGTCTAGGAACCTAACACAAGAGAAATAAGGTGAATAATCACCTCACATGTCATTTGATGTCATACCTAGGAAAAAAACAAGAGGCACTAAGCTATAGATAGAGTCGATGCACAAGATCAAAGTTACTCTCTAACCAAGGTGATCATCCTCACAATGCTCATGAAGACTTATCACGAGGAATGAGTAGTGCTTGGGGTGACCGTGATAAGAGATGTGATAGCTTCCATAGTTTTATTTTGTTTGCATATATCTATCACTTTAATCATTTTTAAAAGGTTCATGGAGCCCCGAGTCAATCGAAATCTATCCACCTAGATAGATACACTTTAACTTGTATACATACGACTTTTGTACTTGGGTTTTGGCCCAAAGTTTCACACCTAGTATAATCACAAGTGTATCGTGACATTGATTATTCAATGTATTTCTAGCGTGTTAGAATATAGTGTCATGATTTATAGCATGTACGCATAACATTTTTCATCTTGAGTGCACTGGCTACGGATATGTGTATCATATGAAGTCATTCCCCTATCTAAGTACTCACACATACCTAGAGGCATAGACAACAGACCTAACCCCGTCTTGTTGCACTCAATAGCTAAGCACTTATAGATTCAGCCCACTATGACCAGAGGACAGTGTTTGCATAGAGTAAGAGTCTGAACTCAAACATTATACGTACCCATTATGGTCTAAGTCACAGTCATGTGAGCCCTTAGAAATGAACGATCCAAAGTTTTTTTTTGTTTTTATATCATTTTTTAACTATTACACAACACAAACAAAGGGAATAAAACAAGATAAGCATGTTTTAGTTATTTTTGAAGTTTTTAATTTTTTAATAAAAATACCTCGCAATAAACGCACAAAGAGATATATAAACTTTTTGTTCTTTTAAATTATTTTATAATTATATATATATATAAGACTTGTGTTTTTCTAAAAACATGAAGGCTCAAAAAGTATATTATACAAACACAAGATAGCATGATAGAACATTGTGCATGAATATACCATACATGGAAAGTGAAATAATGTTCATGCAGTGGATTTGTGAATCCTAAGTATGCCCAATAATCCAATACCTATGCTATAGGTCTACACCCTAGCCCCGTACTAAGTGACGGATGGGCATTAGGAGCTGCATAAATGCCATAGGGTTGGGTGTTAATCCCATTTGCACACAAAAGAACCCGCTCAACCTAACACTCTTTCCCCCCAGTGCCACACAAGGACCTACTGGAACCCTCCCCGGTTAAGGACAAGACGTGGTTTACAGGTTAGCGTTTCTAAAGAACACATACCTACGCCCCCGCTATTGTGAGACAAAATACAGTAAAACGTGTGTTATTGATGGTTTTACCAGAGGAGCGACGACACCATGTCTATGAATCTACCGCCAGCGGTAAGATTACCGCGCCACTATAGTATTGGGATATATAAGTTACAGGTCAGATCTAATCCGGCACGCCTGGAAGTTTTCCTTGCTTTACTGCCGACACTCTTCTTCCCTGTAGCACTTCTTCACTGCTTTAAGGTTCTCTCCCTCACTCACTCTCTCTCAAATTTCTTATAATTTAGATTTTAGATCTAAAGGATTCGACTCTTCGTGTTTTCGAGCACGATCTAAGATGATTTTCAGATGTTTGTCAGTTGATTCTTAAGTTATTGCTATGGATCACTTCTGTTTCTCATAGATCCATCTTGTGTAGGCTCGGATCATGTGTTTTTTAGTCTTCAAACCACCGATTTAATCAAAAATATCCCGTATTTTGGTAAGATCAGGAGCTGAATTTTCATCCATGTAGCTATCTACGAGAGGTCCATGTTTGCCCCCACTTTTTTTCATGGATCATTGTTCTTTTCTTAGATCTACTAGTTATAGCATGAATCTTCATTATCTATCAATTTTTTGAAGGAAATTTCATCCAAAAAGGAATTTCGGAGACATTCCTATGGAAGGGGACGATATAGTCCGTCATACTACCACTGGCGATAACACATTATCACCCCGTAGTAGGTTCCAGTGTCCGGTCTCGGAAAAATATCGTTGATTTTCCCATTTTTTATGCATTTTCTACTGAGATGGTTTTTTGTATTTGGTTTACTTTCAGGAAATGGCTTCGTCGAGCTCCCAGTCTGCATGTCGCAATTTTTCAAAGAGGTCCCGGGTGCCGTCCTCCACCTACCCTGCTATAGATGATGCTACTATGAGCATTCCGATGATCTTAGATATCGATGATCGATATGCTCATATCTTACAGTACTTGGAGGAATCTGGTGTGCTTGCAGTGATCTCATTTGGTGCCCAATTCTCCTCTGCCCTCACCCGAGAATTTTACAATAACCTTCGGGATCCCGCTCAGATGAGCCTAGGTGGGGGCATCCAATCCTACATTGGCATGGAGATAGTGATAATAATCCATACAGATCTCGACACCAAATATGTTTGGACACCCAACTATCCAGTCCTCGTTATCGTAGAATCCTTTAGAACTACAAGGAACTGGAGGGAGATGAACGAGGTTCTTCATAGTGTGGAGGGGCATTCAAATCTCTTCACCTCGGTAGACACTCTCACTCTCGATGCCCGAATCATATAAGATATCCTACGTCACTCCCATATGTTCAAGGCTGGGGACACAAGGAAGGTCACGACCCAGCTGTCGATGGTGACGTACTATATCTTGACCCAGAAGTCCTTCAATGTCTCGGATCTCATTCTTTCCATGATAAAATACACTTTTCGCCTGAAATCTCCTGAATGCCGGCGGGCGAACACACTGCCTCTGGGTGGTGTGATCTAGAGCGTCCTGACAGAGAAGTACCCGGTCATCGATTGTTCAGCATATCCCATAAACAGCTTCCCGCAGGTCCCCAGGGTAGGTGACATTCCTTCATCCTCACAGGCACGGGCACCTCCATCGTAGCCACCGATGCACCGTACAGGGTCTCTTAGGGAAACCAGTCGGGACATCTATGGCCTTGTGGAGGAGCAAGGTCGAGAGATCAAGAAGACAGCGAAGGAGATGAACGGGATGAAAAGATGCTCAAAAAGATCATGGGTGTAATGCCCCAGATTTTTCGTTAATTATAAAAATCCTCGCGGTGACGTCATTATGACATTAGGGAGTTATGTTAGCATTGACTTGACGCGCGTCGCCGTTAGTGCATTTTCACGTCCGTTAGGTCGAGTCGGCCAAATTCTTGAATTCCTGTCGAAATTGGAAAATTTCACGTTAGGAAACTTAATAAATTTTGAATTTGCTCGTCAAGTTTCTTCGCGCTCCGAGCGATATTGGAGCCTTGGAGAATTTCCGAAGTTTTGTAGAATTTATGTTCGCCGTAAACTTTAGAAATTTATATCTCGATAACGGTACGTCGGATTTTGATTTTGACTTCGTTGTTGGGTTCATAGCATCGGTATTCGCCTATGGCGCGAATTCGTAGGATTCAACACACGTTTGACCCTCCATAATATTATAATACTATAACGTTATTGTTATTATAATTATTAATACTTATATGATTATTATAATTATTATTATAATATTTCTACCATTGAATACGTTGAGTTTCACCCATATAACACGACGAAATTACTGTTCCTCCCCATTTTATTCGACGAATTCCAGCGATCTATTATGCCCTCCTCATTACCCGACGAATTCACTCCCCCCCTTAATTAAATCATATGATCCTAAGTATCATTATTACTAATAATATCATTATTAATGTTATTATATTATAGATAAACTTCTTCTTCCTGTACAAAGAAAGAAGACCGAGCCCCCTCTCCTCCCTTGTTCACTAGGCTGAACCAGACGAACGATTTTTTATTTCCGGGAGCTTCCGACTGCCACCACCGGAGCTCCGTTGATCGAAATATTTGCCTGGGCATAGATCCGGAAAGCTCTCGTCGGGAGCTATGCGTGCGCGGTAAATGTTTTCTGTTTCGTTAACTTTTTAGCATTAGGGTTTTCGGCCCTAACCCGGTTTGGCCATTTTTCTTGTAGATCTCATTTTCCCGTGCTTTCATTAGGACCGATCCGCAGCGTGGAGCAATTTGGAGGACGCTTTTGGATGCGATTGAGGCAAGTGGTGTTCACTTGCATTTTTTTCTTTTTCCTTCTTGTTTTCCCCTCTTATTGGAGATTTACCTGTGATTATTGTTTGGAAAGTATGCTCATATGTGTTGCTAGTTGTTTTTGCCTAAAGATTTTCATGTGTTTCCTTGTGAAAGTGATTTGCTCTTTGTAGGTAAACTCGTCGGAAAACCTTGTCGCTCTTCGTCGTGTTGTATGTGTGTCAAATAACTTGCTCGTTGTGTTGTTCAGATTGTCTTGTCAATTTGACAGAAGAAGTTGTTTGCTCGTCGTAGGCATCACAATTACTATCTAACCTTTCGTGCAGACCATTTGACTTGGAAATCATCGTTGTAAAGGCCCCACAGACCTAGTTGTATCGTTTGATATATTTTTAATATCATAAATCTTCTTGGGGCTTAGTTCGTTGAAAGCCTTGTCTCTTTTCGACGGAGTTCTGTGCGTCGGAAACCTTGTTGTCTTCTGTCGTATTGTAGTGGTCACGACTTTTAGATCATCGTGTCGCTTTGACTAAGTTAATCTCTCCGCTTATTTTTAAGTGTCGCTTTGACTAAGTTAATCTCTCTGCTTGATTTTAAGTTTTGCTTTGACCAAGTTAACCTCTCTGCTCAACTGTAAGTGTTGTTTTGACGTTGTTTATCACTTATTTGTTGTAAGTGTCATTTGTATTATTGGAATGGAGTTTGTCGGAAGCCCCGCTACTTCCCGTTGTTTTTAGTAGATGAAAACATTGTTGCCATTCGTCGCTGCATTTGCACGTGTGTCATTTGTATCATCGTGGTGATTTGAGCTAGTGTCACCTTATGATCCTTGTTTTATTCGTAAGCATCGTTAATTGATTCGTTTATGTTGGTTGACTTATAAAATATTATGGTTAAGGACTTGGAGTTTTGCCAGGCAAAATTGTTTCTTTGTGTCGATTGTATGCTACGATCTAGTTTTAGTCCTTGTTAACGGCACCGTGCGCACTTAGCCAGGTCGTTACAAGAGAGAGGTTTTTTTCTTTGTCTGTCTGTTTGTTCAGAGTTCTTCTTGGTTTGATGAATTTATATGTATATATATAATAAAATATATGATATGTGATGGACTGTTTGTTGGCAGCGGATAAAGGACCACCACCTAAGTGGCTTGTTTTGATGGTTTGTTTTATGGATAGTTGGTTGGCAGCGGATAAAGGACCGCCACCTCAGTACCTTGTTATGTGTGGGTCATACACCCAGGCTTTGCCCTGTGTTTTGATGCCATTGGGTGCTGATCAATCTCTCCTAAAAAATGAATGAATATTTAAAAATATGAAAGAAATATATATACATATGCATCTATTTCACTCCCGATTGTGGGACTTCTTACTTTGTAAAGCACAGTTAGTTCCTCTATGACTTTTTTTGTTCTTATGATTATACTGACTCTTTGGTGATAGCTTGTTCGTCGAGTTTCTTGCTACTCGAGGTTTGTTGTTCCTCTTTGGTTTTTATAGCACCACTTATAACTTGCTTCTGTGGTGTTCTTCTTTTGAATTCCTCAGGTTCAGAGCAGTAGCAGGTTTGGTAGTTAGAGCTTAAGTTTCTGGTGTTGCGGGTGGTTGCAGCCGTTTGTTTCAACTCTTGTTTGTGAGATAGTACCTTTTGTTTCAGAATAGATTGGTTTCATATGGGTTAGTATCAATTTGTTGATGCCCATAGTGTTAGCTACTTGCTAGTTGTACTGCTGTTACTTACTGTTTGTTTTATACTTTCTCTCTGGGAAAGTTTTATGTTAGGATGCATGTTAGTTATTTTTAACTATAAAAGGTGCATTTTAGCGTAGTTCGATAGCATGCTTTTAAACTGACAAACTACTACTTTAAGAGCTATAAACTATTTTCCTACCTATAATAAATCTAGAAGTCACATCTTCATTGCATTATATGTTGAGTCTTCACTCTCACTTAGGATGACAAATGAATTAACTTTAATAATTTTTTGTTGTGTAAAACTATACTTTCTCACTCGTGGACTAGTTGATCCACCAGATCGAGGGACACGGTCAGTAAACCTAATAATATAACTATGTTTTAAAACATAATTTATAAGTCTTTTTATAAAAATAAATGAAAGGACAGGGTTTCCTAAATGTCTGCAGTTGTCCCCTACACGGCGTGGCATCACGATCGCGTATTTTCTCTCACTCTGATAGTATTTTAAAACTGAGAAAATGCGGGTTGTGACAGTTGGTATCAGAGCGAGGTTTTATAAGAGGGTTGGTTTGTTTTGCAAGCCAGTCGGACTACCACTACCCTTAAGCAAAAATTCTAATTTGTCTAGTATCATTACATACACACACCGATATGTCATCAGAAGATCTTGATGGAAGCATGAACACTACACTCATAGCATAATAAGAAGTATATGTCATATTATGTAGTATGGGATGCATAATATGTGTTTGTATATGGATCCACCATAGGCGGCAACATGTGACGGTTATGTAGTATGGGATGCATAACCATCAACACATGGATGCCCATTAGTACGTTTTACTTTTTTGATACATGCAATATTATGTAGTATGGGATGCAAAATATTTCATGTGTATGCCACTCATAACATGCACTAAGGCCTTTTTAGAATGCATATCACATCATAAACATCATAACATAGCATGAGCACAGGTGCCAAGTTAAAGATCTACATGATGATATATGCACACACATGATTTGAAATAGAACTTTGAACATTCATGCAATCATATCAGGAGCACTAGTGTCAAGGAGATGCTGATTCCTCGTCCTAAGTTAGAAGCATAACATCATGTATGAATTCTCAGATCAAGGTGACAACATAAGCAAGTATGTGTATTTGACTTGGTTTTAACTAGGAAGTTTGAGTTTGTTAGCTTAGGTGTCTTAAGCTAGGCCTTGATAGTTATTCGTTCTTATTGTAGAAGATGTCCCCGAAGAATTTTGCGTTGGGAACAACGTCTCAATTTGATGGTGAGTCTTCAGGTACTCGTAGCTTCCTCTATATCTCAATTTCTATTCAGCTGGTTGCGCATACGATTTATAAGAAAGTAAAGGTAAAGATCCGTTGGGCATGCGTTCTCTTGATTTTGGTGTTACCCACTCGTTCATGGCTAGGACTTTTACAGAGTGTCATCGCTTGACTCTCGATCAAGTTGGCGATAACTTTCATGTTAAATTTCCCTCTAGTGACTTGGTGGTATCGAACCAGGGTATCCAGAGTTGTCTCATTCCTTAGATTGGATTTCTAGGGTATGTCGATTGATTGTGCAAGATTTGGAAGATTTCAGTATGATTTTTTGGGGCATGGATCAGAAGTCTAGTTTTGACACTATAGACTGAGGCTAGGATAAGCATCTAGACTTTATGATTGATATTGACCAACCCTGGAGTGTGTTTGGATTTCAAAATTGGGATTCTCCAGCTTTTTTGGTGGTGCGTTCACGTAAATTCTTAGAGTCTAGCTGCGAGTCTTTTCTCGTATATTCCGGAAGCTTATCTTGCTGTGCTGCGTGTTCTGTTGCGTCAGAGTTTCCAGATGTTTTCCCGGCTAGTCTTCCTAGTCTCCCCTCCTGAGAGAGAGGAGGAGTTTGTTTTAGATCTTGAGCTAGATACTTGTCTTTTAGCGAGAGCACCTTTCCGCTTGACCACACGTGAGCTAGAATAGTTTTGTACCAAGCTATATGAGTTGCCATTTTGTGGCTTCAATAGGCCAAGTTCCTTGCCCTAGAATGCCCCAGTTCTGTTTGCGAACAAATGGGGGATGTCTTTAGAAAATTAGGAATGAATTATAAAGAGTTGAATGAGGTGACTATCAAGATAAATGTTCACCATTGCGGATAGATGATTTGTTAAATCAATTGCAAGATAGTTCCATATTCTCGAGGTTTGGCCTCTATTTATACTTTTATGTGTGAAGGATCCGTGAGTCGGATGTTCCACTGACTGCCTTTTTGTTCCCGTTATGGCGTTTATTTTGAAATCTTAGTGATGACCTTTGATTTTAGTGAATGCCTCCTCTACCTATCATGGAATTGATGAATATAGTGTTAAGAGAATTTCCAAACCACCTCATGGATGTTTTTTTATAGATGTTGTTTGGATATGTTCTAAGAGTGCAGAGGAGTGTGTTGAGTATTTGGAGATTTGTGCAGTCTATGTTAAGAAAGAATAACTCTGTTTGCCAGAATAGGCAATTGAAATATTGGCTGGCGGGATTTCCGCTTTGGGTCACAATATTCAGAAGGATGAATTTTCAACGTACTTTGTAAAGATCGCTGAAGTGATTGATTTGTTGGAGAATTATTACGTGTAAGGAAATATGGAATTTTAGTAGGATTGACATGACGATATATAAGTTTGTGAAATGATTCTTTTGATTGTTGGCGTCCCTGATTCGATTTATGTATAAGAATTTGATATTTATTTGAGGTTGAGCTGTGCGTTGAGCCTAGGTATGCCATGATACAAAAGAGATTTGTGGTCGCATACGATTTAAGATAATTGAGGATATTTGAAGAGAACCATCATGTGTATAACTTGGAAAAAAATTACAATGATGATTTATACCTCGATGTTTTGGAGACTATTTTGTTTGATGCATTGTGTAAGATTTTTGTCAACCATAAGAGCTTGGAGTATATCTTCACTCAAAGGGAATTGAATTTGCGTGCCATAGAGAATGGATAAAATATATTGGGAACTTTGACATTGACGTTCATTACTACTTAGATTCCACTAGGATGTATAGAGAATTGAAATAAATTATTTGATGTTAGGAGTTGGATTGGTTGTTTGTTAAGGTTTCCCCGAAGGCACAAATTCGATGTGAGCTATCGTAAGTAGATGAATAAAGTGTGCCAATATTTTTTAATTCTGATTGAGTGGTCACTCCGTGGAGAAAAAAATTGGACCGTATTGGGATGAGGTCGTGAGGTTCTATAGTAAGCCTTGAAGTTTTGTGTCAATGCGAATCTTCAAGTTTATGTCGCGTTTCTGGCAGAGTTTTGCAAGGATTTTGGGGTTTTGACCTTAGGTGTTTATCCGTTTATCTGCAGACCGATGGTAGGTCAAAGAGAAAGTTGTTTTCTCTTGAAAGGAATGAGTTTTTCTATAGTGGCATTTTGGGTGTGCCCGGTTGGGTTGGCCCAGGTCATTTCATGTTAGAGCATCAATGTGCCTGCTTGTAGGCTAGAATTGCCTGTTTTCTTTCCCTAGTGTTCACGATGTGTTTCACGTGAGCCAGTTGCGAAAGTGATTTCATAGTGATCGACACATCCTTGATTCGGTACCCCAGCTTCAACCTAATCTCTCATATGTCGATGAGTCTGTTCGTATTATAAAGACGCAAGGTCCTGTGCTAAGAAGGAAAATAATTCCAATGGTTAAATTTCTCAGGCGAAATCAGGACGTCAGGAGTGCAATTTGGGAATTGGAATCTGCAATGAGAGAATCTCATCTCAGCTATTCTCCTATTCCTCTCTGGTTAGTATTCTTATCTAGCAAAATTGTATCTAATCTCTCTCTTTGTTCTCACGTTTCGTGTTGCGTTCCAAGTTTCGGGACGAAACTTCCATTTTGGATGGGTGACTGTAACGCCCCAGATTTTTCGTTAATTATTTAAATCCTTGTGGTGACGTCATTATAACGTTAGGACGTTACGTTAACGTGGACTTGACGCGCGTCGCCGTTAGTGCATTTTCACGTCTGTTAGGTCGAGTCGGCTAAATTCTTGAATTCTTGTCGAAATTTGAAAATTTCACGTTAGGAAAATTAATTAATTAATTTTGAATTTTCCCGTCAAGTTTCGTTGCGCTCCGAGCGATATTGGAGTCTCAGCGAATTTCCGATGTTTATAGAATTTATGTTCGTCGTAAACTTTAGAAAGTTATATCTCGATAACGGTGCTTCAGATTTAATTTTTTGACTTCGTCGTTGGGTTCATTGCATCGGTATTCGCCTATGGCGCGAATTTTGTAGGATTCACCGCGCGTTTGGCCCTCCAAAATAATATAATACTATAACGTGATTGTTGTTATTATTATTATTTTTATTAAAACTAATATGATTATTATTATAATTATTATAATATTTATACCATTGAATTCGTTGAGTTTCACCCGCATAACCCGACGAAATTACTGTTCCTCTCTATTTTATTCGACGAATTCCGGCGGTCTACTATGCCCTCCCCTTTACCCGGCGAATTCACTCCCCCCCTTAATGAAATCATATGATTCTAAGTATCATTATTACTAATAATATCATTATTAATGTTATTATATTATATATAAACTTCTTCTTCCTATACAAAAAAAGAATACCGAGCCCCCTCTCCTCCCTTGTTCACTCGGCCGAACGAGACATACGATTTTCTATTTTCGAGAGCTTCCGACCGCCACCACCGGAGCTCCGTTGCTCGAAATTTTCGCTTGTTTATAGATCCGGAAAGCTCTCGCCGAGAGCTACGCGTGCACAGTAAGTGTTTTCAATTTCGTGAACTTTTTAACATTTGGGTTTTTCGGCCCTAACCCCGTTTTGCTGTTTTTCTTGTAGATCTTGTTTTCCCGTACTTTCGTTAGGACCGATCCGCAGCGTGGAGCAATTTTGAGGACATTTTTGGACACAATTGAGGAAAGTGGTGCTCACTTGCATTTTTTTTCTTTTTTCTTCGTGTTCTCACATCTGATTGGAGATTTAACTGTGATTATTGTTTGGAAAGTATGCTCGTATGTGTTGCTAGTTGTTTTTGCCTAAAGATTTGTGTGTGCCTCCTTGTGAAAGTGGTTTGCTCGTCGTAGGTAAACTCAAAGGAAACCTTGTCGCTCTCCGTCGTGTTGTATGTGCATCGAATCACTTGCTCATGGTGTTGTTCGGATTGTCTTGTCAATTTGACCGAAGAAGTTGTTTGCTCGTCGTAGGCATCACAATTATTGTCTAAAATTTCTTGCATACCATTTGACTTGGAAATCATCATTGTAAAGGCCCCACCGACCTAGTTGTATAGTTTGATTTATTTTTAATATCGTAAATATTGTTGGGGCTTAGTTCGTCGAAAGCCTTATCGCCTTCCGACGGAGTTCTATGCGTCGGAAACCTTGTTGTCTTCTATCGTATCGTAGTGGTCACGACGCTTAGATCATCGTATCTCTTTGACTAAGTTAATCTATCCGCTTGATTTTAAGTGTCGCTTTGACTAAGATAATCTCTCCACTTGATTTTATGTATCGCTTTGACCAAGTTAACCTTTCCGCTCGACTGTAAGTGTCATTTTGACCATCTTTATCACTTGTTTGTTGTAAGTGTTGTTTGTATTATTTGATTTTAAGTGTCGCTTCCCGTTGTTTTTAGTCGATGAAACCCTTATTGCCATCTGTCGCTGCATTTGCGCGTGTGTCGTTCAGATCATCGTGGCGATTTGAGCTAGTGTCCCATTATGATCCTTGTTTTAGTAGTAAGCATCGTTAATTGATTCGTTTGTGTTGGTTGACTTAGAAAATATTGTGGTTAAGGACTTTGAGTTCTGCTAGGCAAAATTGTGTCTTTGTGTCGATCTTATGCTACGATCTGGTTTTAGTCCTTGTTAACGGCGTCGTGCGCACTTAGCCGGTTCGTTACAAGAGAGAGATTTTATTCTTTATCTTCCTATTTGTTCAGAGTTCTTCTTTGTATGATGCATTTATATTATATATATAATAAAATATATGATATTTGATGGACTATTGCTTTGCAGGGGATAAAGGACCACCACCTCAGTGCCTTGTTTTGATGGTTTGTTTTATGGAGTGTTGGTTGACAACGGATAAAGGACCGCCACCTCAGTGCCTTGTTGTTTGTGGGTCATACACCCAAGCTTTGCCTGGTGTTTTGATGCAATTTGGAGCTGATTAGTCTCTCTTAAATAATGAATTGATATTTAAAAAGATGAAAGATATATATATATACATATGATTCTATTTCGCTACTGGTTGTGGTCTTGCATACTTTGTGCAGCACAGTTAGTTCCTTAATGCATTTTTTCTGCTCTTAGGATTATACTGACTCTTTTGTGATAGATTGTTCGTCTAGTTTCTTGTTATTAAAGGTTTGTTGTTCCTCTTTTGTTTTAATAGCACCACTTGTAACTTGCTCCTGAGGTGTTCTTCTTTTAAATGCCTCAGGCTCAGAGCAGTAGCAGGTTTGGCAGTTAGAGCTTGAGTTTCTGTTGTTGCGGGTGGTTGCAGTCATTTGTTTCACCTCCTGTTTGTGAGGTAGATACCTTTTGTTTCAGATTAGATTGGTTTCCTATGGGTTAGTGTCAGTTTTTTGATTCCCAAAGTGTTAGCTACTTGCTTGTTGTACTGCTATTACTTACTGTTTGTTTTATACTTGCTCTTTGGGAAGTTTTTATGTTAGGATGCATGTTAGTTATTTTAAACTATAAAAGTTGCATTTTAGCATAGTTCCATAACATGCTTTTAAACTGACAAACTACTAATTTAAGAGCTATAAAATGATTTTCCTAACTATAATAAATCTAGAAGTCACATCTTCATTGCATTATATGCTGAGTCTTCATTCTCACTTTGGATAACAAATGAATCAACCTTAATAATTTTCTGCTGTGTAAACCTATACTTTCTCACTCGTGGACTAGTTGATCCACCTGACCGAGGGACACGGTAAGTAAAACTAATAATATAACTATGCTTTAAAACATAATTAATAAGTCTTTTCTTAAAAATAAATGAAAGGACAGGGTTGCTTGAACGTCTGCAGGTTTCCCCTGCACGGCGTGGCATCACGATCGCGTATTTTCTCTCACTTTAATAGTATTTTAATACTGAGAAAATGCGGGTTGTGACAATGGGTAAGCTCAATATTTCTCCCACCTCTTCAGACCAGTAGCGGCTTATATGTATTGTTCACGTTTTTATCAACTGTAGTTTGTTATGTAATAAACAAGAATACTCCAGACTTAGTTAATAGTTGATTATCATATGAAGTGCTCTGTGCTACCTCTATACTCATTA
The DNA here is from genome assembly GCA_039513925.1 of Platanthera zijinensis. NCBI lineage: Eukaryota > Viridiplantae > Streptophyta > Magnoliopsida > Asparagales > Orchidaceae > Platanthera > Platanthera zijinensis. The sequence continues at coordinate 170,365,824 of CM077088.1, forward strand.
TGATTTTCTGATATTGTGCTGTGATTTATTTGAGGTTGTCATCTTATCGTGCTAACTCACAACAGACACCAACAGATTGAAAATACACTGCGTGCTAGACTAAAATGTATTTAGATAAAGAAAATTCAATGAGCATATAGTTAAGTGCAAACTCAAAAAGAAACAACAGAAAAATAAGATATGAAGAATTGAAATAATATTTAGCATATCTTGATGTAGATTATAAAGTATTTTTGGTTTAATTAGTTTCTACACCATGCAGTTCGTGAATACTAATGGATAAGAGATTTAGGTATCCAATAGGGACCAGGAGTGGCGTTTCCTTTGGGTACCCAAACATAACAGGTTACGCCTTGGGGAGATGACGGCAAGGAACCCCTTTTGAGCGAAATCAGTGCGCTCTTCTGAACAATGGGCCTCAATTCATACTTTAACTTATTGTCATTCTTATGTTGCAAGTTTCCACTTAACCGTCTAGGAGTCCTTACATGATCTCTAGCTGTGCATAGTTGCATTTTTGTGGTTTAACATTGTTGAGTATGCTCTTGTTGTTATAATAACTATGCATTGTGTAATGACTCATAGCGTAATGATTTTTTGAAGGAACCTTGCGTTCATTTGATTTTATGACTGGAGAAGTTGGTCTGTACATGTAAAGATGATTTTTCTGTTTTGTAGTCTCATGTATATCTGCTTGACATTTCCCATTCCCTTTGATTAATTCGGCCTTTGGACAGTGGTTCATATTCAACGTGCTTTTGGGTTTCATGTGCAGCTAAGGAATTGGGTTTTGTGAGTTTTTAAGCATTATTTCCTTACGCATTTTGATTTTTATAGTTAGCTCCTTGTTCTTCAGTTTGAGGTTGTGCCTAGCTTTGTTGTATACGACTGTGCTGTTTTTGAGAGTATAGATAATAGATTCGATTTGAGCTTTATACTTACTCCTAAACTCATCAAATGTCTCATTCATCTCTTCGATTTGAACCTTATGAGTTTTGCATTCAGTGCAGTCACTTTTCACTGATGAGTTTTCTGAACACAATTTATCACTTTGTTCTTTTGCGACACGAAGCTCCTGTTCAAGAACCTTATACTTTTCTTTTAACTCATTATAGTCTATATAAGGTCCAGAAACATTATCTAAATAACAAACAGGCGAACTAGACTCAACAATGTTGGATTCTACATTAACACATGCTTTTAAGCGATTATTTTCAGAACGTAATTTTGAATTGAACTTCGTCATTTTCTTAATCCTACGTTTAGCATTTTCTAGTATTCGTAATGTAGAGATATATTTACGAGCAGTAGAGGAGTTTGACTTCCTTACAGTGTTTTTGGACACAACAGGATTTGAACACATAGTCCCTTTGTCATCTTCCTCTTGGCTTGATGTGTCTGAGATGCCCTTCTCTAATAGTAAATCTTCATTTGAGTCTCCACTTGAATCCATAAGGAATTGATCTGTTTCCTGATCTATAGAAGGAGAACTATACGTTAGCTCAAGAAATTTCCAGATATCATATGCAGTGGGAAGCGTGTAGATACATTTGAAAATGTCTTGACCAAGCCAACAGAATAGACTATTCATGGCTTTGGAATTCAAATGGCATTCATGCTTATTTAAGTTATTCGGGGGGCTTGACACAAATCATGTTCCAAACTTCTACATCTAGCAATATATCTCATAAGTGTTCTCCATTCGTTATAGTTTGATCCTGTGAATAAAGGTGGTGCAAATGAATTTTCAGTGTATAATTTTTCATCCCCACTGATCGATTCAAGATCGTTGTTGGCCATTATTCCCGATGGAGAAACCTATTTGGAATAACGCGCCTCTGATACCACTTATTGGATCTAGTGGCCAACCATAGAGGATGGGGGGGTGAATAAGGTTTTAATGTTAAATGGAATTAAAAAATATTTCTCCTAAGAAAATCGAGTACTGGAAGCTACCGCGGGGCGTTAGGAAGCTAACACATGACGGTAAGTTACATAGCTCGTTTTTCTGTGCAGATCCGAGTTCCAACCCCACTAACACACACACTCGCTAAACAATCATAACACACACCCAGAAGTAATTAACACAGAAATAATAGATTTCATTGCATGAATTCAAAACAACAATAGTTCTAGATGAGTACAAAAAAGTGATATCCGTGATGCCGGAGATCTAAGGCGATCAGTAGAAATGATCGTTTAGTTTCTATACTTATCTGCTCCACGGACCGGTTGGTTCTCTCCTTTTCCCTCCATGAAAAGTCTTCGAGCCGACTCTTCACCTCCTAACAAGGAAGAGTCTTAGTGCCCCACTAGATCCTTCGATCTAGACGTCCCTATCCCAAGGATGATTTACCATGGAATCCTACACGGATTCCGACGACCTTCCCCGACCGATTTCTCATGAAACCCTTTCCGGATTTTGACGACCCTCCGGTCGATTTCCCTCACACAAGATTTAGAAAGAAAAATTTTACAAGAATGAAAGATGTAAATAATATAAAAGTTTAAGTTCTCCCTATTGATGACTTCTCAGTTGAGAGATCTGCAGCTGGTGCTTAAGATCTTCATTTGCTAGCAATCGGTCGACACTTCGTATTTGATGTAGATCTTGGATCGCCGGAGTTCTTTATTCACGAATGGGAGGGAGATGGATTTCTTCTTCTTCGATGGAAACTTTTGGAATGGAGCACAAGAAGGCGGCCAAACCCTATAATTTATGAATTCCTGTCACTCTTCAGTCCTTAGATATATGAGCACAGAAACCAAGGCGGCCTTTTATACGTCTTCATGAAAATAAGCTACCACCGGCGGTAGGTTCGCGCGCTTGTTGTGCCAGCTGTCGTCCAAATCTGGAATAATAATTAAAACGAATATTTGTTGTTTCATAATTGCTAGCGCCGCGCGGTTACAGCTACAACCATGCGGTAATATAGGACACGATGATTCGGAAACAACCCGTCAATATTCGTCAAGCATCTGGCGTGGCGCGGTAACTGCTATCGCTTGGCGGTAGGTTGTTTCTTTTAAAATCCTGCTTGCCGTTTGTCGAGAGATTAGCATTTCGCGAGAAGTCCTTCTCTACATTCGTCGAGAGGCTAGCGTGCCGCGGTAAGAACTACCGTCTGCGGTAGTTTCCCGAGATCCAGGCCAAATTAAATCTTTGCATTAGCGTGTGCGGTAGGACTAGCGCAGAGTGGTAGTTTCTTGAGAGCTCTGTCTAATTTATTCACGGCTACCGCTCGGCAGTAACATCTACCGCTCGGCGTTAGTTTCCATATGAGTCTTCTTCTTCTTGTACATATCAACCTGCACACTCTATCAACACAAGACATGATCAAATACAACCTGAGAGGGTATATTCTTAAACATAGGGAATATGAAACATCAGTTCCAACAAGGTCTTTCTGAGGGCTACAACTTTCGTGTTAACCCCAAGACCTAAAAGTGCCCGTATCATGGCTTAAATCGATCATGAAGCATGCTCTATACATAAAACAGATTTCTGCACGCATCTCAAAGTCAAACGAACGACATAAGTTTGTCTTCTTCCTCTAATCATTCCTATAAAGTTATATTCAGCTCTTCCTCCTCCCTTATTAACCCTCAATAGACCACCATTCTTCATGAAACCAAGTCCATCATCTTCATAATGAAGGGAGGAAAGGTCGAATACAACAAAACCCTAGGACAAAGGTCCATGCATGGTCTCTTCCTATGAGTCTTCATTTCACACCAAAGTCAAGCTCTCTTAAGCCGACATCTCTCCTATTTCATAACTAAAGATCTAGCACCAAGGGAGAGGGTAAGAAGCTTACCTCATTTTGGACATAGATCTCGTTATCCTCCTTGGCAGCATGTTTGGTTTCCTCGTCGGTATCGTTCTTTCCGGAGAGGGTGAGTTCTTCCTCAAGGGAATCTGAATCCTGCAACGTCCTCATTTCCGTCGAGATCGGAATAGGTGTAAGACCCCCCCTCCCAGAACACAAAACACGGTACGAGGGGAGTCTTATGCCCAGAGTAGCCGCCTTGCGGTAGCACTAACACACGGGTTAGTCTGTACTACAAGACGCCTATTCCGCCGGCTACAACCAATATCAATGTACTAGTCCAACCCAATCATAAGATAAAAAGAAAGTCAATTCACACATTGTTTTAAGTCCAAAACGAAGCGGAAAATAAGAAGCATAAAGAGCTTCTAAAATATCAGAGTCTAAAAACTGTTTGCCAAGAAGGCTACAACAAAGCACTCACAACTATCACGGATGGTATCGACTGTACCGTCACCTCAGGTCCTGTCGTCCGGGCTTGGATGTCCTGCTGCTGACCTATCTGTGGGGTTTCCTCCTAAAATGGAAGACGTAGTAACTGTTAGTCATAGAGACTAAGTGGCTTCACATCCGCTCCCCCGGCGACTCCTCGGCACCGGGCGGAGAAAGGAAACAAGTACAATATGTATATATATAACAGGAGTAATCGAGCAGGTGACAAGGAACTGGTAAGAATAATATCTCTACGAAGTAAGCTAGCAGTCTATTAAATCAAATAATTAATCAGCAGGTAATCTACAACAGGAACAGTAACTTAACTTATAAGAGTGCCCATACAAACTTATAAGTTAAGGTTCGGCTTAACAGAAAAGTAACTCATCGTATAATAGTGCCCATACAAACTTATACGATAAGGAGCTTGTGCATGATATGAATGGTATGGTATGAATGCTATGCAATGACCGACTCATGTTCACACACATGCAAGTTGCTATGTCGACACAGACTTGAAGTTCCCACTTTTCGAGCAGGTAGCTAACCTCTCAGGCGTCTACGGTCGTGGCCAGACGGTGACAGTGTAGCGGGCGTCTCCACTACTAGGTGGTATCCATACTACCTGTCCTAGGCCTCCGTATGCCTCAACGCTAAGAACACAACAGTGGAGCTCACATGCGTACTACGGCTCAGAAGGGGTCTTGGGTAGATGTGCACCAAGAACACAGCCCAACCTGGCCTTTGATTTCGAATCGGAAGGAACCTCGGAATCGCACGAGACGCAAGCCCAACCGTTCTCATGGCACGGAGGAGACCTCGGGTTATGGACACCAAGTGTCTAGCCCTACCGCCAAAGGTCAAACTATTTTCTCCCATCGGTGTGACGACTGGCGAGCCCGTAGACCTGCCACATTCAATATCTCAGTATCGCGATACATCGAGTCGTCGCACACCACATGCACCATCACAACTCACTCGATGCTACCCGTAGGGAGACTACATCTCTAAGCATCGGTTATCAACAAAACCCATTAGGCTCGGATCTCGGGTACAAAATACTCTAGATTTCCTCTCATTCACAAGTATCTATTCAATTGATCACCTCAATTCATCACAGGATAGATATAATCTACAACCAAGCTCAACCTCCATTGATCACTAGCCATCCTATCTATATTCACATCACCATTTACCTAGATGGCTACCAATGTTGAGCACAACATTCATAAGGTTAACTATAGCATCATAATCAAAGGAGCCAAACGATATAAATTGCACATCATAACTTTCACAAGAGTACACTTAACCATGAGTTAACATGAACATTATTATTATATAGCTTGCCTCCAAAACTGGAATTCCTGGAGCTACAGGAATCCGCTATAAACGCTCAACCACTCGTTGGAAAGGTATTCGCGAGGGCTATGACTTTTATGTTGAGTCTGAAGCCCAAATCTGGTCGCATCACATCAGAAATTCGACTCGAAGTCTGCTGCGTTCAGGATACAGATTTCCTGGACATATTTCCCCCAATCGCAGTAGACTCGAACGGACTTTCCCGTGGCTACAGGTATCGCCTAGAAACGTGAAACCACTCGTTGGAAAGGTATCTTCGAGGTCTACTACCTTCGTGTTGAGTCGAAAACCCAGATATGAACAGAATGCCTCCGAAACTGGCGGCGAAGATCGCTGCGTGTAGAAGTCAGATTTCTGCACGCATCTTAAGGTGAGATGAACGGCATCCGTTCATCTTCCTTCTTACACCGACCTCCCAAAACTCCTCCAGACATTCATCCACCCTTATTCACCCTCACAAAGCCGCACTTCTCCACAAATCACACTCTCATCTTCACTTTGAATGATGGAGAGGTTGAAGAAGACTAAAAGCCTAGAAAACAACCTAGGCATGGCTTTCCCTAAGAAATCTCCTCTTCACCATCAAGACTCTATGGAGTCGATATCTCTCCTAGAATATAACTACAGATCTAGCACCAAGGGAGAGGGGAGGAAGCTCACCTCGTTTCCGGCGGTACCAACATTCCCGGCCATGGATCTAGTCGTTCTTCTTTGCGGCATCCCTTGCTTGGTGCTTGTTCTTCATGGTAAAGGAAAGAGAGAGAGAGAGAGAGAGAGATCGAGAGAAGGCCGCATCCAAGAGCTCCGACTTCCCTCGGCTCCGACGGTTCGCGAGATCCACGATGACGGCAAGGGTTGATCGGCGTAAGGCTAGGGTTCGGGTTTAATGTCCCTTTATAAGCCGATGTATTAGGTTACATCTTCTGCCACGCGTCAACGCCCCATTGGACCGCTCATAATGGGTCATATTGAAATGACCCGGTCCAAGGAATCATCCAGCACGAATCCCGAAGCCCGGTTCGGTCCGCCTGTGCAAGCCAGCGAATCTGCCTGGGCGAAGAAAACGCACAAGTCAAATTCGGCGGGAATCATCTGTCATTCTCGACGATCGGCGAGAATCGTCAGGCATTCTCGACGAATTCGTCGGTTATCAACAATGATACCCGGTGATTTTCCCTTTGCATAACTTATCGGAAACTTGGCGTTGAGTGCGTTGAGTATTCTCATCGATACTCGACGATCGACGAGAATCACCAGGCATTCTCGACGATTTTCCATTCGGCAATTCTTATCGGAAATCCGACGTTGAGAGCATTGAGTATTCTCATCGATACTCGACGATTGGCGAGAATCACCAGGTATTCTCGACGATTTTCCCTTAGGCCAGTCCTATTGGAAATCTGGCGTTGAGAGCGTTGAGTATTCTCATCGATACTCGACGATCGGCGAGAATCACCAGGTATTCTCGACGATTTTCCCTTAGGCCATTCTTATCGGAAATCTGGCATTGAGAGCATTGAGTATTCTCATTGATACTCGACGATCGGCGAGAATCACCAGGTATTCTCGACGATTTTCCCTTAGGCCATTCCTATCGGAAATCTGGCGTTGAGAGCGTTGAGTATTCTCATCGATACTCGATGATCGGCGAGAATCACCAGGTATTCTCGACGATTTTCCCTTAGGCCATTCCCTTTCAATCAAATGGATATCACCCAACCCTACACTCCATCCAACACACTTGACACCTTTTGCCAGTGCGCCCTGAGCCCGAGTTAAGTCTCTTGACTCAAAACTCGTGCGAGGGGACTAGCGCGAATTGGGACGTTACAAATCCTATAAACAAAATAAAATTTTTCGTCCCCGAAATCAGGCTAGGGCTATGGGGATGCAAGTACAAAATAATATGCACTATAAAATGTTACCTTGGGAGAATAGCTCCGGGTAGCGCTTCCGCATTAAGTCCACCGGCTCCGAAGTAAATTCTTCCTTCCCATGATTAGACCATAACACTTTTACCAGAGGCACACTTTTAAGGCGCAGAGCTCTCACCTCGTTGTAAACGATCCGCACCGGCTCCAATCGCACAGACCTATCAGATGCCACAGCACCATCAGTTATGGGGGTGTATTGGTCGGGCCGCATCAATGCTTTTCAGAGAGATAATACATGGAACACGTCGTGGAGGTTCCCCAGTTCTGGTGGCAACTCTAACCGGTAGGCCAACGGGCCAATCCTTTCCACTATGACATAAGGTCCAACGTACCTTGGGCTTAGCTTCTTCACGCCTCGTACTTGTGATACTCCATGCATCGGCCGGATTTTCAGAAACACCCTGTCTCCCACTTGAAATTCCACCATCCGGTGTTTCGCGTTATAATACCTCGCTTGCCGACTTTGAGCCTCAAGCATGCGATCCCGTATCAATCTGACTACCGCATTAGTATCATCAATATACTCTATGCCCAATGCCTTCGGGTCTTCGTCTTGCACCCAGGACAAGGGGGTCCTACACCTCCTTCCATATAGAGCTTCATGGGGTGCCATACCAATGCTAGCTTGATCGCTGATGTTATAGGAGAATTCCACTAAGGGCAAGAGTCTTTCCCACGGCTCCCCCCTATCTATCACACACAATCTCAACAGGTCCTCCAATGTTCGAATGGTCCGTTTAGATTGCCCGTCCGTCTGAGGATGAAAAGCTGTGCTGAAAGTGAGACGCGAGCCCAAGTAAGCCTGTACAACCCTCCATTCTCTTGACGTAAACCGGCCATCTCGGTCAGAGACGATCGTCTTCGGCACTCCATGATACTGCACAAACTGTTCTACGAATAGGCGCACCAAAACATCCATATGCGCCTCCTTCTTCATTGGGATAAACCGGGCTACTTTGGTCAAGCAATTGACAATCACCCACACCGAATCATTCCCCGAGCGTGAGCGAGGTAATCCGTGGATGAAGTCCATGGAGATATCCTTAAACTTCCATCCTGGGATGGGCAATGACTGTAACATTCCACCGGGACTTCTGCACTCTGCCTTCACCATTTGGCAAGCCACACAATGCGTAACAAAATACTTGACATCCCTCTTCATGCCCGGCCAACATATCGTCTTCCGCAAATCGGTGTACATTTTTGCGATTCCAGGATGTACTGAATATTGGGAGCAATGAGCCTCCTTTAGGATATCCTCTCGAATATTGCCACCTTCGGGGATATAAAGCCGTCCACGAAAATGGACGAGGCCATCTTTTAAGAAGTACTCTTCCGTCATCCCATCCTCAATTGACTTGAAAACCGGAATTAGAGCCACATCCTCCTTCTGCTCTATCCGAATCCGGTCCCGTATGTTGCAAACTATACTCATCGCGGCCAAGTATTTCGTATATTCTTCCGGTTGATCCTTAAACACCAACGTGATCTCCATCTCCCTAAGTATCCGGACTAACTCCATGCTCATCAAACGGGACTCCGTGCTCGATCCCGGTACTTTTTGACTCAAGGCATCAGCTACGGAATTAACTTTTTCTGGGGTGGTAGTTCAAGGTGAATTCGTAGTCACACAAAAACTCCAACCACCGCCATTGTATCAAATTCAACTCCTTTTGAGTATGGACGTACTTTAAGTTCTTATTATCCGAGAAGATCTCGCAGTGGACGCCATACAGATAGTGTCTCCAAATCTTCAAGGCGAACACCACCGCTCCCAACTCCAAATCATGCACCGGATAGTTGGCTTCATGCTTCTTCAACTGTCTTGAAACATAAGCAATCACGTGCCCATTCTGCATCAACACGGCTCCCATCCCTTGGTACGACGCATCCGTGTAAACTTGAAAGCCTTCCTTCCCCGACGGGAGGGCTAGGATGGGTGTGGTCGTGAGCCAGTCCTTCAACTCTTGGAACGCGGCTTCGCACTGGGGTGTCCATTCGTACGGCACACCCTTATTCGTCAGTGTGGTAAGTGGAAGGGCGACCTTCGAGAAGCCTTTCACAAACTTGCGATAGTACCCGGCAAGTCCAAGAAAGCTCCGTACGTCGGCCGCCGACTTCAATGGCGACCATTCCTTCACAGCCCGCACCTTGGACGGATCCACCGCTAGCCCAACCCACTAATCACATGGCTCAAGAAGGCAACCTCTTGGAGCCAAAACTCGCATTTGCTGAACTTGGCAAATAAAGCGTGTTCCTTTAACTTCTCCAGTACTAAGGCTAGATGTTCGGCGTGCTCCGCTTCTGTCTTGGAGTAGACCAGAATGTCATCGATGAACACGATGATAAAGATGTCCAAATAGGGGCCGAACACCTTGTTCATCAAACTCATAAAGGCTGAAGGGGCGTTCGTGAGCCTGAATGGCATCACGGTGAACTCATATAGGCCGTATCTCGAGCTTAACGCCATTTTCTGAGTATCGTCCTCTTGTATTCTCAGCTGATAATACCCCGACCGCAGGTCCAACTTGGAGAACCAATGTGATCCCACCAACTGATCAAATAGTTCATCGATGTGGGGTAGAGGGTAGGTGTTCCGCACAGTTAACCGATTCAATTCTCGATAATCTATGCACAACCGTAGGGTGTCGTCCTTCTTCTTAACGAACAAAACAGGAGCTCCCCAAGGTCACAAACTTGGGCGAATGAAGCCTGCTTCCACCAACTCCTGAAGTTGGACTCTAAACTCCGCAAGTTCCTTCGGAGCCATTCGGTAAGGAGCCCGTGAAACGGGCTTGGCACCCGGAACTAGCTTGATTTGGAAATCCACCTCCCTATGCGGGGGTAGTCCCGACAATTTATCGGGGAATACCTCGGGGAAATCCCGCACCACCCGCACATCTTTGACATCTAATGCCATCTTCTTCAACTCAAAACAAATTACATAGACTTCGTCCCCCTCCATATGAGATTTTATAGCCTGAATTGAAGATAACAGTTTACGAGGTGCGAATCTAATACCTTGGAAGATGACTTCCGAGTCTCCATGCCTCAAGGTAACTTGCTTCTCCGCACAATTAATTCTGGCGTGGTGCCAGTCCAACCAATGCATGCCCAAAATGAGGTCGAACTCCGGAATCTTCAATACTTTCGCTGCAGTTTCAAAGAACTTCCCTCCTATGAGCGTGTCGAAGTCACAGCTGGCAGACGACGTCATCTCGGATCCATCCGGGAGACGCACCCTTTGCATAGTGCCAGTGAAATTGTGCACCCTCTCTAAGTCTTTCACGAAGTCCGGGAACGTGTGAGATGCGCCCGTATCAAATAACGCATAAGCGGGGCTCCCACTAACCATGACGGTGCCTAAAATATCAAGATATAACCACTAGCTAGGGATGTGCATGTTCCATGTATCATAAAAAGAAACATGTCTGAGCACTATTAATAAACTCAGTACGTACCTGCGATAACCTCTTGCGGGTTCCGCGCTTGGCTTATATCCAATGCGAACACCTACTCCCGCACATGTCCCTGATTTCTCCCTGGTGGTCCACGTCCCTGACCTCGCATATGCCCCCATCCACGAGGAGCTGCTGGAGGGAGAGCAAGAGGAGCATTCACGAACAACCGCGGGCAGAAATGCCGGACGTGCCCCGGTTGGTTGCACTCGAAACACACTATGTCTCATCGGCCCCCAGGTTGTTGAAATTGTTGCAGTTGTGGTGGTGGAGGCAAAGCTGGTGGCTGCAGAATCGGGTGCTCCATTCTATAATTCCGGTTGAATAACCGTCCGCCTCTCTAATTTCCTCTTCCTCTACCATGATCATGTCTCCTTCTATTACTGGGGCCGACTTCCATCACCCTTTCTGCAGGTCTCTTATTACTTTCCATGTGATCTACCTCTAGTCTCTTTGCCATATCAATAATTTCCGCCAGGCTAGCGTCAGCTATAAACAAAAGGGCCTGTCTCAGGGGGTCCCTTAACCCTTTGTAAAAGCGCTTCGCATAGCCTCTATCATCCAAGTCATAATAATCGGCAAACCTAGCGAGGTGTTGGAACTCTTGCTGGTATTCCGTCACCGATTTCGATCCCTGCTTCAGTTGTAGAAATCTCTCTTCAAGTCCATCCCGTGCGGAAGAGGGGATGAAATGTTCCAAGAAAGCTTCTGAGAATTCACTCCAACTAATGTCTGTGTACACTCGCCCTCGAAAGGTGGAGCCCATGAGGGACTTCCACCATCGTTTGGCGTGCAGCTCCAGCAACGTCACTATCAAGGTCACTGCCATATTGCTCGGGCATCTTATACTGGCCATCAGCTCTTCAACGGTATCAATCCACTCTTCGGTGCGCACCGCCGACTCTGTCTCTAGGTAAGTAGGAGGGGACAGGGCATGGAAGGTGCTCAACCAGTTGGACCCCGGAGCTTGTTGCTGCACCGGAGCTTGTTGGGCTCTAAAAGCATCTAATATTGCTGACAGCATTTGCCCCAGCTCTGACCGTTGGAATTGTGAAGGAACGGAAGGGGTAGGAGTACCCCCGACCGGCTCCACCTGCGCTGGGACCTACGCATAAGGTACGAATTAGGGTTAGGTTGGCTAAAACTAAGGTCAAAGTTTGACGAACTTAGTGTGAATTACATATGGGCACACCACTGCTTCCGCTAAGTCAGTTTGTCCCCAAGTTGACTAATCGAATGGGAGTGGCCCATTGTTAAATGACTTCTTTAGGTGAGGATCGCGACAAACTGATACCATTTGTAAGACCCCCCTCCCGGAACACAAAACACGGCACGAGGGGAGTCTTATGCCCAGAGTAGCCGCCTTGCGGTAGCACTAACACACGAGTTAGTTTGTACTACAAGACGCCTATTCCGCCGGCTACAACCAATATCAATGTACTATGCCAATCCAATCATAAGATAAAAAGAAAGTCAATTCAGACATTGTTTTTAGTCCAAAACAAAGCGGAAAATAAGAAGCATAACGAGCTTCTAAAATATCAGAGTCTAAAAATTGTTTGCCAAGAAGGCTATAACAAAACACTCACACACGGACGGTATCGACGGTACCGTCACCTCAGGTCCTGTCGTCCGGGCCTGGATGTCCTGCTCCTGGCCTATCTACGGGGTTTCCTCCTAAAATGGAAGACGTAGCAACTGTTAGTCCTAAAGACTAAGTGGCTTCACATTCGCTCCCCCGGCGACTCCTCGGCACCGGGCGTAGAAAGGAAACAAGTACAATATGTATATATATATAACAAGAGTAATCGAGCAGGTGACAAGGAACTGATTAGAATAATATCTCTACGAAGTAAGCTAGCAGTTCTATTAAATCAAATAATAATCAGCAGGTAATCTACAACAGGAACAGTAACTTAACTTATAAGAGTGCCCATACAAACTTATAAGTTAAGGTTCGGCTTTACAGAAAAGTAACTCATCGTATAAGAGTGCCCATACAAACTTATATGATAAGGATCTTGTGCATGATATGAATGGTGTGGTATGAATGCTATGCAATGACCGACCCATGTTCACACACATGCAAGTTGTTATGTCGACACAGACTTGAAGTTCCCAATTTTCGAGCAGGTAGCTAACCTCTCAGGCGTCTACCATCGTGGCCAGACGGTGATAGTGGAGCGGGCGTCTCCACTACTAGGTGGTATCCACACTACATGTCCTAGGCCTCCGTATGCCTCAACGCTAAGAACACAACAGCGGAGCTCACACGCGTACTACGGCTCAGAAGGGGTCTTGGGTAGATGTGCACCAAGAACACAGCCCAACCTGGCCTTTGATTTCGAATCGGAAGGAACCTCGGAATCGCACAAGGCGCAAGCCCAACCGTTCTCATGACGCGGAGGATACCTCTGGTTATGGACACCAAGTGTCTAGCCCTACCGCCCAAGGTCTAACTATTGGCTCCCATCGGTGTGACGACTAGCGAGCCCGTAGACCTGCCACATTCATTATCTCAGTATCGCGACACATCGAGTCGTCGCACACCACATGCACCATCACAACTCACTCGATGCTACCCGTAGGGAGACTACATCTCTAAGCATCGGTTATCAACAAAACCCATTAGGCTCGGATCCCGGGTACAAAATACTCTCCCAATAGAGTTCCTCTCATTCACAACTATCTATTCAATTGATCACCTAAATTCATCACAGGATAGATATAATCTACAACCAAGCTCAACCTCCATTGATTACTAGCCATCCTATCTCAATTCACATCACCATTAACCTAGATGGCTACCAATGTTGAGCACAACATTCATAAGGTTAACTATAGCATCATAATCAAAGGAGCCAAACGATATAAATTGCACATCATAACTTTCACAAGAGTACACTTAACCATGAGTTAACATGAACATTATTATTGTATAGCTTGCCACCAAAACTGGAATTCCTGGAGCTACAGAAATCCACTATAAACTCTCAACCCCTCGTTGGAAAGGTGTTCGCGAGGGCTACGACTTTCATGTTGAGTTGGAAGCCCAGATCTGGTTGTATCACATCAGAAATTCGACTCGAAGTCTGCTGCGTACAGGATACAGATTTCCTGGACATATTTCCCCCAATCGCAGCAGACTCGAACAAACTTTCCCGTGGCTACAGGTATCGCCTGGAAACGTGCAACCACTCGTTGGAAAGGTATCTTTGAGGGCTACGACCTTTGTGTTGAGTCGAAAACCCAGATATGAACAGAATGCCTCCGAAACTGGCGGCGAAGATCGCTGCGTGCAGAAGTCAGATTTCTGCACGCATCTTATGGTGAGATGAACGGCATCCGTTCATCTTCCTTCTTGCACCGACCTCCCAAAACTCCTCCAGACATTCGTCCACCCTTATTCACCCTCACAAAGCCACACTTCTCCACGAATCACTCTCTCATCTTCACTTTGATTGATGGAGAGGTTTAAGAAGACTAAAAGCTTAGAAAACAACCTAGGCATGGCTTTCCCTAAGAAATCTCCTCTTCACCATCAAGACTCTATGGAGTCGATATCTCTCCTAGAATATAACTACAGATCTAGCACCAAGGGAGAGGGGAGGAAGCTCACCTCATTTTCGGCGGTACCAACATTCCCGGCCATGGATCTAGTCGTTCTTCTTTGCGGCATCCCTTGCTTGGTGCTTGTTCTTCATGGTAAAGGAAAGAGAGAGAGAGAGAGAGATCGAGAGAAGGCCGCCTCCAAGAGCTCCGACTTCCCTCGGCTCCGACGGTTCGCGAGATCCACGATGACGGCAAGGGTTGATCGGCGCAAGGCTAGGGTTCGGGTTTAACGTCCCTTTATAAGCCGATGTATTAGGTTACATCTTTGCCACGTGTCAACGCCCCATTGGACCGCTCATAATGGGTCATATTGAAGTGACCCGGTCCAAGGAATCATCCAGCACGAATCCCGAAGCCCGGTTCAGTCCGCCTGTGCAAGCCAACGAATCTGCCTGGGCGAAGAAAACGCACAAGTCAAATTCGGCGGGAATCATCTGTCATTCTCGACGATCGGCGGGAATCGTCAGGCATTCTCGACGAATTCGTCGGGTATCAACAATGATACCCGGCAATTTTCCCTTAGCCTAACTTATCGGAAATCTGGCGTTGAGTGCGTTGAGTATTCTCATCGATACTCGACGATCGGCGAGAATCACCAGGCATTCTCGACGATTTTCCCTTCGGCAATTCTTATCAGAAATCCGGCGTTGAGAGCGTTGAGTATTCTCATCGATACTCGACGATTGGCGAGAATCACCAGGTATTCTCGATGATTTTCCCATAGGCCATTCCTATCGGAAATCTGGCGTTGAGAGCGTTGAGTATTCTCATCGATACTCGACGATCGGCGAGAATCACCAGGTATTCTCAACGATTTTCCCTTAGGCCATTCTTATCGGAAATCTGGCGTTGAGAGCTTTGAGTATTCTCATCGATACTCGACGATCGGCGAGAATCACCAAGTATTCTCGATGATTTTCCCTTAGGCCATTCCTATCGAAAATCTGGCGTTGAGAGCGTTGAGTATTCTCATCGATACTCAACGATCGGCGAGAATCACCAGGTATTCTCGACGATTTTACCTTAGGCCATTCCCTTTCGATCCGTTGGATATCACCCAACCCTACACTCCATCCAACGCACTTGACACCTTTTGCCAGTGCGCCCCGAGCCCGAGTCAAGTCTCTTGACTCAAAACTCGTACGAGGGGCCTAGCGCGAATTGGGACGTTACAATAGGATCGATGCGACAAAAGAACAGAGAAGGCTAGGGTTTTCGGGTATACCTTTTTATAAGGAATTATTAGTGTTAAGGTCACTTCGCCACGTGTCAAGTTTCTATTGGACCGCCCATCATTGCATTAAATATGTTTCCTTGAAAAGACCGGCCATAAAAAGTCACTCAGCACACATCCCGAACTGGTTCAACCCGTAAGCATTATTCCGCAAACACATCCCGGGTCGAAAATATTCTAAGTCAGATTCATCGTATATACATATACATACTCGATGAATCGTCAAAATCATCCGTATAGACTCGACGAATCGGCTCAACACCATAATGCAAATTTGACGAACTTTTCCTGGCCAAAAATCTTCAAAGACAAAATCATCTTATATATACTCGATGAATCGGCTAAAACTTCAAAGAAATTCCGACGAATTCGACGAGTATCTCCGACGATATTCGACAAATAGTACAAGTCCCACCAATTGTCTAAGTAAATCTTACGAATTAGTCGAGTCCAACTCGATGAATTCATCGAGTATTATCCACTAGTTTCTCTGAATCTTCTAATTCAAGGCGTCCTGTGTGTTGAGTATCACTGGACGAATCGTCAAAAGGCCTCATGATAACTCAACGCCTTTTGAATACAGTCTACGCACTCGATGCTTCGTCGAAAGCATCGTGATCACTCAATGCCTTTTAAATCTAGTCGACACACTCGATGCTTTTTGAATCCAGAATTCTTCTAAGTCAAATTCTTCCTATGTGTCGAGTATCAATCGACGCCTGCCCACAAGTCAATGCACTCGACGCTTCATCGAGTCCTGTCGATGCACTCAACGCCTGTTTCCAGTGCACCCCAAGCCCGAGTAAACTTTCTTGACTTAAAACGCGTGCGAAGGGTCTAGCACGAATTGGGATGTTACAACTCATATTAACAATATAGGTCCCGGAATGAAAAACCTTCAGATCCAGAATGTCATTGGCTTGGTCCTTCACTCAAGTCACATATGAGCAAGGCCAACAAAAACCTTTCCAACTTCTCCAATGCTCTTATGTGTGGCCCTATAGGCTCACATTGCGTTGGCAGTGAGGCTACCTGTTTGAATACTTCCAGATCACCATGGTAGCACCGACACTTTTTGTTGGCTTTTGGACATACCTGCATTCACAGATTTGATAAATACCCTTAGGAACCCAAATAGTTCTGGGTCCTTGGTTCTTGTTAGATAAATAACACTTAGAATGTTAGCACTATGAGCGATTATTCTTGTATTATTAACCCGAGGTGTATTATAATTAATAGAATTGAACCAACAATCTATGGCGAATTGACCAACTCTGTCACAATAATAATAGTCAAATCTATTGTACCTTCTTTTCTTCTCCTACCTCACCTTTTGAATGAGATGTCTTGCAGGGGCTACTTATCTAGACATAAGAGCCTCTTGATAAAGACATACGCTCAACTTCTTTATCTCATATGCCTTTTTAATAACATATTTGAGTCTCAGAGTTTTCTTAGCATTTGATCCATGAATGAATGGACCATAATGTTGAAGGATGATCTCTTCATGAGATTCCTTGAGAGCACTCATTCAAAGATTTCTATGATGGCTCCATCCTTGGTTATTCTTGTTAGAGGCAACATGCGTTGGTCTAGCAAAATGATCGCAGGATGTTTCAAGGTCATATTGATTTGTGGAAAAGATTACCTTCTTGAAGGAAGCTTGACTTTGACGAGCCTTCTCTTTATCCTTAATAGTATTATATCAATTGCCACTCTCCCTAGAGGCTGAAAATCCATCAATGAAAGGAAGGACAGTCTTTGACTTTGAGAAGGTTTCAACAAACTTCATTTCAATCAATAACTTTTCTTCCAATTCATTTATGAACTTCTCTTTTAGACTTACTAACTAAATAGAGCATTCTAGTTCCTCTTTTAAGCATTGAATTTTGTCTCTAAGAGGGGACAATCTCTCAATTTCCTCCCTTAGTTCAGATTCTAATACCTTGAGAGAGACGATCACTTTGGCTTGAGATTTGATCACCATATGACATTTTGAAAATCCCTTCAGTAATTCTTGATGCTACATCATTAAGTCTGAATCCTCCTTAGATGAGTAGTCTTCATGACCATCACAGGTTCTATTAGTTTCAGACAGAGGAATACGTGAATTTACCTTCCCACTATATTGGGAGCCGCAGTTATTCTCGTCGGTATGTGCCATAAGCCCAAAATAGGCTTATTCATCCGAGCTTGACTAACTTGTGTCACAATCGGTGAAAGTATTCAACTACTTAGCGATGAAGAGATTTTCTTTTTTTTTTGCCTTTTAACGATCTCTTTTCTTCTTTCTTGGATCCTTCACTCTTTTTATGTGGGCAATCGGCGATCATGTGCCCTGACTTATTGCAACAATAGGAAAGTATGAGAGAAGAAATGTGTTTGTTCTATATCGATTTATACTTGTCACTACTATTATAACTCTTCATGTGATGATCACCATCACGATGAGATCTTCCGTGATAAGAAGATGATGGCTGATTTTTCATTTTCATCCTTTTGCTGAGAATTCTCTTAATTGTCTGGAGAGTTACGAAAACTCTCCATCTGATATTTCAAAATTGGTGGTGCTTGGATCTGAATCTTCATGTTCATTTGAAGCCTGAGTCCTTAATAATGACAAACTCTGCCTTTCCTTCACCCTTTTGCCTTCAGAGTTATTGACTTCTCTCTGACTAAGGTCCCGCTTCCCTCTTCTTCTACTTTTCTGGTATTGAGTTGTAACTCGTGATAAAATAGTTTCCTGAACATGTTTTGTGTCTCTATATGTTGGGTTTTGCTATACGTCATAACACTTGTGTGCAGCGGAAATGGAACAAGAAAACCAAAAAAAATCAGATCTAGCGAAGAATATTGATCAAGAAGTAAAATGCAATTAATAAAATTATACCTTTGAGGGATTGCGTCAATACTCAACCAAGGTGCTCCGATGAAGTTCAACGATCAGCAATGACTAGAGTTCCGAGTGTAGAATAGTGTTCATGCCTCTACGGATATCCACACGAGCACGGAGAACCATAGACTCTTATCACACAAGATATAGGTTGGAATTTGGTTCGCCCTCAATGTCTCCACAGACTACTAGATCAGTTACAGGAGAGGCAGCGATGATGAAAACGACGCCTTGGAAACACTTTTCGGCGACAATAACAGGTCGGGTTGTCGGCGGCAATGAGCGGTGATCTAGGCCTTGGCGGAACCGTTTTGTCGGGTAGAAGAAGACGTCGTCGCTCAATTAGGTTAGAAGAATGAATAGTTCACTATTCGGTTTACTGTACAAATCATATTTATACAGACTACCGAACTAGTCAATAACCGCAGACCACGCCGAACTAGACTTAAAGGAAATAACTTGAGGATATATAATTCGTCGAGTATTCATGTCGATATTCGACAAATCAAAAGTTATTCGTCAAAATAACACGAGTATACTCGACGAATTGAGACAGGGCAACTCATCCAAGTATTATGGCGATATTCGACGAATCGAGGTCTAACACATCGAATCTGTCATGACGAAAATCTAGGAACCAAGTCCAATTCATCGAGATAACATTACAATACTCGACGATTTCAAACAGACTCGTTGAGATGTCACAACTATTGTAAGACCGCAATTTCTTTTTGCAAACATCCACCGGGGTCTTAGGGCCAGAACCACCGTTTTGCGGTGACACCATCCTCCGGGACGGTCGACACCACAAAACGCCGATCCTGCCGGCCATCTTAATCACTATCGATAGAATATATACATTGAATGAAAAGCTAAGAATTCAAGTCCACAATAATAAAATGAGGAAATCATGTAGTAAGAAAATCATCACCAACCAAAAATCTAAGTACACAAACAGAAAGTAAATATGGCCTTATGCCCGGTACATCATAAGACTCGCTACAATCCACTCAGAAATAAAAACTACTATATCTAGTGAGCTCCACTCACTGATCCGGATTCCTGTCCACTCGAACTACACTGGCCCGTCTCCAACTGCACCGTAGGCCTCTGGTGCTGCATCTCCTGCGGCTGCTCCCTGCCTCCCATCCGGAGCACCTAAAAGGTGGTGGTCAAACGACCGTCAGTCAAACTAGACTCAGTCAAATAATCCTCCACCCCTATACCCATGGCACCTAGGCACCGGGCGGAGAGGAGTGAAGAGGAGGACCAAAAGCAGGGTGGAAACAAGCAGGTGACAACTATCCTAAGGAATGTTCGGTAATAATGTTGGCAAGGTTATAATTTAACTATGCATGAGTAAATGAGAGTATAGCAGAAGTAATAGTAAAGTGTAGGAGGTAATACAATAAATATAGAAATCAAGAAAAGTAACCATTGATTTATAGGGATTACCCATATAAACCAAGGGGTTGTTTTGCAGGGCCTATCGTATAAAACATCCCATACCATTTTATACGATAGGTGTCAGGGGTTATATGCAATGTTTATGCTATGACATGCAAATATGCTATGGAATGCACATGCAAGTGCAACTCATCTACACGACTCTATGCGCACAAACCTTTAGTTCCCCTCTTCTGGAGTGAGCTAAACTCCACAAGAGCCTCTGACGTGGCCGGACGGAGACAGTGGGGTGGGCCTTCCACTCCTAGACTGGTAATCACACTACCCAGCCTAGCCCCTTTTGTACATTTCCGTACTATTCCTAGCGACCAGCTAGTCTACACCGAGTCTACGTACTAACGACGGTGTGATCGATCGTCTAGTACCGATGACCCACCACTTTTATGCACATGCAATCATGACAGTTATATTTATCTACATAACACCGAGCTTCCAGCTCTCTAGACTACCCAGTCACATTTCTCCAAGTCCCCGAGCATCCAGCTCCCCGGACTTCCAAGTTTATACCAAGTCCCCGAGCATCCAGCTCCCTAAACTTCCCGTTCATGACCTAGTCCATTTAACACTACCAGTAGGCCCTCAGATCCCGGACCTACTCTATCCATTCAATATCAATTCCTCTTCCTAAGTGCACAATTGTGAGTGTTAGGTGAAGCTAATATTAGGGTTACTCTTGTTCATTTTATTCCTAAGATTTAAGGTAAACCTTGGACTTCCCGAGGTTTACTCGGTGAAGGGCTCGCAGCGGTACTAGGAACTACGATGGGGTGAATCCCAAAGTTCCCTTTCCAAGTCACTTAATGTTATTGATTTCTACCCTTTACCAAACTCTCTTTAAATTCAGTAGCACTAGTCCTAAGTGAATTTAACTTCCGAGCTAGCCTACTCCAATCCTATCACTATATGTAGACCATACTAAGCTACATAGTGCTCCCGTTAGGGGGTATTATATTTCCTCATCCAAATGTCCTAAAATAAGTACTGGGAGTCTACCATGACCTAATAAGACTAACTCCAAGGTTTCCAAATTTTTCCTATTTATCGGCGCATTTAATTTATTTAAACTATGACTCCAAATGCCCTATTCTTAATATGAAGTGTACTATTAAATAAGCAATAAATCACCATAAAGTTATGATAAATTCTATGAGACATTTAAACTACAATTCCAAGGTTTGAGAATTTCCATAGGTGTTTAGGGCTATCTTCCATATTTTACAAGTTAAGGTCATCAACACTATTTAATGAAGCAAAGGCCATACATATTACTCTACAAATTATATAAAAATTCCAGTAAGTGTAGAATGGCCTAAAAACACCCTAAGAGTGTTCTCCCAAATTTTCTAGAGAATAAAAACCCCTAATTTAATTTATGATCAAAAATCTACTAGTCATGTATTAATGAAACAAGTACTGTAATTATGCATCCAAAAATTATAAGAAAATTATAGGAGCTTAATAATGATTTAAAACCATCAAACACCAAGTTTACAAGTTTTTTATTCCATGAGAAAATTTCCTATCTTAATGAAGAAGGTACTGTTTTTACTCATCTAAAAATCAAGAGAAAATTACAGAATAACAAACATGGTCAGAAACACCCACTGACCTAATTTCATAATTTTCCTATCAATAATGGGGCACTGTTTTTATTTTTGAATACAAAATTACAAATAGTGAATTTATGAAGCAAGTACTTGAAATAACCAGTTAAAATTCCAAGAAAAATACAGAGAATCTATCATGCTATAAAATGCCCTATTCCATAATCTCATAACATTCCATTGAACAGAAACATCATAATCATCCAAATAAGCTTTTAGGGTACATTTGAGGTTGTGAATAAAGTACTATTTATAATAACCCAAAAATTCTACCAAAATTATTTTAGGGCCATCTCTACCAGAGAACTACCCCTCCGAAACTTCATTTGATTTTAAATTCATTTGCTAGCCTAATATTCAAAAACAAATTTGGTGACCAAAAACTAGGGTTAGGGTTTTGAGTGGGCTAAAGGTCTCCAAATCCCCTAAAATTTTATCCAAAGGCCTATAATGCCTCTATGGTCCTCTCCACCAATTTTCAAGTCATTCCAAGGTCATTTGACCCCATGACCTTCAAACCCTAAAAATCCTCATTAAGGGACCTACCCTAGGGTTCTAGGGCACCCTACCCCAAACCACCCCAAATTCCATTGGAGGGTGTGTCATGACCTAAAAGGTCAGTGGTCAAAATATCAGCCTCTGTTGAGGTGATTTGACGACTTAAATCCCAAAGGGGATGAATTGACCAAATTAACCCTATAAGGGCCAAACTAGGGTTGAGTAAAAACTTAATCAAAACACATCCAAATGAAGTGAAATTTTTACCAGAGTTCTAATATGCCCTCTAAGACCACCCACCCAAAATTGGGGGGATTTGAGGTGTTTAGGACACCTAATTAAAATATTCTTGGTTTATTAAATTTTTCTAAAAACTTTAGAAAAATGTTTTCCAAAAATTCTAATTTTTCGACAGGACCTAGATATAGGTGAGATTCGCCCAGACCCAAATTTCAAGTCATTTTGATAACTGGTATGGAGTGGGGAATTTTTTTTAAGTCTTGACAGCCCTATGGATAGACCTCACCAAAATGAGTGCTGAGGTCTATCCAGGGGTCCAACTCTCATGAAATTAATTTTTTAATTTTCTTAACTCATAGGGCTAAGATATTGGTGTTGGCAACTTTCTCAGGAGAGGGCTCTAGGTATTTTTATGAATTAAAGCAAACTACAGCTACTAATAATGCAGATAATACCTAATAAAATAACTAAATCTAAAGATTTGAACAAAGATCTTAAAGCAGATCTGCGGCCCAAAGGTTATCTTCAACCTTGGGCCAACAGACACGATCTGCCATGCTTGGAACAACTTCCAGTCGCATCAGCCGGACACCCGGCCACTTCCCCGGCCGGCCACCACCGCCAACACCTCCGTCAAGGTGGTGGCCACCGATTGGCGGTGGCACGACCGCCGGAGGTGGCTTTTCTGGCCGTCCCGAGCATGGCCTTTTGACGAAAAACTGGGAGCAAAATGCCTCCCGATCGGGCTCATTTTGTGCCCGATTTTCACTAAAATTCATCCTTGATCTAAGCACAAGCATAGGGAAGGAGGATTGGACTTCATTTGGTGCGATTCGATGCTCCATTTGCCGACCGCCATTATTCCTCCTTGGAGCTTTAGGTTCCATGGTATCTCCTCCTCTGAGAGCTTGGGAAGGACGGGAAAATGGGGGTTTCGATTGCTTAAGCCCTTCTAAAGCTAATGGAGGGCTTAATTTAATTGGAGGAAGGCTCCATTAAGAGGTCACCAAGTGACCCCTCCTCTCCCCCATGGCCGGCCACTATATACATCCCCCTGCCTTCAATTCCTCCAGAAAAACTCCTGGAATTCCCTCCAATTCATCAGGGGAGATGAAAGGAGTCATCAATGGGGGATTCCAAGGGGTGTATCCCTTTAATGGCCATGAACACCACCTTATCTCTCCTCCAATTTGGGATTTTCTCTCTCCTACTCATCATGGCCGATTTCTCTCTCTCACCTGAGTTAATTACCAGTCAATTATGCTGATTGACCAATCAATTTGGGCCTAGCCAAAGGAATTGGGCTAGGTCCAAGTGATTTGACCTAAATTAGGCTAGTTTGACTTATGTCAAATTCACCCAATTGGTGACCCCCATGACGGGGCTTTTGGGTCTATTGCACTCTAAAATGAATTTGGAATCTACTAGTAGAGTCAATTTGGTCATGAGAAGCCCAATTGACCTAATTGGGGTTGATTTGACATAAACGGGGTATTTTGACTTTGGTCAAATTGAGCCCTAGGGTTGACCCAGTCATGGGGCTTTTTGTTCCACTGGGTCCCCTATGACCCCCGAATACCAGGGGTGAGGTCAATTTAGGGTTATGGTGATCAATTGGGGTGTTTGGTGAAAAATCATCATTTTGACCTAATAGGGGTATTTTGGTCATTTGGCCTTGTGGAGGCCCTAGGGTAGGGCTTCTTGGTCTTTTAGGTCTCTTATGATGTTTTAGACCTAGAAGTGAAGTCAATTCCATATGGTGATGGTCGCTTAGATCAATTGATTAGGAATTGACCGTTTTGACCTAACTAGGGTTAGGGTTGACTTTGGTCAACTTGGCCTGTTTGATTGGCCCTAGTGAGTCCTGAATGTCCCCCTGGGCTCCTAAATGTACTAGGGATGTTGTGTTGGGGTAACTGGGCTAGGTTAAGGCCCTTAGGTCAAACCCTAGGTAGGGTATTTGGAATTTACTATTTGCAGACCAAGATGGTTTCAACCCTATTTTTGCCTAAGTTAAAGGGATTTCTACACTACCCAGGCCTTGTCATGACCTTGTAATGACAAATTCATCTGGGGGTCTAGCTGTCTGGGGGATGTTACAACTATACTCGACGAATTTAATACTATTCATCGAAACCTTACGACTATACTCGACGAATTTCCCTTAGATTCTTCTGACCACTTACCTGATGACCCATATTCACAATATAGGTCCCGGAATGAAAATCCTTCACATCCAAAATATTATAGTCTTGGTCCTTCACTCATATCACATATGAGTAAGACCGACACAAACCTTTCCAACTTCTCCAATGCTCTTATGTGCGACCCCATAGGCTCATATTGCGATGGCAGTGAGACTACATGCTTGATCACTTCCAGATCACCATGGTAACACCAACACTATCTTACCCAGATTACCAAACTCCCTTATAACACAAACCTTAATATCTCATTCTTTGGTCAGGAATCTCAAGAATTTGTCATTAAGTTGACCGTTGGTAAACACACGACCACAATTTCTTAGGTCATTGACGATCTTAAAGAACTCTTCGTAGTAGTCTGAAATTGTTTCCCTCTTTTCTTGCTTAAAAGCCTCATATTCCTGATGGAGGAGGGATTTCCTATCATCCCTAACTTACTTTGTTTCTTCCAAAAGAATAATTAGAGATTGCCGCATCTCATTAGCAGACTTATAGTGGATTAAATTTTGCAGCATCTAATCATCTACTGCACTAGCAATGATATTCTTCGCCTTCTTATCAGGAGCTACGAGAGAAACATCATCTTTCTTTAAGCCCATCATATTTTGGGGAACCATAAGATTGGGATCAATTATTGACGGAGTCATAGGAACATGCGGACCTTCTTCAACAATTGTGAAGATTCTTGGATCACAAGTTTCCATGAATAATTTTACTCTTTCTTTCCACATAAAATGTTTTTCCTTTGAGCACACCGACAGCTTCATTGAGGATAAATCCTTGCCCTTGTCCATTCCCGACAACTAGATCAAGATTCATTCAAGGTGTTAACCTTTAAACAAACAACCTTCCTCTAATACCAATTGAAAGTATCTAGTTGTTGACTTAAATCACCTAGAAGAGAATGAATAGTTGAGGCTTGCATCTTTTAGTGGAATTAAAAATTTAATAAAGAAAGCACACAAAATAAGAGATCACATCACAACACAGACACAAAGATTTATAGTGGTTCGCCAAAGATGGATTCGTCCACTTTCCCGCCTCGCTTATCTAGCACTTCGGTATTGACTCAACTACTTCACCAAAATTCAAATTATAAAAATCTTACGCTCAGAGTATCCAACTCCTACAGTCTCGGAGAACAAGCTCTCCGACACTCGATCCTTCAACAAGGATCTACAAAAACTCGAAAGAAATAACTTCCTACAAAGAAATAAGAAAATAATTGGATTGAAAACAATCCACTTTCTTAGATATTAAAATAGCCCTCCTTCGTTGGGTGAAAGCTTTGTCTAAAATCTTAAAGATGAAGAAGGATCTGTAACTTGAGAACAAAGATCTGATCTTGAGAATCGATGAATCTCTGAAAGTATTTTAATCTAAAATCACAAGATCGATCCAGTCTTTTATTCCAGAAGGAATCACGAGTTCTGTCGGCAACGGTGTTTTTCGTAAAACTAAATTTGAATTCCCAAATGTTTAAGCCAATTTGCGATTAGATTAGCGATTAGGGTTTTCTGAAAAATCCCCTAGACTATTTATATGTGATTCCTCACTAACGGCTAGATTTTGAAATCATTTCTACCGTCTACATGTACTGTACATGACAGAAACCCTAAATATGGAAAGCCATCAAAAAATGAAAATGATAACTATACAAGTCCAATTCGTCGGGACCTTGCGTGAACTCACGAGACTAGTCAACGAACCAGTCAAAACTACAAGAGAATGTGCTTGTGTGAGGTATTTGGACTTCACGAGACCTTCGACGAATTACATGAAATCTCTCGATAATACTTGATGAATTCTTTGAGAATACGACAAATTGACTTAAATTGGCAAAGTCATTAAACTATCTCAGGAACCTTAAAGAAGTTTATATGAAATCTCAAGAGTACTCGACGAATTTGATGAGTACTCATGTAACTACTAGACAAATTCGTCAAGTAAATACGAGAGGACTAAGCTACTTTAACTTATCCAATCTGGACAATAGTTCCCAGTGATCTCCCAAGTACTCCCGAGATCACTCAACTAATTCTGCGAGTGCTTATGTTAGTTCACGATGAATTTCACGAGTCCTCGCGAGACTACTCGACAAAATTACTTAGCCAATTCTGAAACTTCTGAACAAAAATTTTCTTTGTGATGCTAGAGATGAAGTACATCCCATTAGAGAGATTACATATGGGTCAATACGATGTTCTATAAAATGAGGAATTACATTATATAGAACTATGCTTGTTGACCCATTGTAACATGATTATGGTTTGTACTTTGTAATTAAGACCTGCACAATGCATAACTAAAAAAATATCAAATACAAACTAAATTCAACTTAGTTCAAGGGACACTTCTTCAAATAAAAGCTATTGTGGATACAATACCCAACACAAAGCATAAAGTGAAAATGTATAAATTAAAAGTACACTAGAAATGTATAAAAACAAATCTAAAAATGATCAAAGTCAAAGCATGGACTAGATGGGGATCATATCTAAACATCTGAGAATTTATAGGTTAAGAAGTGGAAGTCATGCCCCTAGGTCACGCTCGTGACCTAGGGAATGTATGGTATAGAACCTCCATCTTGAAATCCTTGGGACGATAGGAGAAAACCACAAAATCTAAAAATTGGATGTACATGCCCCTAGGTCATGCCCGTGACCTAGTGTGTGTATTGACTTGGTTAGCAAATGGCTAGAATCGATGCTGAAGGATCAAGCGCATACCCAACTGCACCAAAAGCCAGGACTGTTGGAGAAGGCGCTACTTAATTTCTTAAATAAGTAGCAAAGCGCCACGGGTCAAGTGAAGGAGCGCATACCCAACTGCACCAAAAGCCCGGACTGTTGGAGAGGGCGCTACTTAATTTCTTAAATAAGTAGCAACACCACGGGTCAAGTGAAGGAATGCCAGACCCAACAATCCCCCCCGGCATCCAGCACAACCCGTCGGCTCAGAGGTGGGGTTACCACATGGCCCACATGGCTCAGAGGTGGGGTTACCACATGTCTACGGTTTGCCTGACCCGCCAGACCCATACAGGTAGAATGGAAAAATCAGGATTTAATAGCGCCCCCCCCCCCCCCCCCCCGGTCTTGAACCCGTGACCTCCTCTGATACTAAATGAAGGATCAAGTGCATACCCAACTGCACCAAAATCTCGGACTGTTGGAGAAGGCGCTACTTAATTTCTTAAATAAGTAGCAAAGCGCCACGGGTCAAGTGAAGGAGCGCATACCCAACTGCACCAAAGCCCAGACTGTTGGAGAAGGCGCTACTTAATTTCTTAAATAAGTAGCAACGCCATGGGTCAAGTGAAGGAATGCCGGATCCAACAGATGCAATCCAGAATTAGATTGGCAGTTATGGGAGAGGTCACGCCCAAAGGTCATGCCCATTACCATAGGCCTATAATCTGAAATGGCTCGGTTGTGCGAATTAGTTACTTGAATGTTAAGTCACGCCCCTAGGTAGAGGTCACACTCCCATTCCATGCCCGTGAAAGGGTAATGCAACTTTAAAATGATGTGGAAACCCAATCTGAACACCTTGAGGGGGGGGGGGTGATATGGCCCATAATTGAGGCCATGCCCATAGACCATATCCGTTACTTGGGGGTGTGTACTAGGGATTTTTGCAGACTTCGGTGAGCTCCAAACTGCTATTGGCATCCCAAATTAACTAAAAGCACAAAAGAAAGAAAATTAGACATTTATTAATATAAAAATAAATAAAATATTATTAATTATTAACAAAATACAAACTAAAAAAATGATAAATAATGTACTATCAGCATGCATTTTCATTCTACCTATAAAAATCAATTCAGATATTTATAAAATACAAGATGGATTTATCATTAACAAGAGCACTTCTTTAAATCTGGAATATTGTGGACAATATACCCAACAATCTCCCCCTATTTGAAAAATTCAGAGCTCCCAATAAATGATAAAGTACATATAAGGAATATCAGTAATGTTCATCATAAAAATTATGCTTAGAAAAGCAATCTCAATAATTATAAGCCTATGTTAACATTCACCACAGTTATAAACCTATACTAGCATTCATAATAGATATAGAAGAGTATCTAAGATATATATATATATATATATATATATATATATATATATATATATATATATATATATATATATAATTTCAAATGTCTAATAAAAGATTGAAACATGCATTTGCCTATAGCTGGTTGATCTACTATGCAATAGATAATCTTCTTTGCCTCCTTTCTAAGGACTTTCACCAACAACTTTCCTCCCCTATCTTTCAAATTAACCCAATGGCTTGGGATAATATCTTGGAGGAGGAGGGGGTCAATGTAGATGGCTTCTCTTATGATCCCTCCACCTTTTCTCTTAAGCTTTGTCTTTCTCAGATTCTACAGAACCATAACAGCTTGGAGTATTCTTGTTTATACAGTTAAAATCCTCCCAAGTTTGTAGTATAATATGTTTAGACCATGGGCTCAATTGTTAGTAATCTAGGACGTTTTGAATTTCTTCTCTTCTCCTTTGCCTTGCCACTATCTGCTAAGAATTTTTAGCAGCCATTCTCATGTGATGAGATGATTCAGGAATTTCTGAAACTCGAGGGCTGAGCTCTGGTATATTTAAGGGATTCGCTTAATTTGTAGGGGAAACTCCATTGCTTCTCTAACTGTATTGGAGGTCTAGATGGCATGGTCACCACTTGCTTTTATCATTCATTTCTCCTCTTTTATGACTTCTTATGATACATGTTTGCATAGAGTATCTTGAAGAGCTGATATCTTATTCTTGAGAAAGTTAAACCCTTCATTGATATGATTCTTTGTATCTAGCAGATGTCCATCTGGAACCTTATTGCAGTAATCCACTCTTTCTGGAATACGTATTCTATCGTCTGTCATCCTATTAGTTGTAGCTTAGAAGGAATTTACCTGCTTCCCGAAATTGCAACTTGATTTCTCATGATGTCTCCCAGGCCTTTTTGAGCAATCTCCAGCTACTAGGCAGTGTGATCCACTATTGGGGCTGGTCTCATAAAGAAATTTAAGGTGTTTTCCTTAAGCAGATTCATCTCAATTCTCAGCCCAGTTGTTTCACTTGAAAGATCTCTTCGTAATTCATTAACAGTAGTATAAACATACTATTCTAGCTGTCTTATTTGATCATCTAGTAACATTTTGATCTGAATGATTAGTGAAGATTCTTTAGGGATAAGAGCTTTGACGTGCTAGGAATATTAGATTCTTTCTCAGTAATCCCCCTACTTATCTCTTCCATTATATCTTCCACATCTTCCTCTTCATATATTAAAAAAACTGAGAATTGATGACTTATATACTCTTTTACATCATAAGTGTGATGCATTTTAATTGACACATAAAACTGTGTGTGTACTTCATTATAAAATGTAGTAAAAATAGGGAAAAATTCATAACGTTCTTTCAACAGATATAACCAGATACATCAACAAAAAAAATCAATAAAAGTAACAAAAAACAGACTTCCACTACCAACAAACTTAGTGGGAGAAGGACCCAAATGCCAGAATGAAAAAGATCAAATGAACGAGAAGATCTACGTCCTTGTCTTGTTGGAAAGGATGAATGGTGGTGTTTGCCGAGTTGGCAAGCTTCCCAAATGAAAGAAGAGTGTCCTCTCGGTAGATCTAGTAGGAGCTGGTAAAGAAGGCGAGGAGGAGGATGTCAAGGAAAAAGATGTGACTGTAGAAGAGAAGTTGAAGCAGAAAGAGCAAAAATATTGTCAAGATAGAACAAGCAACCACTTTTAGTCCTAGTAGCAATCGTCTCCATGGAGTGTGGATCCTGAAAAGAACAAGTAGCCAAAGAAATGGTACCCGTGCAATTTAGTTGTTTACACAAGAAGGTAACAGAAAGTAAGTTGCACAAAAAAGTCGGGATGTAGAGAGTGCCCATAAAGTGGAGAGACGGAGTGGCATGGAATATTCTAGTTCTACATATAGGAGATAAAGAACCATCAGTAATAAAAACTAAAGGTGACCAATTATTTTTGTCCAAATATGAGAAAATATGAGGATTGCCCGTCATATAATTATTAGCACCAGTGTCAATGAGCCACCTACCTTTAGTGACCACATGAGCACTTCCAGAAGAGGAGGCAGGAAAAGTTGACTTCTTATAGGTAGTGTCTCCCGTAGGAGGGAGGAGATGACGATGCTTCACCCAACAACGATCAACAAGTTGCCTTGTCTTTCCATAGTGAGAGTAGAGATATCTAAATAGAATACGTCCACTGGAGTGACATCTATGGCCATTGGGAATGCCATAATGAGCTATATGAGCAACAATGTAAGGAAGAGGTGGAGTGAAAAGTAAATTACACTGATGAAGGGCAGTGAAAGAAAAAATTTGTGCATCAATGTCATATAAAGTAAGAGTGTCAGTCTCTCTGAGAATTTGTTGGCGGATCATATCATAAGACTCTAGAAAAAAAAGTAGATAATATACCACAAGAAGTTCCTAGAAGTTTTTGTGTTGCTCAACAAGATAAGTAAAGAAGGGGCAATGCTTAAAAAGCTCAACACCAAGAGCTTGCACCTCCTTGTATATAGCAGTAGGAGTCATCATGGGACGACAAAATATATCTGCATACAACATAAATATCCGCAAAGTTTGAGCTCCATGTGAGTAAAAAGGATGAAGATGAGTCTAGGCAGCCTTAACCATCTCATCCTGGCCAATGATGTGAAGGGACTCATCATAAAGGCTATTGGCAAGACATGTTCTAACAAGAGCATCACTGGCATCCAAGTCATCAAAGGCAGCAGAGCATCATGTAGAAGGTTCATTAGTGAGATGATGATGCTTACGCTGAGAGCGTACCATAAACATAATGTAAGAACTCAATTCTAGATAATTTGGGAGAGTGCTCTTGGAAGTAATGCCCAGATTGTCGTAAGGAGAGGGGGTAAAAGGAGAGGTTAGAACATAAGGCGCATATAGAGTAGAGGAATATAAGGTAAGAGTCTCCATATATAGTAAAGAAAACAGATAGAAAAGGCTATTCACGCGGACAAAGAGAGCACTCAAAGAAAGGGTGATGGCGGAAAGCGCAAATAAGAGAATTATGTATCCTCCTGTTTATTTCCTTTATGTCCGGTTCAACGTGGTCTGCAGGTATCAACTGGTTCAGTACTTTGTATATATACGATATGTACAGTAAACTAAAGGAGTTACTGTTTTGTTTTGACCTAATCGAGCGAGAATATCTTTCTTCCTGATAGAACTATTTCGTTAGGTCGTGTGTAAGACCCCCCTCCCAGAACACAAGATACGACTGAGGGTAGTCTTATTCCCAGAATAGCCGCCTTACGGTAGCGCCAACACACGAGTCGACCTGTACAACAAGACGCCTATCCTGCCGGCTAAGATCAATATCATCAATGCCAACCCAACGTAAAGAATGTAAACAGAAGTCAAAATCCACAACAACATAAAAGTCCACAAGTACTTCAATAATAAGATAAAACTACAAGGTTTCTATAATATCAGAGTACAAAAAAACTTTGCCCAATGGTCTACAGATAGAATCTCTCAAAAACTCACATCAGTAACTGATGATAGCGATGGAATCGTCACTTCAGGCCCTATCACCCTAGCCCAGTTGCCCTCCTACAAGACCCGCTCTTGCTCTATCTGCGGAGTTTCCTCCTAAAAGGAAGACATAGCAACCGTTAGTCATAAAGACTAAGTGCTATCACATCCTCTCCCCCGACGACTCTTAGGTACCGGGCGGAGAAAGGAAAAAGGGTATAATATATATCTATGTAAGTAGTAGTACAAGTAGGTGGTATAAGATTGATTAATATCAGAGTATCCAACATGTACAGTAAGTGAGAAAATAAATCTACATTAGAAGTTCTGCCATCAACAGCAGTATACAAGTATGATCCTATAATATGAAATTAAATCAATTTATATGAATGCCCATACAAACATATAAGTTAAGGATCAGCTTAACAACAAAGTAACTCATCATATAAGAGTGCCCATAAAAATTTATATGATAAGGATCTTGTGTATGTAATGCAATGCAATGTCATGAATGCAATGTGATGACTCACCCATGCATACACACGCACACCGTTATGTCGACACAGACTTGTAGTTCCCACTTTTCGAGCAGGTAGCTAACCTCTCAGGCACCATCCGTCGTGGCCAAACGGTGATAGTGGAACGGGCTTTCTACTACTAGGCTGGTCTCCACACTACCTGGCCTTGGCCTCGTTATGCCTCAATGCTAAGAACACAACAATAGAGCTCACATATGTACAATGTCTCAGAGATTCTCGGGTAGATGTGCACCAAGAAAACAACCCAAACTGGCCTATGTTTATGGCACGGAAGGAGCCTATGGGAGCGTATCACCATAGGACCAAGCCCAACCGCCCACTTGGCATAGAAGGAGCCCCGAGAATGAGCACCGAGGACCATGCCCAACTGCCCAAAGTCTATCTGTCAACTCCTATTGGTGTAATGACTGGAGAGCCCGTAGACCCCATCCACACTATCCTTAACCCAGGATTATGACACCGCGTGTCAACTCACACAGCATGCAATTCACATTTAAGGGCTCCACACTGAGTACCTTTTTATTATTCACATCCTGTGCTCAACAGTACGCAAGGGCTCCAAACCGAGTCCCTTATCAACACATCATTCCAGTGTGTCAAAAACACACATACACCTCAACCCTTCCACATTTCCATACAACATAAGGGCTCATCATTTACACAGGTGGTAAACCACCTTATACAGTACACCAACCCCACACTGTTACTCGTATGGAGACACAACTCTAAGTAGAGGACTACCCAACACATTTTATTAATCATCAAATCACATGGCCATGCATTAACCACATCCAATCCCTTTCCACATAATCAAGCATTCACAACAAGTGTAACACCATATGATAACCACAAAAATATAATGATACTTCACTTACACATCAAGCATGATAACATAGTTATGGGTTATACATTCAATTGTCGGACATCACAACTTCTTTCCAAAACCTATTTCATTCTCCTTATTATAATCATGCACATCTCTATCGGATTTCACAAGAATAACATTTGTACAACCAAACGTATCAAATCATTTGTTAACTAACTTACCCAAACCATTTGATTGTTAAACACATTCAAACCGTTTGTACAATCATGTTTCACCAACCCATTTGTTTATCACGATTATGTATAGACTACGTTTACCAAAACCTCAACATTATTTGCTACGAATTCTCCACCCAATCCAAACCCGGTTCTACACAAACCCGAGAACGACATGTACTTAAGACATGACTGTACAACATCTTCGACTAGACATTCCTGAGGCTACAGGACTCGTATGAAAACGTGTAACCATCTGTTGGAAAGGTCTTTCCAAGGGTTATGACTTTTATGTTTAGTCAAAAACCCAGATATGGTTGTATCATACTCGAAAATGGGCATGAAGTTTGTTGCACACAAAAAACATATTTCTCCACACATCTTAAAGCAAGATGAACGACATCGGTTCATCTTCTTCGTTTAGTTATTAGTTCAAGAATATATTCATACATTCCTCCCCCCTTATTCAACCTCAATAGACCATTCCTCTTCACGAAACCAAGTCCATCATCTTCACAAAAAAGAGAGGAGAGGTTGAAGACATCAAATCCCTAGGACAAGGTCCTATCATGGTCTCTTCCTAGGAGATCTTCATCTCGCAAGTCAAAATTTTGAGTCAACATCCCTCCTAGATAATAACTACAGATCTAGAACCAATTGAGAGGGTAGGAAGCTCACCTCATTTACGGCCATGGATCTTGTCACTCTCCTTGGCGGCATCTTCTTCCTCATTGATGTTGTTCTTCACGGAAACGAGAAATCTTTCCTCCAGAAAAATTTGTCACCGACAGCCTTCTTTGTCTCGTCAGGTAGGGCAAGTAATTTCTCGGCAAGAGGATGAAGTGACGGCTAGGGTTTTCTTGCAAGTCTCCTTTTATAAGAGGAATTAGGGTTAGACCCCCTGCCATGTGTCACCCTAGTGTTGGACCGCATATTATTACATTAAATAAGTCATGTTGAAAAGACCGGGTACAAACAAGTCGTTTGGCGCATTTCCCGAAAACCTGATTCAACCCACTTATATGAAGCCATCAAACAGTGGACTGAAATATCATTTAAGTCAAAAGTGTTAGGGAACACGGCGCAACCAACTCTCCCAAAAGCACGTACTGTTAGGAAGGGCGCTACCACTCCTTTATAGAGCTGTACAGCAGGATCCACAGGGTGGCCAGTTAGGTCCAGGGGACACACCCTTCTGTTCGACTAGTGTGGGCCATAGCGCCTCGCGCCGTACCTCCCACACCGGGGGCAATTCTGGACCCCAATAATCCCCCCCCAGAAATGACCCCGGGGTTTCGAACCCGTGACCTCCTCTAATACTACTGTTAGGGAATACAGCGCAACCAACTCTCCCAAAAGCCCGGACTGTTAGGAAGGTCGCTACCGCTCCTTTATAGAGCTGTACAACAGGATCCATGGGGCGGTTAGTTAGGCCCAGGCGACACACCCTTCTGTTCGACTAGTGTGGGACATAGCGCCTTGCGTCGTACCTCCCACACTGGGGGCATTGCTGGACCCCAACAAAAAGTGTCGTGTATACCATACACACTCGACGAATCATCGAGATCACTCGATTCCCATTGAGTGCCGCCGAGTTCACTCAATGCTCCATGAATCCTTTTATGTTAAAAGCATTCAGTAACATTAAGACCACTCAATGCCTCGTCGAGTGCTGAACTTTCTAAGTCACAAGCGTTGAGTGGCGTTAAGACCACTCAACGCCTCATTGAGTCCCGAACTTTCTAAGTCAAAATCATTGAGGGGCGTTGAGACCACTCAACGCCTCATTGGGTGCCGAACTTTCTATGTCAAAAGCATTGAGACCACTCAATTCCTCATTGATGTAACACCCCAAAAATTGAAATAGAACTTTTGGTAGCTATCGCCGGATGATATTGAGTATCGCTGGAGATAGAAATAGCACTCGACGCACTTGACACTTTCAAGCATTGAGTAAACTCGAATAATCATTGAGTAAGGGTATATCGTGTGGCGATACTGGGTATCGCGCGGCGATACCACTCAACGCTTTCAACGAATCGTTGAGTAGACTCAACACACTCAGCGCTTTTGACGAATCGTCTAGTAAGCTACTGCATGGTAATAGTGGATATCACTGGGCGATACCAAGCCAAGCGTCAGATGGCTGGGCAGCGGTCAAAGAGCGGTGGTATACTAGGGTCAAGGTGGTTACAATCGCTATCGCCAAGGGATAACCGATATCACATAATGATATCGTTCTGTTTGACTATTCAGCTGAAATCGTGGCCTTTGCTTCCATTTTATGAAATGAGTCTGTGGTTGGGATTAATCCCGAGATCACTTAACTAAAGGAGAGGTGGAGAGAAGTCTCATTTTACTTCTCTCTCTCTCTCTCTCTCTCTTCGTCTTCAATTGCTCTCTTGGAAGGAGCTAAGGAAGAAGGTTGATGTTGAAGCTGAGCTTAGCAAAGTGTAACACCTCCCTTGTAATGACCGTATAATATGGGTCCATCCGGGGCCCCACAATATACAGACGCCATAGTTTAAGCATTAAAAGATGATATAAAACTACCCAAATGAAAACTCAGAATAAAATAGCGAAACATAAAACCAAAACTAGAAGTTATCCACCAGACTAAGGGTATCAAAACAGCCTTAAGGCCTTACACAATACAAGTCCAAGATTGAACGACAACCATATCAAACATCAACATGCATAAGCACTCCTAGGCTACCTCGGCATGCAAGCCGAAAATACGTATATATCTCATGGATCATAACATAGCATCAAAACATATACAAATAAAGTTCACTTTATGAGGCTTAGGCCTTTTTGGCCGGCGAGCTTGCTCCTGCTTGCAATCCTTACCCTGTAGGAATTTGAGGTAACGTGGGTCAGCAAAGGCTGACCTCAAATGTGTAACCAACACATCTCCTCCCGGTCGTCCCTATCAGACCCCTGGGTACACTACCACCCTGCATGTTAGCACTTCGTATGCAATATTCCTAAAAATGTAAAGTTATAAACAGGTTTGGATGTCTCATACAACATACACGTTTTCTATGTTGAACATGTAATATAAAGGGTCTATAATGCAGTATGTATGCAATCCTGGGTTTCACCCAAGACACCTTATAACGCATGATTCTAACACATCATCATAGCACAACATCTGGGTAATTCCAATTTCCCCACCGGCGTTCAATCCGCACACAAAAGGGGTACTTCAATTTCCCTTAATGGCATACAAGCTGCCACACAGAACTCTTGCCAAGGCCCCACCCGCTCGTGGGTCTCAAACCCGGGCTCTCCTGCAAGCTCTGACTTATCACGTCAGTATTCCGTCTCACACACAAACCAATTCTTAGAACCCTTGCTGGACCCCTCCCGCTCGTGGGCTTCATCGCTCGGGCTTGTCCTAAGCATGGCATTCTCATCAGCTTCACAGAAGGGGACTAGTCTCGCCGGGACACTTTCTTCACATGACTTGAACGTCACGGGATAGCCAACTGACCATGGAGACAAGATCATGCCTTAGCACATCACAAACAACATCTTGTCATACCGGATTTCTATAACAATCCTTAAATTCATCATACAACATCACCGAGTCGGACAAATGGTCGCGAATACGGCTTCATCCATAATTCCTAATCCACTAATGGAGCGGATATCTAATGCAATATCAATCCGGGGATGGACACAATCGACCCAGTGGTTCATCTTAAACCATGTCAACCCAAATCCCTCTCATTTGAGAGATCTGATGCCTAAATGCTTGAAATAAAATCAAGAAAAGGAAAAGATGCCATGCACACATCCTATAAATGAGAGGACAAATGACGTTACTTTAAGACCCCTCTTCCCTGCCATGGAAACCTTATCTTCATGGATGAAGAGATGCACCTCCACGTCCTCTCCACGGATCTGGCCTCAGAACGACTATCGGAGCTCCGAAGCTTCGATAAAGGCCAAAGAAAGCTTTCTTATTCCTCTGAACTCTCTCTCTCTCTCAAACCCTAAGTTAACTCCAAAATGAGCACAAGTGAGGGAGAGAACCTCTCAGCCCTACTAAAACCCATCAGGCAGAATATCCTGCGGTCCAGGATCAACCTTGAAGTAAAAACAATCGGTTAAGATTTCAATCTATGAACCACATTTCAGCAATTAGTCGAACAGTTCCGTCTTTGTCTATCAGCCTGCGCTCGACG
The DNA here is from genome assembly GCA_039513925.1 of Platanthera zijinensis. NCBI lineage: Eukaryota > Viridiplantae > Streptophyta > Magnoliopsida > Asparagales > Orchidaceae > Platanthera > Platanthera zijinensis. The sequence continues at coordinate 170,403,947 of CM077088.1, forward strand.
AATAACCTAGAGCTCGACAAACAGCTAAGAGCTCGACAATTGGCCAATCTCAATGAAAAATACCTGAGCTCGACGAAAAGTTGTGAACTTGATGAAATGTCGTGAGCGGCCTGAGTTCGACGAACGTCGAATAGCCAGATTTTGACTTTCGTCGAATGGACAAAGTTCTACTTTTGTCGAACGGCCAGAGTTTGAATTTCGTCGAACGACCATAGTTTGACTTTCGTCGAACGGCCAGAGTTTTACTTTCTTCGAATGGCCTTCGACGATCCCAGAATATCATCGAAGTACTCTTGTTCCTCAAATTTGGGGTGTTACAAAAATCTTGGTGAAGGAGATCCTATGGTTGGAAGCAAGAACTGAGGCTAGATCCGTAGAGAGGAAAGCGAGGTGCTCCTTTCCAATCAGAAAGAAAAGCTTATCCATGGCTCCGAAGAAAACTACATGGGTAACGATCTTCCTTCTTGGACAAGTGAAGTCCTCCTTTTGCATATGCATGGAATCCCCCACCAAAAGATGGAGAATCGAGGGAATTCTAGTTGGTTGATACGTGATATCCCCGAGTGGTTTTGCATATAGAATCCGAAAATCGCAATATAGAATAGGCATATTGTGTGAATCCCATCCAAACGGTTTGGTCTTGATTGATGATGTTTTTCTTTGTATGCCAGAGAAGACTCCGAGTATAAATGGGTAGATTATTGAGTCTGTGGGTTATACCTGTGAAATGAGAGTAATAGGAAGAACTGGGGATGAACTCCAGGAAAATACCCAAAAAATACCATAGTTTGTATAACTATTGGATATCGTCGGGATACATTGAGTATCGCTGGGGAAAACTCTTGATGAGTTATATTTTGTTAGCCTATCCCTCAAAGACCGTGTGGCTAGAATGTGAGCTATGAGACTGGGTGCCCAGCTAGATCCGTGAGTGCTATTTTTTGTCGATTGCAAGCTCTGGTCCCTGGGATCTGGTGGGCGACAGTCGAAGCTTAGAGCTTGAAGGGCCCAGCTAAGGAAAGGCCAGTGACCCGAACGAGAAAGGGGAGGCTGACCCACGTCTTGTCGTTCACCATGATGGCTGGGACCATCGACGTTGACATGGCGATTTTAGCAATAGGAAATAGTTGAACTGTACCCACGTTATGCTCATCTAACTAGTGTGCCTAAAGTAATTGGCGTCGTTGGAGCGCATAATGAAAGTCTTAGGCCTGGAGACAGAAAGACTAGAAATGATCAAAGTTGACAGTCAAGTCTTGGACCTCTGAAGGGTGGTGGGATTGTGGTAATCTGATACACCAAGAATGTGCACTGTATGCACAGAACGTTTGGCCACTGAGACACTCATTTGTGATTTATTGAATGGCGCTTAAGTGTGTCTTCTTGTAATATATATATTGTATTAATGCTATGCCTGCAGGGAAGGAATACCACTACCTCGGGAATGGGGTAGGGTCATTATAAATTGGTCAGCTTAAAGCTGACCATTGCCTTGTTTACCACCGATTTGTTGTGGTTTGTCCCTGTGTAGGTGCTTGAGAGCCGAGCGGGAAATAGCGGGTTGCTTCCCTTATTGCTAGGCTGGCCCTCGAAGGCCAAGCGAAGGCTTTTTAGTGTTTTCATGTGTCGCCGGTCTACATGCTGATGTATGAAAATATATTTGTAAAAAGTCAACAGTTGTAAGGCCTTAAGGCCAGTTTGTTTGGGTGTATTTTGTAAAACTTTCCTGATATATTTATATATATAGTGGGCATTCCTATGTGCTTGAGTTCAAAAGTGAACCCTTAAAGCTTCCGCTATAATGCTCTGAGTTAGGATTCATGTAGTTTTGATATTAATATGTAACTCCGCCGACTGTCTGTGGAATATGGAGTAGGGCCTCGGCCGGACCCTCTGTTATATTTCGTGTGACGAATTGAGGTGTTAAAATTTTGGTATCAGCTTGTTTTGGTTTTCCTTCTCTGAATTCATGGTCAAATTTTTTTGGCGGGGTGACGAGCATGTGTTTTTACTTACCGTTATAACACAAATTAACCCAAGAATGTCCACTTAGGAATGAAAATACACATATTTGAGGAACCTGCACGTTCCTATTGATTGTTTTTTACCTTTTCGTAGTCACTAAATTGTGTATTTTACACGTATAAATGACTAGAAGTGGTGCGTGGCAGTATGAACCCTAGCATTATGTTGAGAGTCCGGCACCAGCTGACGTGCCTACAGCTCCTCCCTCTCCGGAAATAGTAAGATTAGTTTATAAAGCAGTGTTTACTAAGATGAATGCACAACCGACTGGGCAGGTACGACCTGTAATGGTGCCAGTATAGGTTGGTGTCGCCGAGCCTATAGCTGCTAAGCAAGTCCCTGCTGAGGCTTTGGTTAAGAAGCGAGCGACTGAACGGCAGCTGAAGCACTTTATGAGCTTTAGTCCGCCTACGTTTATGGGTGCAGGATCCCCAACACAAGTAGAGGATTGGCTTTCGCGCGTAAAGAGGATATTGACAGCGATTAAGATAGAGGAGAGACATAATGTCATTTTGGCCACTTTCTTATTGGAAGGAGAAGCTCAACTTTGGTGGGATGATTTGGAATTACACGACTTCACGGGCAGGCGACCATCAGAGGTCTCGATGGAGGAGTTTTTCAAGACTGTTCCTTGAAAAACATTTGCCTTCATCGCAGCGAATTGCGATGGAAAATGAGTTTCAGCATTTGACTCAGGGAAAGGATTGTGTGGATGACTACCTGCATGAGTTTACGAGGTTGGGACGTTATGCGGGGTCTAATTTTGCAGACGAAGAACATAAGACCAACAGGTTCTATGAGGTACTGCGAGATGAGCTGAGGTTATTGCTCTCAGGTCTGATGGACAAGGGTTTCCAAGTGTTGGTGAATACTGCTCGTTCGCTAGAGAAAGACATGAAGAGGGTGCAGGGCAAGAGGGACTTGGATGTGATAAAGCTCGAGTTCAAAACACTGCGTCCTGGAAAGTCTAACTACTACAAGAGATGGGGTAATAAGTCCAAGTCTTCTGGGCAGGATCCTTGATGGCGACATTGCTGATGCCGTCGTTGATCCTCGGTATAGAGAGTTCATTGATTGGGACGAACGTTGCCGCAAGATCGATGATGGGATTCTACCACGACGTTTCTTCGGAATTGCTGCCGCTGCTACATGTTTTGCTCGACGTCCGCCGTCACCATCAAATAAAAATATATAATTATAAAATAAATATTTTTAATTATATATTTATCATTTTTTATTTTTAAGTATTTTATTTTAAGTGTTTATTTCATTTCATGTATGATGGGTGCCTATAACCATGAAGAGTGTTTTTATTTCATGCATTTAATTTTTTGTATTGTTTTTATTATTATGATGGGTTCATTAACCATCATAGGTTCATTTTAAATTTTTAATGGAGGAGATGGAGTGGTGTAGGCTATATATAGGATATGTTATGAAGGATTTAGTAGAGAATGAATGAAAAGAAAACCTAAAATTTCAAGTTGTAATTTCCCCCTCTTTTTCCCCTTGTCAAAATTTGGCTGTAGAAAATGGACAAAAGAGGTAAATAAACCACAAACTTTCATTGTTCAAAAAGATAAAGATTACAAAGGTATGCCCCCTTATTTATAGAAACTGGGGGAGGAGAGAGAGATTTACAACAGGCGATGTGGGACTAAATACAAGACGTGTGGCTTATGCGATTTGACATGACCAAACTTCCAACTATACAAGAAATAAAACAACTAACTATAAAGTCGCAATCTCCTAGAGTAAGCCTCTCGAACTGACCGCCTGCTGCAAGTTGTCGAACTACAACCACAGTCAGATCTCTGCGGCTTCAAGCAGACCGCTACACTTTGCCAGACCGCTGCGGCTTTAAGCAGACCACCGAGGCTTCTCTTCGCCAGACCGCCAGACCAGACCACAAGACTACTGGAATAACTAGACCGCTACGGTTAGAAACCTGGCCGCCCGAACACTCCAAAATTTAACACTCCCCCTCAAGCTGGAGCATATATATCTACCATGCCCAGCTTGCTTACAGACCTCCTCAGATGGAGTAATCGGTTTGGTGAAGAAGTCAGCTAGTTCTCTTTCAAATGTAACAAACGGAGTGCAAACCTGATTCTTCAAAATCTCATCTCTAATGAAATGGCAATCAACCTCAATATGCTTTGTTCTCTCATGAAAGACAGGATTCCTTGAAATATAAATGGAAGCTTTGTTATCACAGAACATAGGAAGAGGATGGTCATAGACTTCTCCAAAGTCAAGCATAAGCGCCCGTAGCTATTTTAACTCGCAGGTAGTTGAGTCCATGCTCCTATATTCTGCTTCAGCACTTGACCTAGAAACCACTGCCTGCTTCTTGCTTTTCCAGCTAACCAGGTTTCATCCTATAAAAGTGCAAAAACCTGATGTAGACTTTCTATCCTCCTTATTATCAGCATAGCATGCATCAAAATATGCTTCAATCTTCAGATGACCATTCTTCTAAAATAATAAGCCCTTTCCTTAAGACCCTTTCACATACTCAAAAAATTTCATGGCAGAGTGTAGATGACACTCTCTAGGACTTTGCATAAACTGACTAACCTTCCCAACTGCATAACAAATATCTGGTCGAGTAATAGTCAGATATATAAGTTTTCCTATAAGTCGTCTGTATACAGTGAAATCTTGGAGAAGAGGAGAATCATCAGTCCATCCTTTATCAACACCAACAGCCGTTGGGCAACGAACAGGTTTCATGCCAAGAAGACATATATCCTTTAGGAGATCTAGCGCATACTTCCTCTGTGAAAGAACAACCGAGGTCCTCTTTCGTGAAATCTCAATTCCCAGGAAGTACTTGGGTGGTCCCATATCCTTAGTGACAAAGTATTATCGAAGATGTTGTTTGGCTAGATCAACGCCCTCCTTATCATCACTAGTCAAAAGAATATCATCAACATAGATAGCAAGAACTATAAGACCTTTAGTAGTCTTGTGTATAAACAAAGAATGATCAGCAGAGCTTTGACTGAACCCAATAAGAGAAACAACTTCACTAAACTTTTCAAACCAGGCTCGTGGACTCTGCATTAAACCATAAATCGCCTTCTGAAGCTTGCACACCTGATACTCCCTCTGAGAAACATACCCAGGAGGTTGCTCCATGTATACCAGCTGTTGCAAATCCCCATAAAGTAAGGCATTCTTAACATCCAACTGAGACATTTCCCAGTCTCTATTAATAGCCATAGAGAAGAGAATATAGATAGTGCTGATGCGAACAGGAAAAAAGTATCGAAGAAATCCACCCCATATGTCTCAGTAAAGCCTTTGGCAACAAGTCGGGCTTTATACCGTTCAACAAAGCCATCTGGAAGATACTTAACCACAAAGACCCACCGACATCCAACAACATCAATGCCCAAAGGTGGTGGAACAATAGTCCAACTCCCTCTCTCAGTTAACGTGCTCATTTCTTCATCCATAACAGCCTTCCACTGACGAAGAGTAAGTGCTTCTTGATACATTTTCGGAATGGCAGTAGAAGAAATAGCAAGATCAAAATGCTTGGTAGTTACGGAAAGTTGATCATCGGAGACAACCGCACCAATTAGATGCTGAGTACATTGGCGAACACCCTTTCGCAGGGCAATTGGAAGATCGAGGTCACTGCTGACTTGAGGAGGCAAGGTACTGGTAGAAGACAGAAGAGGCTCCAAAACAGGCATAGTGGGTTCCAAGGATAACTCATCGGGCTCCCGAGAAAAAGAAGGAGGAATCGGAGGAGATGCGAAAAGAATCGGCTCGGGCGGAGGTGCCGAGAGAATAAGTAGGGAAGGAGAAGTATCGACATGTACGAGAGAAGGAGAGGAGAAATTTGGAGTATCTTCAAAGAAGGTAACATCTGCAGAAACATACTATTTGCACAGGAGACGATCAAAACATCGATACCCTTTTTGAGTAGGGCAATAGCCAAGGAATATGTATTTAATTGATCGGGGAGAAAGTTTGTCTTGTCCAGGAGAAGGGACGTCAACAAAGGCAGTATAGCTAAAGGCTTTAAGGGGCAAAAGAAATGGTTCGGCCTCTGAATATAAGACTAAAAAAGGAGTCTTGCCCTGAATAACAGACGAGGGAATATGGTTAATTAGATAGCAAGCAAGAAGAACTGCATGACCCCAATAAGACCGGGGGACATTCATTTGCAAAGAAAGACTGTGAGCAACATCCAGAAGATGACGATTCTTGCGTTCAGCAATGCCATTCTGTTGAGAGGTATACAGACAACTTGCCTGATGAATCAAACCCTTGTCCACACAAAACGAAGAGAATTGATGACTGACATATTCTTTGGCATTATCAGTACGAAGAATCTGAATGGGCACACTAAACTGTGTGAATATCTCATGATAAAAAGCAGAGAATACAGATAACAGTTCAGAACAATCCTTCAAGAGATACAGCCAAGTGCATCTGGAGAAATCATCAATAAATTTGATAAAGTAAAAGCTTCCACGACCAACAGAAGACACCATAGAAGGGCCCCAGATGTCAGAGTGAACAAGCTAAAAAGGACGTGAAGAACAACGACCCATTCGAGTTGGGAAAGAAGAGCGATGATGTTTGCCCATCTCACATTCTTCACAGTTCAAAGGAAAATCGTCGAAAGGAAGGTCTGGAAGAAGTTGATGAATGAGGCGAGAAGGAGGATGACCAAGACGATGATGCCACAACTGAATTGAGGAAGAAGCAGAAAGAGCAGCATCATTGTCAAGATAAAATAGGCCACCACGAGCAGTACCAGTAGAAATAGTAGCCTTAGAAACAGAATCAGAGAAAGAATAAGTGGTGTTAGTAAAAGTAACTGTGCAACTTAACTGGGTGCAAAGAGCATGAACAGATAGTAAATTGCATGGGAAAGTAGGGACATAAAGAGTGTCCTCTAATTACAAAGATGAAGAGAGATGCATAGTGCCAATACCATGCACAAGCGCAGAGGTCCAATCAGCAACAACAATAGGAGATAACCTATTGGTCTCAAGCAAAGTGGAAAACAAACGAGAGTTGCCAGTCATGTGACTAGTGGCACCAAAGTCAATAAGCCACTTATCATAGGAGACTACAAGAGCACGAGTAGTAGTTGAGAGAAGAGAAGTCATTTGAAAGAAGATTCCAGAAAGTAGGTAAACTAACCGCTCAGGTAGAAACTAGAAGGCACAAATTATGAAGAAGAAAGAGAGACCAAGGAGACCGCCCGGTCAAAGGTACACAAACAAGCGGCTAGAAGAAGCCGCGACTAAAAGGGCAGGAAGAGAGTAAGAAACAAGACCAAGGAGCGAAGGAGCGAAAACCGCAGCGGGTAAAGAAATGCCAGCGAGAAAATAAAAGAGGAGAAACACGCGGTCAAGGAAAAAACAAGCCGGCTGGTCTCAGTGTCAACACACCAGCAACAAAACAAGAAAAGTTGCGACCCAAGGGCGAAAAAAAAACGCACAAGAAGAAAGAAGAGTCAGAGACCGCGCTAACACAGCGCAAACCGCGCGAATAGAAAGTAAGAAACTGCGCGGTGTAAAAAGGACAAAACGATCAAGAACTTGTTGCAGAGGGAGATTGAGACCGCACAGTCAAGTTATCAACACACCAGTGACAAGGAACAAGCTGCGACCAAAATGCGGACTCACACCAAAGAAGAGACAAGAGACTAGAAAAGAAGCAGTAAGAATAGAAAAGAGCACGAGGCCGCCCGGTCAAGACGAAAAACACACCAACGGCAAGGAATAAACCGCGACCAAGGGCAAAACTTACACCAGAGAAGAGACAATGCGGATAACAAGGGAAGCCGGGCGAACAAAAAAGGCTAGGGAGAAAGCAAGTCGCAAGCACAGGGATAAGAATGGGAGGGAAGGGAGAAGAAAGAAGCCGCCCAAACTGGATGAAGCCGGTTGAAGAGGATGCGCGATTAGAGCAACAAACCACGACCTTCTTGAAGCAAAGGATCGGTTTCCTCTGATACCATGTAGAAAATGGACAAAAGAGGTAAATAAACCGCAAACTTTTATTGCTAAAAAAGATAAAGATTACAAAGGTATGCCCCTTATTTATAGAAACTGGGGGAGGAGAGAGAGATTTACAACAAGCGATGTGCGACTAAACATAAGTCGTGCGACTTATGCGGTTTGACATGACTAAACCGCCAATTGTACAAGAAGTAAAACAACTAACTACAAAGCCGTAATCTCACAGAGTCAGCCTCTCGAACTGATCGCTTGATTGCCTACTGCAAGTTGTTGGACTACAACCAAGGGCAGATCTCTGCGGCTTCAAGCAGACCGCTACACTTTTCCAGACCGCTGCGGCTTCTCTTCGCCAGACCGCAAGACCAGACCGCAAGACTGCTGGAACAACTAGACCACTGCAGTTTGAAACCAGGCCGCCCGAACACTCCAAACTTTAACATTGGCCAACCCTTTCTCCTCCTCTCCCTTGGTCATCAGCCTCCTTCCTCTCTCCCTCTCTATTCTCGATTTCCCCTCCTCCTCCTCCCTCCTCAAGGTCCCCACCATCATCCTTTCTCTTTTCCTAAAACCGAGCCCCCCTCTTTCCCACTTAGAATTTCGGCCAACCCTAGCCGCCACGCTCTCCTTCCCTTCCAACCTCCCGGCTTCCCTCCTCCTTCCACCAACCAGAGCCCTCTCCTCCCTTACCACAACAAGCCGACAACCCTCAAACGGCTACCCTCTCCCTCCAACAAAACCTGACCAGCCCCTATTCCTCCACCACCTTGGAATATCACAATCACTGTCACAACCCGCATTTTTCCCAACAATTTAATTATATCAGAGCAAGGGGAAAATACGCGTCGTGATGCCACGCCGTGTAGGGGATAACTGCAGACGTTCAGGCAAGACTCCAAACTCTACAATTTTAATAGAAAACATAAATGGTTATGAAAAAAATCCAATTTAAGTTATGATGGTAGCCGTATCCCTCGGCTTAGTGAATCATCTAGTTCACGATTTAAAAATATAATTTATACGCTTGCGGAAAATACTTATTTAAATTGACTCTAATATCCTACATAAGTATAAATATCCCCGAGGAACAACTCATACAATGCAAACTCTAGATTTATAATAAGTGTAGGAAAGTCATTACGCTAAATAGAAAGTAGTGGCTTAGTTTTGAAGGAGATGACAAGTATGCTTTACTAATAGTAGGGTTTTATAGGTTAAAAATATCTAACATGCAATCCTAGCAATAAATCTTCCCAGAGAGCAAGTAATGGAAACCAAACATAAGGAAACCACAACAGCTAGCAAGTGTCAAAAAAAAACAACAATCATGTGGGCGTCAACAGCCTGACACGAACCCACAGTAGGAATATGTCTGAAACTAGTCAAAGAAAACTAAAACAACGAACTACCTCGCTACGGCGAGGGGGAAAAACCACAGCCAAACAGCTGCTGCTAGGGCTCCAAAACCGGCTCCGCTAACTGCTAATGCTCCGAACCTGGGGCATTCCAAAGACAGAACACCTCAGCAAGAGGGTACAAATGGTGGCAGAAAAATAAGTTAAAATAAATAAGGGTCAAAAGGGGTACCAACCCAAGACCAAAACCTTTGAAGTAAAGTACAAAAAGAAACAAGGCATCATCAGAAAAAAAGAACACTTAGGTGATTCATCACAAGAGTACACCAGCCGCACAAGGCTATAAGGTGACAACATGAATAAATCATAAGGAAGAAATACAAAACCTTTATTAGGCACCCGTGGTCGACTCTACCCCAAAAACACGGGCGAGGTGGTCACTCAACTGGACATACCCTTACGAATAAAATATCCGCTTAACTGCGAGGGAGTCTCATACTCTCCACCATACACCGCAGATGCCCAAAAACCTGGTAGACTTCCACAAGGTACTAATAAAGGCATCAAACTTTGCGGAGGTGATTTCGTCCACTAACTCCCGCAATCAGGAAAACCCACAAAGAAACCATCACATATATCTCGAGATTTGGCTCGTCGGATTCTACTTGACACTTCTAGTTTCAAGACATGGTTGATCAACACCTATGAACGATTTACAACCCTAGACAAACTCTAATACGATTAATAATGATAGGTAATGCATTTAAAGGCATTAATAAGACACATCAAGAACGATTAAATATATCATGACAAGATCAAGTTCATCAAGACAAAATCTTACAATCTCAAGTGATCATCCAAAAAGATTAATCGTAGTAATAACTTGGAAAAACAAAGTGAAGAAATTTTTAAAGACCATAAAAACGGAGCCGTTACCATCAAATCGGACAAGGAGAAATGAGGGGAAACCACCACTTGCCTTGGTTTTACCGGAAAAGTTCTCCAAATCAGTCTACGTCACAGATCGGGGCAAAAGAGGATGGAGGAAGTTGAAATCTAGACAAAAATGGTCAAAAGGGGGTTAGGGCCGAAAAACCCTAATGAGGAAACTCAAAGAAAGGGGAAAAATTTACCACGATAGCGTAGCTCTCAGTGAGAGCTTTCCAAATCTACGCTCGGTTGAAGATTTCGAGCACCGGAGCTCCGTCGGCGGCCACCGGAAGATTCACGAAATATTCTCTCTCTCGCTCACGCCGCTCTGGTTCGGGAGAAAGAATCGGAGAAGATGAAGTATTCCTATTTTTCTAAATAACCTAAGTATAAGAATATATATATATATATATATATATATATAAGTTGTTATAAAAAGTTTTGTCTAAATATATAAAAAAAATAGTTTAAGTACGAGCAGTTCGTGGAAAACAAAATTAGGGGTCTAGAATGGCTTCAAATAGAAAAGTACCCAACATGAAAGTTGTAGATCTCGTCGAGACGAACAAATTTCATGTTAGCCATTTTTCCATACGGCACTGTTTTGACCCTCAAAAAGTCTCCCGAATACAAACTATGACGGACTACACGAGAATACAGCAGACTACTCGAGTATACAGAAGGCTACTCGAGTAAGCAGAAACAGACTACTCGAGTATGCAGAAACAGACTACTCGAGTATACAGAAACAGACTACTCGAGTATACAGAAGGCTACTCGAGTATACAGAAACAGACTACTCGAGTATACAGAAACAGACTACTCGAGTATACAGAAGGCTACTCGAGTATACATAAACAGACTACTCGAGTATACAGAAGGCTACTCGAGTATACAGAAACAGACTACTCGAGTATACCGAAACAGACTACTCGAGTATACAGAAGGCTACTCGAGTATACATAGACAAACTACTCGAGTATACAGAAGGCTACTCGAGTATACAGAAACAGACTACTCGAGTATACAGAAACAGACTACTCGAGTATATAGAAGGCTACTCGAGTATACATAGACAGACTACTCGAGTATATAGAAACAGACTACTCGAGTATATAGAAGGCTACTCGAGTATGCATAGACAGACTACTCGAGTATACAGAATTGGAGGAACAGAAGATTTACATAATGAGCAGAAACTTCACACAAGTCAAGGTTGCAGGAAAAACAATTTCTTGGCAAATCTAACCTTTTGATCAAACTATAAGAATGAATAGTACTTTTCATTTTTGAATAGTAATTTAATATTAAAATAATCGTGTTTATATATATTTGAATAAGGAAACGCGAGATCAAAACAGAGGCCCAAACGAGCGCCGAATTGAACGAAACTCACGCCGTAGGCGAACAAAGATGCTACGAACACAACGGCAAAGTCAAAACCAAGATCAGACGAGCCATTCTCGAGATATTAGTTTTCAAAGTTTACGACGAACATAAATTCCACAAAACTTTGGAAAACGCCGAGGCCCAAATATCGCTCGGATCGCGAAGAAAATTGACGAGTAAGTCAAAAATTACTTAACTTAAATTCCAAATGCAAAATTTTCCCATAACAACAAGAATTCGGCCGACTTGACCGCATGGACGCGAAAATGCCTTTATGGCATTACGTCATCATCTTGACGTTAAAGGTAACGCCATGACGTCATAAATATGATGTTTCCTATTTAAATAAAATCGTCGAAAAATCGGGGGCGTTACAGTCACTCCCCCTAAAAAGAAGTTTCGTCCCGAAACTTAACACACCTCCAAAACCAAATCAAAATGATAAAATCAAACGTGACTGAAAACATATCGACGTACCCGAAACTAGGAGAAGAGGTGCGGATGAGATTCTCTCATTGCTAACTCCAATTCCCACGTCGCGCTCTCGACGTCTTGATTTCTCCAAAGAATCTTAACCATGGGGATGGTCTTCCTTCGCAAGACACGCTCTTGAGATTCCAAAACGCGGACAGGCTCTTCCATATACGACAGATTGGGCTGAATTTGGGGCACCGAGTCAAGAACTTGACGATCACTACGAACACACTTCCGCAACTGGCTCACATGGAACACATCGTGGACACCAGGGAAGCTAGCAGGTAATTCCAGTCGATAAGCTGACACTCCGATACGCTCCAGAATCTGAAAAGGTCTCACATACCGGGGGTCTAACTTGTGGTTCCTTCCAAACCTTTTTACTCCTGGCATCGGAGAAACTTTCAGGAAAACCAAGTCCCCAACGACAAACTCCAAATCGACCCATCGTCGATTAGCATATTTCTCATTATGCTCTTGTGCTACACGTAGCTTCTCTCGAATATGAGTCACCGTACAATTCATCTCCTCAAGGGCCTCCGGACCTAGCAATGGTCTCTCACCAACCTCAGCCCAAAATAAGGGAGTCCTACAATGCCTCCCATACAAGGCCTCAAACGGGGCCATCTGCAAGCTCTCTTGATAACTATTATTGTAAGCAAACTCCATGAGTGTGAGACGCTCATCCCAAGCACCACCATGATCCAAAATATAACATCTAATCATGTCCTCCACGATCTGATTTACTCTTTCTGTTTGCCCATTCGTCTGTGGATGATAGGCGGTGGAATACCTCAAGTCGGTACCCAACCCCTCTTGCACTTCCAAAAGCGAGACGTAAATCTGGAGTCCCGATCTGATATAATGCTAACAGGCACTCCATGTAACCTGATGACCTCTTCAAGATATAGCTCAGCTATCTTCTTCATTGAATACCCAATCTTAAACGGAACAAAGTGGGCACACTTTGTCAGTTTGTCGACTATCACCCAAACTGAGTCATGCCCACGGGGAGATTTTGGTAGACCGGTGATAAAATCCATTGAAATACTTCCCCATTTCCAACTTGGAATATCAAGAGGTGTCAATTTACCACCAGGCCTTCTATGATCAGCCTTGACACGCTGACACGTATAACATTCTGATACAAACTTTGCGATATCGCCCTTCATCCCTGCCCACCAAACAATTTGCTTTAGATCTTTATACATTTTGGTGGAACCAGGATGATAGGAAACACTAGAACCATGAGCTTCTTCACAAATTTTAGCCCGAATGTCACCCATGTCAGGAATACAGAATCTACCCTGATATTTCAGAGTACCTAGCTCGTCCAAAGAAAAATCAGGTAACTCTCCTTTCTCAGTCCTATTCCAGAGGTGCAACAATTCCGGATCATCCTTTTGGTGTACCCTAGTAAGGGAAATCCAAGAGGGCGCTTCTGCTTCCAAACTAGCAGGCGTAGAACTACTCCCAATCTCGATGTTCATCAACAAGAATTCTTCTACCAAGGACTGTACCGATAGATTAAAAATTTTAGCGGTCTTCCTACTCAAGGCATCAGCTACTACATTAGCCTTTCCCGGATGATAAAGAATTTTACTTCATAATCTGCCACATATTCTAACCACCGACGCTGGCGTAGGTTTAGTTCCTTCTGAGTGAAGACGTACTTCAAACTCTTATGGTCCGTATAGATCTTGCACAGCGCGCCATACAATAAGTGTCGCCACAGCTTCAGCGTATAAATTACGGCAGCAAACTCCAAATCATGCGTAGGATAGTTTCTCTCGTGAATCTTTAGTTGCCTCGATCCATACGCGATCACCTTACTGTTGGGTATTGCATCCACAATGTACCTGATTTGAAGAAGCCCCTGTGCAAGCCAAGGTAAATAGACAATGTATTTGATGAAATATTTCCAGTTGTACTTGCAGATATTCCATGCTAAGTACACACCAATGTCAGGGTGCAGTGGGTCAATATACACGGGTCTGTGCAACGTAATCCCTCGTTGAGCAGATCAGTGTGTTGGCCTACGTGTACTCTCTCTATTGGGTGTACTTAATTTCAAGTACAGGGCTATGGTAAAGCAAGAGCAGACAAGGAGCAAGGATGGGCCAAAGACCAGCTCAAGGAAAGAAAGAGGAGAAATCACTCAAGTAAAAAATCGACGAGAATCACTAGTGATTCTCGCCGAGTCGTCGAGAATCACTAGCTGATTCTCGCCGGTTGGAGCCGGCAGTTTCGACACCGCCAGAAATTTTTCTAAGGCAGAATCGTCGAGAATCACTAAGTGATTCTCGCCGATTCGTCGAGAATGACTTTGCATTCTCGACGAATCGGCAAGAATCAAGTGTGATTCCCGCCGATTCTCCCCGGCTTCTGTATCTGTGCAGTCAGATTTCGGCTAAGTAGAAGTCGGCGAGAATCATAAGTGATTCTCGCCGATTCGGCGAGAATCACCTATGATTCTCGCCGAATTTGACTTGGCAATTTTTCTGAAAGTTCTGGACCGGTCCAAGTTACCTGCAGCTGTTTGAACCGGACTTTGGTCCTTACTTTGGTGGGACCCGCAACGGTCATCTTCTTGACCTAAGGTATATATACACTGTATTTGTGAACAGTAAAGGATGCGGATTTACGGTATTTCAAAAAGAACGAGCGGCCGACGACAAAACCCTAATCTCGCGATCTTGCTCCGCCGGTCATCTCCGCCGCTCGTACGGTTGTCGCCGCTGCTGATCTCAGGTTCTTCCAGATCTCCCGGTGATAGAAGCTTAGGCTAGCATATCGTCTCACACGTCTAACCAGAGATCCCTTATCTCTTGATTCGTTGATCGGGAAAATCTTTCCCCTTCCGAATCGATCGAGACGATCGATCCTTGTGCGACCGTTGGAAGATCTTGCTTCCTTTGCTACGAAGTTTGAATCAAGTTGGCACTGCTGCTGCTCCCCGTCGCCGCTGCTGATTCCAAGAGCCTTGCCGCCGCCTCAAGCCGCCGCCGGTTTCGGGAAAGGTTCACTCCAAGTGAGATCTAGGGCTGAGCACTCTTCGTTGACTTCAAGAGCACGTCGTCAAACGAAGAGGGTCACCTTCTCTCCAAATGTTGTTTGTATTTCTTACAAGCTAGTTTTTAATTTCCTTGTAACGGACCGATTGGTCCCTAGTTGTAAGGGTTGGGTGTAACCCGGATTGTGGGAGTGTTGACTCCTACGTGTGGAAGGGTTCCTTCCGTTAGTGCAAGGATTGGATTTCAATCCTGTTGGTGAAGTGACCGAGTCGTCCCGTGTTGGGAGATAGGTCGAAGAGGGAAAGTGGACGTACCCAAATCGGGGAACCACTATATATTGTCTGTGTTCCTTTTGTGCTTGGTTGTTTTGTTTTCTTATGCAGGTAAAACTTTAATTCCGCAATTACGCTGCAGAGTCACCTAACCCCCCCCCCCCCCCCCCCCCCCGTTAGGTGAAGATAGTTGACACTAGGTGGACTTTCAAGTGGTATCAGAGGGAGGTTGCTCATCTAAAAGGTTCACACCTTGAGTTGAATCCTGCCCCCAGTGTCAAGAAGCAGACAAATATCCTCCATGGACGGACTCAAGCACTCCGGCAAAATCCCAGTATGCACCAGACTGAACTTTCCTATCTGGAAGGAAAGAATCAGATTCTACATGGAAGCGGTCGACCCTCGGCTCTTCATGATAGTGGAGGAGGGACCTTACATTCCCACTAAGGCCTCCACCATTGATCCTACCAGGAAAGTACCCAAGCAACTTTCGGAAATGGACAAGGACGAAATGGTGTTGTTCGGACTCGACAAGAAAGCTCAGAACATCCTGGTGAGCGCAGTTGACGACTCTATGATGCAGAACTTCAGCAATTGCAGGACAGCCAAGGATCTCTGGAGCTGTCTGATTGTCTTAATGGAGGGCACAGATGAAGTGAGGGACGATCGGAGATCCCTCCTCAATCAGAAATATGAGGCCTTCAGACAAGGGCCAAAGGAGGAGATCGGAGTCACCTTCGAAAACTTCCTCAAGATCATCAATGCACTCAAAGGATATGGAAGAGTGTTCACTGACGGTGAACTCAACGATAAATTCCTTAGGTCCCTCACTAAGGAATGGGACACAAAGATCTGCGCCATCCGCGAGTTTGGCAGACTTGCGGAAACCGACCCTCAGATTCTGTTCGGGAAGCTTATGTCCTATGAGCTTCAGTTGAACACAAGGAAGGCTGAAGAGGAAGCAGAGAAAGCCGCGGCCAAGGAAAAGTCGGTGGCCCTAAAAGCCATTCACTCCAGAAAGGGTAAGGGTGTCGCTTCCTCCCGGGCATGGAAGAGGGATGAAGAGGAAGACTCTGAGCCAAGCTCCTCCGGATCAGAGTTATCTGAGGAAGATTTATCCCTTATCACAAGGGAATTCAAGAAGTTCCTCAAGCTGAGGAATCAGAGAAAGAGAACCGGCTCCTCCTCAAGGGATCAGAAGAAGAACTATTCCCCTGACAGGTATGTTTCCAAACCGAACAAACACCGCTCTTCTGACATTATATGCTTTGGTTGCAACAAGCCAGGACACGTCGTGGCCGACTGCCATCAAGGCAAGAGAGAAAAGGGAAAGGGAGAGGAGCACAGGTCCTCAAGAGACAAGAAGAAGGAGAGGAGTTACATCGCAAAGAAGCCTAAGACGCTGAGTGAATCTGACACGTCAGACACCAGCGATGATGAGGAAGCCTACTTTGGGCTAATGGGTCGCTCTGACTCAGAAGGAGATTGCCCCCCATTTATTGGGAAGGTAAAAGCTCACACCCCTCTCTCCGACTCTGACTCTGATCCTGAGTCTCAGGATGATGATGCTGAGGATAGCCCCTCTGCCCTTGAAGCTGAGCTCCTAGATAAGTATGAGCTTCTGCTCAACACATTCCTGAAATGTCGAAAGAAACTGAAGGCGGAGAAAAAGGAAGTCAAATTCCTTAAAGGTGAGAGTGTCTCCCTGAGGGAAGAGATCACCAGTTTGATCTCCCTCCGACAGGAGCACTTGGACCTGACTTCAAAGCATTCAGAATCTCTTAAGCTCCTTGATCTTAAGCAGGAGGAAGTCGACAAGTTGGAAGAACTACTTGCGGCAGAAAGGAAGATCGTCAAGAGCTTCTCTATGCCAAAAACTGTTCTTCCATTAGTTGGTACCTTCTCTGCTCAGGCCAAAGGAGCTGGCTTGGGGCATGTAGGTGTGTCCGGTTCCTCGTCCAGGAGAAACAGGAATAGGAGAAAGAATAAGGCTGCCAAGAAAGCCTCTGCTGATGAGAAAGGAAAGGCCCCACTCAGTCCTGTTGAGTTCAGAAAGCCTAGCTTTCCCTGTAACCAACATGACTTTGAGTCAACATATGGGCATCACTTCAGGCCCTCGGTTGAAAAGCCGAAGAGCCGATATGATGGGTGGACCTTTCCCCGTAACTTCAGTGAGAGTGTCTTCAAGGCACCCTATGAGGAAATCCACTTGGGAAATTATGGTCAATTCTCTAGCGGCCATAATAGTAAACTGGCACCTAAGGCCAAACATGTTACACTGAAAAGCCAAGAGGTGAAGAAGTCATGTGACTGTGGTCATCATATTGCCTCCACCTCCACGTCTTCGGCCCCAGCTGAACCCCACGTTTCATGGGTAAAGCAGGCGCCCAAGAGGAAGTATAACAGGTTTGACTGCTGGTGCTGTGGCAAAATTGGTCACTTTGCCGTGGATTGTTGGTTTAATTCAAGGTATAACGAGACTCCTTATGTTAGCGATGCGAGGCCGACCACTCGTAGGGCTAACAAATCGAGGGGGAGTATGCTAACAAGAAATCTAGGACCCAAGTTCGATTGGGTTCCTAAGGCAAACTAATTCTGTTTTGCAGGGATGTCCAAAGGCCAACAAAACTCCTATTTGGTATTTGGACAGTGGATGCTCCCGTCATATGACTGGGACAAGAAGCCTACTGCGGGAGTACACCCCAGTCGAGAATGGACCCAAAGTCATCTTTGGGGGATCTGATCGGGGAGTCACCAGAGGTTACGGTATGATTTCCAACGGTACACTCTCTATCTCTGACGTAGCTTATGTTTAAGGGTTAAATCATAACTTGATCAGCGTAAGCCAGTTATGTGATAAAGGGTATGACGTTAAGTTCTGCAAGGATAAATGCCTGATAATATCATGTGACTCTTCGGAGACCGTATTAACAGGCATTAGGAGCAGAAATATTTTCTGTTTAGACTTTCTTAGTTTAGACTCTTCTACCCCTGTATGCCTAGTAGCCAAAGGCAGTGCATCTCTTTGCGAACAATGGCACAAGAGATTGGCACACATTAATTACAAGACAATTAGTATGCTATTTTCAAAAGACTTAGTAAGGGATGCTCCCATTATTAAGTGCATTAAAGATAGTCCATGTCCTGCATGTCAAATGGGCAAGCAGACTCGGGCTACCTTTAAGAGCATCCCAGACAAAGATTCCTCCAGATGTCTTTACCTTCTGCACATGGACCTGTTTGGTCCTATGCAAGTTCATAGCTTAGGAGGGAAGTCGTATACGCTAGTAATTGTAGATGATCACTCTCGGTTTACGTGGGTGTTCTTCTTAAAACGCAAGTCGGATACGTTTGACATCTTCACTAACTTTGTCAAGCAGATACAGAACGAACTTAACTGCTCGGTGGTCAAAATCAGAAGTGACCACGGAAAAGAGTTTGAGTCTGGGGCGATGACAGAATTCTGTGAAGAACTTGGTATCTTTCATGAATTCTCCTCCCCTCGCACTCCTCAACAGAACGGAGTGGCGGAGAGGAGAAATAGAACACTCATTGAGGCAAGCACGACAATGTTGAATGACGCTTCTCTCCCAGAATACTTCTGGGCTGAGGCTGTCAATGCGGCTTGTCATGTACAAAACCGGGCATTGATTAACAAAAGCCATCGTAAGACTCCCTATGAGCTACTGAAAGGCAAGAAACCAACCATGTCTTACCTAAGGATCTTTGGCTGCAAATGCTATGTACTGAATAATGGAAGTACCCGCGTACTAAGTTCGGTGAAAAATGCTTCGAAGGCATATTTATGGGTTATAGTAGCCGCAGCCGGGCTTATAGAGTTTTCAACAAGAAAACCCTAGTGGTAGAGGAGTCAATCAATGTTGTATTTAATGAAGGAAGTTTGCTTAATTGCAAGACTTCTAGTCTTCTTCCTGAAGATGTAGGTGACAGACTTGAAGGGTTGCAACTGGATGAGCACGTGAAAGATGCACCTCCAACATACGTCAAGGTATCCACTGCTACACCGATCAGAGACGTTGAAAATCAAAATGGAGCAAATCCTTTAGAAGAAGGAGATGCCCAAGAAGTAGTCGAAGCTCCTGACGCCAGACTTCTACAGCTCAGACACGTGAGGGATCATCCTAGAGATCAGATCATCAGAGATCCTCGTGACGGGGTCAGAACTCGACGAGGTACTATTAACGAGATTCTGCATCTTAGCTTCCTGTCACAGGTTGAGCCAAAGAAGTTCGACGAGGCCAACAAAGACGCTGCATGGATTTTGGCCATGCAAGATGAATTGCATCAGTTCGAAAGATGCAACGTTTGGACGCTTGTGCCCAGAACTCAAAAGCAGAATGTGATTGGCACCAAGTGGATCTTCAGGAACAAACTGGATGAACATGGTGTCATCATAAAGAACAAGGCCAGGCTAGTGGCTCAAGGTTACCGTCAGGAGGAGGGGATTGACTTTGACCAGACGTTTGCACCAGTTGCACGGCTCGAAGCTATCCGGCTATTCCTAGCTTATGCCTCCCACAAAGGATTCACAGTTTATCAGATGGACGTGAAATCAGCTTTCTTGAATGGAGATTTGAAAGAGGAAGTATACGTCGCTCAACCTCCAGGTTTTGTCAATCCTACTTATCCTAGTCATGTATATTTTCTTAATAAAGCACTATATGGCTTAAAACAAGCTCCTCGAGCTTGGTATGAGACATTGTCTAGTTTTCTTCTTGAGAACAAATTCTCTAGAGGAAAAATAGACAAGACATTGTTTCTCAGGGAAGTCAAAGGCAAGATTTTGCTGGTGCAAATCTATGTTGACGACATTATATTTGGCTCAACGGACAACAATCTTTGCAAAAAGTTTTCCAAACTTATGCAAGGAAAGTTTGAAATGAGCAGTATGGGGGAGCTGAAGTACTTCTTGGGACTTCAAGTGAAACAGTCTAAGGATGGAATCTTCATCTCTCAGACGAAGTTCACAAATGAACTCCTCAAGAAATTCGGAATGGAGAATGCAACCTCTATAAGGACTCCAATGGGATCCACTATGTCTCTGGATAAGGATGAGAAAGGTAAACCTTTCGATGAAACCAAATACAGAAGCATCATTGGATCCCTGCTCTACCTTACTGCCAGTAGACCAGATATCATGTTCTCCACATGTGTTTGTGCCAGATATCAGGTGAACACTAAGGAATCTCATTATGTCGCTGCAAAGCGAATTCTTAGATACCTTAAAGGTACTCCCAATCTTG
Source organism: Platanthera zijinensis (assembly GCA_039513925.1). Lineage (NCBI taxonomy): Eukaryota > Viridiplantae > Streptophyta > Magnoliopsida > Asparagales > Orchidaceae > Platanthera > Platanthera zijinensis. The sequence continues at coordinate 170,424,663 of CM077088.1, forward strand.
GCTTGTGGTACCCGAGAAACAATGATGTCGAGCTAATAGGTTTTTCAGATGCTGATTTTGCAGGGAGCAGGGATGATAGGAAAAGCACTTCCGGGACGTGCCAATTCCTCGGAAGAAGGCTTATCTCCTGGAACAGCAAGAAGCAAAATTGTGTTGCAACCTCCACAGCAGAGTCTGAGTACATCTCGGCAGGGAGCTGTTGCGCACAACTTCTATGGATAAGGAACCAGTTAGCAGACTATGAGCTTCAGTTCAAGGAAGTACCCATGTACTGCGACTCCTCAAGTGCAATTGCCATCGCAAACAATCCAGTATCGCATAGCAGAACGAAGCATATTGAAGTGCGCTACCACTTCATTCGGGAGCATGTGGAGAACAAGGACATCTCTCTCTGCTATGTCCCCACGGACAAGCAGATTGCAGATATTTTCACAAAGCCCTTAGACGAGGCCAAGTTCAGTCTCTTCAAAAATGAATTGGGGATGCTCAACTATGAAGAATAAAGACTCCAGACGCTCCTGGCTCATGCCTCTAGAGGGAGCATCTGCTAGCATTTCAAGTGACAACATAAGTGCACGAACTGAGGGGGAGCATGGTGTCCGATGCACCAGACCCAAATTTGCAGAAGCCGAAAAGGGGGAGATTACCCTCTCGGCTAAGGCTAAGATAGCTCAATGCTCTAGTTTGCTCTCAAGTAACGGGTAATGCTTATCCCTATCACCTCATCTTTAAGTTTCGGTTTTTCATTCCTATATGCTCTATTCACCTTAGCTTGTAGGGTTTAGGCTTCTTCAAATAGGGGGAGATTGTTGGGTATTGCATCCACAATGTACCTGATTTGAAGAAGCCCCTGTGCAAGCCAAGGTAAATAGACAATGTATTTGATGAAATATTTCCAATTGTACTTGCAGATATTCCATGCTAAGTACACACCAATGTCAGGGTGCAGTGGGTCAATATACACGGGTCTGTGCAACGTAATCCCTCGTTGAGCAGATCAGTGTGTTGGCCTACGTGTACTCTCTCTATTGGGGTGTACTTAATTTCAAGTACAGGGCTATGGTAAAGCAAGAGCAGACAAGGAGCAAGGATGGACCAAAGACCAGCTCAAGGAAAGAAAGAGGAGAAATCACTCAAGTAAAAATCGACGAGAATCACTAAGTGATTCTCGCCGATTCGGCGAGAATCACTAGTGATTCTCGCCGAGTCGTCGAGAATCACTAGCTGATTCTCGCCGGTTGGAGCCGGCAGTTTCGACACCGCCAGAAATTTTTCTAAGGCAGAATCGTCGAGAATCACTAAGTGATTCTCGCCGATTCGTCGAGAATGACTTTGCATTCTCGACGAATCGGCAAGAATCAAGTGTGATTCCCGCCGATTCTCCCCGGTTTCTGTATCTGTGCAGTCAGATTTCGGCTAAGTAGAAGTCGGCGAGAATCATAAGTGATTCTCGCCGATTCGGCGAGAATCACCTATGATTCTCGCCGAATTTGACTTGGCAATTTTTCTGAAAGTTCTGGACCGGTCCAAGTTACCTGCAGCTGTTTGAACCGGACTTTGGTCCTTACTTTGGTGGGACCCGCAACGGTCATCTTCTTGACCTAAGGTATATATAAACTGTATTTGTGAACAGTAAAGGATGCGGATTTACGGTATTTCAAAAAGAACGAGCGGCCGACGACAATACCCTAATCTCGCGATCTTGCTCCGCCGGTCATCTCCGCCGCTCGTACGGTTGTCGCCGCTGCTGATCTCAGGTTCTTCCAGATCTCCCGGTGACAGAAGCTTAGGCTAGCATAGCGTCTCACGCGTCTAACCAGAGATCCCTTGTCTCTTGATTCGTTGATCGGGAAAATCTTTCCCCTTCCGAATCGATCGAGACGATCGATCCTTGTGCGACCGTTGGAAGATCTTGCTTCCTTTGCTACGAAGTTTGAATCAAGTTGGCACTGCTGCTGCTCCCCGTCGCCGCTGCTGATTCCGAGAGCCTTGCCGCCGCCTCAAGCCGCCGCCGGTTTCGGGAAAGGTTCACTCCAAGTGAGATCTAGGGCTGAGCACTCTTTGTTGACTTCAAGAGTACGTCGTCAAACGAAGAGGGTCACCTTCTCTCCAAACGTTGTTTGTATTTCTTACAAGCTAGTTTTTAATTTCCTTGTAACGGACCGATTGGTCCCTAGTTGTAAGGGTTGGGTGCAACCCGGATTGTGGGAGTGTTGACTCCTACGTGTGGAAGGGTTCCTTCCGTTAGTGCAAGGATTGGATTTCAATCCTGTTGGTGAAGTGACCGAGTCGTCCCGTGTTGGGAGATAGGTCGAAGGGGGAAAGTGGACGTACCCAAATCGGGGAACCACTATATATTGTCTGTGTTCCTTTTGTGCTTGGTTGTTTTGTTTTCTTATGCAGGTAAAACTTTAATTCCGCAATTACGCTGCAGAGTCACCTAACCCCCCCCCCCCCCCGTTAGGTGAAGATAGTTGACACTAGGTGGATTTTCACTTACCATCTTGCATTAAAACACAACCAAGTCCGATTTGTGACGCATCGACGTACACAGCATACTCGACTCCTTCAGTAGGTAAGGTTAAAATTGGGGCAGTACACAACCTCTTCTTCAACTCTTGGAAAGACTCTTCACACTTATCACTCCAAATGAATGCAGTATTCTTCTGAGTAAGTCTAGTTAAAGGAGCAGACAACACCAAAAATCCTTCCACAAATCTTCTATAGTAGCCAGCGAGGCCTAAGAAGCTCCTAATCTCCTTAGGTGTAGAAGGTCTTTCCCATTCCATCACGGCAGAAATCTTGGTCGGGTCTACAGAAATACCATCCTTGCCTACAACATGACCCAGAAAGGACACCTGAGGTAGCCAGAACTCACATTTGCTCAACTTCGCATATAGCTTATGCTCCCTCAAGGTCAACAAAACCAAACGCAAATGCTGAGTATGCTCCTCAACATTGCGGGAATACACTAGGACATCATCTATGAACACAATAACGAATCGGTCCAAGAAATCCTTAAACACTCTATTCATCAAATCCATGAAAGCAGAGGGTGCATTGGTTAAACCAAAAGACATCACCAAAAACTCATAATGTCCATGCCGTGAACGGAATGTGGTTCGAGGAATATCTTCCTCGCGAATCCTCAACTGGTGGTAGCCTGAGCGAAGATCGATTTTTGAAAATACCGAGCTACCACGCAACTGATCGAACAAATCATCGATCCTTGGCAGGGGATATCTATTCTTAACGGTCACCTTATTTAATTCCCTATAATCGATGCAAAGCCTCATCGATCCGTCATTCTTCCTTACAAACAAAACCGGAGCACCCCACGGAGAAGAACTTGGTCTAATAAAACCACACCTCAGCAACTCATCGAGTTGAGTACGCAACTCATCCAACTCACGCGGAGCCATACGGTACGGTGCTTTGGCGATGGGACGAGTGCCTGGCTCGAGGTCAATCACGAACTCAATCTCCCTCTCAGGAGGAAGTCCTGGGAGACTATCAGGAAAGACATCTGGAAACTCTCGCACCACCGAGACATCCTCGATACGTGGTGTAACAGAAGCTGTTTCCAGAGCAGAAATAGAAACTAAAAACGCCTCGCAACCAGACTTTATAGCACGTACCGCAGAAATGACAGGGGAAACTCTGTCCTGAAATCCATAGACACTCATAGGTTAGCCATTGTCCATCCTGAAGTCCAGTCTTTTTGCCTGGCACTGGATGACTGCATCATACTTGGACAGCCAGTCCATGCCCAAAATCACATCAAAATCAATCAGGTCTAAAATTAACAGATCCGCAAGGGCCAGAAAATTGCCAAGATGAATAGGGCATCTCAGAACTCCTTGATTGGATATCACTGAATCACCGGAGGGAAGTTTGACGATGAAGGAGTCTCTCAATTGATCAACATCCAGGCGATGTTTATCAACAAACCTGCTGGCCACAAAGGAATGGGTGGCACCCGAATCGAACAGAACGCGCGCCCACCTATTCCGCACCTTAAACTCCCCTAAAACCGTAACATACATAACTAAATGAACGATAACCATGGCAACAACGATAAATAATAGGGATAAAATAGACTGGGGCTAACCTGAAATAACTTGCGTAGAGTTTTGAGCTTCCTCGCTAGTCATCACGTTCAGCTTTCCTTTTCCTTTATATAGGGTTGGTGGTGGCGGTAGAGCTCGAAGCGGGGCAGGCTGCAGTGGGGTTTGAGCCTGGGGGCACGAAGATTTCTGGTGTCCCTTCTGCCCGCACTGGAAGCGGGTCCTTTCTTTCATCCAGCACCGACTCACATCATGACCCTTCCTTGCACAGAACGAGCACACGAGCTCTCCCTTAGGTGCACCTTGGATGGCGTGCACTTGCTGCTGCTTCAGGGTGGCTGTTCTCTTGAAACATCTTTCGTAAGGGTGGCCAGAACGACCACAAAAACTACACACTTCCTTACCTTTCTTCTTCGAAGAAGGGCCAGATGCCCTAGAGCTACCATCCTCAACACCCTTCCTTTTCTCTTTCCTCGCCGCAGCACCGCGGTTCTTGGCATTTTCAATCGCTTCAACTTTTAGTGTGACTTCCACTGCCATAGCATAATTGTCAGCTCCATAAGCGCATGCCCACTGCTGGACATCACTTCTTAGTCCTCCCAGGAAACGTTTCACTCTTCCCTCCTCCGAAGCTACCAAATCGGGAGCAAATCTACTCAACTTGCTAAACTCAATCTCATATTCGCTCACCGTGAGCTGTCTCTGCTTCAAATGCAGGAAGTTATTCATGAGACGGTCCTGCTCGACCGAGGGCAGAAACTTCTTCAGCAACATCTTCTTGAAAGAGTCCCAGGTACAGACTTCCTTCAGACTCTCCTTTTCACGAATCCACCAACTCTTTGCTAGGCCTTTTAGCTGATAGGCTGCAATCATAACCTTCTGGGCTTCTAAAATCCCGGAATACGAAAACATCTCCTCGATTGAGATGATCCAATCATCCAAAATCATAAAGTCGGCACTCCCGTCGTAGGTGGGAGGTCCCAATCGCTAGAAATGCGATATGAAATTCATTTCTGGTGGTATTGCCACCGGGGCCACCAAAGGAGCAGGGGTATTGGGCACGACTTGACCCAAGGCAGGCTCTTGCACTGAAGGTTGCCGCGCTGGAGCGGTAGACAACAATGACTGAATTTGCGTTTGCATCGCAACTACTTGCCTTGACAGAGCCTCGTTGCTCTGGCGCAAACTCTCAATCAACGCATCACTCTGCGCACTTGATGACTCACCCTCCGACTGGGGAGTCGATCTCGTCGCAATATGCTTTGGAGGCATTTCTAAAATGGCAAACGAACAACCCAATTAAAATCCTAGATTACGACTAGGGCAAAAAAAACTAGTTCAGACCATACTTGAAAGACATTTGCTAAAGCTGTCACTTGCTCTGGGATTATATGATGATGATATGTCCTACTCAGGATGATATCTTATCATCCTATTGACTCATGTGCCTATGATATGAATGCATGAATCCTTTACTCTTATTTAAAATCATGTGTGTACATATGTCATCAAGTAAATCTTTAGCTTGGCATGTTGTGCTTATGTTATGTTATGCTATGCATGTGGTGCTATGAATTCTATAAAAGGCCTTAATGCATGTTATGAGCGGCGTACACATGCAATGTTATGCATCCCATACTACATAATATTGCATGCAACGAAAAGAAAATGTGCTAATGGGCATTCATGTGGTGAGGTTATGCATCCCATACTACATAACCCTCACATGTTGCCACCTATGGTGGATCCATATTCAAACACATATTATGCATCCCATACTACATAATATGCCACGTATACTTCTAATCATGCTTATGAGTGTAGTGTTCATGCTTCAGCCAAGACATATTGATGACACATCGGTGTGTGTATGACATGACACTAAGCAACTAACACTAACAAGGGAAGGTTGCCCGACCAATTGTCAAGCAACCTCCCTCTGATACCAACTGTCACAACCAACATTTTTCCCAACAATTTAATTATATAAGAGCAAGGGGAAAATACACGTCGTGATGCCACGCCGTGCAGGGGATAACTGCAGACGTTCAGGCAAGACTCCAAACTCTACAATTTTAATAGAAAACATAAATGGTTATGAATAAAATCCAGTTTAAGTTATGATGGTAGCCGTATCCCTCGGCTTAGTTAATCATCTAGTTCACGATTTAAAAATATAAATTATACGCTTGCGGAAAATACTTATTTAAATTGACTCGAATATCCTACATAAGTATAAATGTCCCCGAGGAACAACTCATACAATGTAAACCCTAGATTTATAATAAGTGTAGGAAAGTCTTTACGCTAAATAGAAAGTAGTGGCTTAGTTTTGAAGGAGATGACAAGTATGCTTTACTAATAGTAGGGTTTTATAGGTTAAAAATATCTAACATGCAATCCTAGCAATAAATCATCCCAGAGAGCAAGTAATGTAAACCAAACATAAGGAAACCACAACAGCTAGCAAGTGTAAAAAAAAACAACAATCCTGTGGGCGTCAACAGCCTGACACGAACCCACAGTAGGAATATGTCTGAAACTAGTCAAAGAAAACTAAAACAACGAACTACCTCGCTACGGCGAGGGGGAAAAACCACAGCCAAACAGCTGCTGCTAGGGCTCCAAAACCGGCTCCGCTAACTGCTAATGCTCCGAACCTGGGGCATTCCAAAGACAGAACACCTCAGCAAGAGGGTACAAATGGTGGCAGAAAAATAAGTTAAAATAAATAAGGGTCAAAAGGGGTACCAACCCAAGACCAAAACCTTTGAAGTAAAGTACAAAAAGAAACAAGGCATCATCAGAAAAAAAGAACACTTAGGTGATTCGTCACAAGAGTACACCAGACGCACAAGGCTATAAGGTGACAACATGAATAAATCATAAGGAAGAAATACAAAACCTTTATTAGGCACCCGTGGTCGACTCTACCCCAAAAACACGGGCGAGGTGGTCACTCAACTGGACACACCCTTACGAATAAAATATCCGCTTAACTGCGAGGGAGTCTCATACTCTCCACCATACACCGCAGATGCCCAAAAACCTGGTAGACTTCCACAAGGTACTAATAAAGGCATCAAACTTTGCGGAGGTGATTTCGTCCACTAACTCCCGCAATCAAGAAAACCCACAAAGAAACCATCACATATATCTCGAGATTTGGCTCGTCGGATTCTACTTGACACTTCTAGTTTCAAGACATGGTTGATCAACCCCTATGAACGATTTACAACCCTAGACAAACTCTAATACGATCAATAATGATAGGTAATGCATTTAAAGGCATTAATAAGACACATCAAGAACGATTAAATATATCATGACAAGATCAAGTTCATCAAGACAAAATCTTACAATCTCGAGTGATCATCCAAAAAGGTTAATCGTAGTAATAACTTGGAAAAACAAAGTGAAGAAATTTTTAAAGAACATAAAAACTGAACCGTTACCATCAAATCGGACAAGGAGAAATGAGGGGAAACCACCACTTGCCTTGGTTTTACCGGAAAAGTTCTCCAAATCAGTCTACGTCACAGATCGGGGCAAAAGAGGATGGAGGAAGTTGAAATCTAGACAAAAATGGTCAAAAGGGGGTTAGGGCCGAAAAACCCTAACGAGGAAACTCAAAGAAAGGGGAAAAATTTACCACGATAGCGTAGCTCTCGGTGAGAGCTTTCCAAATCTATGCTCGGTTGAAGATTTCGAGCACCGGAGCTCCGTCGGCGGCCACCGGAAGATTCACGAAATATTCTCTCTCTCGCTCACGCCGCTCTGGTTCGGGAGAAAGAATAGGAGAAGATGAAGTATTCCTATTTTTCTAAATAACCTAAGTATAAGAATATATATATATATATATATATATATATATATATATATATATATATATATAGATATATAAGTAGTTATAAAAAGTTCTGTCTAAATATATAAAAAAATAGTTTAAGTACGAGCAGTTCGCGGAAAACAAAATTAGGGGTCTAGAATGGCTTCAAATAGAAAAGTGCCCAACATGAAAGTTGTAGACCTCGTCGAGACGAACAAATTTCATGTTAGCCATTTTTCCATACGGCACTTTTTTGACCCTCAAAAAGGCTCCCGAATACAAACTATGACGGACTACACGAGAAGACAGCAGACTACTCGAGTATACATAAGGCTACTCGAGTAAGCAGAAACAGACTACTCGAGTATGCAGAAACAGACTACTCGAGTATACCGAAACAGACTACTCGAGTATACAGAAGGCTACTCGAGTATACAGAAACAGACTACTCGAGTATACAAAAACAGACTACTCGAGTATACAGAAGGCTACTCGAGTATACATAAACAGACTACTCGAGTATACAGAAGGCAACTCGAGTATACAGAAACAGACTACTCGAGTATACAGAAACAGACTACTCGAGTATACAGAACGCTACTCGAGTATACATAGACAGACTACTCGAGTATACAGAAGGCTACTCGAGTATACAGAAACAGACTACTCGAGTATACAGAAACAGACTACTCGAGTATATAGAAGGCTACTCGAGTATACATAGACAGACTACTCGAGTATACAGAAACAGACTACTCGAGTATACAGAAGGCTACTCGAGTATACATAGACAGACTACTCGAGTATACAGAATTGGAGGAACAGAAGATTTACATAAGGAGCAGAAACTTCACACAAGTCAAGATTGCAGGAAAAACAATTTCTTAGCAAATCTAACCTTTTGATCAAACTATAAGAATGAATAGTACTTTTCATTTTTGAATAGTAATTTAATATTAAAATAATCGTGTTTATATATATTTGAATAAGGAAACGCGAAATCAAAACGGAGGGCCAAACGAGCGCCGAATTGAACGAAACTCACGCCGTAGGCGAACACAGATGCTACGAACACAACGGCGAAGTCAAAACCAAGATCAGACGAGACATTCTCGAGATATAAGGTTTCAAAGTTTACGACGAACATAAATTCCACAAAACTTTGGAAAAACGCCGAGGCCCAAATATCGCTCGGATCGCGACGAAACTTGACGAGTAAGTCAAAAATTACTCAACTTAAATTCCAAATGCAAAATTTTCCCATAATAATAAGAATTCGGCCGACTTGACCGCATGGATGCGAAAATGCCTTTATGGCATTACGTCGTCATCTTGACGTTAAAGGTAACGCCATGAAGTCATAAATATGATGTTTCCTATTTAAATAAAATCGTCGAAAAATCGGGGGCGTTACAATCACAACCTTTCCTCTCTCCTCTTTCCATATATAAATTGTCCTTCAAGGTTTCTCCCTCTCTTAGGGTCATTGTAAAAGGAAAATAGCTCACGTCTTCATCATCCGATGCTGATCCGTGGATTTGCGTGAAGATAGATTCAACCACTGTTGTGTGCGATTCCTCCACTCATCTTGTGGATGGTTTTTCTTGAGATTTGGGTAACGATTTCTAAATCATCTCCTGTGTATTTATTTTATATTATTGTGAGATTCTGGTGGTTTAGAAGGATAGTAATTTTTCTTGATTTATATTGAAATTTTTGCTTTATTAAAATCTGATTTTTAAGCATTTATTCTTCCGAATATTTTCATATAACTCTGATCAGGTAGATCTCGTGAACGCCAGAGCAAATTTGTTTCCTTAACCTTAATTTCTTCTTGAGTTTAAGTGATTTGGCCACCCTCATTTTTAAATTAATTTGGGATCGATTTTGGACTTCTTTTAAATCGCTATTTTAGTACGGATCATCTCGTGTTGGTTTTATCAATGCTTGCGGGTAAATATAATTTGAATTTCTAATTCTCCGGATCGGGTAGGTCCTATTTGCTTGAGCGAACATTGACATATAGCCCTTGTTTAATCTATAAAAGGGGTAGCGGCCCTTTGCATTGTGCGTGATTAAAATTGTGCCATTAATTTGTTGAGTTCCTTGGTAGTGTAATTTTTAGAGAAATATTGCGTGCTGCATATCTATTTAAATTATCGAACCAAAGAGCGAGTAGTATTAATCTGTCGGAACCATTGGTCTGCATCAATTTGGTATTAGAGGGAGGTTCACGTCAATTTACTAATTTGCACCCTCCCCCTTTTATAAGTACGCTGACACACACTTGCACGATTCATTGCCAAATAATAAAAAAATAAATTTTTATTTTTGGTCTGCAAATATCGGCCTAAAAAATTTTTTTTTCTGCCAAAAAAATAAAAATAAAAATTATTAATAATCTCCATATTATTTTCAGCAAGAAAATAAAAAAATATATATATATATATATATTGCCTTAATTATTTAGCGGGAACAATTCCATCTATCTTAGATTATAAGGGTCAAAATCCTTAATTCATTGCATGTGCACAAGATCTGGATCGAGTTTTCTCTCCGGTTCTCACTGAACATGGCCTATGACATTTATGCATCCCGTTTAGACTATTGGTATGATAAAGTCAAGGCTAATCACACCCCAGCCGTGCCTACGTACCATAGGAATTCCAATCGTCCCGACACTAATCCTACTTATGACGGTTTAGGGTGTCCCCAAATTTTTAGAGACTGGCTTAATGGGATAGAAATTTATTTTGATTGCACGTATGGGATGACGACCAAAAGGCTAACATCACTTGAGTGCGGTTAGTAGGTCAAGCCTGCGTGTTTTGGTTAAACAAAGAGCGTCGTGTTGGTAGCTATCAATATGCTTGGTCGCATATGTGAAGCTTAATCTCGGATCAAATTGATCCTGACTACCTTCGTACTCATAGCACCACTCCCGTGAGTCAGTATAGTTATGTCACAAGGCCCATAACTGCTTATAGGAGTGACCCTATGCCACCCATTAACAAGACTTGTTATGGAACTAGACCTATAGCTGTATATAGGAGTGACCCTATGCCACCCATTAACAAGACTAGTTATGGCACTAGACCTGTAGGTGCTTATAGGAGTGTCCATATACCTCAGGTTACATCCTATCCCAACAGTGGTAGTAATACACAAAGGGTGCCTATTTCCACCTCTAGGGAAAATATGTAGTTTAGACCCCATAATTTGGACTCCAAGTTAGATCCTTTAGCTCCGACGTCTGAGCCTCTAGAGATGGTGACTAATACCCCCGAGGACTCTGATGTAGATGAGGTATCTCTGGATTCTGAAGATGACCAGCTAGGTGAGATTATTCCGACATGTACGATAGTGCCCGACGATTTGGATGATTCTGACGTTGAGGAGATTGGATATCCTAGTGATTTGGAAGATAATGTATGGGATAATGATATTTTGATCTGTGAGAGTATCTCGTTGCCTATTACATGTCCTACTAGTATTGTGACTGATCACCCTAGTATTGAGTTCCCTCTCCAGGCTATGATCCCCATCATAATAGAGCCTACGATTACACCCACTAAGAATGTATCCGAGTCATCTGAGGAGCCTGAGAGTGAGGATGTCCCTAGTGTTATTGTGGATTAGTTACCATTTGATGGAAGGGTACTTTTGGACGATTCTCTTGTTGTATACCCAGATGAGAGTTCCTTGATGATGTCACCATTGGGTGCAATTTATACTGATTTGGATTTTATCATGGGATTGATTTTACCGACCCTTCCTCCTATTTATTTGCATACATTAGATAACTTATTGGGACGTGGTACCGATTCTTATTCATTGGCTATTATGCCTCTAGACGTGGTGTCACCTAGATATAATTATATATCACACCCAGTTGCACGCATTAACCCACCGCCTTTTGATGACCCTCATGTCCATACGTTATTGATTATAGTTGGGCCCCTTGAGTTGTATCGCTCGAACATCCTTTCATATCCGGGAGCTTCAAACTCTATTATTTATGATGAGCGGTTATCCTTGGCATATCTTCATGCCAAGCGTGAATATAATAAAGTTAAAATTAAAATTGCAGATTTGGAGCCCATTGAAATCATTTTTGATTATAAGACTCCCGTGCCACCTGACTTAACCCCTTATCCATCGTATTTGGTTCAAGTCATGTAGCACATGGGTTCACTACTCATGTATCTAGGATGTTAGTGTTTCATCTTAAGTTATGTCGCATGTAATTCCACTCCCATCCGAGACCGTCCTACGCTAGAATTAGTCATTTGGGTTTAGTCTGGTCAGTCCCCGAGCGGATTCCTTCTGGCTCCGTTAATAATTTAATACATAGGAACACAGACCCATCCATGGATATGAAGAACTTTGGATTTCATTCTTTTATTTCAGATTTTTATAAAGCACAGGGTGTTTCACTTTAGTTCAAGTTTCCGGACTTTTTACTGTACGTCTCTGTTCCACCTGAGTGGCTTTCTCTAGCGTTTCTTCTTAAAACTAAATGTTCTCTTGGGTTGGGGAGTGTTAGTTTTGCCGTGTCTATTTTCCACGTTGATTCCTTGGTTCTTGAACTGGATGGTAAGATTCAAGTTCTTTTTCTTTTGCTTGACACACTTTCGAGTTTCCTCGAAAGTCTTATTGTTTCTATGTCTGCCAGGTTCTCAGTGCTGATGGATGTTCATGCTACTACGACATGGATAGCGGGGCCAGATTTGCCCCATATTGTTGCTATTTTTGACTCTTCCCCCCTCACGGGAACTCATCGGTGATGAGTAATTTTGAGTGGGGGGGATTGATGGCAACGTTGCTAATGCGGCCATTGATCCCCGACATAGAGAGTTCGTTGATTGGGACGAATGTTGCCGCAAGCTCAAGGATGGGATTCTACCACGACATTTCTTCGCCAACACCACCACCGCTACATATTTTGCTCGATGTTTGCCGTCATCATCAAAAATATATATAATTGTAAAATAAATATTTATAATTACATATTTAGTAATTTTTTTTAAGCATTTTATTTTAAGTGTTTATTTCATTTCATGTATGATGGGTGTCTATAACCATGAAGAGTGTTTTTATTTCATGCATTTAATTTTTGTAATATTTTTTTTATTATGATGGGTGCAAATAACTATCATAGGTTCATTATAAATTTTGAATGGAGGAGATGGAGTGGTGTAGGCTATATATAGTCCATGTTATGAAGAATTTAGTAGAGAATGAATGAAAAGAAAACCTAAAATTTCAAGTTGAAATTTCCCCCTCCTTTTCCCCTTAGAAAAATTCGGCCAACCCTTTCTCCTCCTCTCTCTTGGCCTCTGGCCTCCTTCCTCTCTCCCTCTCTATTCTCGGTTTTCCCTCCTCCTCCTCCTCCTCCTCAAGGTCCCCACCATCATCCTTTCTATTTTCCCAAAACTGAGCCCCCCTCTTTCCCTCTTGGATATTTGGTCAACCCTAGCCGCCACCCTCTCCTTCCCTTCCAACCTCCTGGCCACCCTCCTCCTTCCACCAACCCGAGCCCTCTCTTCCCTTCCCACACAAAGCCAACCACCCTCAAATGGCCACCCTCTCCCTCCAACAAAATCCGATGAGCCCGTATCCCTCCACCACCTTGGAATATCACAATAACCACCTCTCCTCTCTCCTCTCTCTATATATAAATTGTCCTTCAAGGTTTCTCCCTCTCCTAGGGTCATTGCAAAAGCAAAACAGCTCGAATCTTCATCGTCCAGTGCGGATCCGTGGATTTACGTGGACATAGATTTAACCACCGTCGTGTGTGATTCCTCCACTCATCTTGTGGACAGTTTTTCATGGTATTTGGGTAACGATTTCTAAATCATCTCTTGTGTGTTTCTTCTATATTATTGTGAGATTTTTGTGGATTAGAAGGCTAGTAATTTGTCCTGATTTATATTGAAATTAGTGCTTTAATAAAATCTGATTTTAAGCATTTATTCTTCCGAATATTTTCGTATAATTTGGATCGGGTAGATCTTGTGAATGCCAGAGGAAATAGGTTTCCTTAACCTTGATTTCATCTTGAGTTCAAGTGATTTGGCAACCCTTGTTTTTAAAATAATTTGGGATCGATTTTGGACTTCTTTTAAATTGCTATTTTAGTTCGGATCATCTCGTGTTGGTTTTGTGAATGCTTGCGGGTAGATATAATTTGAATTGCTAATTGTCTGGATCGGGTAGGTCCTATTCGCTTGAGCCAACATTGGCATATATCCCTTGTTTAATCTATAAAAGGGGTTGCAACCCTTTGCGTTGTGCGTGATTAAAATTGTGCCATTAATTGGTTGAATTCCTTGGTAGTGTAATTTTTAGATAAATATTGCACGTTGCATATCTATTTAAATTGTCGAACCAAAGAGCGTGTAGCATTAATCCATCAGAATGATTGGCCTGCATCACTCCTTCCACTTGTACTTCTGGAGCAACATCAGGGCAAGGCCTGCTCACATGTTACACCTGTGTCAAGGTGGGACATAGCCCTAAACTGTTGGAGTGGCCCTCCAAAGACTGAGAAAAGGCAGGAGCAATATATGCAGAGAAAGGAATGGTGGTGGAGTCTACTGCGTCCCAATATGCTCCAGCTCAGTCAAGGGTGCACAATATTGTCCAACATGAGGCCATCAAACAGGCTGATGTCGTCATAGGTACGAGTAGTATATAGTTTTCATGCTTTATATACTTTATGCCTTGTGAATTTCTTGTGTATAACATGTTAAGTATAGGCATTGTTCTTATTCGGGACAATCCGGCGAGGGCACTGTTCGATACAGGTGCTTCTCATTCATTTCTTTCTGAGGACTTTGTATCTTATATTGGAGTGCCTAATCTTATGTCAACAGATAGAGTAAAAGTATTACTACCTAACAGATGCATAATGCATGCGGATTGGTCTTGATGTGTTGAGGCGCGGATAGGAAGTCAGGATTTTGGATTGGAGGCATTTGTGCTGCCGATATCTGAGTTTGATGTAATCTTTGGTATGGACTGGCTCACGGAGTAGCATGCCATTATAGATTGCAACTCTAAGGAAGTCACACTGGGACAAAACACCGAACAAGAGACTAAGTTTGTTGGTATGCGAGGCTCGAGCAAGATATTGATGTCAGCTCTCCTGGTTGTCAAAGCTGTTTGGAAGGGCGCGAAGTTGTTCTTCACGCTGTTTGAGGCTATTGAGCCGAAGTCCAATTTGAGTGACGTTCCTATTTTATTGTAGTATATTTATGTGATTCCTAAGGATCTTCCTGGGTTACCTCCCCAGCGGGTGATTTACTTTGCTATAGAGTTGGTGCTAGGTGTGAAACCCGTGGCCTGCTCGCCATACCGTGTTGCGCCAAAAGAGGTGGTAGAATTGAAAATTAAATTGCAAGAATTGCTAAAGCAAGGATATATACGTCCAAGTATGTTACCTTGGAGTGCACAGGTTGTTTTAGTGAAGAATAAGAACATAAGCTTGCATCTATGCATTGATTATAGAGAGCTGAATAAGTTAACGGAGAAGAACAAGTATTTCATACCTCGGATTGATGACTTTTTCGATCAGCTTGTGGGATCAACTGTCTAATCAATGCTGGATCTAAAGTATGGCTATTATTAGTTGAGGATTCGAGAAGATGATATTCCCAAGACAGCGTTTGGTACACGCTATAACCTATATGAGTTCACTGTAATGCCATTTGGGCTAACAAATGCGCCATCAGTATTCATGTACTTAATGCCTCAAACATTTAGAGAGTACTTAGACCTATTTATGATCGTCTTTATTAACGATATATTGGTGTACTCTCAGTCCGAATAAAATCATGCAAATCATTTGCGGATGGTTTTGCACACCCTTAGGAGAAACAAGCTTTATGTCATGTTCTCAAAGTGCGAGTTTTGGCTGTCATCAGTGGCTTTCCATTGTCATGTAGTTAGTGGTAAAGGTAGTGTTGTGGATCCGACGAAGATAGTTGCGATACGGGAGTGGCCTGTGTTGTCTTTTGTAGCAGAAGTTAGGAGTTTCCTTGGACTTACTGGCTACTACAGGCGCTTCGTAAAGAACTTTTCGCTGATAACCTTACCTCTCACTACGCTGACGAGGAAAGATAAGAAGTTCATTTGGACACCTGAGTGCACGCGAGCTTTTGAGGAGTTAAAAAGTCGTTTGACTACGACGCCTATTTTGAGTTCGCCATGTGGTACAGATGGCTATGAGATTTATAGTGATGCTTTAGGGAGCGGCTTAGGATGCGTTCTTCTTTAGTTTGGAAAGGTTATTGCTTATGGCTCACGCCAGTTAAAAGTGCACAAGCAAAATTATCCAGTCCATGACTTGGAGTTAGCGGCTGTGATTTTTGCACTTAATTTGTGGCGTTATTATTTATATGGCATGAAAGTTGACATCTTCATGGATCATAAGAGCCTAAAGTACTTCATAGATCAAAAGGATCTGAACATGCAGTAGAGGAGGTGGATGGAGTTCCATGTGGACTACACCTTCTAGATACACTCTTCTCCCGGAAAGGGAAATTTTGTTATAGATGCCTTGAGTCGGCAGACTCCGGTAAGGGCAAATTGGTTGTAGATGCATGATGAGCATCTGATCCAGGTGTTGGATGCCTTAGAAGAGATTTCTTGTGTTGACAAGAATTCTACTGCAAATCCGTGTCTGAACTAGATAGAGGTGCAATATGACCTTACAGACGGGTTCAGCGAGCAACGGAACTCGATGAGAGTATGAAATGCTTTGCAGTGGTTGGGTCGAATTCCTAATTCTCCATGGAAGATGGCCTTTTGAGAAAATGCGGTCGTTTGTGCATCCCAAATGTGGGAAAATTACAGGAGGAATTGCTATATGAGGCATATTTACAAAGTACTCAAATAACCCCGGGAGCACAAAGATGTACAAGTTCATGAAAAAGATGTTTTAGTGGCAGGGTTTGAAGAAAGACATTACTCTTAATGTGGAAAAGTGCCAAACTTGTTCCCTAGATAAAGTAGAATGTCAGAAGCCTGATAGTTTCCTGAAGTCGTTATAAATTCTGGTGTGGAAGTTTGATGATATCTCTATGGATTTCATGCACGGACTGCTGAGATCACAGAGCAGAAACGATGCTTTGTGGGTGATCGTTGACCTATTGACAAAGGTATCGCACTTAATACCGAACAAGAAGGACAATTCAGTGGAAAAGTTGGCTAAGTTATACGTGGACAATATAGTACCATTGCACGGTGTGCCCCATAGCATCGTTAGTAACCGAGATGGGCGCATTACTTCGAATGATTGGAGGCTAATTTATGAACTCGATTTATATAGGGTTTTTCAGGCACATCTGGGCTTGTTTTCTCACGTGTGCACTGTATTTTAACTAGATATCAGTTATATTTTCATCGTTCAAGAAAGAGTTCAGTTGTCTACCTAAATCACCTAGAGGGGGGTGAATAGGTGAGTTGTGCGTCTATTTGCGGAATAAAAAAATTGCGATCTTGCACATAAATTAACTAAGCAAACACAGATGACAAAAGATTTATAGTGGTTCCCCAACCTTGGGTACGTCCACTTTCCCTCACTGATCAAGTAAACCACCAATCCTATGTCTCGAGAACCAAGTTCCTATAATCTCGATCCAAATGGATCTACACTCGGAAGATAAAACTTCCAACAACTCGGTGAAAAATCTCCTACAAGAATTGATAATCAAATATTGAAAATACAAACAAATGATCTTCGAATCTTGAGATGTTCTGGCTGGATATTCTTCTTTGAGAGTTGCAGCTTTATCAGATTTGTTGAAGAAGAACTCACGGCTAGAACTAGATCTGAAGATTTTCTTTTGACTTCAACCGATCGGAACGTTGATGGAGAAAGAGAAACTATCACGATCAGGAAATCAATCTTTGTCTGAATCCTTTGAATCGGAAACCCAAACTCTTGCACGATGAAGATCGGCGGCGGCGGGTCTTGTTTTGGGAAGACAGAGAGAGAGGATTCTACGACTTGAAAAATTATGAAAGCATGTAGATCCTTCATATTCTTTGTATTAGGGTTAGTCGATTGACCCTACTTTATATAGGATCTCTCTAACAGTCATAATTAGTCTTATTGACGTACACGTTGACCAGTCACATCAAGTGATTTGAAAATCCCTTCATTCTGGACTTAACAAAAGTTTTTGATGAAAATGACTTATGTTTCTCGAGAAGTAATGTTTATTACTCGAAAAGAAGACAAAGGATTACTCGAAACAACATTTCTGCTAAATGGAACTTCAGTTCTCGAGAAAGATGAATACTGCTCAAGAACTAAGAATTTCTTCTCGAGAAAAGGCAGCCAATGGAGTTGAGTCAGGTCTTAGCACTCAACGCTCTCAACGCTTTTACTATTGAGTACTCGAGTACTGTCTGAAATTCCCGAGAACAAAGAAACGGATTACTCGAGAACGAGAATTGATTTATCGAGAGAAGGACAGTTTCTCGAGAACTAGGAATAGCATTTCTCGAGAACTACACTTAGAAAATGTTCTGATATAACAAATCAGTACTCGAGAAGTAGAGAAGGAGTCTACTCGAGAACTAAACTTAGTTTCTCGAGAACTAAGGGACTACTCGAGAACTAAGTATAATACTCGAATAAAGTTACTAACTACTCGATAACTCTCAAAAATACTACGCGAGAACTGAACTTCTATTTATCGTGAACTAAAAGTCTACTCGAGAAAAGACTTAGAGAATTTCTATATTTTAAAAAACTTTTATTCTGACTAAGCTCAAAACCAATATCTTATCTCTTGATCCAAGTGCTTGAAAATGAAGTGTATCCCAATAGAGAGGCTACACATCAGTCAAAACCTTTGATCACACAATGAGGAATTACATTGTATGGTCTTGTGTTTATGACCCACTGCAGACTGGCATTGGTCTACACTTAGCAATAAAGTCCTGCAAACACATAACTACAATAGAGGATCAAATACAACTTAATTCATCTTAGTTCAAGGGTGACTTCATGCAAATCTGGGTTATTATGGATGCAATACCCAACAATCTCCCCCTATTTGTAAAAGTCAGAACCCTCTACACTAAGGAGAATTATATCACAATAAAAAGAACTAGAGATGAAAAGTTAAGAATACAAAGAAATGCAAGAAATAAAGATAGACACATAATTATCAAAACTAGATTTTAAAGAATCAGAATAGTTTCAGATTTCAAGTCTACATTCATTCAATCCATATTCTCAACATCAAAAAATACAGTCCTAGCTCTTATGTTGTTGATGATGTATCTTTTCAGACTTCACTTGTTGCCTCCTAAAATAGCTGAATGGCTTTTGGGTATTACTTAGGTTGTCTTGGGGGTGCCTTGGGATTATTTTTGCCATACTCTCTAGCATTGATCCTTCTCTTTATCATGGATTTCTAATAGAATTCCCATTCAGTAGAACTGTAATGGATAGATCTGCTTTCATTGTAATCCATTACCATCTTCAAAGTATCTAAAATCAAAGTCTTGTAAGTGGGGCTCCAGATTTCAGCATATTCTTGGGCTTTCCTCTTCTCTGTCTCTTGATTAGGAACTGATTTAGAGGCAGAGGGGCCTTCACCATATTTTCTTTTCTTAGGAATGTGAACTTCAGGTAAGTCCTGGGGAATAATATCATCCCACACTTAAGTGTAAGAATCTGGAGGAATAGTCTCATCAAAAGGTCTAGGAGAGAATGTAGGCATAGGAGCAGTAACATGCATCTGAGTAGATTGAGCAGACTGAGTTTCAGCAAGAGGGTTGAGATGATGAGGAATAATATTTAGATTTGCTTGAAACTCTAGAAATATCTGATTGTGCATCCAGACTGCTGTATCATATATATGAAATTTGACCGATTGGATTTGGGCAAGCACATCCTTGTTGATTCCTATTAACTTTTCAGTCCAAAGAGCGTGAGCATTTTTAGTGAATTCATCTACATTTTTGGCTACATGTTCTTTTACTAGATTCTCCCCCTTTCTGATTTCTATACAGAGAGAGCTTATTGTGTCCTCTTTAAAGGTGCCAACTTCCTCACATACCTTCATAACATTTTCTTGGCCTTTCTTCTCAAGAAAAATCTGATTGTTTGTCAGAGTTATGCATTGATTCATCACTTCACCAACACTTGTAATAGTGTGGTCTAAGGCTTTCCCACCAATCTGAAATAGATGTTTTAGTTAATCAGTGTTATATTGAATTTCTGCAAATCCTCTGCTCATCTCCTTTTTAAGAGCAGTGACTTGAGTTCGCACTAACAACAAGGAATCATCAAAATGCTTTCTTTGGTAAGCCAATATATGTTCAATTTTACTTAAAATATAAGAAGAACTGGAAGAAATAGAAACAGTATCAGTAGCAGTAGCAGTGGCAGTAGCAGGAGGAGCAGGAACTTTCCATGGAGAAATTTCTTCAATTACCATAGACCTTGTAGCTCTGTTGAAGAGATCAGGAACAGTTTCTTCTTCTACATCAGTAAAGATAGGAAAAGAGAATTTAAGTTCCTAAAAGCTAGTTCAACTTGTTCTGGAGAACCTTGGTCATCATCAGAGAGGAGGACAGTGTCTTGCTTGGCTTGATCAGCATGTTCTGAGGCAGTAGGAGGTGACTTTGAAGAATGTACTAGTGAAGCAGCAGGGGCTGGAGATGGAGTTTTATCTGGAGTTTGGACCTGAGGTGGCACCTTTTTTGTAAGTTCCTCTATCATTCTATCAATATCTTCTGATGTGGATAAGAGAGTATCCTGAACTTGTTCATCTGTATGAAGTACTGTATAAATGTCTAGATGAGGAGATCATAGTAGAGAGGAGGAAGGAATTCTGACAGCAGGAGCAGAGGAGACAAGCTCCCCCTTAATTATTGCACCATCAGTGTTAGCAATCTCAGGATGAGAGGGAGATGGGGTCCTGTCCTCTAAGGCAGCAGCTTCTAAAATCTTAGCAGCCTGAGAGGAATTTTGTAATCTGACTTCCCATCTTTGAATGGAAGCAATAGAAATTTTCTTCATATAGTGGATGGGAGTACCCTTTGAGGTGTCAAAAACTTGAGGATTTATCTCATGAAGCATTAGAGATATAATACTTGCAAATTTTGGAGCCTTAATGTTCTCCATTATTTTATCAAGAATCATCATTCTAAATTGAAATTTCTTCCTGCACACTATGGCTGTGAGAACTGTAAACAAGTCATTAGATATAAATCCTATAGAACCTGTCTTGCACCAGAGGATTTTTCCAATGATTTCTGCCAGTTGTTTGCTCTCTGTATTCAAATCTAATCTTCTAACAGAATTGGCTTCAGTAGAGATTCCACAGTAACTGCAAGCCCAGGCATTTTCTTCGACAACGAAATCATCTTCTTCATCTACAACTGGCATTCTTAACAGTTGAGAGACAATGGTCTTATTCAACTTGATCTTTATACCTTTAACCTTAGATTTCAGGACTTGGCCATTTCTCCTTACTTTGATATTCTTGAAGAACTCTTCAACTTCTGGAAACAGTATCTTGTAGGGTTCTTGAAGAACAAATGACAAACCTGCGCTGTCGAGAAGTATCAACAAATTTTTGAAGTCATCTAACAGTTCTGCGATCCCAACAACAACTAACTCACTTCCAACACCGATATTGGATTGCGGTGCCATGGGTTCTTTAAGAAAAACGATGAGCGGTAGAGGGAAGATGACGGCGACAAAAACTCTGGTTCAGCGGTGGAAGACGAAACGATTTCTCGAGAAATGGATTTTTAAATTGTATAGGTTTAATGAAATCAAAATTTCTCTATTTATATAAGTCTAGTAATGATGATTAGGTCTAAATTAAGACTTAGATTAGGGTGGAAAGCAGGCTTAGAGCGAAACAGAAGAATTCGGAAAATTTCGAAAATTAAAGAGTCATTTCTCGAGTGGAGACTTAGTTCTCGAGAAATGAATGACGACTTCTCGAGATGTCAGAACCTATTTCTCGAGTGATGATTTTACTTCTCAAGAACAAAGTTATTACTCAAGTAATGATAGTGCACTTCCCAAGAAGTCATCCTATTTCCCGAGAAATCAAGTCCACTTAGAGAAACTTCTAACCTTTTTGGCTTGTCCTTGATTTCTGAGCCTTGAAATGATTCCAACTTGTCTATCCTTCCTTGTTGAGCATGCCAAGTCCATTTTTGAAAAAGTTGAACTTGGCCTTGTCTAGCGGCTTTGTGAAAATGTCCACAACTTGCCTGTCTGTAGGAACATATTGCAGATCCACATCCCCTTGCTCCACATGCTCCCGAATGAAATGATATCTTAGCTCGATGTGCTTTGTCCGGCTATGCGAGACTGGGTTGTTGGCAATTGCTATTGCACTGGAGGAGTCGCAAAACATTGGATTGTTTTTTACTTTCATGTTATAGTCTTCCAGCTGATTCTTTAGCCAAAGCAACTGTGCATAACAACAGTCGGCAGAAATGTATTCTGACTCGGCTGTTGAGATTGCCACACAGTTTTGCTTTTTATTGCTCTAGGAGATAAGTCTTCTTCCAAGGAATTGACATGTCCCGGAAGTGCTTTTTCTGTCATCTTTACTACCTGCAAAGTCAGCATCTGAAAAACTAATTAGCTCGTTGTCATTACTTCTTGGGTACCATAAGCAAAGATTTGGTGTACCTTTAAGGTATCTCAAAATCCGCTTCGCAACAGCGTAGTGAGATTCCTTACAGTTCACTTGGAATCTAGCATAGACATATATAGAGAACATTATGTCTGGTCTACTAGCAATAAGGTAGAGCAAAGATTCAACTATGCTTCTGTACTTTGTTTCATCAAAAGGTTTCCCGTTCTAATCCTAATCTTGAGACATGACAGAACTCATTGGAGTCTTCATAGAGGTTGCGTTCTCCATTTTGAATTTCTTAATTAGCTCTCTGGTGAACTTAGTCTGGGAGATGAAAATTCCATCTTCAGATTATTTCACCTGAAGCCCTAAGAAATACTTCAGCTCTCTCATGCTGCTCATTTCAAACTTCCCTTGCATAAGTTTTGAGAACTTCTTGCAGAGGTTGTCGTCAGTAGAGCCAAATATAATGTCATCAACATAGATTTGCACTAGCAAAATCTTGCCTTTTATTTCCCTAAGAAATAATGTCTTATCTATCTTTCCCCTTGTGAAATTGTTTTCAAGGAGAAAACTAGATAGCGTTTCATACCAAGCTCGAGGAGCCTGTTTTAAACCGTACATCGCTTTAGATAATAAATAAACATAATCGGGTAGGTTAGAATCAACCAAACCTAGGGGTTGTTCTGCATACACTTCTTCCTTTATGTCACCATTAAGAAAGTCAGACTTCACATCCATTTGATAGACAGTGAATCCCTTTAGTGCAGCATACGCTAAGAACAACCAGATTGCCTCTAGCCTAGCCACTGGAGCATATGTCTGGTCGAATTCGATTCCTTCTTCTTGATGATATCCTTTGGCGATGAGTCTGGCTTTGTTCTTTATGATCGTTCCATTTTCGTCCATCTTGTTCATGTAGACCCACTTTGTCCCGATGACATTCTGACCTTTGGGTCTTGGAACAAGTTTCCAAACTTTACATCACTTGAACTGGTTCAGTTCTTCTTCCATGGCCAAGATCCATTATGCTTCCGAGCTTTCTTCCTCGAACTTCTTTGGTTCAACCTGTGAGAGGAAACTTAAATATAAATTTTCATTAGTTGTATCTCTACGAGTTATGACACCATCCAAGGGATCTCCTATGACTTGGTCTATTGGGTGATCCTTCTGATGTCTGAGCTCTAGAATCCTTGCATCTGGAACTTCAACAACTAGAGTGACTTCATCAACTTAGACTACTTCTTCATCTTGATCATCTACCTCTCCAATAGGGGTAGGAGTGGTGATCTTGATTAATTTTTCACCTTCGTCTTTGTTTGGTTCATCAAAGCTAATTTCTTTCAACTTTGCACCTGCATCTTCAATAAGTACACTAGAAGAGTTGCTTTACAGCAAGCTCATCTCATCAAATACAACATGTATTTATTTCTCTACAACCAGAGTTTTTCTATTAAATATCCTATATGCCTTACTATTGCTACTATACCCTACAAAAGTACCTTCAAAACCCTTTTTGCTAAACTTGGTAGTGTGATACTTACCATTGTTAAGCACAAAGCATTTACAAAAAAAAATTTGAAAATATGAGACAGTTGGTTTCCTGCCCTTTAAATGTTTGTAACGTGTCTTATCATGATTCTTATTTATGAGTGCTCGATTTTGCACATGGCATGCAGTGTTGACGGCTTCTGCCCCGAAGTACTCTGATAGTGAAGCATCACTTAACATAGTCCTGTAGGCCTCTATGACTGTTCTATTCCTTCTCTCAGCTACTCCATTTTGTTGTGGAGTACGAGGAGAGGAAAACTCATGAAAGATACCTAAGATTCCACAAAATTCTATCATGGCCCCAGACATGAATTCAGTTCCATTATCACTTCTGATCTCGACTACGGAACAATTGTATTCATTCTGGATCTGCCTAACAAAATTCATAAAGACATCAAAGGTATCGGGCTTGTGTTTCAGAAAGAACACCCACGTAAAGTGCGAGTAGTCATCAACAATAACCAATGTATATTCCTTGCCTCCCAAACTTCTAACTTGCAGTGGACCGAACAAGTCCATATGAAGTAGATGTAGACATCTATTTGAATCTTTGCCAATAATGCTTTTAAAGTTAGCTCTCGTTTGCTTGCCTTTCACACAAGCATGACAAGGTCTATCTTTGACGTGCTTGACCTTTGGGGCATCACGTACCAGGTTTAGTGAAAATAATTTGTTAATAGTTTTAAAATTAATATGTTATAATCTCTTGTGTCATTGGTCAACAAGAGACGCACTATCTTTTGCTAAAAAGCACACTGGTGTAGAAGAATCTATAAAATGAAATTTAAAAAAAAAATATTCCTGCTTCGAGTGCCAGATAGAATCGTTTCCATATTGTCAACAGACTTTATCAAGCACTTGTCAGCATGGAATTCAACTATGTATCTTTTGTCACATAGTTGGCTTATGCTTATGAGATTGTGTTCCAATCCCTCGACATAAGCTACATCCGAAAAGGATACACTGCCGTTAGTGATCATATCGTAGCCTTTAGTGATTCCTTTGTCTGAACCTCCAAAGATAACCTTTGGTCCGTTCAATACTGGAGAGAAGTTCTGAAGTAGGCTTCTTGTCCCGGTCATGTGCCGGGAGCATCCACTGTCCAAATACCAGATATGCATTTTAGTGGCTTTTGGACATCCCTGCAATCATAATCGGTTTGCCTTAGAAACCCAAATATGTTTGGGTCCTTGGTCTCGTGTTAGAACACTCCCCCTACGAGGATTAGCATTATGAGTGGTCTTTCTCATGTTGCCAACCTGAGGAGTAGCAACATTTCTTGGATTAAACCAACAATCGATAGCAAAATGACCAATTCTGCCACAACACCAACAGTCAAACCTGTTGTATCTTTGCCTTAGGTACTCCTGCTTGACCTCCTGGGATAGTGGTCTAGCAGGGGTTGTAGTCTTGGAGGAAGAGGCTTCATGATGATGGCAATCACATGATTTCTTCTCCTTCGCAGACTTTTCCACAATGGGTTTTACCTTTGGTGCTTTCTTGAAGTTATGACCATGATCATAAGGACCATAGTCCTGAAGAATGACTTCTTCATAAGGTGCCTTTAAGACACTCTCACTAAAGTTTCTGGGGCGAGTCAATCCTTGGTAACGAGACTTTGACTCTACATAAGTAGGCCTAGTCAAGTGGTCGTAGGATGAGTCAAGATCAAACTCATTAGTTGGAAATATGACTTTCTTAAAGATAGTCTGATCTTGAGGGGCCTTCCCCTTTACTTTGGCCAAGGCCTTCTTGGCGGCCTTATTCCTTCTTCGAGCCTTATTCCTCCTAGAAGATTTATTAGAATCTTATACATGGCCTAGCCCAGCACCCTTGGCCTGAGCAGAGAACTCAGCAATAAGAGGGAGAACTACCTTGGGCTTAGAGAAACCTTCACCAAGTTTCTTTTCGGCTTCTAGTAATTCTTCAAATCCCTTGATGATTTCATCCTTCAGATCAAGGTGCTTGATTGCCTTGTTGAACTCATCGACTACAGTATCTAAGTCTTCTCTGATTGAGTCCATCTTAACGACTTCCTCTTTCAGAGAGCTTTCTACGGTCTTTAGAGACCTAATCTCTTTTGCCTGAGTTTTCACGACCTTTCGACATTTGTCGTATGCCTTGATCAACTCCTTATATTGGGCCATAAGTTCAGACTCATCGTCAGAAGGGCTGTCCTCATAATCATGCTCAGAGATTTCAGATTCAGAAAGAGGAGTGTGAGAGTTTACCTTCCAAGTGACCTGGGGCTCTTGTTCATCATTTGTCTGAGCCATAAGCCCAAAGTAGGCTTCTTCTTCTTCACTCGACTCAGATGAGTCAGAGTCACTAAGAGTTTTGCCCTTCTTGGCTATCAGGCTCTTCCCTATCCTCTTTTTGTTGTATGAGGACTTCTTTTCTTCTCTTTTACCACCCTCCTTTTTCTTATGAGGGCAATCAGCAATGACATGACCTGGCTTGTTATAACAATAATAAACTATGTCAGTCAAAATATATTTGTTAGGTTTAGAATTATACCTGTCATGGCTACATGAGCCTTTCTTTTGTCGATCACCATCATGTCGTGATCTTTTGTATGAGGCATCCTTGCCTCTCTATTGCTTCTTTTTGTTCAAGAATTTCTTGAACTGTCTTGAGAGCAATGAGAACTCTCCTTCAGATAGCTCTGAGCCTGAAGTGCTTGGCTCAGATGATTCCACTTAACTTTCTTCTGGAGCTGGCGCTGGTGAGGCAGCTTTGACCTTCTTTGAACTGTCTGCCTTTAAATAAATTGACTTTTCCTTTGAAGAGAAATGACTTTTCGCTTCTTAAGCCTTTCTGGAGTTGATCTGCAGTTCATAGGACATTAGCTTGCCAAAGAGATTGTGTGGGTCTTTCTCAGCTAGTTTGCCAAACTCCCGGATGGCACAGACTTTGTTGTCCTATTTCTTTGTGAGAGACCTCAGAAACTTATCATTCAGCTCCCCATTAGTGAAGACCCGACCATACACTCTTAGGCCGTTGACTATCTTGAAGAAATTTTCAAAAGTGTCTGCAATGGTATCTTTTGGCCCTTATCGGAAGGCTTCATACTTCTGATTCAGGAGGGACCTTCTATCATCAATTACCTCTTCTGTTCCTTCTATTAAGGTGATAAGAGACTGCCACATTTCCTTAGCAGATTGGCAATGAATCAGGTTTTGCAGCATTGAGTCATCGACTGCACATGCTATTATATTTTTAGCTTTCTTATCCAGTGGGACACGGCTATTGGGAGCGTGCAGGAAACAAATTTGAAAACTTCTATTAAGCTGAATGAATGCTATGAAACTGTTAAATAGGTCACATGGGCTGATCATTCACCTGTCGTGGGTGAGGAAAGGATGCCCCCTGATGAGAAAGATTGGCATGTTGCTGATAAGGTGGGGGTGGGTATACCACCCTTGCGATCCCCATCTATTAATCTTAAAAGAAAAGAGCTTCTTATGCGCAAAGCATATGATTTTTCCCACCGATGCAGGAAGGAGGAGGCTAGAGGCAGAGGAGACTTGCCTTCCTTGGGCCCTAAAGCCTCCACCTCTTCCTCATCCTGCGCATACAGGGGGATATATCACAAATCTGCATTTAGCTGAGGAGTGCGGGATCTCTGGGGTCGTCTCCCTTGTTCCTGTTGCTGCTAGTATTAGATTTGCTTAGTGCTGTGTGAGACTCTGAACTTTTTCATGCATTCTACTTTTGCTTTTGAACATTATATAAAACTGTTAATACATGTATTTGGTCCACCTTAAAGACGGTAAAGAAAAGGGCTTATGGGAGACAACCCAATGCTGCTATGGTGCTTTAAATTTGTGCAATTCAGTTTGTGTGCTTATATTTGTATAGCTTTTGGTGGTTGGAGATGTGCTTTTTACAGGTGCATTTCACTTGGGTCATGGGCTTATTGCTGAAGTTAACGCCAATCTTCTGGTATGCTCATTTGCTGAGCATTGGTAACCTCTTCCCCAACTTCTGTTTCATTAATTTTATTGCAAATCTTTGATAGGTTGTTTAGAGTAAGTCTGGTGGGGGAGAGTTGTACGCATTACATTTGCACATGCACTACTTTCGCTAGCATGCCAAAAGTATATTTTTCTTTTAAGTTTTTATTATATCACGTCCGCATTATGCACCTACACCCACTTGAGTGCGATCTTAAACAAGCACTCGGGTCGAGTCAAATGCGTTTCTTTTGTGTCAACTTTAAGATAGGGTACTGGCTTAGGATTTTAAGATAGTGTAGCTCGAAACTCGTGCAGTGCTCCTAATCGAGTACTCATAGTGTGTAGAAATAGCATAGATTCAATTTTTCTTTATGCTCGTAGTTTATACTTTTCTACATTTGTAAATACTGTTTGGGCTACTCAATTTGGCTGAATCTAGAGCAATCGAACGGTAGTGTAGGAATGTGTGTAGCCGGCACTAGCCTCTTATTGCTTGAGTCGGGAGGAAAGATCATCTTTCTTGGTGGCTAAGAACTTTCCCCCAAGCCACTCTTGAAGCTTTGGTGCATGGTTAGTCGAGCATGAGCGTGAGGTAGGTCATCATTTTGGCTAGTTTGAGCTTTTTGTACCTAGTCCTAGCCGCTAACCATTGAAAGCCAAATTTGTGCCTACCCATCCTTTGTTTCAGCTCCACTTTCATTCACCAAAGCCTAAAGCCAACCCTCCTATCACAACCAAATCTTTGAGCTTGATTGAAGTTAATATTTTGATGTGTTATGATATGTGGAATACATGTGATGTGGTGATGAATTCCTGAAAATTTTAAGTGCTAAATGTGGGGATTGCTAAAAAAAAGGGAAGAAAAAAAAAGTGAAAAAGAAAATCAAAATGAATTACAATGAGAATTGGAATCCCCATCTTGTTTTTCAATTTTCGGTCGAGTTAGGCCGTGTGCACACCCAATTTTCAAGCTATGTCTGGGGGTGTGTCACACGTGTATATCTAAGTGGCTGTTTGGGTTTAGCTTATTGTTCACTCGCTTTGGTTGCGTGTGGCCTCCAAGTTTATCATTGACTACCAAACCTTAGCCTAAGCCTCATTCTATCCTACAACTCCTACATATTCACGTTTGAGTCTAACTAGCATCGTGGATAGAGTGCAAACAGACAAGCGTATGGTCCCCGACATTGGTGGATTCCTTTGGAGGTGATCCCGAGCCTCAGTCTTTGGCAATGCAAAACTCAGTGGCCTGCCTGCTTTCTTCCTACATATGACCGAACGATTCTCCAGCATTCCTAATTTGAGTAGCTACAATATCTATTTACATATGTCGAAATTTATAAGCTCCGTAGCATAATTATAAAGTTTGTCTATTTTTTTTCTATGCCGAGGTAGTTTTTGATTTCTCATTTTCTTTATTTATAAATTGCTAAGCCAGCTAGCTATTTTCGAGTCCACGGAGAGATGATTTGCTCGGGACGAGCAAATGTAAAAGTCTGGTGGTGTGATGAGTCCGATTTATATAGGGATTTTCGGGCTCATCTGGGCTTGTTTTCTCACGTGTGCAGTGCATTTTAACTGCATATCAATTATATTTGCATCGTTCGGTCTTTGACCTCATTGTGCATTATTTTGGCCCCGAGGGTGTGCAATTGCGCATACTGTTGTTAGGGGTAAGCCCTTGGTGCTCCTCGTGTTCCTTTCTACTGTTTTGATTGTTTTTCTATGCTGTTGGAGGGTACTCTGATGTAGGCCACTCCCTAAAGAAATTAAGACATGAAAAGACAAAAGGATTCCTAAGGGGAATTTAAGCGAACACGTGGTGTGCGCTCAAAACTCGAAATTTCGGCAGAGTTTTGTTTAAAATATCGCGATCTCACAAGGGGGAAAATCCCACCCAAACCTGCATGAACATACACATATACTAATATCATAACCTAACCATACATCTAGCATCGCATCACAAACATTTTCCATCCACATGGAGAGTGATCCGGACTAAATCTTCGATTCAGAAATTAGTCCAAATGCAACCCCCAAAACAAAACCATACGAGGATATACCAAATCCTCTTGATCCATTTGAAACCAAAGGCTACACAAACCCCGTTTTGCAAACGTCCAAGGGGACCTACCCTTACGAAAATCTTCGCGAAAATCGGATATAAAAGCAACAACAATTTCAGATTTTATGAATGCAGGACTTGAATCAATTTTTAGGATAAAACTTGAAACCAAAGTCTCCAATAACTCACAAGGTTAAGAAGAATATCACACAAGTTTATGGGTAGAAATTCGTTACCAAGAAATAAGAAATTAGAGAGGAGGTGAGGAAGGGGAAGAGCAAGATAGTGGTGGAAGAGTCGCACTTCCACGGGCCACCGGAGTCACACCGGATGGGGAGAACCGAGCTGCCTTCTTCGGAGTCAGACTGGAGGAGGGAGGAGGTCGTCGGAGTGGCAAGAGGATGCCACCAAGAGGGCGGTAGTAGCAGCCGATCGGCTTCTTCCTGGAGTTGGGTTCGAGTTCGGCCAGGCCGGGAGAAACGGGGAGGGGCGGCTTAAGCAAACTGAAATTAGGTTAGGAGTCTTTTTTTCTCTTCAATTCATTACCTCCTTCTCTACATCTCCACATATATATAAGCTTACTACACCACTCCATCCAACCCTTCAATCCAAAACAACTAATCCTAGCCACTAATAATGTTTTAATCAAGAAGGGAAATAAAAAACATCATAATAAAGAGGCTTATGAAAATAACTTATGAAAATAAAGATAGAAGGATTATAATATTATTTCAAAATGAAATAATCATTATAATCATAATGACGTGATGAAATGCCGGCGACGGCGGTGGCAGAGGCGATGACGGTTGCGGCAACGACTCTCAATGTCCATGAACATGTAGCGGCGACGATCAAACGAGAGGTACATGTGGTGGAGGCGACGAAGGTTGCGGCAACGACCATCTATGTCCATGAACATGTTGCGGCGGCGATCAAAAGAGAGTTCCATGTCGGCACGAGCAAATGGTGGGGCATCCTCGCCATCAATCGCCACTCCCTAAAGAAATTAAAACACGAAAAGACAAAAGGATTCCTAAGGGGAATTTAAGCGAACACGTGGTGTGCACGCAAAACTCGAAATTTTGGCAGAGTTTTGTTTAAAATATCGCGATCTCACAAGGGGGAAATTCCCACCCAAACATGCACGAACATACACATATACTAATATCATAACCTAACCATACATCTAGCATCACATTACAAACATTTTCCATCCACATGGAGAGTGATACGGACTAAAGCTTCGATTCGGAAATTAGTTCAAATGCAACCCTCAAAACAAAACCATACGAGGATATACAAAATCCTCTTTATCCATTCAAAACCAAAGTCTACACAAACCTCGGTTTGCAAACGTCCAAGGGGACCTATCCTTAGAGAAATCTTCGCGAAAATCGGATATAAAAGCAATAACAATTTCAGATTTTATGAATGCAGGACTTGAATCAATTTTTAGGATAAAACTTGAAACAAAAGTCTCCAATAACTCACAAGGTTAAGAAGAATATCACACAATTTTAGGGGTAGAAATTCGTTACCAAGAAACCAGAAATTAGAGAGGAGGTGAGGAAGGGGAAGAGCAAGATAGTTGTGGAAGAGTCGTACTTCCACGGGCCACCGGAGTCACACTGGATGGGGAGAACCGAGTCGCCTTCTTCAGAGTCACACTAGAGGAGGGAGGAGGTTGCCGTAGTGGCAATAGGATTCCACCAAGAGGGCGGCATCAGCAGCCAATCGACTTCTTCATGGAGTCGGGTTAGTGTTCGGCCGGGCTGAGAGAAACGGGGAGGGGGCGGCTTAAGCAAACCGAAATTAGGTTCGAAGTCTTTTTTTTCTCTTCAACTCATTACCTCCTTCTCTACATCTCCACATATATATAAGCTTACTACACCACTCCATCCAACCCTTCAATCCAAAATAACTAATCCTAGCCACTAAAAATGTTTTAATCAAAAAGGGAAATAAAAAACATCATAATAAAAGGCTTATGAAAATAACTTATGAAAATAAAGATAGAAGGATTATAATATTATTTCAAAATGAAATAATCATTATAATCATAATGACGTGACAAAATGCCGGCAGAGGCGGTGGCGGAGGCGACGACGGTTGCGGCAACGACCATCAATGTCCACAAACATGTAGCGACAACGATCAAATTAGAGGTCCATATGGTGGAGGCGACGACGGTTGCGGCAACGACAATCAATGTCCATGAACATGTAGCGGCGGTGATCAAAAGAGAGGTCCATGTCGGCACGAGCAAATGGCGGGGCATCCTCGCCATCAATCCTCCCCCGCTCGAAATCACTCATCCCTGATGAGTGGCAAGGTAAAGAATAGCAAGGGACATCAGCATCCACAGGTGGCATAGCAAGAGAGGACATCCACGGGGAAGGACTAGCAGTGCGGGCATCCACATCAGAACAAAACCTATCATGAGCAAGAACAACAGGAAACCTCGTAGATGTGTCAGCAAAAAGAAAAGTAGTACGAATCTTACCATCCAATGTGAGAACAAGTAAACCCAAATGGAAGAGCGACACGGAAAAAATCTCACCTCTCAACCCAAGAGAATTTGAAGTAGAAGAGAGAAATGTCGGAGAAAGCCGCTCATATGGAGACCAGATTTGCAAAATTAAATCCAAAAAATTGAAATGCGGCGAAAAACCAATTGCATCGTAAAAATCCAAAGAAATTGCATTAAACCCAAAATTCTTGAAAATCATGAAAGGATCGAAGCTCCAATGTAATAATTTTGTTACGGAACCCGAAGGTATCCACTCGGGGGCTAACCAGACTAAATTAGAATCAACAATTATGTAGTCAGAAGCTCTCAAAGGGGAACGAACTTGAAAGTGATGCCACTCATAGCCACTGGAATAAGGCAACGATATGTGTACATGCAGTTCGTACCAGGATGGACGAAAGATATGTGCAATTTTATTTGGCAGGTAACAATATCCTGAGGACACCAAATCAATAGGCACAGTTGCCGTGAAAACATACGCAGTGGCAAATGAAAACATGCCCGCCGGCGGATACTCACTAATACATAGCCCACTAGTCATATCAAACGGAGGTGCTAATAACGACAATTTTACTAAGTGGATCAGGTAAAAGAAAATCATGTCCTAACAAGTCCGCTAATCGATCCAAAAGTACGGCTCCCTCGCAAGGTAAATCTTCCAACTCAGTAGGTAAATAAGCTAACTCTGGGACATCGTACGGTTCCTCAACTATCATAGAATATGAGCCTGAAATATGGTCAAGGGGAGGTGGGTAAATCCCAGGGATGGGTATCTCAGAGGAGACATCATCATCCAGGTCACTAGGATATCCAATCTCCTCATCGTCACTACAGTCGTCAGAACAATCGGCATCGCCCTCAGTGGCTAAAAGAGACAAAGCCCTAGGCTTTGTGGGGCACTCCACGGCATAGTTGCCAATCACTCCACAAGAATAACATGTAGCATTCTCCTTGCAACTCTTAACTATTTGCCTATGCTTAACCCGCAGTTTTATAGCATCCCTAGTAGAGACAATGATAGGTGGCGGGACAGAGGACCTAACCTTTTTCTTCTCAATAATGGTATGTGTAAAAGTGCTCGAAATAGTCAGATCTTGGCGGAGCAAGGATCTAGCGTGAGGCTTATAGTCATTCCTGAAAGTGAGGGTAAGATCTACCTGTACTCTAGAGGGGGGGGGGGTGAATAGAGTATATTAAAATAATTTTCCAAATTAAAAAATTATTCAGCAGTGGAAGACTTGATTTATATATATATATATATCTGTGTATTGTGCTTGCAGAGAATGAAACAAACTAAAGCAAGAAGTAAAAAACATAGCACACTGCAAATAAATCACAGCAACCAGAAGACACAAGGATCTATAGTGGTTCCCCAATCAACCTTGGTACATCCACTCTTCTATCACCCTAGGTAGGAATCCACTACAGGAATAGTTGATCAGGTGTCCTGGGCACCAATGAGCTTTTTATAAGGTGCTCAAAAACAAAAACAGATTTTTTGATAAGGTGTCTTTCCACCACTGAGTTTTGACAAGGTCTCAAAAACCAACCACAAAACTTTTGAAGGGAGTTTTGAGTAACCCTTTTATAGTAGAATGAAAGAAAAAGAAAGAGTCATGTTCTTCTCTATCAACAGTCAAAGAGAAGACTAGTGGATTGTTATTGTCAAAGCTCCCCCTGAAATTTGTAGTTGTTCGGGAAAAGAAGCTTTGCACAAGGGGATAGGCCTTCAATATGTTTGAGATCTCCAGTAAAGAATGATTTCAACAAAAGATGAAATGTGATGTGTCTTGAGTCCTTGATTGATGAAGCCTTTGAACACTTGAATCAGAAGAGATCTTGAAAGAATAGAGGAATTCTTTTCTGTGTGGTGATCTCCTTTAGCGTTGTATTCCTTGTGCTCTGTATGAATTCTAACTTGTAATCCTGTAGACTTGGTGTCTAAAACTATTCCTTAGAATGATGATATCTCATATATCTTTCTCAAATGATTCTGAAGAGATATATTGAAAAACAGCCTTGTAGATAGCCGTTAATCAGTCATAAATGACTTCCTTAAATGATTTTTTTCTCTGGAGGAAAGTCTTAAGAGACATTCCATTTTGTATTTCTTGAAACTTGCTCCAGATTAATTGAAACAGCTACAAAATCCTTTAAAATAAATGCTGGATATGAATCAGATTGAATTCCATAACTGACTGAATTTGAATTCCTAAAATCGTCAATCTCTCAAGAAAAGTCGTCGATCTGAGCTTGACTATTGTCGACCTGAGCTCAGAGACTTGAACTAGACTTGAAACAGAAATCATCGATCTAAGCTCAACTATCGTCGACCTGAGCTCAAAGATTGGATTTTGACTAGAGACAAAAAAATCGATCTGAGCTTGGAAATCGTCGAACCGAGTTCGACGACTCGTTAAACTGAGCTCAGAGATAGTCGAACTGAGTTCGACGCCTCGTCGACCTGAGCTCGATGATAAGTTTCCTTAGTCTTCTGCACTTGTATTCTGAATCTAGAAGGTCTTGGGGGCAGCTTTCAAACCTAAGTTCTAAGCCTTAGACCTATTCTAGTTGACCTTTAAAACTATACAATGAGGTCAAGACATTTTCCTAAGGACATAGTGATCCTTGCCCAAATCAGTAATAGGGTGTTCCAACAATCTCCCCCTATTTCGGTTTAGGATTACTATTTACATGACATGGGAATTAAAAAGCATATAAGCAGAAACAAAAGCAAATACAATATTGCAGAAGAATGAATTGCAGCATTGCAGAAGCACATATAGTATCACAAAAGATAGTCATAATTAAATATATACTGTCAGCTTACACAGTTACTCCTTATCTTTGCTCTTTTTGAATAAGATTTCTCTGTTTGGATTGAGAGCTTCCTTCTTGGATCTCCTATCATCAGCAGCACCTAGAGAGGTTTGAGATTTAGGTCTGGGAACAACAGCCTCTGGGTGTAGCTTCATATAACTTTCTGGATCAAAGAATTTCCTGGAGGAGTATCTTTCAAGTTATAGAGTAGTGATATTTGATGTATCTATTCCCTATTCCCTTGCCTTCTTTATTTGATCCAAAGCAGCCAACTCTTTCATCCTTGTAGTTCAAGAAAGGGGATTATTTTCTGGATCTTCAAAGGGGACATAAGGTTCATATCTATTGATTGTATCTGCAGGAGGAGCTCTTGAAGTAACAATTTCTTTCAGCTTGTAAGGGAAAGGACCTGAAGTTAAATCAATGGGGCCTTGTCCTTCCCTGTGATAAGGATGTTGTCTTGATATTTCTCTGGAATGACCTCTGTAACCTCTTTGGTTTCCTCTGTACTGGCCTCTCCTCGATTGGTAGCCTCTTTGTTGATAACCGCTTGATTGGGATCTGTCTTGAGCTTGAGAGGAACTTTGAGTTTTAGCAAATGAGGAGTGTGAAGTAGAACCTCCACCAGTTCCTGCATCTGGTGAAGGAGGAGGAGGAGCAGGATGATGGTGAGATGATCCTTTGTCAAACTTTCTCTTCTTCTTCATTGCCTTCAGCTGGTTCTTTGAGAATTGCATCCAAGGTTCAGTTATAGGACAGTAATGCAGAATATAATATGGAATGTCATTATTATCCTTTACTTTCTCTAGAGGAACTCTTTTCAATGATTTGCTTCTAGCTTTCCTCTTCCTTACAATGGTTGTAGAGGAGTCATCAGAATCAGTTCTGAACTTGTCACTATCTGAGCTCTGAGTATTGTCATACAATTCATCAATCCTTTTGATATACTCTTTCTGTTGTTTGGATTGTTCAGTTGAAGCAGCAGCAGCAGTGACAGAAGTAGCACTAACAGACACATTGGTATAAACAGTAGTAGCAATAGAAATAACTGGGGCAGCAGGAGCATCAGATACAGAAACAATAACATCAGTAACAGCAGGCTCATCAACATGAACAGCAGGCTCTGAAACATTAGCCTCTTTCATCAGCAAATCATCAGCAATATCAGAACAGACTTCCTCAACAGCAGTAGCAGAATCAGCATTCACAATATCAGCAAAAATAACACTTTCCAAAGCCTTTATAGAATTGATATATGAGGATATCAGGTTGGAATCACAACTGAAAATAGGCACAATGGCCTTAGTAAGGTCTTCAGCTTCATGAGCTTGAAGATGTCTGCTGGCGAGAGCATCAAATTCTGAAAGCAGTGTCTTGAGGTCAACTGTACTGAAGGAAAGCACTGGATCTGAGGCTGGAGAAGCTGGCACTACTACATCTGAAGCAGGCAGCATCTCTTCTTCATGTGGCATCTCCCCCTTCCTAGATTCAGTATGCACTTGATCAAGGCACCCCATAGAAAGGATTGCCTGAGGAGAACATAAGGAGGAGAGATTCGCAGATAAGTCCTGGATAGACTGAAGGCGTGGAGCCATGGAGGTCTCCAGCAAGAGTGTTAGCCTGGGAGCTAACAACTCATAGAGCTTATCTGCTAAAGCTGGAAGATCTACTTGCATAAGTGATACTTGAGTAGAGGTAGATGATAGGGTTGCAGAAGTAGATGGTGTTGGAGGAGCTACTAAGATGTGGAGAAATTATGTGGATGGCAGTGAAATGGATGGTTGTGATATGGGGATGGTTGTGATGGAAGTCACTGGGATGGAGATGGATGGAGTGAAGGATGGTTGAGCTAGAATGTCTTGAAGTAATTGTTGGTAAGAGGTAGTTGATGATGGGGGCTAAAGGGGTGAGGAATGAGAATCATCCAAGAAGGAGTCATCTAAGAGATTGAAGGATGGAAGATGGATGGATGAGTCAATGTCGAGGTGTGGATAATAGTGTAGAGGATGGAAATGGTCTACAGAAGTTGCTGGTGGTGGAGAAGAAGTTGAGATTGGAGAAGAAATGGTGATGGGGGATGAAATTGAAGTGGTGATGGTTGAAGAAACAATGGTTGAAGATGGTGGAGATGAGGAGGAGGCAGGCAATTCTTCCAAGGGGGCAGCTGCCTGAGGGGAAGTGACCTATATAGTCCTTGTGCCTGAAGTTGAGACAACTGCAGGAGCTCTGCTTGGTTTGACAATTTGTCTATCCCACCTTCCAAAGAGGGCACAGGATAGTCTCTTAGAGGCATTGATGTGCATGCCACTGGAGACAAGCAGCTCAGGGACCTGTTATGCATAAACATGCCTAGAATCCTCCAAAAATTCACAAAATTTTTGTTCACCTTTTTCTTAATTAAATTAAAGAATATCTCCCCCCAATTTAAATGTTTCTTATCTACTAATGCACCCATTAAACAAAATTGATACCTGGAGATGGTATCATGAGCAGAATGCTTTGCCAGCAACACTTTTCCCACAACATCTGCTAGGAATCTATATTCTACTGACAAATTTTTCTTAAGAATCTTGTTAGGGTTTGCTGCTGAGTGACCCATTCGATTTAGCATACTAGCAAATTCCTCTCAAGATAACTCTATAGAATCATGCCCAGTACTCAACTGAAAAACATCTGTTAAGAGAGCAGGTGTTAGGGATACCTGTGTTCCCGATATTGTTCCAACCACTGTGTTCTGATCCAGGTTATGCGCAGTATACTCCCACTCCTTGATTTCATCTGCCGCCAGTTTCATTCTTGTGGACATGATATAAACCAACTATTGATCTTTGAAAAATTCCAGAACGTCTTTAAATACTTGATCACTGCCCTCAAAAGAATCCATGTCAATGTCAAAACCCGTGTCGAACTTCATTGCTGCTAAAACGGCAACAGAGACAGTCATTGTTACCTGCAAAAATGAACAAACAAGATCAAGTGCAGAGATGTTTGGAGGGAAAGAAAATCTCTGCAGAAAGTATGAAAGCGCAAAAGAGAACGACGGCCGAAAAATAAATTTTATATTAGGGTTCGACGCAGAAAAGGAAAAATCGTTGAACTCAGTTCGACGATCTGGGTTTCTAAAGGAATCTGAAGGGTCTTTAACATCGTCGATCTCCGTTCGATGATATTGGAGAGCATCGAGCTCCGATTGATGATCTCTGACCGGAAAGAGATAGCTTAGTACTATCTAGAAAACGCTGAACTCCGGTCGACGATTTCTGAGAACGTCGACCTCCGTAGCGCAGTTCAGAGATCAGAAACAGCCTATAGACACTAGAAAAATCAAGTTTTTAGCCTAGTCTTGGTCATTTTTAGAGTTTTAAAATCTTTGATCTTAATTAAACTTCCTCCATCTAACATTCCTAACTGATTCAGAAAGAAGGTGTGTTTCTTTTCATCCAATGGTTTGGTGAAAATATCTCCTCTTTGCAAATCAGTTGGGATATATTAAAGTTCAATTTTATTCTTCTCAACATTATCCCTTTAAAAGTGATGCCTAATCTCCATATGTTTTGTCCTACTATGGAGGACTGGATTTTGTGCTATAGAGATAGCACTGGTGTTATAACAAAATATTTTTAAATTTTCTAAGTTATAACCATAGTCTAGGAGCTGATTTTGAATCAACAAAATCTGTGAGCAACAACTACCTACCTCCATGTATTCAGCTTCAGCAGTTGATATGGACACAGATGTTTGTTTCTTACAAAACCAGGAGACAAGTCTGTCACCAAGAAACTGGCAAGTTCCACTGGCTCTTTTCCTGTCTACTCTACATCCAACATAATCAGCATCTGAAAATCCAGTTAATTCCAATCCTGAGTCTTTTGGATACCAGAGACCTATATTTGGACAACTTTTCACATACCTAAGAATCCTTTTTACTAATGTTAGTTGTGACTCTCTAAGGCTTACTTGGAATCTAGCACATATACATATAGCAAACATTATGTCAGGTCTACTAGCTGTAAGGTACAATAGAGAGCCAATCATTGCTCTATATGTTATCTGATCAACAGGTTTCCCATGTTCATCAGCATCTAATACAGTATTAGTAGGCATAGGTGTTTTCATAGAGGATGCTTCAGATATACCAAATTTCTTAACCAACTCTTTTGCATACTTGGTTTGAGAAATGAATATGCCATCAGCATGCTGTTTGACTTGCAATCCTAGAAAGAAGGAAAGCTCACCTATGCTACTCATTTCAAATTTAGAATGCATTTGGTTGGAAAAACCTTTGCACAAATTTTAATCAGTAGATCCAAAAATAATGTCATCTACATATATTTGTACTAGTAGGATATTGGACTTATGGGTTCTAATAAAAAGAGTTTGGTCTATTTTACCCCTTATAAACTCATTTTTCAAAAGAAAGCATGCTAAGGTCTCAGACCATGCTCTAGGAGCTTGCTTGAGGCCATATAATGCTTTGTGCAATTTAAAAACATAATCAAGATGAGTTGGAGAGATAAAACCTGGGGGTTATCTAACATAGACGTTTTCCTTGATGTCTCCATTGAGAAATGCACTCTTCACATCCATTTGATAGACCTTGAATCCCTTGTGTGCTGCATAAGCTAGAAATATTCTTATGGCCTCCAACCTTGTAATTGGTGCAAAGGTCTGGTCATAATCTATTCCTTCTTCTTGTGAGTATCCTTATGCAACTAGCCTTTCCTTGTTCCTTACAATGATTCCTTGATCATACAGCTTGTTTCTGAACACCCATTTTGTTCCAACAATGGAATGATCCTTTGGCCTTGGCACTAGTTCCCAAACTTGGTTCCTTTCAAATTGATGTAACTCCTCTTGCATTGCAATGATCTAGTGTTGATCTTATGCATCTTGTATGGATTGAGGCTTAATTTGAGATAAAAAGCAGGTGTGCATAAGATTTTGGTTGACCTGATTTCTGGTTTGCACACCAGCTGAGATTTCTCCAATCACTTGGGAGATTGGATGATCTCTTGATGTTACTAAATCAACAGGGGGTGTTGATGGTTCACCAACTTGTGTTGTTGTTTCCTCTTGTGGAACAACAACTGGCTCTTCAAGATAATTCTCACCAAGATGTTGAGTGCCCTCTTCATCTTCACTACTTTCACCTCTTTGTTGGATAGGTGAATGTGTTGTATCCTTTTCCATAATATGTAACCTGTCCAAATTTTTTGAAAGAGAATGTACCTGCAAAGGTTCTATGGTAGAAGTATTCTTCTCCTTATAAGACATGTTAGTTTCATCAAAAGATACATGAACAGATTCTTCAATTTTAAGAGAAGATTTGTTATACACCCTATAAGCTTTACTGATCATGGAGTATCCCAGAAACACTCCTTCATCAGCTTTGGCTTGAAATTTTGCTATGTACTTCTTGTCATTATTGTGTATATAACAAATACAACCAAAAATCTTCAAATAATCTACTTTAGGTTTCTTCCCTTTGAGTAATTCATAGGGAGTCTTGCCCTTTAGCTTATATATCAAACTTCTATTCAACACATAGTTTGAGGTGTTCACTGCCTCTGCCCAAAAGGATAGAGGAAGGTGAGCATCTGTCAACAATGTAGTAGCAGATTCAATAAGGGTTCTATTTTTTCCTTTCAGCTACCCCATTTTGTTTAGGAGTTCTAGGAGCTGAGAAAGTGTGTATGATCCCTTCACTCTGACAGAACTCTTGCATAAGAAGAGAATCAAACTCTGTCCCATGATCACTCCTAATCAGGGCAATGTGAGTATTGAACTCAATCTGTATGCATTTGAGAAACTCTGTCAAACACTTAAAGTTATCAGACTTCTTCCTCAGAAAGAACACCCATGTGAATCTAGAGAAGTCATCTACAACCACTAAAGTGTAAGATTTCCCTCCTAGGCTTTGTACTGCAATGGGTCCAAAAAGATCCATGTGTAACAGATACAAGATCCTAGGTGAATCACTCTTATTAAGTGACTTAAAGCTATTTTTTGTTTGCTTGCCTAACTAACAAGCCCTACAAATTCCTTCCTTCTTGTAGGGGCCAGAAGGTAGTCCTCTAACAAGGTTATCCTTGGATAGCCTAGCAATAGTTCTAAGGTTTATATGTCCTAATCTCTTATGCCAAATTTCATTTGGTTTACTAACAGAGTTGAATAAGCAAATATCTACCTTAGTTGAATGAAAATCTACAAGATAAATGTTACCTTTCCTTTTACCTATCAACACAGTTGTGTTGTCCTCTGATTTGATTTTGCATGAGGATTTGTTGAATATCACCTGGTAGCCTTCATCATATAGTTGACTGATGCTGATTAAATTGTGCTTCAGTCCTTCCACATAGGATACCTTTTCGAATGTGACTGAGCAAATTTGGACTGCACCATATCCCTTGGTCTGTACAAAGTTTGAATCCCCAAATATGACTTTGGGTCCAAGCTTGGCTTTTAAGGATGTTAAATTATCCTTGCTTCCAGTCATATGCTTAGAGCACCCACTATCCAAATACCATTGCTGGTTCAATGTTGGATAGGTCTTCACCTGCACATAAAACAATTTATTTGTTTTTGACCCAGTTTACCTTGGGCCTAGGTT
Source organism: Platanthera zijinensis (assembly GCA_039513925.1). Taxonomy (NCBI): domain Eukaryota; kingdom Viridiplantae; phylum Streptophyta; class Magnoliopsida; order Asparagales; family Orchidaceae; genus Platanthera; species Platanthera zijinensis. The sequence continues at coordinate 170,466,730 of CM077088.1, forward strand.
GATAACCTTTAAATTCTGAAATAAAAGACATCCCTGGCTGACTCTTATAACCTTAAGGATGATATCTCCTAGGAGGTATTATCCATTCAGTATAAGGGTTAAAGCTTTGGGATGTAGGACCACTAGGATTGAATTTTGATTTACCTTTAAAAGTTTGTTCAAAGCTATAATCTCTGTTCGACGATCTCTGAGCTGAGTTCGACGATCTTGGGTCAGATCGTCGAGCTCCATTCGAAGATTGGCTTTGCCAAAGTTCAGAGTTCGGCGATCGTCGACCTGAGTTCGACGATTCAGCTTGAGATCGCTGAGCTCTGTTTCGCGATCGTCGAGCTATGTTCGACATTTTCTGTTGAATTGTGTTTTTCTTAGGTAAATCAGGATTCTTCCTAGCTACCTCTACAACACTGTTTCCATTATCGGAGATAAATTTAATTTGGGTTGTTAACACTATAGGTTGGCTGGATAAAGCACCAAGGCCCAGTATACTGTTAAGTCATGAGTTCACTGTGCTTGTGATGTCCATCAGTCTGATGCTTCTCCCATTGAGGGATTCTTCAAACTTCTTTGCCTGGGATAGTTCACTCTTCAGTGAAGCTATCTCCTCCCTACAACATTCCAACTCCTTAGAGAGATTGAGGTAATCTGATTTCAAAGTGCTATGTTCAGATAATTGATTTTTGAGGGAGAAAATCTCTTTCTCAGACTTTAGCAGGTCTAAACAAAGTGCCTTAATTTCAGATTTAAAGTCCTCTGAATTGAAATCACAAGAATCTATTACCTGATCTTCTTCAGCTTCATGTTCAGATTCAGATTCTAACTCTTGTTCTTCATCAGAATTATGTTGAGAGGCATTGATAGCCATCATGCAGAACTCCTTCTCTTGAGAATCATCTTCATCATCACTTGAACTTGATGATGCCTTTGATTCTTCTTCAGTTACACTCAAGGTTTCAGCTACAAATCCCTTCCTGGTGTGTGTGTTCTTGCTGGAGGAGGATTTGTCATTGTTGTTTCTCCTAAAATCCTTATCTCTTCTCCTGACTTTCTTTTCTTTCCTGTCCTTATTTTGATTATCTGGACAGTCAGGCAAAATGTGGCCTGGTTTCCTGCATCAAAAACTAATAATTTCTTTGTTATTGGATTTGTCATACCCTGGGTTTTCATGGCCTCTGGATGACCTTTTCCTGAAATCTTTCCTGGCCATCGTGTAAAATCTCTTGGCCAGTAGACTCAATAGCTCTTCATTGCCTGTGACTTTGTCTTCTGGCTGTTCTTCTGTAGATTTGAAAGCAATGGTCTTCTCCTTCCTTGTTGCTGGAGAAGCTATCTTTTGCTCTTCTTCTCTATTCTTGATAAGCAGCTCATAAGACTTCAGCTTGCCCAACAAAGCTTCAGTAGTGATCTCATTTAGTCTTCTTGCATCCTTGATTGGCCAGATCCTTGAATCTCAAGTGCTGGGGAAGCACATTAGGATCTTATCATTGAGTTCAGTCAATGAGATCTCCTTATCCAAGGTCTTTAGTTCACTGACAATTAGACTGAGTCTGTTGTACATGTCAGCAACAGACTCAGTTTCTACCTTCTTGAAATTATCATACTGGGTTATGAGATGGGATCTTCTATCCATTCTTTCATCAGCTGATCCTGACACATGCTCAGATAGCTTGTCCCAAATTTCTTTTGCTGAGTTGCATTCAGCCACCTTTTGAAATATGTCATCAGACATAGTCTGGGCTAATATGTTCATTGCCTTGGCATCAGCAACTTTCCACTTTTTGATTTCTGCATCTGTTCCTGAAGGGGGTGGAACAACACTTGTACTTGTACTTGCTAGAGGTCTTGGACACACTGTCAAAATAGAATTAAAGATGTCCTCATCAATAGAATTCATATATAATTTAATCCTTGCCTTCCAAAGTGCAAACTTAGAAAGGTGGCACACTGGAGGTCTTGTGCTAGCATAATATTTGTTCTGTGCCATGGTTTTATATGAAAATAAATATAATAAAAGTAATAACCCTCTATTAAAGATTGATCTTATCAGAGATCTTTTGGTTCAGGTGTTAGCCTGTAAAACAACCAATCTGATGAGGATTTAGTTGTTGAATAACCAACCTCCCTCTGATACCAATTGAAAGTGAGGGTAAGATCTACCTTTACTCTAGAGGGGGGGGGGGTGAATAGAGTATATTAAAATAATTTTCAAAATTAAAAAATTATTCAGCAGTGGAAGACTTGATTTATATATATATATGTGTATTGTGCTTGTAGAGAATGAAACAAACTAAAGCAAGAAGTAAAAAAACACAGAACACAGCAAATAAAACACAACAACCAGAAGACAAAAGGATCTATAGTGGTTCCCCAATCAACCTGGGTACATCCACTCTTCTACCACCCTAGGTATTAATCCACTGCAGGAATAGTTGATCAGGTGTCCTATGCACCAATGAGCTTTTGATAAGGTGCTCAAAAACCAAAACAGATTTTTTGATCAGGTGTCTTGCCACCACTGAGTTTTGACAAGGTCTCATAAACCAACCACAAAACTTTTGAAGGGAGTTTTGAGTAACCTTTTTACAGCAGAATGAAAGAAAAAGAAAGAGTGGGTGTTCTTCTCTGTCAACAGTCAAAGAGAAGACTAGTGGATTGTTGTTGTAAAAGCTCTCCCAAAAATTTATAGTTGTTCAGGAAAAGAAGATTTGCACAGGGTGATAGGACTTCAGTATGTTTGAGATCTCCAGCAAAGAATGATTTCAACAAAAGCTGAAATGTGATGTGTCTTGAGTCCTTGATTGATTAAGTCTTTGAACACTTGAATCAGAAGAGATCTTGAAAGAATAGAGGAATTCTTTTCTGTGTGGTGATCTCCTTTAGTGTTGTATTCCTTGTGTTCTCTATGAATTCTAACTTGTAATCCTGTAGATTTGGTGTCTCAAAAACTATTTCTTAGAATGATGATATCTCATATATCTTTCTCAAATGATTCTGAAGAGATATATTGAAAAACAACCTTGTAGATAGCTGTTAATCAGTCATAAATGACTTCCTTAAATGATATTTGTCTCTAGAGGAAAGTCCAAAGAGACATTCCATTTTTTCTTCCTTGAGACTTGCTCTAGATTAATTGAAACGGCTACAAAATCCTTTGAAATAAATGCTAGATATGAATAAGATTGAATTCCATAACTGACTGAATTTGAATTCCTGAAATCGTCGATCTCTAAAGAAAAGTCGTCGATCTGAGCTCGACTATCGTCGACCTGAGCTCAGAGACTAGAACTAGACTTGAAACAGAAATCGTCGATATGAGCTCAACTATCGTCGACCTGAGCTCAGAGATTGGATTTTGGCTAGAAACAGAAACGTCGATCTAAGCTCGGAGATCGTCGAACCGAGTTCGACGACTCGTTGAACTTTGCTCAGAGATAGTCGAACTGAGTTCGACGCCTCGTCAACCTTAGCTCGACGATAAGTTTCCTTAGTCTTCTGCACTTGTATTCTAAATTTAGAAGGTCCTGGGGGCAGCTTTCAAACCTAAGTTCTAAGCCTTAGACCTATTCTAGTTGACCTTTAAAACTATACAATGAGGTCAAGACATTTTCCTAAGGACATAGTGATCCTTGCCCAAATCAGTAATAGGGTGTTCCAACAATTCCTTTGATCAGAAACGGGTCTAGTGCCTAGGCGGAGAGAAATAAAATCATGAGACGTCCTCATACGGGAGTACGAGGGAACATGCTGGTTCGATGTAGGCAAAACCTTAGGCGGCGACTCACTCAGATAATAAGAAGACAGAGAGTGGCAGTATGGAGGGTAATACTCATCCATTAATAAATTCTTCATAATCTTCGAACCTACAAGTGAGCCATCGAGGGATGCCCCAAAACGTCTCTCCTCATTGAGCCAGAAGGTCTGGGCTCGACCAAATAATTGAAGTTTTGCAACGGGAATCCTGTGGGGGTCCACAAGATGATATTGCTCAAAATAATGTTCTATATCCCTTACCCAACATAAAAATACTCGCGGATCACCTAACCCATCATAGGTCGGAGCAGGAACTCTAACAGGCCTAGAGGTGTGCGGTGGTGGTGTCAAATATTGGGCTAACATAACGTTATGCTCAACGAATGAAAGTGAGTGTGCGGAACTCCCAATGTGCGCCATAGCGGACCAACGGGAAAACTCAAACACAGTAAACACGTTAAAAAAAAATTTATATAACTAAAAATAAAAATTTTAAAACCAACGAAACGTGCCTAAGTGCAAAAAAAACAGGGTAGCTTGGAACGAGCAGATCCTTGCCATGTTGAGAAATTGGCAAACCTCCCTCTGATACCAAATTTATGTAGGCCACTCCCTAAAGAAATTAAAACACGAAAAGACAAAAGGATTCCTAAGGGGAATTTAAGCGAACACGTGGTGTACGCGCAAAACTCTAAATTTTGGCAGAGTTTTGTTTAAAATATCGCGATCTCACAAGGGGGAATTTCCCACCCAAACCTGCACGAACATACACATATACTAATATCATAACCTAACCATACATCTAGCATCGCATCACAAACATTTTCCATCCACATAGAGAGTGATCCGGACTAAAGCTTCGATTCGGAAATTAGTCCAAATGCAACCCTCAAAACAAAACCATACGAGGATATACCAAATCCTCTTGATCCATTCGAAACCAAAGGCTACACAAACCCCGGTTTGCAAACATCCAAGGGGACCTACCCTTACGGAAATCTTCGCGAAAATCGGATATAAAAGCAATAACAATTTCAGATTTTATGAATGCAGGACTTGAATCAATTTTTGGATAAAACTTGAAACCAAAGTCTCCAATAACTTACAAGGATAAGAAGAATATCACACAAGTTTAGGGGTAGAAATTCGTTACCAAGAAACCAGAAATTAGAGAGGAGGTGAGGAAGGGGAAGAGCAAGATAGTGGTGGAAGAGTCGCACTTCCACGGGCCACCGGAGTCACACCAGATGGGGAGAACCGAGCCGCCTTCTTCAGAGTCACACCGGAGGAGGGAGGAGGTCGCCGAAGTGGCAAGAGGATGCCACCAAGAGGGCGGCAGCAGTAGCCGATGGGCTTCTTCCTAAAGTCGGGTTCGAGTTCGGCCAGGCCGAGAGAAACGAGGAGGGGGAGGCTTAAGCAAACCTAAATAAGGTTAGGAGTCTTTTTTTTCTCTTCAATTCATTACCTCCTTCTCTACATATCCACATATATATAAGCTTACTACACCACTCCATCCAACCCTTCAATCCAAAATAACTAATCCTAGCCACTAATAATGTTTTTATCAAAAAGGGAAATAAAAAACATCATAATAAAGAGGCTTATGAAAATAACTTATGAAAATAAAGATAGAAGGATTATAATATTATTTCAAAATGAAATAATCATTATAATCATAATGACGTGACGAAATGCCAGCGGCGGCGGTGGCAGAGGCGACGGCAGTTGCGGCAACGACCATCAATGTCCACGAACATATAGCGGTGGCGATCAAACGAGAGGTCCATGTGGTGGAGGCGAAGACGGTTGCGGCAACGACCATCAATGTCCATGAACATATAGCAGCGGCGATCAAAAGATAAGTCCATGCCGGCACGAGCAAATGGCGTGGCATCCTCGCCATCATCTTCCTTTGCTATATTTTTGCTTCTTGCAGGTGGTCATTTTTCCTCTTTTCATAGTTTTGATTTGAGGAAAACGCACGGTCGTGCGTTTTCTTAGCGCACGGTTACTTCTGGTCGTGCATTTTCTGCCGGTTATTTTGGAAGGATTGACCGGACCGTGTGATTTTTTCACGCACGGTTTCTTCGGAACCGTGCGCGAAGGAAACACACAGTTTTCCAGTAGCTTTTGTTTTTAGGCCGTTCTGTGGTTAATCGTCTGTTTTCCTTCACGCACGGGCGAAAGCGCCCGTACGCGAGTTAAACGCACGATTCCACCCGGTTGTCTGCGTTTTGTGCATTCTATCGTTACCCATGCGATTTCCTTAGCACACGGGTGGAATCTCCCATGCGTGAGTAAAATGCACGGGTCAACGCTTCTTCTTCCTCAGGAATTTTCTGGATATTAATATCGCACAGTTCACACACGGTCGTGCGCCAGACCATGCGTGACCATTTTTTCTGACTTTTACTATTTAAGATGTAGATTTATTCTTGAACAGGACAACTCTGTTTTCCCCGCCATTTCCACTCCTTTTAGCGTGAAATCGTCCCTCCAGCCGTAACTCTCTCCCTCCTCCATGGGAAGCTCTTCCGGCCACCATTTCTCCTTCGAAAGATTGCGAAAGTTCCATCTCCGGCCATCTTCATATACTCCGGCCTCCAAGCTACCATCCGAGCTACTTGTTGTTGCACTCAAGACGTTCTCCGTTTAGATCCGACCTAGCGAATCAACACGAAGTGGATGGGTTAGAAGAAGGAAGTGACGACCCTTTTGGATCCGGGTCGCCTTCTGAAGACTGAGCTAGGATGAGGGTTGAAAACTTTCGCTTCCGTCCGAGAATCTTGGAGAGTTTTCGTGCGCTCGGTTGTATTCCTTCACTTTTCTTAAACTCGCTATGTTTTTAACTTGTGATAGTAAACTTGTAACTTGAAAACATTATTGTTGCTTGAGTTTCCTCTAGGTTTGTTAATGATGTTTTAATCTTGGGTTGTGTTTGAGCCGTTCTAGCGATTGCAAGAAGGGCACGCTGCGAAGATGTGTTTATGACCCTTGTTTGTTCGTTCATCTACGCTATTAATTATTGGAGTGATCTACCTGTACGATGCGGTGAAGGCGACCCACACTAGTTTAATCATGTTTAGCGTAGGAACCCAAAACCAAACCACTTTTTTTCATAGTTGCACTTGCACTCGTTTTTCCAAAAGTGAAGTCCATGCTCCCTACTTGCACTCCATGTGAGATCGATATCTAGGGAAGCTACTCCTCATCTTTATTACTTGATCGTGATCGGTAAACTTATCGAGAGCGCATCACTAATCCACCAGTTGTTGGGTACGAAACTGCAATTCAGTATGACCTTTCATCAACAGATGGATGGTCAGACCGAAAGAACCAACAAAACAATGGAGGATATGCTCCGGATGTGCACCTTGGATTTCAGAAATAGGTGGGAGTATCATCTCTATATGATCAAGTTTGCCTATAAAAATTACTATCAAGCTAGTATTCAGATAGCGCCCTTTGACGCTTTATACGGTAGGAAGTGTCGTACTACTTTAGCTTGGGCCGAGACAGGCGAATCGAAATTGTATAAGCAAAAGGAAGTCGAAGATGCAAATTAGACTATCCACTTGATACGGGAGCAGCTATTGGTAGCCCAAGATAGACAGGAAAAGTACTACAACGCCAAACATCGAAACGTTGAGTTTGTGGTGGGAAATTGGGTATATTTGAAGATCAAGCCATGCAAAGGCATGTCAAGGATTTAGCGCTTGAAAATGTTGAGTCTGATGTATCTTGCTCCATTTGATGTGGTTGACCTAGTTGGAAAAGATGCATATCAGTTAGCTCTTTCGGTGGAGCTAAGTGGCTTGCCTAATGTGTTTCACATATCAGTGCTACGAAAAGCTGTGAAAGATCCAACTCAAGTGATTACAGATGAACAAGTACCGGTCAATGGTGGACTGACAATGAAGGTTAGGCCCATTCGGATCGAAGATATGGAGATCAAGCAGCTACGAAATAAGACAATCGGGATGGTCCAAGTCCATTGGGATAATTATGGCTGAGAAGAACTGACATGGGAGCGTGGGCAAAACATGCACGACGAGTTTCCCGAGTTGTTCGTAAATTAATGTTGTATATTATTTTGTAAAAGGACAATATATTGTGACATATTAGTTACTGTTTTATTACTACAGATGAGTAAATTTCGGGACGAAATTTCTGTAAGGAGGAGAGGTGTGTAACACCCTAAAAATGGAAACATAACTTTTGGTAGCTATCGCCGGGCGATAGTGAGTATTGTTGGCGATAGCAATAGCACTCGACGCTTTCGAGCAATGAGTAAACTCGAAGAATCGTTCAGTAAGGGACTATCGCGTGGTGATAGTGGGTATCGTGCGATGATACCACTCAACGCACTCAACGCTTTCAACGAATCGTTGAGTAGACTCAACGCACTCGACACTTTCGACGAATTATCAAGTAAGCTATTGCGTGGCGATAATGGATACCACTGGGTGATACCTAGCCACGTGTTAGATGGCCGGGCGGTTGCCGAAGAGCAGTGGTTGACTAGGTTCAAGGCAATTACTATTGCTATCTCCAAGCAATAGCCAATATCGCGCGATGGTATCGTTTTGTTTCACTATTCAGCTGAAATCGTGGCCTTTGCTTCCTTTTGAAGAAATGAGTCTGTGGTTGGGATTAAACTTGAGACCACTTAACTAGAGGAGAGGTGGAGATAAGTCTCATTTTACTTCTCCCCCCTCTCTCTCTCTCTCTTCATCTTCAATTGCGCACTTGGAAGAAGGCTGAGGCTGAGGCTGAGCTTAGCAAAGCTTGGTGAAGGAGATCCTATGGTCAGAAGCAAGAACTGAGGCTAGATCCGTTGAGGGGAAAGCATGGTGCTCCTTTCCAACCGGACATAAAAGCTCATTCAGGGCTCCAAAGAAACTACAAGGGTAATGATCTTCCTTCTTGGATAAGTGAAGTCCTCCTTTTACATATGCATGGAATCCCCCACCAAAAGGTGGAGAATCTAGGGATTTCTCATGGGTTGATACGTGATATCCCCGAGTGGTTTTGCAAATAGAATCCAGAAATCGCAGCACGGAATAGGCATGTTGTGTGAAGCCCATCTGGACAGGTTGGTCTGAATTGGTGATGTTTTTTTTTGTGTCGGAGAAGACTCCATGTATAAACGTGTAGATTATAGAGTCTGTAGGTTGTACCTATAGAATGAGAGTAACATGAAGTACTGGGGTGAAATCCAGGAAAATACCCCAAAAATACCACAGTTTGCATAACTGTTGGATATCGTTGGGCTACATTGAGTATCGCTGGCGATAGCTCTTGATGAGCTATATTCTGTTAGCCTATCTCTCGAAGACTGTGTGGCTAAAATTTGAGCTATGAGCTAGGGTGCCCAACTATATCCATGAGTGCCATTTTGTGTCGATTGCAAGCTCTGGTCCTTGGGATTTGGTGGGCGGCAGTCGGAGCTGAGATATTGAAGAGCCCAGCAAAGAAAAGGCCAGTCAGCCGAATGGGAAAGGGGAGGCTGACCCACGTCTTATCCTTTGCCATGATAGCTAGGCCCATTGCCGTTGACATGGCGATTTGAGCAATGGGAAATAGCTGAACAGTACCCGAGTTATGCTCGTCTGACTAGAGTGCCTAAAGTAATTGGCGTCATTCGAGCGCATAATGAAAGTCTTAGGCCTAGAGCCAGAAAGAGTAGAAATTCTCAAAGATAACCATCAATTCTTGGACCTCTGAATGGTGGTGGGACCTCGGTAATCCGGTACACCAAGAATGTGCCCTGAGTGAATGGAACATTTAGCCGATGAGACACTCCTTTTTGATATATTGAATGGCGCTTAAGTGTAACGACCCTAGCCGATCCAACGTGGCAGTGCCACGGCTCCGCTCTAGGCGTCGCTACCGGGCTGCAGTCCAAGCACCCCAACCCCTCTCCCTCCACAGGCGTGTTGTTGGTGGCCATAGCCTCCCTTTGATGAGCGAACTCGACAGTTAAGTTGGGCCGTACGGGGACTTCCCAGGAGGTCACCCATCCCAGTACTACTCTTGCCCAAGCACGCTTAACTATGGGGTTCTTTCAACCTTCATCACATGGAAAGTAATGATATCTTGTTCACCTATAGGTGACGAGGAGTGGAGCGGGGCAGTCGGAGCCCCAGCGTTCGGATGAGAGTGCGGCACCACCTGAGGTGCCTACACCTCCCCCTTCTGCGGAATCGGTGCGCTTAGTTGCGGAGATGATCTTTGCTATGCTTCAGGCACAACCTTTTGGGCAAGCGAGGCCCGCTGTGGCGCCAGTGCAGGTTGGTGCGAAGCAAGAGCATGTTGAGGTTCCGGTTGCTGTGCAAGCAGTGGACGAGCAACTTAAGCACTTTATAGAGTTTAATCCGCCTACGTTTTTCGGGGCAACGTCTCCAACAGAGGCCGAGGATTGGCTCTCTAGAGTGAAAAGAATCCTGGCTGCGCTCAGGATTAGTGAGGAGCAGAAGGTCCCATTAGCCACTTTCCTCCTGGAAGGAGAGGCGAGGCTTTGGTGGGATGAGATTGAGTTGCACCAGTTGGGAGGTAGAGATCTGGGCGACATATCGATGGACGAATTCTCTAGATTATTTTGGGCGAAATATTTGCCAATGGCGCAGAGAATTGCAATGGAAAATGAATTTCAACGTCTGGTACAGGGTGATAAGACCGTGGACGATTACCTGCATGAGTTTACCAAGCTCAGTTGTTATGCGGGGTCGACGTTTGCGGACCAGGCGCGGAAGACAAATCGGTTCTATGAAGGGCTGTGTGATGAGCTGAGGTTGGCTCTCCCGAGTTCAGTGAACCAAGGATTCCAAGCATTGGTGCATACCGCTAGTGCGCTAGAGAAGGATTTGAAGCGGGTTCGGGACAAGAAGAACGTAGCGGTGGAAAAGTCCGACTTCAAAGTTCCGCCATCAGAGCAATCAGATTTCAGGAAGCGTGATAAGAAGCGGTTCAGGCCTGCTGAACAAACTTCTTCAGATGTTGCGTCAGGAGCAACGTTTGGGCAAGAACGGGTTGAGCCGCGTACATGTTTCATTTGTGGGAGGCCAGGACATATCGCGCGATTTTGCTGGAATGGTGCATCAAGGGGTGAAAGAAAGACAGGTGCGTCTTATGACGAGAAGGGTAAAGCTGTGGCAGAGTCGTCTGCATCGCGGGCGCAACCGTGAATCTACACTCTTGAGATGCAGGAGCCGCAAAGCTCAAATCAAGCAGAACAGCAAATCCGTGCTTTGGACTTAATGGAGGCCGCTAAACGGATTCTGCGAGATGCGGAGAAGCCGAAATAAAGTGGAGTGTGCACTTTATTATGTTGTCTATTGTCTGTATGTATGTATGTATTTCTGTTTGGGACAAACAGTTGTGTTGGTACGAGTCCATGGGGCGAGCCAAGCTGTGGCCTCTGAGCTCTAAACCTGGATCGTTTTGGGTTGTATCGCAACAGCGTGGTTGTGTTGATACTTGTGCGTTGCGCTAAATTTCGGGACGAAATTTCTATAAGGAGGGGAGGGTTGTAACACCCCAGAATCTCAAAATATGTTGGTACACAATTTTGAGTAGCAGGCTGTTAGACACGGCCTGGGACACGGGCGTGTCCCAGGGCGTGTCGGGGGTACACGGCCTGGGACACGGGCGTGTCCCAGGGCGTGTTCGAATTAAATTTCGAATTTGGCCTATTCGAGTCAGAGCCGTACACGGCCGTGAACATGGCCATGAACACGGGCGTGTTAGGCTGGACACGGGCGTGTCGGTTGCCGTGTTCCGACCCGTGTACTGGTTTTGGAAGTCGTTGAGTGCCGTGTAGCAGGGGACACAGGCGTGTCTCAAGAATGACACGGGCGTGTTAGGTTCGACACGGGCGTGTCGATCCCCGTGTTGTTCAGTCGGTTCCAAACCGCGTGTGCCGCTTAAGGGTACACGGCCTGTGACACGGGCGTGTCACAGGCCGTGTCAGGCAAAAAGTTGGGTTTTTGGGCAGATCTCGGCCGTTCGTTTCCCTCTATTTGGATCGTGTGGACCAAAGCTGTTCTAGCCTCTTTAAGGCCGTGGATTGAGATGAAATCTCATTCCCACTTAGCCTTTCTCTCTCTAAAGAGAAGAAAGAGAGGAGAGCTTGGAGGAAGAGGAGGAGGAGCTTTCCGGCCGCCGGTGGAGCTTCGTCGAGCCGAATAGAGAGCCGAGTGCAGCGTTGCGGAGGCAAGGCCGCTGCGGTGATTTCCATCCGCTAGTTTTTCTATGGCGCCGAAGCGATCGTCAAGGGTAACGATCTTTCTTCCTTGGGCAGGTGAAGCCCTTTGTTTTGCATGTGCATGGGATCCTCCATCAAGAGATGGAAACGCGTAAGTGATTCCAGCAGTTGAGTCTGCATCTAGAGCCGGAAGTTTGTAGTACGGCATAGGCATGCTGTGTGAAGCCCATCCAGACGTATGTCGGGATTGGTGATGTTTGTATTGCGAACCGGAGAAGACTCCGTGTATTCATCGTTTAGCCTGCGGAGATGGTGAGGACGATGTGTTTTTGTGTATAGGATGCTTTGCATAGCTCCTTTGGTTGCATGCTTGTTAAGAGCTGGTTGATGGAGTGCGGACACCTCTGAGTGGGTGGGTGCGTGAGGTCTTCAACAAGGGTTTGGAGGCTTATGCCCATTCCACCAAGTGGCGATGAACACCTCTGAGTGGGTGGGTGCGAGAGGTCTTCAACAGGGGTTTGGAGGCTTATGCCCATTCCACCAAGTGGCAATGTTAAGATCGGGTGAGCGGTCGATTGGTAGCAAAGCAGCAGGGCGAATTCCCTAGGCTTGTTACACTACGGGGGTAGGTCGACTGATAGTGCTCACGGGTTTTGGTGTGGTGCGTACCTCTGAGTGAGACGGGTGCGTGAGGTCTTCAACAAGGGTTTGGAGGCTTATGCCCGCCTACCAAGTACAAACCATAAAAGGTGCCCTGAGTGCACGGAGCGCCTGGCATTGAGGCTGGCGTTTGTGATGTTGGGTGTATGTTCTTTATATGTTGAAGTTGCTATACATGCAGGGAAGGAACCACCGCCCCGGGTAAGGGGTGGGGTCGTTATAATTGGTCAGCTGAATGCTGACCGTTGCTTTGTTTATCACCCATGGGGTGGACGTCCTTATGCAGGTGTTGCGGGCTGATGGATTGAGCGGGCAAAATCCCATGCTGCTGGTAGGCCCTTGAAGGCCGTGCGAAGTGTTGGATTTCATGTGTGGCCGGCCTGCGTGCCGATGTATGAAATTATATATGTTGTAAAGAGTAACTTGTAAGGCCTTAAGGCCGTGTGCGGTGTGGTTTTGTAAACATTCCTGGTTATATATATAAATGTGATATTTATATATTAGTGGACATTCAATGGTATGACTTCTTGCACTTAATAAGCTTCCGCTAGAATGCTCTGAGTTAGGACTCGTTTGGTTTGATATTATCCTGTAACCTCACCGTCTGTTTGTGGCATATAGTGTGGGGCCCCGGCCGGACCTTCTACTATACGTCATTTAACGGATGGGGTCGTTACATTAAGTGTGCCTTCTTGTAATATATCTGTTGTATTAATGCTATGCCTGCAGGGAAGGAATACCGCTTCCCTGATAAAAGGATAGGGTCGATATAAATTAATTGGATGAAAGCTGACTGTTGACTTGTTTACAACCATTGTGGTGGATTTTCCCTGTGCATGTGCTGGAGAGCCGAGCGGTAAATAGTCGGTTGCTGCCCTTGTTGCTATGCCCATATTTTCATGTATCACTGGTCTGCGTGTCGATGAATGAAAATATATTTGTAAAAAGGAAACAGTTGTATGTTCTTAAGGCCAGTTTGTTTTGGGTGTATTTTGTAAAACATTCCTGATATATTTATATATATAGTGGACATTCGTGTGTACTTGAGTTCGAAAGTGAACCCTTAATGCTTCCGCTAGAATGCTCTTAGTTAGGATTCGTGTAGTTTTGATATTAATACGTAACTCTGCCGACTGTCTGTGGAATATGGCGTGGAGCACCGGCCGGACCCTCTGTTATATTTCATGTGACGGATGGAGGTGTTACAATTGAGTCCCGAACTTTCTAAGTCAAAAGCTTTGAGTGGCATTGTGATGGCGATGTTGTTTATGCGGTCATTGATCCCCGACATATAGAGTTCATAGATTGGGATGATCGTTGCTGCAAGCTCGGAGATGGGAGTCTACCACGACGCTCTTCGCCAACGCCGCCACATGTTTTGCACGACGTCCTCCGCCGCCATTAAATAATAAATATATATATAAATTAAATAATTATATTTATATATTTTAGCAATTTTATTTATTTCATTTCATGTATGATTGGTACCTATAACCATCAAGAGTGTCTTATTTCATGCATTTAATTTTTGTATTGTTTTTTATTTCATGATGGGTGCATATAACCATCATAGTTTCATTTTAAATTTTTAATGGAGGAGATTGAGTAGTGTAGGCTATATATAGCCATGGTTATGAAGGATATGGTAATGAAGATGAATGAAAGAAAATTGAAAACCTAAATTTGGTTTCCCCCCTATTCTCTCCTTTCTCCCTCTTGAGAAAATTCGGCTCCTCCTTTTCCTCTTTCCCTCTTTGGGCCGCCGGCCACCCCCTCTCCCCTTTGGCATTCTGGACACCTTCTCCTCCTCCCCCTTCTCCCTCTCTATTGTATTCAACCACCTTCATCCCTCTCCCTATTCTGGCCCCCTCTTTCACACTCTCTCTATTTCGGCCCCCTCCAAAATAGCCACCTCCTTCCCTCCCTTTCATAAGTCAGCCACCATCCCCACCAACCCGAGCCCTCTCTCCCTCCAAAGAAACCGAGCAGCCCCCTCCCACAAAATCGTCGGCCACCCACATCTCTTCCCTAACTTCCACGCCCCATTATCATGAGTAAATTATTCTCACCACCTTTTCTCTCTCCTCCCAATATATATTGGCTTTTCAAGGATCTCCCTCTCCTAGGCTATTGCAAACGAAAAAAACGGCTCATGTCTTCATCGTCTAGTGCGGATCCGTGGAGTCGCGTGGAAATAGATTCAACCACCGTCATGTGCGCCTCCTCTACTGATCTTGTGGACGGATTTTTCTTGGGATTTGGGTAACGATCTTCTATACTTTCTCTTGTGTGTTTCTTCTAAAATATTGTGAGATTTGGTTGAATAGAAGGCTAGTTAATTGTCCTGATTTATATTTAAATCATGTTAATTTCAATCTAAATTTAAGCATTAATTGTCCAAATATTTTTCGTATATACTGGATCGGGTAGATCTCGTGAACACTAGAAGAAATCGGGTTCGTCACCCTTGATTTCCCCTTGAGTTCAAGTGATTTGGTATACCCTCATATTAATTAATTTTTGGGATTGATTTGGACGTTATTTTAAATAGCTATTTTATTCTGGATCCTTTTGTAATGGTTTGTGATTTGCTAGCGAATAAATTTAATTGGAATTGCTAATTGTCTGGATCGGGTAGGTCCTTTTCACTTGACCGAACATTGGCATATAACCATTTTTTAAATCTCTATAAGGGGTAGCGACCCTTTGCGTTGTGCATTGCTATATTGCAGGATTCATTGTTAGTATTAATTTTGAGAAATATTGCTCGCTGCGTAATTATTTTAATTACCAATCCTAAGAACGCATAGTGTTTAACCCGTAGAAACCCTAGGCCTGCATCAAAGAACTCTCATCTGGGTGATATTACCTTCCCTGCTAGCATTGTGTCTAATTAACCTTGTATTGAGTGCCCTCTCCAGGCTACGATCCCCATCATGTCAGAGCCTACGATTACACCCACTGAGATTGTACCTGAGTCATCTGAGGAGCATGAGAGCGAGGATCGCCGTATTGACATTGTGGATGAGTTACCATCTTAGGGAAGGGTACTTTTGGAAGATTATTTTATTGTACACCCGGATGAGAGTTCTTTGATGATATCACCATTGGGTGAAATTTATACTGATTTGGATGTTAACCCGGGTGTGATTTTGCCAACCCTTCCTCCTGATTATTTGCCAACATTAGTTTACTTTTTAGGACGTGGAATCGGTAGTACTAGTCTGAGTTTTTGTTACACGCCCACTCTTTTAGTTCCTACATTGGCATTGTCTCAGCGTATAGATATTACTTGGTTGAGCGCATTAATATTTGGTCAGTTCAGCGCACCCCATAGATCTGACTGCGTGTCACATTTGACTATTCATTTTTCTGCATGTCCGTCTACATTTCTGTCCTCGACTAAGACCGATTCTGAGTCCTTGGCCATTGTTCCTCTGGATGTGGTGTCACTTAAACAAACTTATATGCCACACCCAGTTGCACGCATTTACACACTATCTTTTGATGTCCCTCATTTCCACACGTTAGTGACTATAGAAAGGCCCATTGAGTTGTATCGCTTGCACATCCATTCACATCCGGGAGCGTCCAACTCTATTGTTCTTGATGAGCAGTTCTCCTTATCATATCTTCATGCCAAGCGTGAGTATTTAAAATATAAAATTAAAACTGCAAATTTTGAGCCTATTAAAATCATCTTTGATTATAAGGATCTCGTGCCACCTGACTTAACCCCCTTATCCTCCGCATTTGGGTCAAGTCATGTAGCATATGGGTTCACTCCGCATATATCTAGGACGTTAGCGTTTCATCTTAAGTTATGTCGCACGCACTTCCACTCCCTTCTGAGACTGTTCGATTGTAGAATTAGTGATTTGGGTTTAGTCTTGTCAGTCCCCGAGCGGATGCCATCTAGCTCAATTAATAAGTTAATACGTAGGAATGTCGACCTATCCATGATTATGAAGAACGTCAGTTTTCATGCTTTTATTTCATATTTTTATAAAGCACAGGGTGTTTCACTTTATTTTAAGTTTCCAGACTTTTTATTGTACGTCTCTGTTCCACCTGAGTGGCTTTCTCCAACATTTCTTCCTCCCACTAAATGTTCTCTTGGGTTGGGGAGTGTTAGTTCTATCATGTCTATTTTCCACGTTGATTCCATGGCTCTTGAATCGGATGGTAAGATTCAAGTTATTTTTCTTTTGCTTGACACCCTTTCGAGTTTCCTCGAAAGTCATGTTGTTTCCATTCCTGACAGGTTCTCTGTGCTGATGGATGTTCATACTACTACGAGATGGATAGCGAGGCCAGATTTGTCGCATGTTATTGCTGCTTTTGACTGTCCCCCCCCCCCCCCACGGGAAACTCATCGGTGATGAGTAATTTTGAGTGGGGGAGGATTGATGGCGACGTTGCTGCTGCGGTCGTTGATCACCGACATAGAGAGTTCGTGGATTAGGACGGTCATTGCCGTAAGCTCGGAGATGGGAGTCTACCACGACGCTCTTCGCCAATGCCGCCACATGTTTTGTATGACGTCCGCCGCCTCCAGTAAATAAAATATATAATTATAAATTAAATAATTATAATTATATATTTTAGAAATTTTTATTTGAATCAATTTTATTTATTTCAAGTATGATGGGTGCCTATAACTATAAATAGTGTTTTATTTCATGCATTTAATTTTTGTATTGTTTTTATTTCATGATGGGTGCATATAACCATCATAATTTCATTTTAAATTTTTAATAGAGGAGATTGAGTGGTGTAGTATATATATATAGTCTTGATAATGAAGGATATGATAATGAAGAAGAATGAAAGAAAATTTTTAACCTAAATTTGATTTCCCCCTATTCTCTCCTTTCTCCCTCTTGAGAAAATTCGGCTCCTCCTTTTCCTCTTTCCCTCTTTGGGCCGCCGGCCACCCCCTCTCTCCCCCTCACCCCTTTGGCATTCGGACCACCTTCTCCTCCTCCCCCCTTCTCCCTCTCTATTGTATTCGGCCACCTTCATCGCTCTGCTTATTCCGGCCCCCTCTTTCCCCCTCTATCTCTATTTCGGTCGCCCTCAAAAATCACTACCTCCTCTCCCTCCCTTTCATAAGTGGGCCACCATCCCCACCAACCCGAGCCCTCTCTCCCTCCAAAGAAACCAAGCACCCCCCTCCCACAAAATCGTCGGCCACCCATATCTCTTCCCTAGCTGCCACCCCCCTTTATCTTGAGTAAATTATTCTCACCACCTTTTCTCTCTCCTCCCAATATATATTGGCTTTTCAAGGATCTCCTTCTCCTAGGGTATTGTAAAGGGAAAAAAATGGCTCGTGTCTTCATCGTCCGGTGCGGATCCCTTGAGTCGCTTGGAAATAGATTCAACCACGGTCGTGTGCGCCTCCTCCACTCATCTTGTGGACGGATTTTTCTTGGGATTTGGGTAACGATCTTCTATACTTTCTATTGTGTGTTTTTTCTAAAATATTGTGAGATTTGTTGGAATAGAAGGCCAGTTAATTTTTCTTATTTATATTGAAATCATGCTAATTACAATTTAAATTTAAGCGTTAATTGTCCGAATATTTTTTGTATATACTGGATCGGGTAGATCTCGTTAAAACTAGAAGAAACCGTGTTCTTCACCCTTGATTTCTCCTTGAGTTCAAGTGCTTTGGTATACCCTCATATTAAATAATTTTTGAGATTGATTTGGACTTTATTTTAAATCGCTATTTTAGTCTGGATCCTTTCGTATTGGTTTGTGATTTGCTAGCGAATTAATTTAATTGGAATTGCTAATTGTCCGGATCGGGTAGGTCCTTTTTGCTTGAGCGAACATTGGCATATAGCCATTTGTTTAATCTTTATAAGAAGTAGCGACCCTTTGTTTTCTGCATTGCTATATTGTTGGATTCATCATTAGTATTAATTTAGAGAAATATTGCTCGCTGCGTAATTATTTTAATTACCGATCTTAAGAACGCGTTGTGTTTAACCCGTAGAAACCCTAGTCCAACATCACATTAAGACAACTTAACGCACTCGATGCCTCGTCGAATGACATCGAGTTCATTCAACGCCTCAGCATCAATAATATTTCTGATTTAGAATTCGTCGAGTTGTGTTGAGACAACTCAATGCACTCAATGCTTTGTCGAATCCAGGATTATTCAAAGTTAAATTCGTCGAGTGGCATTGAGACCACTCAACGCCTATAACATCCAGAATATTTCTATGTCATAATTGCCTATTAGGATAGTATCACTCGACGCTAGTTACCGGTGCACCTCGAGCTTAAGTCAGCTTTCTTGGCTCAAAATGCGTGTAAGGGGTCTAACACGAAATTGGACGTTACATCACGATCGCTACTTCTCGCCACCGACTGTTTGCCATTCTTCTACTTCGTCTAAATGTGTTTCCTAGGCGTCGTCATTATCGTTTCCCCCTCTCCCCTAATACATCTAGAAAATAGTAGAGACGTTGCGGGCATACCTTATTCAAACCTAGATCTTATGTGACAAGAGTTTAAGGGTTCTCCGTGCTTGAGTGGATTTCCATAGAGGCGTGAACACTATTCTACGGTCGAAACTCTGGCCATTAGCGATCTTGGATTTCTTCGGAGCACTATGGTTGAGTATCGACTCAATCACGCAAAGGTATAATTTATTTATGGCTTTGTTACTTCTTGATTATTGTTCATCGTAATATCTATTTTTCTTTTGGGTTTTCTTGTTCCTAATTCCGCTGCACACAAGTGTTGTTTCGTATAGCGAAACCCAACTGTGGTATCAGAGCAAGGTTGTGCGACGATCATTTTTTCAGAAGTTGCTAAATCCATTGTGTGTAGATCAAGAAATTTTAGAAGTGTTCTAAATGTCAAGACCTATATCCACCAGTAGTAAATTCATTGCTGCCCCTTGGTACGCCACCAAGAGCACATGTGATTTCGTTGTGATATCTTTATTACTCATTAACAGTAGTCGTACCTCTTGTTGGTTTGTGAAACTAAGTGTGTTAGATTTTGAATCTCATATAGAGAGACGAGCTTATCTACTTTGTAAGTGGAGTTTGTGTTTTTCATGTCCAATGCATGTAAATCTGCAGATTTACAAGAGTTCTAGATGTTTAGATTTAACCCAGTTCATCAAGTGTTGATGATTTTTCTTGTGCATATCTGGGATGAATTTTGATTGTGTATGCTGTTAGTTTTATTTTGTGAATGTGCACAGTGGTTAATTGTTTACCATGATTAAGTGTTACTCAATTATCTAAAATCCCATATGTATTATTAAGTATTCGAATGCCTTCTGATGGATGACACTCTTCTTGTCTCGATCAATGAAGAGTGGGCTTTCCAAAGCAAGGTGCATTAATCTATCTTGGTAGGGGTGCGAGCTGATAATTGTGATAGCCCACTGTCAACATTGGGTCAAAGTTAACTGGATGACCTCAAAGGTTGAGTGCCTAGAGGCATAAGGTTGGCTTCCACCATATGATGGATGCAAATAAAGAGTTATTCACCAGCCATACAAGAGTTGCATAATGATGCAATCGGAAAGTGTTGCCTACCTAAATAACTACATTATGAGAGAATAGCCAAATCTGACTCATGGTATTGGTGAAATACAGATCTTGTCCAATAAGAGAGTTACTCGCATTAACTCTCCAAATTAATATCAAGTGTTATCAGTTTGGTTAGAATTGTGGGAGAGATTTTAATTAAAGTCCTAATTTAAATAAAATGTATTTTGAAATGTAGTACTGAATTTTACTTTGCATATATTCTTATAGAATTTCCATGGCAAGTGGACCTCATTCCACCTTGTCCCTCAAAGCCATCCTTGAGAAGGAGAAACTGAGTGGGATGAACTATTTGGAAACAGGAACCTGAGAATTGTTTTGAGGCAAGAGCGTAAGCTCTATGTTTTGGAAGAGGAATCCCCTGGTGAGCCAGTCGGGAAAGCGTCCTAATCTTATAAAGATTCTTATAAGAAGTATCAAGACGACTCCTTGGATGTCTAATGCCTCATGCTGGAAACCATGAACTTTGAGCTTCAGAGGAAACATGAGAACATGGGTTGCAAAGAGATTGACGAGCAACTCAAGAAAAAGTTTCGAGGGCAGGCTCGCCAAGAGAGGTTTGAAGTCACCAAGGCATTATTTCGTGTAAGATGGGTGCTTGCAACCTAGTAGGGACTCACATACCTAAGATGATTGGGTATATAGAGAACCTTGAAAGGTTAGGCTTTCCTTTAGGGCAAAAGTTTATAGACCTGATCCTGCAATTATTGATGGATAGTTATGATTAGTTTGTCTTGAACTACAACATGAAAGAAATAGAAAAGACACTGCCCATGCTCCTAGGCATGTTGAAAACAGCCAAAATCAATATGAAGAAGGTCAAGCCTGCTGGCCCCGTACTGGTAGTGCATAAAGGCAAGGGCAAGCCCAAGGGTTTCAAGAAGACAAAGGTTGGAACTAAAACATCTCTTATACCCAAGTCTTCAACACTAAAGAAGAAAGGCTTAACAAAGGAAGGGAAATGCCACCAATGTGGCAAGGCTGGTTATTGGAGGAAGAACTGTCCTTCTTACATTGAGGGTCTGCAAAAAATGAAGGGAGGTATGACTTCCGCTTCAGATAATTATGTTATAGAGATAAAACTTTTTGCTCCTTCATCCTGGGTATTAGGTACCAGATGTGGTTCTCACATTTGTATAAATGTGCAGGAACTGAGAAGAAGGAGAATGCCTAGTAAAGGGGAGGTGGACCTGCGTGTTGGTAATGGAGCAAGAGTTGTTATTATTGTCGTGGGAGTTTACCGTATTTCTTTGCCCAGTTGGCTTGTAATAGAACTGAAAAATTGTTATTAAGTTCCTTCCATAACTAGAAACATTATATCTATTCCATGTTTAGACATGATTGGATTTTCTTTTATTATTAAGAACAATTGTTGTTCTATATTTAAGAATGATGTTTGTTATGTTATAGCCTAAATGTTTAATAGTTTATATGTTTTGAACTTAGACCATCAGATTTATAATATAGAAAATACTAAAAGACTAAAAACGAATGACTCGAACCCTACATACCTTTGGCATTATTGTTTGGGCCATATAAACGAGAAACGCATATCCAAGCTTCATAAAGATGAACTATTGGAATCATTTGATTATGAATCATGTTGGAACCCTTGTTGTATTTGGGCTAGGTCCACTCTTAGGATGTTGACCCATATGTATAGTCAGGGTCAAGGTCTAGGTCTAAGTTTGTCTCTACAGGTCAGACTTCTTAGGACCAGCTTTTGATTTCTCTCTTAGATCTCAGACTCAGAAGAATTCTGTGGAATTCATATCAGTTCGACTTTCGTCGAACTCAGCTCGACGATCGTCGATCTTCGATCAACGATCCCAGAGATTAATATCTGAACTGAGCTTGACGATCTTCGAGCTAAGGTCGATGTTTTTCTCTTGTTCTCAGATATCTCAGATCGCAGATAATCGATCTCAGCTCGACGATCTTCCAGCCAAGATCAACGACCATTCTCTGTGTCCGATTCCTTTTATTTTCAGCAGCTATCTTGAAGATTTATTTCCTAATTCATTGTTTCTGTTTATGTCAAATAATCTCTGGTAGTTAATGATGACATTCTCAAGGTATATAGCTGTTTCCTCACAACATTAACTATTGTAATTCATAGAGTTATTATTCTGACTTATTTGCCAAGACAGTTGGGGAGAAAATTAATTGCCAGAATTTGTAGCCGTTTTTCTCCTCGTTTTCTGCAGTAATTAAAGGAATATTTTTTAATCTTAAAGAGATATTCAGACTAGTTAATAGTCAGACAAGTACATTCAGAAAATCTCCCTCTCAAAAATCACAAGCATTCTTGTCTGTAACAGCTTTCAGAACTCTCCATTCTGCTCTTAGAATACAGAAGAAGAACAACTAGTTTTCATCTTGAGTCTTCTTCCTCAGTTCTTTCTTCAGGAATCTACAGATAAAGAAAATCAACATCATTTCTACAGATTCTGAAGAACAAGAACACCAGTCTATTGAAGACCTACACCCTTGACTAAGCTTCCATCTTCCTGAATCAACTCATTATCTCAGGGGAGCTTTGGCATCATCAAATCCACATAGTCTTCCCATTTGCATTGAGAAAGAGAAGGGTGTCATCTATTTTCTTTAACCTCTCTTGTACAGTGTTATTACTCCCTTCAAAAGCGAACTCTTTGGTGATAGGGCACCTGATCAAAAAACTATTGGTTTTTAGGCACCTTATCAAAAGCCTGAAGGGTTTCTAGATCTACCTGAAGCAGATATTATGGTGATAGGGCACCTGATCAATAACCTAAGTGGATTCCTACCAGGGCGGTAGTAGAGTGGATGTACCAAGATTTGGGGAACCACTATAATTTTCTTGCGTCATTTGGTTGCTCATCTTTCTTTATTCCTGCTGTGCTGTGTTTGCTCTTGTTTTTAATACTCTTATACTTATAAGTAAAATCTAGTTTAATTCCGCTATAAAAATTAATTAAAATTTTTTAATACCCTATTCACCCCCGCCCCCCTCTAGAGTATATTGGATCTATTCCCTCTCTTTCAATTGGTATCAGAGGGTCGTTTCTGTTGGTTGAACAGGTTAACACCTGAACCTGAAGATCCTTGATAGATCCTCTTCTCTTTCTTTCTTCTTTTATAAACCATGGAATAAAATAAAGATTATGCAACCACCAGACCTCCAATATGCAACCTGAATAAGTTTGCTCTCTGGAAGGAAAAAATAAAATTATATATGAACTCTATTGATGAGGATATCTTCAAATCTATTTTGACAGGTCCACCAGCTCCAGTGGAAACTACCTCAACACATCTACAAGCTTAAATGTTGTTCCACCTCCAGACTACAATGATGCTCAGAAAAGGGCTAAGATTGCTGATGCTAGAGCCATTAACATCTTGGCTAAAACTATGTATGATGACATCTTTCAGAAGGTTGTTGAATGCACTTCAGTAAAAGCCATTTGTGACTCACTAAACCAAATGGTTGCTGGATCTACATATGAGAGAAAAGATAGAAGAGCTCATCTTCTTTCTCAGTATGAAAACTTCAAGAAAGCAGAAACTGAACCAGTAGCTGAGATGTATAATAGACTCAGCATAATTGTTAATGAGCTGAAAACATTAGACAAAGACATCTCACTGACTGAGTGAAATGATAAGATACTCATGAGTTTTCCCAAGTCTTGGGATTTCAGAATCTTGCCTATCAAAGAAGGCAGAAGCATTAATGAGATTACAACTTAATCTCTGTTGGGCAAGCTCAAGAGATATGAGCACCTCCTCAAGACAAGATAAGAAGAAGAAAATAAGATTTGTACCCCTCCAAGGAAGGATCAAAATATAGCATTCAAAGCCTCAGAAGAATAAGAAGCAATTCCTTCCAATGAAGAACTGATGAGTCTCTTTGCAAAGAGATTCTTCAAGATGGAAGAAAAGATTTCCGAAGCAAGTCTTCAAAAAATAAAGATAAACCAAGGTATGACAAAACTCCAACTAAGGAGATTATTTGCTTTGGCTGCAGGAAAACTGGACACATCCTACAAGAATGCCCAGAGAATAAACACAAGGAAAGATGAAAGGAAAAAGACTCTAGGAAACACCACAGCAAACCATCCTCTCAAAAGCACAATAGGAAAGAGAAAGGTTTCGTTGCTGAAACTTGGAGTGAAACTGAAGAATCATCCTCCTCTAGCTCTAGTGAAGATGATGAAGAAGCAAATGCCAAAGAAATATGCTTAATGGAAATCAATGCTTTAGCTCATAGATTAGAAGTACAAGAATCTGAAGAATATTAAGACTGTGATCAGATAATAGAATCTTTTGATTTTACCTCTTATGATTTTAAAAAGGATTTTAAATATATGTGTAATGATCTTATAAGATCTAAGAAGGAAATTAAACTTCTCAGGGATAGACAACTTGAATATGATAACTTAGTATCAAAAAATATCAAATTAAATTATGAATTGAATATGTCTAATGAACAAATCACATTTCTGAAAACTGAACTAAGTAAAGCAAAACAATTTGAAGAAACTTTAAAGGGCAGAAGCTTACATATGGTAGAAATAACTAGCACACTAAATGCTAGGTTGAATAAAAGTAAACTGGGATTAAGTGCATCATCTAGTGAACCTCCTCAAATTAAGAAAAATATCTTATCCAAACCTATAAATTTCATTTCAGAAAATGATAAGAAAAACACTGAACATAATGAAAAAGTGAACAAAGTGTTAGAACAAGTTGAACTTAATAATAAGAAACAAAAGCTAAGTCTCAACCAAATTTGTCGAACCAAGATCGACGATCTCAGTACTTCTCATCGAACGCCGACCGACGATCTCTGAACCCAAAGATTGGGTTTAATTACTCAGGCAAGGGAGATCGATTATATCATCAAACATCGTTGATCAGAGATCGACGATCGTGGAACACAGATAGTAGCAACTATTATTCTGTGAACCGAGATCGACGAGATCAGCACTGGTAGTCGAACGCAGATCGACGATCTCAACATAAATCATCGAACCCAGATCAGTCTTATAAAAACTCTAACTACAATAGAAACTTCAATAAAAACCCAAAAACTGTTAACCCTTTTTCTAACTGGATAATCCCACCTAGAAAATTTCATCCCTTAGGTTATAAATGTCAACCTATATGCTCCTTTATTTCAAGTTTAAAGTATGAAAAGTGACAAGGACCCAAGGTCACCTGGGTCCAGAATATTTAGTCTGTTCTCTTGTAGGTGAAGACCAATCCTACCACACAAGATAAGTGGTATTTGGATAGTGAGTGCTCAAAGCACATGGCAGGGAATAAAGATAACCTAACTAATTTCAAGTTCAAGCTAGGTCCAATGGTGATCTTTGGAGATTCAAGATTTGGTCAGATAGAAGGCTATGGAAATTTTACTATTGGAGTTGTCACATTCAGCAAAGTAGCTAATGTAAATGGTCTGAAACATAATCTAATATTCATAAGTCAGTTATGTGATGCAGGTTATAAGGTATGCTTCACTGAATCCAAATGCAATATCTCTTTAAATAGCAATATTGTTTTATCTGGCTTTAGACAAGGTAATATATATTTGGTTAACTTTAATTCTGCTAGTTCAGAAATCTATTTATTTAATCAAGTTTACAATAAAAACACCTTTGGCATAAAAGACTAGGCCATGTAAATCTAAGAAACATTGTTAGGTTATCTAAAGACAACCTTGTTAGAGGATTGCCCTCTTGCCCTTACAAGAAGGAAAGCCTTTGCAGGGCTTGTCAGTTAGACAAGCAAACTAAAAATAGTTTTAAATCAGTAAATAAGATTTATTCATCTAGGATTCTATACTTGCTTCATTTTGACCTTTTTGGACCAATTGATGTACAGGGCTTAGGAGGGAAGTTCTGTTCTTTAGTGATTGTAGATGACTTCTCAAGATTCACTTGGGTTTTCTTCTTGAGACACAAGTATGATAACTTTAAAGTTCTTACAGACTTTCTTAAATACATAAGGATTGAGTACTCTACTCCAGTGATTTTGGTCAGAAGTGATCATGGTACTGAGTTTGAATCTCTTCCCATGCAAGAATTTTGTGACAGAGTATGTATCCGGCACTGTTTCCTTGCTCCTAGAACTCAAAAAAATGGGGTAGTAGAAAAAAATAATAGAATACTTATTGAAGTTGTAGGCACATTACTTGTAGATGCTCACATGACTCTATCCTATTGGGCAGAAGCTGCAAGCACATCAAACTCTGTACAGAACAGAAGTTTGATACATAAACTTAAGGGCAAGACTCCCAATGAACTACTCAAAGGGAAGTAACCTAAAATAGATTACTTTAGAATATTTGGTTGCATCTGTTACCTTCATAATAATAACAAAACTTATTAGAAAGTTTGAAGCCAAAGCTGCAATGGGAATTTTTCTAGGATATTCCCAAGTCAACAAGGAATATAGGGTTTTCAGTAAATCATCTTTGAAAATTGAAGAATCAGTCCATATTACTTTTGATGAAGCTAATATGATTTACAGGGAGAAGGAAGCTTCTACCAGTAACTCTTTGAAGGTATCCCAACTTTGTGAAAAATTGGATGATCTCAACCTTACTCAAAAGGTTACATCACATTCCTCCTCACAAGTTGATGAAGAAAGTGAAGAAGAAACTTTGGAAATGTCTGAACTTCCTCCAACATCTAACTCAATTCCACAAGAGGAATTATTTACCCAAGCTGTTGTTGAACCAACTCCACCACCTGAACTTAGCACACTCAGAGATCACCCTACATCTCAAGTGATTGGAGACATAACAGCTGGTGTGCAGACAAGGCATCAACTCAACCAACACTTGATGCATGCCTTCTTCTTATCTCAAATTGATCCCCAATAATTTAAAGATGCTGAGCAAGATCCACACTGGATTATTGCAATGCAAGAGGAGCTTAACCAATTTGAGAGATACAGAGTTTGGGACTTGGTTCCAAGACCCAAAGACTACCCAGTCATTGGAACTAAGTGGGTTTTTAGGAATAAGCTTGATGCCCATGGATCAATCATAAGGAACAAAGCAAGACTTATAGCTCAAGGCTATAGACAAGAAGAAGGAATTGATTATGATCAGACCTTTGCTCCTGTTGCAAGGCTAGAAGCAATCAAGATATTTCTTGCTTATGCTGCTTTTAAGAAGTTCAAGGTATATCAAATGGATGTCAAGAGTGGCTTTCTCAATGGAGAACTAAAGGAAGAGGTTTATGTTGAACAACCTCCAGGTTTTATCTCTTCAACCCATGCTTCCTATGTTTTTAGATTGCATAAAGCTCTCTATTGTCTAAAGTAATCTCCAAGAGCTTGGTATGAAACCTTAGCTAGCTTTCTTTTAGAGCATAAGTTTTCTAGAGGCATAGTAGATAGAACTTTATTTATTATACATCATCATGATAGAATTCTGTTAGTATAAATTTATGTAGATGATATTATTTTTTGTTCTACTAATTCCAAACTATGCAAAAGGTTCTCTGACCTGATGCATTCTAAGTTTGAAATGAGTAGCATGGGTGAACTATCTTACTTTCTTGGTCTCCAAGTGAAGCAATCACCTGATAGCATCTTCTTATCTCTGTCCAAGTATGCTAAGGAATTAGTAAAAAGGTTTGGGATGGCTGATGCCTCAGCAATGAAAACACCCATGGCTTCCAATATTGTGATTGAGTCTGATTAAAAAGGGAAACATGTTGATCAGAAAACTTATAGGGCTATTGTTGGATCCCTATTATACCTCACAACAAGTAAACCAGACATCATGTTCTCTACATGTCTTTAAGCTATGTTCCAAGTGAACCCTAAAGAATATCATCTAATTTTGCTAAAAAGGATTTCTAGATATATAAAGGGTTACCCTAATCTATGAATTTGGTATACAACAGAGTCAGAGTTTGAGTTAACTGGATACTCAGATGCTGACTTTGCTGGATACAAAGTAGACAGGAAAAGCACATCAGGAACATGCAAGTTTCTTAGTGATAAGCTTGTGTCTTGGTTTTGTTAGAAGTAAACATCAGTGTCCACTTCAACTGTAGAGGCTGAATACATTGCATCTAATAGTTGATGCTCACAGATAATGTGGATTCAAAACCAATTGATGGATTATGGTTACATTCTAAATAATTCTATTATATTTTGTGATAGTACTAGTGCAATTTCTATTGCCCAGAATCCAGTTCATCATTCTAGAACTAAGCATATAGAAATAAGGCATCATTTCATTAGAGATAGTGTAGACAAAAATAAAATTAATATTAACTTTATCTCCACTGATTTTCGAAGAGCAGATATCTTCACCAAGCCTTCGGATGAAAAGAAACATCTATTCTTCTTAAATCAGCTTGGAATGAAAAATGGAGTGGATTAATTTATTTTTTGTCTGTGTTTGGAGATCTTTTCACAAATCGTCGAATGGAGATCGACGATCGTTGAACTCATCTTGAGCTCTTTCATCGACATGACATCGACGATTGTACTGTGTGAAGCTAAAATCATCGACCAGAGTTAGACGACTTTTCTCTTCAGAAAATAAATCGTCGACCTGAGATCGATGATCTGTTTTCCCTCTTCATTCAGAGGCCAATGATAATATTTTTCTATAAATACATCGTCGGCCTAAGATCGAAGTTTTCTTATCTTATTATAGGACAGAGCCCGACCTTTCGTTTTCCAAAAGAAAAACCTATATTAAGATTTCTCGCCGTGCACTATCCCGCGCCCTACTAGTTCTCTTGTGCTTGATCTTTGTTTTCTTTGTAGGACTCTAATGGCGATTTCAGCGGCCGTTCTTACTGCGATGAAGTTCGATACAGGTTTCGATATTAACATGGATTCCTTCAACCACTACAATCCAATCTTCGTGGATATATTGCATCTCTTCAAAGAACAAAATCTGAAGAAGATAATGACAACCCGAATAAAGCTTCCAGTAACTGAAATTAAAGAATGGGTTTACCCTTCAACATGTCCAGGTGAATCGACTATGGTTGGAACGATTTTTGGAACTTAGGTTATTCTAACTCCAGCTATACTTTCTAAGATTTTTGCTTTAGTAAATGGAGAAGATGTTCTAGAACTAGATACCTCTGAGTATTGTTCAATGTTTATAAGAATGAGTCATCTAGAAGGAACACCTTCAAAACTGCTTAAGAAAAATCTGTCTGTTGAATTTAAATTCTTGATAGATTTAGTTGGTAAAGTTCTGATGGGCAAGCACACAGTATATGACAACATTAACAAGCAGAAGTTCTCTCTGGTGACTTCTCTAGTTAATAGGAAATCTATAAACTGGGCAGGTCTTTTCTTTGACTTGATTAGAAGGAAAAACTCTAAGAAAGAGGTTTGTTTTTGGAGAATATTGGGAATATTTCTCCAGGCTAAAGCTCCTGAATTATTGGTCTCCCAGACCATATTCATAAATGCCAGTAAGAAGATGGACTCCTCACTGTTTGGAAAGTAGGGGAGGACCATTCTCAGGCCTTCCAGTGCCTCTAGAACTGAGAGTACTAAGTTGTCAACCTAAATCACCTAGAGGGGGGTGAATAGGTGAATTTCGTGTCAAATGCGGAATAAAAAATATAACACAGCACAGATCCGTAATCAAGCAATCACACAGACGACAAGAGATTTATAGTGGTTCCCCAATCTTGGGTACGTCCACTTTTCTCATCGATCTAGCAAATCACTAGACTCGACTACTCCACTATCTCGGATTGCAAAAACAATCCTACACCTCGGAACCACGTTCCTACAAAACTCGATCCCAAATGGATCTACACTCGGAAGATAAAACTTCCTACCACTCGGAGAAAGATCTCCTATAATGAAATTTGTTTGAATAAAATTTACAACAAGAATACCATATATCTGGATCTTTGACGTAATCTTCTTCTTGAGAGCTTTTCGGTTTGAACAGAAATAGTTGAAGAAGACTTGACTGAGATCCACGATTCTGAGATCTGGAATCACCACGATCAAGAAAGTAAATCAGAGACGATGAAGCACTGAGAGATCGGATGATTATTCTTGAGTCTGGATCGCTAGAGAAACTGAGATCGATAGCAGCGGCGTGAGAACGACGATCTAGAGCTTCTCCCGAAAACGGTAATGGCGGCGGACAGAAAGATTAGGGTTTTCGGGATTTTCTCTTTCTTAAAAGATAATCTCTGTAAACGCGTACGTTTAGTAAAATCTGAAAAGACCTATTTATAGGCTATCTCCAACGGTCATAATCGTAATTAAGATTGACACGTGGACCAATCAGAAAAAGGTTAATTTCAAATCTCCGTCAATTCTGGACTTAACGATTTCTGGAATTCTGAGCCAACATACTCGGGTTAGATAAGATACTCGAGTATAAAGGTCTGTTGCTCGAGTAGATAAGGGAAACATGTACTCGAGTAATAGAAATGACTACTCGAGTGCCTCGGAAGAACTACCCGAGTTACTCTAGACAGATTACTCGAGTAAGTAGAAACATCTACTCGAGTACTAATCCAAACTACTCGAGTATAAGAATAATCTACTCGAGTGCTAAGCCAGTCTACTCAAGTATAAGAAGGATCTACTCGAGTGCTAAGCCACTTACTCGAGTATATGAGTGAAGTTACTCAAGTATGTGGACTTAGAAATATTTAGAATGAACAGCTAGCCCTACTCGAGTATAATTAAGAGACTACTCGAGTATGACTAAGGCTCTACTCGAGTACACAAACATCTACTCGAGTAAGGAAAAGAGCTACTCGAGTATATGAAAGGATTTACTCGAGTATAAGGACTTAGAAACTTTCTGAGATGAGAAGTCCAGATCAACCCGAGTACGATCAGAACACTTACTCGAGTAACTTGAGAACTACTCGAGTATGTAATCTAATATACTCGAGTACTAAGTCACTTACTCGAGTATATAGAAGATACTACTCGATTATGTGGACTTAGAAAAAATTTCTTCTGAGAAAGTCTTCAATACTCCAGAGTCCAGTAGTCCAAGTGCATGGAAACAAAGTGTACCCCAATAGAGAGGTTATACATGAGTCAACACCTTGGATCACAAAATGAGGAATTACATTGTATGGTCCTGTGTTTGATGACCCACTATAGACTGACATTGGTTTACACTTAGCAATAGAGTCCTGCATGCACAACTTAAACACAACATCAAATACAACTAAATTCATCTTAGTTTCAGGTCTGACTTCCCACAAATCTGGGATATTGTGAAGACAATTCCCAACAATCTCCCCCTATTTGTAGAAGTCAGCACCCTTTGCACTAAGATGAATATCTAGAAAAGAAATGATCATCTATAACAACAAGTAATAGAAAATGACTAAAACAGAGAATAATAGCAAATAAGGGAACCATAATCAGAATTAGATATATTAAATAGAAAGATTTTCCAGTTCCACAAAACACTTTCAGGGGTAATTCTCTCTGTGAAGTTTAGCTTTCTTCAGCTCTTGCCTCTCCAAATAACTGAAGGGTTTAGGAAAATAAGTCCTTGGCCTTGGAGGAGCTACTGGATTGTTGAATCCCCATTGCCTGTCATGTAATCTGATCTTGATTTGAGATATATCATAGGCTTTCCATTCTGAGTAGCTGTAGAATTTGTCTTTGTTTTCCCCAAAATCAGTTACCAGCTTTAGAGTGTCAAAGATTAAAGATTTGGAGGTTGGACTCCAAACTTCTGAATTTACTGACTCTGATTTGCCTTCTGAAGCTTGAGCTTGCTCTCTCTTAGGTGCAGAACAGCTAGCAGAAGCGCCATCACCATATTTTCTTTTCTTGTTGGGGCCACCTTGATCAGCAGGTCTTCTAGAGGAGGAAGTACCTCGATCAAAGTGCCCCTGAGAGCTGGCAGGGACATCCTCTTTCCACACATCAGAATATGAAAGAGGAGGCTCAGACATCTCTCCAGCAGGCCTGGGAGAGAAGGCTGGCACTGCCTCTGGAATGGTAGCATGAACCTGGGCATCAGATGGAGGATGTTCCTCAAGAGGATCTAAGCTTTTAGGAATGATGGAGGGGTCGAGCTGGAATTCTTGAAAATTCTGATTATGTACCCAAACTGCAGTGTCATAAATGTAGAATTTGACAGACTGTAGCTGTGCTAGAATATCTGCTTTCATGGTGTTAACTAATCCATCCAGGGTCTCTTTAGACTTGGTAGAGATTTTAGCAGAAATTTTCGCAACTTGTTCTTTCACGATTTTCTCCCCTTGCTGATTTCTACAGATAGCTTTTCAATAGCTTCATCTCTGAATGTGCCTACTTCTTCACAAACTTTCATCACATTGGCTTCAGCTCTTTTGTCTAGCAGAATCTGGTTATGTGCCACTGTTTCATATTGATTTCTGACTTCACCCATGCTGGTGATGGTGTGATCTATCGCTTTTCCACCTATTTGGAAGAGTTGCTTAAGTTCATCAGTGTTGGCTTGAATTTCTGCAAAGCCTCTGCTCATCTCAGTTTCAAGAGCAGAGACCTTATTGTTAACTGATTTCAGAGACTCATCAAAGTAATATCTCTGTTCTTGGAGCATCTTCTCAATCTTACTGATGATGTCTGAGGAGCTGAGGGAAGCAGAAGATGGATCACTGGTAGAAGTAGAGACCTGAGGGAGCTGAGAGACTGGGGGAGCCCAAGGAGGGATTTCTTTCACAACCACTGAGCTAGCAGTTCTCTTGGTGTGAGTGATTTCTACTGAATCCAGGGGATCTGTGAAGGAGGGGAGAGTGAAGGCTAATGTCCTTAGAGGAGGCTCAACAGGTTTTGGGGATAACTCCTCTTCATCGGACAGGATGATACTATCATGTTATTCTGCTTCTTCAATGGGAGACTGAGCTGAGGATGGAGAGGGTTCCTTGAGAGGGATCTGTTCATCTTGTACCTGAACCTCAGGAGTACCAACAACTGGATCTGCAGGAGGTAGGGGACTGTCTGACCTTAGTTCTTCAATGAGTTTATCAATCTCTACAGTTGTGGACAGAAGGTCTTGTTGAACTTGAATCTCTTGGGAAACTTGATTATCTGCTGGACTTTGTACATCTATTGGAATATCTTCTGGAGGAGGAGGAGGAGAGGGATCTCTGATTGTCTGGGAGGGAACTTCTGTAAGCAGAATCTGGGAGCTAGATGAGGCAGGCTCCCCCTCAACTACTGCACCCAGGGTGTCAGTAGCTTGATGTAGAGGAGGAGATGGAGTCCTGTCATCAGCAACATGCTGAGGGCTGGGGACATCTTCATCCATAATGACTTTGGAGGCTTGGGCAGTGTTCTTGAGTTGGATTTCATATCTTTGGATGGAAGAGATGGATACCTTTTTCATGTGATGGAGGGGAGTTCCTTTGGAGAAATAAAACACTGTAGGATTTATCTCATGAAGGAGGAGGGAGATAATCCTGGCATAGCTGGGTTTTTTCACACTTTCTTTGATCTTATCCAGTATCATCATTCCAAACTGGAATTTCTTCCGGCATACGATGGCTTGCATAACATCAAAAAAGTTTTGGGAGATTTCTCTTAGGGAATAGGTTTTGTAGAGAAGAACTTTGGCAATGACATCCACAAGGAATTTGCCCTCTAAATTAAAATCTGCACGTCGGAACGAATATCCTTCATACGGGTCTATTCCATATAAGAAACTGGTTCTCTCGGAATCTTCAGAAGTCAGTTCATCTTCCTCATCCACCATTGGCAGTTGTAACACAGTAGCTAGTGAAGTTTTGTCCAGACGGATCTTTATCCCACTGACCTTGGTTTTGAGAACTGTACCATTTCGCTTGATCTTAAGATTCTTGTAGAACTCTTCCACTGTAGAAAATAGGATCTTACATGGCGTCTGTAACAGGAACGACAACCCTGCTGTGTCAAGGAGAATGAGAAGGTTTCGGAAGTCGTCAGAGAGTTCGGCGATTCCATCTATAACCAATTCGGACCCAATTCCAATCTTGGATGGAGGATCCATCGAGTTCTGGAGTAACGGATTCTGGAGAAGACAGCGCTCTGCGGTTCTGGAAGACGAAGCGCCGGCTTGTACTCGAGAAAGGTTTCGTGGAATGGATTACGAGATCATTCTATTTATATACATAACCCTAATTAGGTTTAAGATTGGGTTTTAAAATAAAACATACCTTATGGGGGGCGACAAAAATCGAGGTGTGCGAAAAGAGAAAAATGAGATTTACAAAGTTCTGGAATTTCCAGGTACTCGAGTATATATCGGCATACACGAGTAGTCTAATGTAACTTACACGAGTAAGTCGAAGACCAAGTAGATCATGAAGTACTCGAGTTAGTTACTAAGTACTCGAGTATGTAGAATATATACTCGAGTGATTTTTTACCTACACGAGTAGATACTTTGAGTTACTCGAGTATATAGTAATGTACTCGAGTGTATTCAAGTAACCACTCGTGAATGTTTCCAAGTACTCCAGTATGTGAGTACACTTACTCGAGTAAGTCACTTTGACAAAATATTTTTCTCGATGCACTGATCTTTACCTCCACCACCTTTTAACTCTGAGACTTTGATAGAGACCACTAATCTTCTTTGTTAAGCATCCCAAGTTCAGTTTTGAAGAATGAGAACTTGGTCTCATCTAGCAGCTTCGTGAATATATCTGCAACTTGCCTATCTGTGGAGACGTATTGTAGATCTATGTCTCCATTCTCCACATGCTCCCGGATGAAGTGATAGCGAAGCTCTATGTGCTTTGTACGGCTGTGGGAGACTGGGTTGTTGGCGATTGCTATTGCACTGGAAGAGTCGCAAAGCAGAGGGATGTTCTGGAACTTCATGTTATAGTCTTCAAATTGATTCTTGATCCATAGAAGCTGTGCACAACAGCTGCCTGCAGAGATGTACTCTGATTCGGCCGTTGAGATGGCTACACAGTTCTGCTTCTTACTGCTCTAGGAAATAAGTCTCCTTCCGAGGAATTCGCAAGTCCCGGAAGTACTTTTCCTGTCGTCTTTGCTTCCTGCAAAATATGCATCTGAAAATCCAATTAGTTCACTATCATTACTTCTTGGGTACCATAAGCCAAGATTTGGTGTACCTTTGAGGTATCTCAAGATTCGCTTTGCAGCAATGTAGTGAGATTCCTTAGAGTTCACCTGAAATCTAGCACATACACATGTTGAAAACATTATGTCTGGGTAGAGCAAGGACCCAATTATGCTTCTGTACTTGTTTTCATCAAAAGGTTTCCCTTTCTCATCCTTGTCCAGAGACATAGCTGAGGCCATTGGAGTCCTCATAGAGGTTGCGTTCTCCATTCCGAATTTCTTAAGTAGCTCTTTGGTGAATTTAGTCTGTGAGATGAAAATTCCATCCTCAGATTGTTTCACCTGAAGCCCTAAGAAATACTTCAGCTCTCCCATACTGCTCATTTCAAACTTCCCTTGCATAAGTTTAGAAAACTTCTTGCAGAGGTTGTCATCCGTAGAGCCAAAAATAATGTCGTCAACATATATTTGTACTAGCAAAATCTTGCCTTTTATTTCCCTAAGAAATAATGTCTTGTCTATCTTTCCTCTTGTGAACTTGCTCTCAAGAAGGAAGCTAGACTGCGTCTCATACCAAGCTCGGGGAGCTTGTTTAAGACCATATAAAGCTTTTTGCAGTAAATAAACATGATTAGGAAAGTTTGAATCAACAAAACCTGGCGGTTGCTCTACATACACTTCTTCCTTTATGTCACCATTCAGGAAGGCGGACTTGACGTCCATCTGATAGACGGTAAAGCCCTTAAGTGCAACGTAGGCAAGAAATAACCTGATCGCCTCCAGTCTTACCACTGGAGCATATGTTTGGTCAAAGTCGATTCCTTCTTCTTGACGATAGCCCTTGGCGACAAGTCTGGCTTTATTCTTTATAATTGTTCCATCTTCGTCCATCTTATTCCGGTAGACCCATTTTGTCCCGATGACATTCTTACTCTTGGGTCTATGAACAAGTGTCCAAACTTTGCAACGTTTGAACTGATTCAACTCTTCTTCCATGGCTAGTATCCAGGATGCATCCGAGTTTGCTTCCTCGAACTTCTTAGGTTCAACCTGTGATAGAAAGCTCAAGAATAAATTCTCGTTAGTTGTACCTCTCCGGGTTTTGACACCATCCTGAGGATCTCCTATGATTTGATCTAAGGGATGATCCTTCAAGTGTCTGAACTCTAGAGTCCTTGCATCTGGGATCTCTTCAGCCACTGGTGTTGCATCTTCAGCTGGGATGTGTTCTTCATCTTGATCATCTACCTCTTCAATAGGGGTTGTAGAGGTGATTTTGATGAACGTCTCATCTTTATCTTGAGTAGACTCATCCAAGCTAAGTTCCTTCATCTTGGTACCTGCATCTTCAATGAGCACACTAGAAGAGTTGCTTTGCAGCAAACTCGTCTCATCAAATACAAGGTGTATCGACTCTTCTACCACCAGAGTTTTTCTATTAAATACTCTATAGGCCTTACTATGGCTACTATAACCTACAAAAATACCTTCAAAGCTTTTCTCGCTAAACTTGGTAGTGCGATACTTGCCGTTGTTAAGTACGAAGCACTTATAGCCAAAGATTCTAAAATATGAAATGGTTGGTTTCCTGCCTTTTAGAAGTTCGTAAGGAGTCTTATCATGGTTCTTGTTGATGAGAGCTCGATTTTGCACGTGACAAGTGGTGTTGACGGCTTTAGCCCAGAAATACTCTGGAAGTGAGGCATCACTCAACATAGTCCGGCAAGCCTCTATGAGTGTTCTGTTCCTTCTCTCAGCTACTCCATTTTGCTGTGGAGTGCGAGGAGAGGAAAACTCATGAAAGATACCTTGACTTTCGCAGAATTCTGTCATGGCTCCAGACTTGAACTCCGTTCCATTGTCACTTCTGATTTTGACTACGGAACAGTTGTATTCATTCTGGATTTGCCTAACAAAACTAGTGAAAGTACTGAAGGTGTCTGACTTGTGTTTCAGAAAGAACACCCACGCAAAGCGCGAGTAATCATCAACAATAACCAACGTGTATTCCTTACCTCCCAAACTTCTAACTTGTAGTGGACCAAACAAGTCCATATGGAGAAGTTGTAAGCTTCTATTGGAATCCTTGCCTATTATGCTTTTAAATGAGCTCCTTGTTAGCTTGCCTTTGATGCAGGCGTGACAAATACTGTCCATAATGCACTTGACGCTTGGTGCATCACGTACAAAGTTTTGAGAGAATAGTTTATTAATAGTTTTGAAATTAATATGTGCTAGTCTCTTGTGTCATTGGTCAGCAAGAGATGCACTACTTTTTGCTAAAAGACACACTGGTATAGACGAGTCTATACAAATGAAGTTTAAACAGAAAATATTTTTGCTTCGAGTGCCTGATAAAACAGTTTCCATATTGTCAACCGATTTTATCAAACACTTGTCAGCATGAAATTCAACCACGTATCCTTTGTCGCATAGTTGGCTTATGCTGATGAGATTGTGTTCCAATCCTTCAACATAAGCTACATTCGAAAAGGATACGCTACCGTTAGTAATCATACCGTAGACTTTAGTTATTCCTCGATCTGAACTTCCAAAGATGACCTTTGGTCCGTTGCAGACTGAGGTGAAATTCTGGAGTAGGCTTCTTGTCCCGGTCATATGCCGAGAGCATCCACTGTCCAAGTACCAGATTCGAATTTTGGTGGTCTTTGGACATACCTGCAATTACAATCACTTAGCCTTAGGAACCCAAACAAGTTTGGGTCCTTGGTCTCGAGTTAGAATACTCCCCCTACGAGCATTAGCCTCATGAGTGGTCATTCTCACGTTGCTAACTTGAGGGGTTGCAACATTTCTAGGATTGAACCAACAATCGATGCCAAAATGACCAATTTTGCAGCAGCACCAACAGTCGAACCTATTGTATCTTTGCCTAGTGTATTCCTGCTTGATTTTCTTAAGTGATGGTCTAGCAGGAACTTCACTCATGGAAGAAGACGCTTCATGATGATGGCAGCTACATGAAGTCTTCTCCTTCATAGGCCTTTCCGCAATAGGTTTTACCTTTGGTGTCTTCTTGATGTTATGACCATGAGCATATGGTCCATAGTTCTGAAGTTGAATCTCTTCATAAGGTGCCTTAAAGACACTCTCGCCAAAGTTACGAGGACGAGTCCAACCTGGGTATCTTGACTTAGGCTTCTCGGGGATCGGCCTAGGGAAGTGTCCATAGGTGGACTCATAGTCGAGTTCGTTCGTAGGAAAGATAACTTTCTTGAACAATACTGGTTCCAAGGGAGCTTTCCCCTTTTCTTCAGCTAGAGCCTTCTTGGCAGCCTTATTCTTTCTCTTGGCCTTATTTCTCCTAGAAGATTTACTAGAAGCACCAATTTGGCCTATACCAGCACCCTTGGCCTTAGGTGAGAACTCAGCAACGAGTTGAAGAACTGTCTTAGGCTTGGAGAAACTCTCAACAAGTTTCTTCTCAGCCTCGAGTTGTTTTTCCAATTCTTTGATGATTTCATCTTTAAGGTCGAGGTGCTTGAGAGCTTGATTGTATTCTTCCATAGCAGCATTGAAGTTCTCTTGAAGAGAATTAGTCTTGGTGACTTCTTCTCTCAAGCTGCTCTCAATAGCCTGTAGAGATTTTATCTCTTTGGCTTGAGTTTTCACGACTCTGCGATATTTTTCGTAAGCCGTGAGTAACTCCTTATACTGTCCCATGATTTCAGATTCATCTTCAGAGGAATAGCCCTCTTGCTCATTATCATCATCAGATTCAGAGAGAGGAGTGTGAGATTTTACCTTCCCAGTGAACTGGGGGACTTGTTCATCATCAGAGTGATCCATGAGCCCGAAGTAAGCTTCCTCTTCTTCACTCGACTCAGATGAGTCGGAGTCGCTGAGAGTTTTGCTCTTCTTGGCTAATAGGCTCTTATCTGTCCTCTTCTTGTGGTATGAGGATTTCTTTTCCTCTCTTCTTCCACCCTCTTTCTTCTTGTGAGGGCAGTCCGCGATGACGTGACCTGGCTTATTACAACAATAACAAATGATGTCAGTTGAAATTTGTTTGTTCTGTTTGGAGTTATACCTGTCATGGCTGCTCGAGCCATTCTTTCGCTAATCACCGTTATGTCGTGATCTTCTGTACGAGGCATCTTTGCCTCTCCATTGCTTCTTCTTATTCAAGAACTTCTTGAACTGCCGCGAGAGCAATGAGAACTCTCCTTCAGATAGTTCTGAGCCTGAGGTGCTTGGCTCGGAGCC